>JBAMNC010000595.1:205000-805000 GCA_037902135.1 Cetoscarus ocellatus
TGTTCAGACTGTGTGATGGGACTCTGTAAGCTGCTGTATGGATCCTGCTACATCTGTCACTGAATTGTTCAGATGGAGGTAATTCTTGTGTTCTTTTCTAATTTAAAGCTTGGACTGTCCCTGTTCTCATATCAGACTTTTATTCTAAAAAGCACCTCCAAGAAAGTTGTAAGGCTGCCTTTACATCATAAACATAAATTACATGTTAAAAAGAGCTGCAACCCATTTGTACACAGGAAGCCACAAAAGGGTAATTGCTATGAACTGACAGGCAACAAGTGAGATATGTTTATGTGAGATCCCCCCTTTTTTTTTTTTTACCTTTAATGAAACAGATAAGTTTTCTGCTTCCCTGGCTGAATTTCTTCTATGCAGTCATGTTTGCAGCTGCATGTTTAAACATGTTGACATGTCAATTCTAATGCAATTAACTTTTCTGACTGCTTCAATATAAGTAAAACTTGAACAGATTCATTTTTAACAGTGTGAATTTAACTTTTAAGTGTGACCATGCACAACACTGTCTAAAATCTTGACAATACCAATTGACACTTGTTGGAGGCAAACTCTGACATTAAAAACAGGTTCCCTCAACAGATCGAGCCCTGCATAGTAGGGAGTAATAATACAGAAAAACAGGATTTAGAGATTTGGTTGCTTGTTAAAGGTCAGTGGCCAGTGGGACAGACATTCAGGCAATCAATGCAAGCCCCAGGAGGAGTCCTAAGATAAACTGTTCAGTGATTTTAGCATGGTAACTAAAGATGTATGTCACAGGGGTCAAGAGAAGCAGATATAAATTTTTAGCAAAACTGTTAGTATACTTCATGTCATTTATGAATAACTGCATCAGTGTAGAACAGTTGGGTCATGTTTCCCACACATCAGCCAACTACTCCCCTGAGACGCCCACTAATCCGCATCTGCCCTGGCCAGGCTTGTGCCCACCCAGACCCTCCCCTGTTCAACCCTCGACTCCAGGACCAGAGCTTATGCTAAAAGCCCCACTTACGGAACAATATAAAAGCTCCAGTGCATATGACTTATCCCTGCTCTGACTGAAGTTCAACATCCTGTACTTGCGGCCCCAAACTCCCCCACCTCCCTGATCTCGTCTCACCCATTGCCTGATTTCAGCACCCTTAAACGCAAATCCTTCTGACTCACTACCCCTGATCCCCTTTCCCTCCTTCTTTTCCCCACCCAATCCCCCTTCTTCCACTGAGTAACTTTAATTGTCCTGGGAAAGTCACGGTTGGTCCGCAGGGCACAAAGCACCAGTTTATAATTAATGTTACAGAGGAGGGATTACAGGAAGCTCTGGGCAGCTTGATCTGAGAGGCTGTGACAGAGAGTGTGTGATCTTCCTGCTTGAGCCAGACTCGGGCGGGCTTGCGTGAACGTGCAGGCATATGTGTGTGTGTCACTGTGCGATCCATCAGAACAATGGGGGATCTCCCTTCCTCGCACAGGCTAATTTATGCCTTCATCACCTAGGCCATCTGCCCCATACACACAGTACATCCTCTCTGTTAACTGCGCTGGAATGTGGGCAACAGGTTTCATTCAGACCTGAGAGTGTAGTCTATGTGATTGAAGCACCCAGAAGGGGTCCATGGTTTGGGCTGTCCCCTCCCTCTCATGGGTGGAGCTGGAGTTTTAATGGGGGGACCAAAAGAGAGGAAGATGGAGGGGGAGGAGGAGAAGGAGGGGTGGGACCATATCTCCTGCCAGGCCAGGTGTGAGGCTGGGGGCTATATGCACGTAAAAACAAGAATTGCACTCCTGCATACCAAGCCAAGAATTAATACAAACCCCAATTCTAATGAAGTTAGGACGTTGTGTAAAGAGTAAATAAAAACAGAAAACAATAACTGAAAATTATTTTTGACTTATAATCAATTGAATACACAACAAAATAAGAAGTGGAATGTTCACACTGATAAACTTGAATGTATTTTTGCCAATATTCACTCATTTTTCATTTGATCCTGCAACATGTTCCAAAAAAGCCATGACAGTGGCAACAACAGACTGGTAAAGCTGAGGATTGCTCAACAGGTGAACAGGTAAATTGAAACAGGCCTTTGTCATGATTGGGTATGAAAGGAGCATCCACAAAGGCTCAGTCATTAACAAGAAAGGCTGGGACAAGGTTCACCACTTTGAGAACAACAGTGAGCAAATAACCAAACAGTTTAACAAAGTTTCTCCCTGTACAATTGGTTTTTGGCCTTGCTGCTTCAGTGCAGAGATTGCTCAATACTCTCTGAATCTTGATGATATGATGGACTGAAGATGGTAAATTCATGCAATTATATGTTATGGAACCTTGTTCTTGAACTGTTGGACTAATTGCTCATGCAGCTGATCACAAATTAGTGAACCCCGCCCCACCCTTGCTTATGAATAACTGAGCCTTTCAGGGATGCTCCTTTTATACTCTATGATGACACTGATCTGTTTCCAGTTAACCTGTTCACCTGTGGAATTTTCCATATAGTATTATCTTGAGCATTACTCAACTTCACACTGTCTCGTTCCCCCTTTCCCAGTTTCTTTGAAACATGTAGTCATCTAAATGATCATATATAAAATAAATGAAGTTCATAAGTTTTAACATTAAAAAATGTGTCTCTGAAGTGTATTCAATAGAATATAGGTTTGAAAAGATTTGCAAATCATTTTTTTATCACTTTATTCTATTTAATTATGAGTTACACCATGTCCCAACTTCATTGGAGTTGGGATTTGTACAAAAAATCCACATGCAGGGAACGTTTATTGGACTTCTGCACAGTTTTGTCAGAGGAAACATTTCTTTCCAGCTGATGTCAATAAAAATGGCTCCAATCATCAACTTTCGACCTTGACTTTTGACTCCCTGATCGCTGTTGTCTAGCAAAATCAAGTTAAATGGAAAACAGAGGGAGCATAAGTAGATTCAAGAGGAAAATAAGAAACAAAATGTGGTGAAATTTAAATTATTCCAGCAGTGATGAAGACAGAGGGGGAGGAGGAGGATCAAGAATCAGTGGGTTCCTATCAGGTCTCGCCCTCTGGCACTAAGACAGGAGCCCGGCTGCCTGTCTTTCATCATCAGCATGCGGGATCAGAGCGTGTCTTACACATCAACTCCTCTGTGTGCTGCTGTGAGTGTGTGTGTGTGTACATCTGCGTTTGTGTAAAGAGAGGGCACGTAAGGGCCCAGACTGCCTGCAGGGCCCCCCACGCAGATGAGCAGGGGCACAGGAGCGCTTGGCAGAAAGAGGAGAGGAGTGTGTTCATGACTGTATATATGTGTGTGTGTATGTGTCCGTCCATGCTTGTGTGTTCTCGAGGGAGGGAGGATGTGTGTTTGTGTGTAAAGAAGGGAGTGATTCAGCCAGCCTGGGCATATTTTGTCTCCTCCCTACCCTCCCTCCCTTACTCTTTACCTCCTCATTTTGTTTCCTCATCCATTCCTCGCTATTCACTCATTTCTTCCATCCACACACACACACACACACAAACACACGCACTGCCTAGACAGTAGCACCCGGGGGCCAGGAGCCTGCTGGTGGAGGCTGCATCGATCTTTTCCCAGCTGTGGGGGCGGCTGAAAACACACATGAATTCACATACACACACACAGACAAACACACATCAGATTGCTAACCTCCGAGCGGTAGCGGTGGATGTACAGGGGGCTTGGGGTTCGACCTGGTGTGACTGCCTGAAATCTTCCAGGCTTTCTTCAGCAAACCTCTGGAAGCTTGTCCAAAACCCATGTGTGCACCCACACAAACATTTAATGGCACACAGTCAAACAGCTGAGATTACTCCAACAAATAGATCAATTGATATAAAGGAAATGCAGTCAACAGGCTGTAAGATATGGGTTTGCACTCTGAAAATCTCTTTATACGATTTTGTAAAAAAAAAAATAAAGGAAATAAAAAAGAAAAAAAAAATCTATCACTTTAAGCATAACATGAAGCTACACAGTCTTCCCTCCCTTTTCTTGAAAGGCTGACTAACATCTCACGTCCTTGTCATCTTGTAACACATCTTCTTGATTTTACATGCATTTCAAATGTTTTTAGCCTCTAACAACAACTACACGAGCTTAAAACTACGACCAGGCACAACTTTCTGACCACCTGCCACCCTGACTTGTCTGCAGCTACCCAGCCCCATACACAACAAACTGCAATGCCCTGTATATTTTGACACCTTTCTATCAGAACCAGCATTAACTTCTTCATTTAAACAATAACTTGTCTGTTGGATGGGACCACACCAGCCAGCCTTCGTTCCCCGTGTGCATCAATGAGCCTTGGCCACCCATGACCCTGTCATCGGTTACCCAGTGTTCCTTCCTTGTCAAGTCAAGTCAAAATGTATTTACTTTGTATAGCACATTTAAAAACAACAGATGTTGACCAAGGTGCTGTACAACCATAAAGACACAAACAAGATAGGAAGATGGCATTGAGAACCACCATAAGACATAAAACAAAAGAAAACTTAAATGGCCAAATGGGACAAGAAAGCTCAAAGGCTAAGAGCAAACAAGACAAAAACTAAAACAAAAAATCAACATGATAATACAACAATCTTTGAGACTATCTAAAAGATGTCAAAATGCAATACAGCAGGAGACTTGTGTTATTATAATTGAAGGCCATTGAGAATAAATCGGTCTTTAGCAGTGACTTGAAAGTGAAGAAGGACTGAGCAGATCTTACATGGAAAAGGAGCAAGTTCCAAAGCCTGGGAGCAGTCACTGCAACTTGGATAACTTTTGATAGATACTGGCCAGTGCAGACCAAGAACACTTCACAAGAACTGCAGTTTTGGAGATGCTCTGACCCAGTGGTCTAGCCATCACAATTCAGTCCTTGTCAAACTCACTCCAATCCTTATGCTAGCCCTTTCGTTTTAGGACAAAATTGTTCCCTACTATATATCCAGACCATGTTAGTGGGTGGGATATATACTAGAGCTATATTGGCCATGATGGAGAAATAATCAGTGTTATTCCCTTTATCCGTCAGTGGTTATAATGTTATGGCTGATCTGGGTATGCATACCTGCGGAACTATTCTTCTACTGTGTATTCTACACGGACCCATAAACTAGAGCACCCCATACATGCCCAGACTAGAAAAAACAAATCTCCTTATGCTATCATACAAGTCTCCAGTCGAACTGTACATGTGTTTTGTTGTGGAAAAAAATTGGGAAAGACAAAGCAACACTAATGTGGACTTAGTTCACTATTCATGGTGAATTTTAGTGTTTTGTTCACATGCAGTGAGCAGCAGGAGAGAAAACCGTAAATGAACCAGGTAATAGCTTAATTTTTAAAATCTGATGCTGACAAATAAACACTCAACGGCCCTCCTCTACTACTAGCTAGTACCATAAACATGAGGGATTCAGAGCAATATGGACTTAGCCCGGCCCAAGAAAAACAATGTTTTTAGCCGAACTCTGAGTTAGAATTTGAAAAAGCCAGCATTTTTGTGTTTGTACATGTCAGATTTTGGAATAGAGCTTCTGCACTTACTTTACGAGAAATGCGTGAGAGTAGTTGTGATGACAGCTGAGTGCAATCACATGTCCAAACGTCCTAAACTCTGATTAAAAAATAAAAACGACCTGAATTTTTTTCTGTATATTTACAGCCTTTCTGAAAACTGAAAAAGATTCCAACATTTTCGGGAAGGAGCTGCACATGTGCATGGAAGGGCCTAAAAATACAACATTACCCCATATTTTTTAGCACCAGATACTTAGGAAAAGTCTTTTTAAGTTCAGAAACTTTTTCAAATGAATTTTTAAACAAGCTGTCAGACATGCTTCTCCTGAAATCCTTTACTTTGAAAGGATCAATGTTGGAGTGACAGACGATGCTACTGCTTCTAATGCTACAAGTAGTTCCACATTATGCATCAGGGATGTTACCAGGTTAACCATTTAAAATATGTTTAACATAAATCTAAGTCCCATTGAAGCAGCTAGTCTAGAGCTGAAAAAGCACTCAAAAAACAGTCCAAAGTGAGTACTCCAAAATTATCACAGGATCACAGCATCAGTAGGTAAATAATGTGAAGTTGATATGCAGAGTGGAATGTGGCTAATAATTATGCTGGTAGTGCTAGCATCCCAAAAGTTTGCTTTACCTCTCTCAGAATAATGTCCACGTTTTGTGCTAGATTATGTCACTTGCTGGATCAGTACAGTGGTTCAAGTATGAGAGTGCAACCTGCCACAGTCTGTCTACAACTATAACCTTCATTTTCTAAAATCAGAACACAACCAAACAGGGCTGTTTTTATGCTATCTGTTCATTCTTTAGAGTTTATGTGATATCCTTTGTTAAACTCCAGGTTGGAGGACTTTTAAGCAGCACAGCAGTAAAACAAAGTTATGGCAGTTACTAACGGTGAGTAGCAGCATTACAGTTTAGACAGTGCATTTGACTGGGATGTAAGGTCTGTATTGCTAAAAAGATATATAAAGAATTGGTCCAACCAACTTGAAAATATGCACATATCTCTTGTACTCATAATATCAGGAAAAGAGCAGAGAGGAAAATATTGTGGATGTAAAACATAGTGTTTTTAAAACGTGCTGAGATGACAAATGTATACTACAAGTATATCTTTGTTTCCTTCTTTGTTTTGTAATTTAAAAAAATGTCTTATTAATTATTGTTTTTCCTTGGCAGATGTGTTTTCTTATTTGTTTGTAAATTTGACGTGTTTTGTTATCTACCCCCCACCCCCACCCCAACAAAAAAAAATCTGTTTTTATGCTTTCCTATTTGTTGTTTTGTTTTACCCTTTTAAACAGTTTTTAACTTTTTTTTTGTTTCTAACTTTTTAGGGGCTTTGTTGTTGTATTCTAAATATGTTGTGTTGTGTTTTATTGTATATATTTTTGAATCTGTTGTTGTGTTGTTGAATTTTTTGCTGTGTTTTAGAATATTTGTTGTGTATTTGGTAAATTATTTAGGGGAGGAATGAATCCTAGCTGTCTACAGAGACTGTAGAGTCTCAATGTATTGAAGTAAGCACACATAACCAGCCAGGCTATTGGCACCACCCAGTTGTGTAGTCTAGTTCATTATTTGCTCTTCAAGGCCACCATATTCTGATGTAAATACTGACATGGCACTCTAGCAGAGTAATACCCTTTACTCACTGCTCCTATGAACGTAACGGGGCCCAGAGAGACCCAAAACTGTATAATAATGACAACTTTATTTAAAATTTAAAAGTAAAAGAAAAAAGTAAGTAAAAGTAAGAAAGTTTGCTAGCAGAAATAATGAATACAAATGGATACAGAGTATATTAGACATTTTTAAAACTGCCTTGATATCAGCTACATCTGAGCTCAAACAGGAAAACTAAGAAATCACTGTGCTTCAGTGTATATTGCACAGGGCAGTTGTGTAAAAACATAGAGGTCAGTGTAAGCAAGTGTTAATATTTTTCCCTGTAAAATTTTAAATTGTAACATTTCCCATTCTAGGCTAGTTAGCTTGTCATTAAATCATTGCAGTACATCCAGCAATAATTCGCCTCCTCTTATTCATAGTAACCAGCACAAGAAAAGCATGCTAAGATGGTAATGGTGGGGGGGCATTGAGGGTATGGGGGGTGAGACCTTAATCCTTAGCAAAGCCCCAATCAAAGTAAAAAACATAAGCGAAGGAAAAGACAGGGAGGGGCTGGAGCCTTTAGAAAAAAAAAGCAAATGGGGGCAACGATGAAAAGCCAAATATGCGACATTCACAGAAAAGGGGGCCCTTGTTGATGTGCAGAGCCTTTGAAGGAGAAAATAAAAGCAGAGCAAGAATGTGTGTGGGTTTGTGTGTGTACGGAGGGGGGGTCACTGTATTGAGGCACATTATGTCATGGCAATCAAAACAGCGTAAAGTTGAGAGGAGGGGACCCCCACTGATACACACACACACACATGCGCGCACACACATAATCATAAGTCTCCCCTCTCGCCCCCCTCCTGGCAGTGGAGCATGCAGATTGTGGGAAACTGCAGCCGAGGCACGCGCCAGATAAGATCTCGCCTCCCGGGCCTCTCCGGGGAGGCAAACAGGACCCTGTTGGCACGCAGGAGACCCCCCCGAACACATATACATCCTCTTTGACCACCCTTACCCCCACTGACCCAATACCGCTAAAGACAGCATGCGTGTCATCTACTTCCTGTCTTGTCTTTGTTTCTAAACCATCCTCAATTCATCAACTGAATGCTTTTATTTATTTATTTTTTTGACAGGGTTGATATTATAAAGCATCTACCTCAGTTAAACATTGATATGCAGGATTACATTTACATTGTTCTCTTGTATTTTATGTCTTTAAAAAGCCTTTTCGTTCATCACATATTGGTCTTTAGTGTGCTATTATGTGATGGTAACTTGGTTTGACTAGTTTGCTTGAGGTGTGAATGTTTTGTAAAGTTTTCCCTTTTGAATTTGCATGCTTTGGATGCCTTGAAGTTCACAACAACAAATAAGAAAGCACATCACAAAACACAACACCAAATACAAAAACACAACAAGCCAATCATAAACCACAACAACAAGTGCGGAGAAGAGACAAAATAGCAAAAAATAATAAGATTAGTAATTAACCAAATGTGTCCATGAAACAAACCCATCTGTTAGTTTCTAAAGCCCACGAATAAGACAAAGAGGGAAAAAATACATTATTGCAACAACAAATCATATTACAAACTAAAAACACAACAAATTGAAAATGCAGCAACAAATATGTATAAAAAACATATTACAAAACGTTAAAAAAATTCTAGTTTCTTGCTGTGATTATATATTTGCTGTTTTATGTTGTTCTGTTTTTTTAATCTTTGTTCCAGGTTCTCATTTACGTTTTTTTTTTTTTTTACCTCTTTTAGCAGTTAGATTTTCCTTATTTGTCTTTTGTTTTCTTGTTGTGTATTCTGGGTTTTTTTTGTTTGTTTTTTTTGCTCCATCATTTTTTTTGCTGTGCTGTTATTTAAGTGGTGTTTTTTTGTGGTAATGTTGTTGTGTCTTATTCTGTTTCTTTTTTTTTCTTACCGTTGTTGTGTAATTACAATGTTTTTCTATTGCATTTTCTGTTTGTTATGTTTTGAATCTTATAGTGTTTTTTGTTTGATGTTTTTTTGAAATTTGTTGGTGTAATATTCTATTCTGAATTATTATTATTACAGCTGTGCATGTTATTGTTTATTATTTGGTGTGTTTGTTATTTAATATTGTATTGCTCACTTGTTTTTTTCTTGTTGGGTATTTTTGATTTGTTATTTTGTTTCTTATTTGTAATGTTTTTTATTGTTGTTTTGTTTTAATGTCCTGTGGGTATGTAATATTTTGTTTTATAGCATATTGTGGGTATTTTACTTGATGTTGCAATTTTGTTTTGTGTTTTTAAATTCACAATTGTCTCTTTTTCCTGGCATTAAGACATTGATTTTGTTTGTTGTCTTTTATTTGTGGTAGTTAGATTTTTTTGTGTGTTTTTTTATGAGTTGTCGTGGTGTTTGATTCGTCAACCCAACTCCTCAATAGATGACAAGTGGAGATGGGCGGCACAACTATCACCTGGGCCATTCAGAGTACTGATTCAAGACAACAGTTTTTCATCCATGCAATGTTTTACCTTTATTATGATTTTTACAAGCTATAACGAGAGGCTTAGGTGATCCAGCGTCAGAGACAGTTAAATGTTGTTAGGATAGCGTAAATGAATGGAAGGACAGGGCTGGTAAGTATGTGCTTGACTTGCTGTGTTTGTGGAGCTCCAGCTGTTGATGCAAAGTGCTCACTCACGTTTCTTCAAGGCTGTAATGCACTGAAGAAGACTTGAATATCACAATGCTGAATGTAGTAAGGCATGGTGACGGCAGAGCTTCATTGTATTTTACACTGAAAAGTGCTTATGATACTGAAGGCTAGGTTTGAAACATACTGCTGGCTTGCAAGATAACAACATAAAAAACAGATGGTGGTACAAAGAGCTACATAGCTGCAGAGATACAGCACATTATAGTCTTCATGAATGCAATGGAAAACAGAGTTGTGTTTTATATCCTGGTGTGCACTTATACTCCAGCATTCATGCTGGGTGCAGTAAGAGTGTTAAATTTTTACCTTTGATTAATGGTTAATGTAAGTACTTCATGAGTTTTACAAATTCAAACAAAGGTCATGTGTTCCTGAAGCTTTTGCTCAAAGTGATCCTCATGTAGAGCATCTGAGGTGGTATATGGGGCCTGTTTTCATGACGTCAGCTCATTGAACACTCAGAGGGAGCTGATGAGGTCAGCCATCTTTGGTGTGATCAGAGCAGAGAAAAGAGGACAGACCGGTTCTGAGTGGGTGAACACGCTTCCCAGACTCCATCCGAGCAGACGATGAGTAAGCTCTGACTGTCGGGAGAGTCCCTTGTTTACAGTCTCCTCTGTCGTGATCTGTCCTCCTAACATTAAAGAAAACCAACACAATGTGTGAGCAGACAGATTTAACTGCATTAGAAACACATTTGGGTGCGTGACAGCATGAGTCTGGTGACGTGTTGTGGGCAACATTGATCATCAGCTTACTCTGGGGAGACGTTGGAGGCTCGGATTAGGAAAGATTATTTAGCAAGCATTGTTCTTTCAACTTGATTTTTCATTGTAGATTACTATCAGCATTTGACAATTTTAGTTATGATGGCAGAGAATTACTTTTGCCTTCATATGATACTTCAATTATTTATTAAACATAGTGTACTTATTTATCCGATGATAAGATGAGAGTACAACAGATAAAAGTCAGAAAAGCAAAAACAACTTGAAGCCTGTACTTTATGCTCCATAAAGAAACATCTTGTTTTTCAAACTGAAGCGGTATTTTTACATGAAAAGACAACACACCGACGCAAACACATGCGTTCTTATAGTTTCAAGAGAGCTACATAACTACTAGACACTAAAAGATATCCAAACTTGTCAGTCGTCCCTCTCCACACACTCGCATACACACATGCTTCACACACTCCCAGTTTAATCAGCACGCACACGCAGCACATCCGCCAGACTCCTCGTGCTAACTTATCCAACCTCTTCCCTTCCCACAAGCCAAATATTTGCTCTTGTACAGATATGATGGGATAACATTTCAACAGAGTCTTTCACCATCCATTGAGTTTACTATCATGTGCTCCAAATTTTCCCACAACTAAGAGTGTGTCGAGGCTGACATTGGCAGTTTTTTCAAGAGCAATTTTATCACTGATTTCACTAAGAATATTGCTGTTGATGGGATGGTGCGTGGCCAAAACATCAACATTAAAAGCAGGATGATTTTTGCAGAAGCAAGCTGTAAAGTAGGGGAAGGCCATTTTAGGGTAACTCAGGGTACAGTATAATTTGACATAATGAAATGTGATGCGATGCTGTGCAATATATGTGGTGAGTGATATGTGGTCCGAGATAACAAATAAGTCAGCTCAATTACGGTAAAAATCATATTTGTGATTATTTTGATAAGTATCTTGATTACAATTATAAAACACAATTAGTCACTGATTTTGCGACATGCACCACATGTAATCACTGAACTGAAATACTCTTAACACTTTCAACCTAAACATTAAAGAACAAGCAATGAATGAAAGTAGGTCTGAAAAATGCAAGTACTTAAAAAAATGAATTATTGCAGCATGTGGCACAGTAATCATTTGTTAAATTATTCAGTTTGCATAATCGTGGCAGAAAGTAATTGTTACTTAAGTTAAAACTCAATTAGAAATAATGAGGGAACTTGGGATTTAAGTAAGAGTTTCCATAATAGGAAAAATACAGCAGTTTAATTAGGATCTAGTTGAAGGATAAGTTCGTTTTTTTGACACCTGGACCTTATTTTTAGGATTAAATACGCTCGTAGACTCACCCAGACAATTTTGGCGGAGCTCGGAGCCGTTTTCGAGCAATTTAGATCTATCCGACAGCGTTTTTCTCTCATGCCGTAGTAGCAGACGGGGCCAGAAATCGTATTTTGGGGGGCATCAATACGTGTTTCCTCTGGTCTCAAGTCCCACTCTGAGCAGCAAAGGCACTCCTCCTCTGTTGTGTTTGCCATGCAATGTCCACAACAACACCACCAGTTAGCCCCCATTCGTGGACGTGCAGTGGTTGCTTGTTCTCTGGCCAGCTGTTCTGCTCTTTCCCTCTGCATCCTCCTTTCAAATAGCTCCTCGTCGGTATATTCTGGCTCAAAACGATACGGGCATCCATTATACTCAAAGTCGTCGTCAGACACTTCTACATCGGATAAATATTCCGCCATGTTGCACAAAAGTAGCCGTGTAGCCGTGTAGCCTAGCAACAACAGCGGCTCTACTCATGTTCTTGTCTATGACGTCACCAAAAGTTACCCATCCTTGTAAAGCCCTGGATGACCATAACAACAAAGTTGAGCTGACATGGTGATAACACTGGCCATTCATTTATAAAATGTAGCTGAAATGAGCGAGTTTCGCAGCAGATAATGTCTAATTTAGGGGCTTCGATTTCTGGCCCCGTCTGCTACTACGGCAAAGAAGGTCCTAAAAATAAGGTCCAGGTGTCAAAAAAACGAACTTATCCTTTAATGTATCTAAATAATAAAACTCCATATTCAGGAGTTTCTTTAAAAAAAAAAGCTGCAATATGTATCACAATCAGAAAACAATATTTTAATGCTTGCTTGTTGCTTGTTACTCTTTTATAATAGCTTCATTCAAGCTTTTTCAAGACATAAAATTTATATTCACACCCCTGTGACAGCCGGTCTCCTCTGTGAAAATAGCAGTGTCAGAATGGAGGAAAAGACTTGACTCCCCCATTTGCTTTGTCTCCAGAGGTAGTATCAGAGGTGTAATATCGATGAGAGGTGCACACGCAGACTCAGCACGAGACAGGAGCACTGTGAGAGTGTGACTCTGCCTTTGTGAGCAGGGTGACCATGCACCCTGTTCTGCTCTCCTCAACCCAGAGCCATAATGCACCTTGAATTGACACAAATATTATGAATGCCTTGAGGTACGATGATGACTGAACTTAATTGCATAAATGTACTATTAAAGGGGCTTTGGTCAAGTCCCTTTGTAATCTTTACTTGTGGTAAGTGTAGGGGCTTTAAGATAGCCAACTTGGTTACAGGATGTTTTATTCTATTTGTCTTAACAAATGTGTCCATGGGACTTACTGAAAACTAGCATTGATACCTAATAAATCACTTGATTAACAACGTTGGCTTTAAGACAATTTTATCATTTTAATATGACATCATAACAAGCTAAAATTCACATCTTTTGGAAAATGATTCCTTAATTGTCTCTTTTTTGTGGTTTTACAATATCACCGTATTTTTTAAATTGTCAACCAGAGGTTTGGTTTGGATTCACAGGTCTTCAAGTCTGGTCCTTGTTGTTTTTCTTGTTAGGACCTCTTAACCACAACATAAAGTTAAAGTAAGATAAAAAAAAAAAAAAAAACACACAATGGCCTTCAGTTGTCAGATACTGCCGTGTAAACAACCAAACACTGAGGGAAAAATGCAGCCCAGGAGTTAAAAAAACATCACTCCACGTTCCAACTGACCACAGACCTCAATATTAATACAGTAAAATACAGAGGAAGGGGACAAGGAGGCTAAACAAGGGAATGGGGTAATGGAGAGTTAACGGGTGGATGGCGAGGTCATCTGAGCTGTCGCAGTTTAAGGACCCTCAACCCCCCAACACGAGCCCACGACCCGCCCTTTCTCTGGGCCCTCGTTCGGTAATTGGGCACTCACATCAAACGGGCTTCATTAGAAGGAGTCCAGGAGCTGCTAATCCCCCGCCGTCACACACAGGGGGAGAACGGTTTGTGGAGCATGGCGTCCGCCATGCCGAACAAAACATCTTGAAGGAACATCAAAGCCCTCCTCATCCGCGTCCCCAGAACTAAAGGAGTGTGTGTGCACTTGTGTGTGTGTTATTTGCTCGTCTCTTCTCCGCACTTTCTATCTGCTCAAGCTGATGGCTAAACAGGATGGACATTCTTTTAGCCAGCAAGTCATCTGGAAACAAAGGAGTACTTTGGATAAAAGCATCAGACGCCAGTGGGAAACAGTTTCTACTCTGGTATAATGGGGCCTTCATATGCCCTTGATCGCCATTAGGGTGGAGCCTAATCATACCGATATTAACACACACTTTTACTCACCAACACACTCTGGCGCATACATTGATTTAATCTCATGTACAACACTAAAGATGAGACCAAAGTTGAGTTACTTTTCATAGTTCTGATCTTTAATGTTTGCCATGGAAATTGCCCGGTAGCATATGAACTTAATAACCCTCAAATCAACCGAGAAGCTTCACTCACTTTATTTCATGCTATGACGGATATTCATAGCCTGACAATTATGATAGGTACACAAACTCACAAGATAACAGCGTGTAGATGTATAGAAAGACACTTGATCTTGACATTTGCAGAGCAGTGCCTTAGCTACATACACAGACGCAACATGTTTAGGTCTTTGCCCTTCATGCTGCTTTGGGCCAAGTATATCTATGGAGATTCTTTAAGGTGCAGCTCATGTTTTTTGTACAGTACTTATTTTTTAATCAAATTATTAGACATGTTAAAGGAGTAGTTTAGTATTTTTGAAGCTGGGTTGAAAAGGGCTCCCAGCAGTGCTGGATCTATGAGGAGAATGAGCTGGGATGACCAGTAAGATACACTGCTGGTAGTTGATAGTTATTTTCGAGTTGTGTGAAGTTTTACATTAAAATGAGCCACAAACGTTGGGTTGAATGAACAACTGGGGAAAATTTCAGAGCACTTTATTTTTCACCCAGGAAGTCTCTGTGTTTGGCACTATTTCATAGTGCTGCAAATGGATTTGTGTTCTTACGTCTGTGCATATGTTTTAAGTGTAGTTCAAACTTTAAGTTCAGTGTTACTAAGTTTGGTATAAGCGTAAAAGTCAAAATTATGGTATCATGACAACTCAGGTTAATGGGAAATTTTGATGAAGCTTTGAATTTTAAATGTTTTACCTAGTCCTCAGATGTTATATGAAAAGTAGTAAACTATGCTACTTCCAACAGAGGTTACTCAAGTAAGAGAAAAGGCCTTGATTTTAAAAACTACAGCAAAAAGTACAAACACACAAATTAAGTTACATAGTTAGGGCAGTAACTTTAAACCCCATGCAGGTGAGTTCAAACACTCAACCTCCGGTTTCATGAAGAAGAGACGATGTAACACCCACCTCTGTCGTATCAAATCATTCATTCTTTTTTATTGGCACACAAAGCTATTCACCAGCTGTGCATCTGATGACTCCATTGATAGAAACAAACAAAAAACTTGCACAAGATGAGACACACTCAATGACCAGACCACACCTAAACCAGCTTGTACCACATCGTTACACAGAATTATGTTTTCACACAAACACACACACACACATATTTGTACCCCCACTTCAACAAAAATATTCTTTCCCACCCATCCCTTCCTATCTCCTCTGACCTGACTCATAAGTCCAGATGACCTCTTTGGTCACAGAAAGACACACACACACACGCATGCTGAGGATGTGCTGACAGGGAAGAGACTACCGGCTCTTAATTAGCAGGAAGTTGCAGTGTCAAGGTGTCACAGGCGTGTAGTGCAGAGTAGCAGCGCTGGTCTGTCCCTCTATTGATTCCCTCCGGGAAGGCTTTGTTGTCACATTCCCGGCATCAAACGCCTGCCCGCCATTCAGCGCCTGGACCGCAGCCGTTTTTCCTCCCTGCTGTGTTTGATTCTCTCCTAAATGAGAAACACAGCCATTTAGAGACTCAGATGTTCTGATTCTGACCCCACGCTTGAAAGTTTGAAGGAAAGGAGGGGGAAAGAAGGGGACATCCTAATTGCCAATTTGGGATTCTCCACAGCAGACAAGCACTCAAGTAAGAAATGATTTGGCCTGCCTACTTTAATCTTCCAATGCCACCTCCCTCCACCCCAGGTTTCCCTTGCAACCATTTATTTTCCTGCCTGTTGGGTCTTTAACTCACACAAACAGATGCATGCGCAGAAATATGGGTGTGTAAGGGTGGTCCATGTGTCTGTTGGCACAGCCCAGCTCTGTGGACCAACTCTTCCCAGGCTGCGTTGTAATTGTCAAGGAGGTTGACCTCGGCTTCCTTTTAAAATCCCGCGAGCAGAACATTTATTTAAGGAAGCATTAGGGCAGGAGAAGAGGAGGGGGGACAAACCTGACCCATGGCCTCTACATCAAAGACCAGACTGTACAAGGGAGGACAGGGGGAGAGAGAAAGTGACCGAGAAAATGACTGATGGGGAACCACAAGACAGCATTCCTAATTTTCCTCTGCTCTGGACTTTAATTTTACTGCTCATGGAGACTGGCACAGTCCATCTTTGTTTCCCGATTATTTGTTCTCTCTCCTAACCAACTGAACTAAATGGATTTTCAAAGAGAGGAAATGAGGACTAAGAGCGGGGGTCAGCCCAGTTCATTTTTTTCAATTCTGTACTTTTTAGAGGAAAAATTTCTGAAATTTGGTGGTTTGACTTTTACTTTTAGCAGAAGGTAATTACTGAGGAAAAGTTAGTAAAGTAATAGTCTTCGTTAGCATCAGTTAATCCTACTGACAACACTAAATTCAGTATGAAGTAGCAAGTTGAACTGAACCGGGCCATCCTGCAGGAACAGGCAATAAGTGTACATGAACACTTTAGTCAAGCTAATTATAGGTAGACCACTGTCCTAGGTAGAGCATACAAGCACCTGGGGAAAATCTTTCTTTGACGGAAGTAGGTTGATACATAGTTGGCAAAATGTCCCCTTTCAGTTTGTTACTATTGGTGAGTCTTTATGTTAAGCAATAATTCTATAGTATGCAAAGCATTCAAAGCAATATTTAAATGTCTGGGTGATCATGATGCTTGATGGCTTTCACCTAAGACTAACAAAATCAAATCAGTTTATCTTTCAGTCAAAGAATCCCCCAAAGCCTTCTTGAGAAAATGCATTCACAAGCAAAAGAAACCAAGAGACTTCATGACTTTGACCATTGATCTCTTAAGCTTAACCTGTTAATTTTGTGTCATAGAGGAAATGTTGGCAAAGTCTAAGGAAAATCTTTTGAGTACCCTTGCAATATTGTGTTGACAAATCACGTTCACACAAGTAAAGGATAATCATAGCTTCGTGACCTTGATCACTGACCCATGACCCTGAGTTAGAGTGGACATTTGTGCAAAGTCTGATGAAAATCCCCTTCATCATCGATTGGACATTCAAATCAGCAAGGCATTCCATCCAATATGTCTCTTATCCATCCAATGAAAGGCTAAAAAATGTCATATACTAATCAAAATAAATACATGTATAAATACAATAATCAGGTAAATAACAAATATAAAATATAAAGTTCACAAACAAAGGAAGCCTTGAGTGAGAGTGGTCATCTAGCAAAGTTTGATTATGATCCACTCAGTGTTCTTGAGATATTGCAATCACAAGCAGAGGATGCTGGCAAATCCCCTTTAAAATGACCTTTGACCTCCAAAACATTTTACTTCATCCTTGAGTCAGTGTGGACAACTGTGCTAAGTTTATAGATAATTTTTTTAAAGTACTCTAAAGACATTTTAGATATTAAAGATAGATTCTTTAAAGTACGTATTGTTGAGATATTGTGTTTACAAGCTCACAAGAACAAACAAAAGAAGAACATGGTCATATGACCCCAAAAATCTAATCACTTCAATACTGAATTAGTGTGATCATTTGTGTAAAGTTGTTCAAAACCCGTTAAAGCATTCATGAGATACAATGTCCACAAGCAGGGGATAAAAATCAGGTTCTATGAGCTTGACCTTTGATCTCCAAAATCTAATACTTACTTTATTTTTGACTCTAAGAGGACATGCGTTCCAAGTTTCAAGATAATAATTCAAAGCATTTTTAGATATTCCCTTCAAAATAATCTGGTATAGCTGGTATGTACAGACAGACAGACAAAGTGGAAACAAAACAGTGACTAGTTCCATCGAAGAACATGTTTCTTTAAATTATTATTAGAATTTCTGTAAAATATTCGGCTGTGGTCTGTCATTAATGAGGCAGTGATGGATCCTGAGTATGGACCACAAATATAAATTATTTTTAAATGAGTTTGTTTTATGACTATGTCAGTCTGGCTGAAAAATAAAAAGGATTAAGCTGAGAAAATCCACTTAATCATCATTAACCTGTTGGTCCCTGCAGCATTAAAACTGACAAGGCAGCAAAACACTCCAAATGCGTCCAAAGGTCATGAGAGTTTGAGTACACTGTTCAGCACCAGGCTCGAAAACCACAGGTGTAAATCAGTCTTCAGCTAGGTGGCCCAGCTCTTGACAGCTTTGGTGTCAAAGATTGATTCTGTATGATGAGCCAAACACAGCACAGAGGGTTAAACACTGGTACATGAGGCAAACACATGTTCAAACGCATTGACGTGAGGGCACACGGGAACACAGACACACTCCCTGTCTTCCATAACTCCATATTGTTTGCAAGCGCCAAGGGTGGAACCTTCCTCTCTCCCTCGCTCTCTCTCTCCTCTCTCTGTGTGCCGATGCTTGCTCGGCCGCAGGGCTGAGGAATGTGTGAGAGCCATGTGTCAAATCCCCAGACTGTGGGAAAGTGCTGCTCTCTGCTGAACTCCCTCCTCCCTCCCTCAGTGCTTCCCTCCCTCCCTCTCTCATTGCGTTGGACCGCTCTCCAGGCGAGCGCCCTGCCCTGTGCAAGTGTGTGTGTGTGTTGGTGCGCGTGCCTGCCTGCCTCACAGCACACAGGAAGTGAGCGGCGAGCGTCTGCCAGCGGAGCTCCGCCTGGAACTGCCGCTTCCTGCAGAGAGTTTCTATGCCAACACCAAGCCCTCAACAGCTCACACACACACACACACACACACACACAGATTTACACTCACAACCTCCCTGACTCCCTGACAGGCACAGCCAAGACGCCCCGAGAAGGAGGACGGCTGCTCTTTCCCCCTCTTTCTCTGCATGTTTATCTCTGTCTCCCGTCTCGCTCTCTCTGCCTCTTCCTCTCAAACACAAACACTGACATCTCCTCTCTCTGTGTGCGCTGCTTTCATTGCTTTGAGGATCCGGAGTCGCGGCTAAACACTCAGGGTTTCTTTGAAGCCTGCCAACAAGCCGGATAGTGGCTACAAATAACAAATTGTTCAGCATAAAACTATAAATCTCCCAGACATCAAGTTGCACATGCCTGACAGTCTCCTTTCAGTGGAAAGTTCACTTTATGAGCACAAAATTTGCACATAAGAAAAATGTCTATGTTGTCTTAGTGTATGCTCATAGCTTGCGGTAATAACTTGACTTCTTCAGTTTTAACACTTTTCTTCTGTCTCCAGTCAGGTCAGAAAGTGTTTCTCTGGCATTTATGACTTTGTTATTGCTAGAACATTAAGTCATTTGCTCAGCTCTCCTCCGGCTGTTTAACGATCACATTCAAAATGATCTTTTGGTGCATTTGTGTGATCAGTTTGTTGGGTTTGGTGATCAGTTCTTAGAATCTTAAGGGTAACATATTCTGCAAAATACATGTTTTATAATAGTTATACAAAAATGAGCGTCCATGGCTATTTATAAAAGCTCCACATCACTCATTCATGGCCTGTCGTGAAGTGTGCTCAATCTACAGTAACTGATTTAATCAATTGCTGTGAGATGATCAGTAATAATTCAGATCCTCAATGAGTTAAAAAGGGCCCTCACTGGCCCCAATCTGATACTTTTACCAATACAGATACAATACATGAGAATATATATGTATAATATATGATATTACAAAAAACTAACACTACCCTGATTCAGACGGAACTAAAACTAACAAAAAAAAAAGCGTAGACAATTAATCACAGAAAAAAGTAAAATCTAAATAAAAATTAAAAGTGATAAAAAAAACTTCCAAAAGTTGCAACCTTGATTTGTAAACACAGACTGACTACCCTGGTAACCCTGATTTATCTTTGCTTTTTGATTCCTTGCTGTCTTAATGCTTGCTTTTCATATCCTAGTTTGTCTGTTTTTGCACCTCTTTCATCAGCAGTTTTTAAGAGTGATGTGTCTATCAACTATCCAATACTCCTCCGCAACAGGGCCTAAAAATACCCTCCCCTACACCTGCTGCTCCTCAGCCAGCCAGCCCACACGTCATAAAACTTGTCTGCCCAGACACACTCTCTGATGGCACAAACAGTCCTCAAACCCTCCTGATCTGTCTCCCAGCTGGAGGAAGACGAGCAGATCTGCTGTTTCCTGTCAGTGTCACAAAATAAAGCTCCACCTCCCAGGATATTTGGATCTACAGCCCTGTTGGTTATGACCCCTGTAGCCTCAGGTGACCCCAGCATGTAAGTGATTTCTTAACAGCGGCCTAAGAGGCAGATATAATGCATTTATTTATAAAGTATCATATCCTCTATTCCTCCATATTAGTGGATTATTTTTACATGTCTATTTGCTTGGGATGCCAATACCACAGCTATTTGGGAGAAAAAAGACAGCTGTATTTCTGTGTGGAAGCAGAGGACGTGCCCTAATTCTTAAGCCAGGGTTTCCAGAATAATAATAAATCAAACGCTCCATCAGGAAGATAAAACATTAGTTAATGTATCCCAGCTTGTCGATAGAGGCAGCTTCCTGACTTTTCTTGCAGAATAACATCTCTAAACACACACAACACACACATAGTTGTCCTCAGAGCAACCAAGGCGCCAAGGGCAGATCCACGATTCGCCAAAATCTCCCCTCTCCGCATTAACGCACAGACCTCACCAAATACCCCCACAGACATAAAATACAAATATTCCTGAGAGAAAGAGACAGACAGCAGGAACAACAATGTGTGTGGTTGTGTGTGTATACATGTGTGTATGTTATACCACTGCAAGTCCAAGGATGGGTGCAATTTAACTGAACCAGTGGGCAGGATAAGTGGCCAAGGGTTTTGTGCGCGCACACACAAACACAAACACACATACACACCGCCCTGGCTCTCGCTGCTGGTTGAATAAGCAGTCTCTGTGCCATATTGGTTTGGGCCTCCCCCTCCTGTGTTAGACCTTGTTATCCTGCCAGCCCTCCGTCTCATTCCCACACTCCCATATCTGGCTCTGCGGCCGGCGACTGGGATTCCCCCTCATCATGGATACACACACACACATTAACACACAGAATCTTCCATCACAATCATCTTAGGGTGGTCATTTGCTTTTCATATGACCCTTTTTCCTCACCCACTCATTTCTTACTGTAACTGCTTGTTTCTGCAACCATTTCCAACACAGTCTTACCATATAACTCTGTTAGAGTTACATGTAAGTTTGCTTTACATCTGAGCATGGTGATGATGGACAGGAGTTATGAGTTTCTTTGTTGGTGGTTGATGATACTCTGATGGTTTCACATTGATAGGTATGAATCTTAATTTTGAGAGAAATTAGGTTGTTCTTTCTAATGCATGATGTCAAGTGCAGCAATTAACGTATGTTCAAAAAGATCTTGATATTTTGAATTTGTTACAACTGGTTCACACCAGATGTGTGTGGCTGACATGCATGCCTGCTCTAGTTCAAGAGTGCTCTGGCTTATACCAGGCTCCTGTGTGTGCTACACTATGGCTGAAATGGAAAATATGCACACACTGCTACATCATGCCAGTAAAGTTCATCCAGTGTGAAATGACCCTTAATAAGTAGTTAAATGTTTTATTTCACAGTACAATTCAATTCTTTTAATTATGTGCCATTGCTTTTGATAAACACTTTGTGCAAGGTAAGTTGTAAACTAAGTTCTATCATTTAATTCAAGGAAAGTATTTTTTAATTGTTACAGGTTAAGATTAACACTTAGCCTCTGTTGAAGTTTTAAATTTAATCAAAGATAGTTATAACTAAACTGTCTAAGATTTTTCACTTAAGTCAGAGTGAAATAATTTTCCTCTTGATACAGACTAAAATTTTCACAAAATAAAAGGTACCATTTAAATAATTTAAGGTAAATTTTAAACTTACTGTGAGTGTACTTTTAAATTTCATTCAATGTTGGTTTAACATCAACAGCAGGTGAAGTTGAGACATCCCACTGTAAAATCAACTAACTTTACACTGAGTGTAAAGTTAGTTGATTTTATTTAATGCAAGGTTATTTTTTACTAAGTGCAAATTAGGTTTTACATTTAGTAAAGGGTAAGCATTTTACTTGATGCAATGAGAAGTCAGGTGAAGTCTTCCACTGAATGCAAGGTAAGATTACACTAACTCCGAGTAAATTTAACGCTCAATGCAGGGTAAGATTTATGATTTTTGCAGAAGTTTTACTCTTAGTTCAGGACCGAGACACTAAAAGTGAAAATTTACACTTAATGCAAACTAATGGACCTGTTGTACGCCTGCCACATAGCGTTTTGGCATTGAATGCTGGTGTCTTCTCTAATTTCCACCAGATGCAGGTGTAATATTTTCACTCAGTGCTTACGCTGTTTAAATAAAAAATGATCATGAACTCCCGTTTGCACCCTGGGGTGTGTTTGTCTGAAAATGAGGAGTGGTCAGGTGCGTAGCTGGTATTTGAAGACAAACTAATAAATCTCAGTGGTAATTATCTTCACAGACAATGAAGCAGGCTGTCCAGTGTGTTTACATACAGAGCAGAGAACAGAGCCAAGAATTCCTGCAGAGAATATTAGATAAAAAAAAATTGCTGGAAGCCGACAGTTATTTTATGTAAAGTAAACAGGTCTATCATACACATAAACCTGCCTGATCTTTAACTTGAGATTTTATTAATTGATGAGGTTTTGTCATGCAAAGTGTCCAACTTGTCTGTTTGATCATTTCCGATGCCCTGGATTGCTCTTATTTACCAACAAAACTTTCATCTGAGCATTACCTTATTTCACACAGTGTTCTGTGTGTGTTTAACGAGTATGGTGACACAATAAAAGGAGAGGAATTAAGTAATCCAGGCGAAACTCTGACCAAACAAGTAAACCTGCCCTTTACATAACAAAACGACAGTTGCCCAGCATTCAGTCTTTTAAAGGCAATAAAGGGAATGTCACTGATTGGTTTGATCAATATTATGCCCAAAACACACCCAATTACAATCAATGCACAGGGTCCACTCTGCTCCTGCACCCTGCTCCTGGTTTTTACACAGAGAATTTGCGTCCATTGCCTCTCTCTTTTTCTGTATCCTGGGCAGGGGCGCAGATGGGATATTTGAACTGGGGGGACCAAGCTGTCAGCAAATGATTTCAACTCAATAAGTTGTTATTGTGCAATTTGAGCTTTAACTAGCACTCAAACAGTTACTTTTAATAGCCTGTAGGCCGATGGTTTGCACTAAAAAGCCATTGGAGAACTCTTATTTGAAATCATGGATAAACAACAATAAACACTGTTAAACAAAGGCCTACCTCAACACTAGCCATATACGATGAAACTGTTATTTGTCTGGAATGCCATTACACAACAAAACTTCATGCCTTATGCAAAATATGTTTTATTTAGACATTTGTGAATGAACTCAGAAGAACAACAACATATTTCCATAAACAAAGATAAAGTCTTTATACTTTAAATGAAATTCACATTTTGAATGACAAAAGTAGCATGATTAGGGACTTTTAGTGCAGCCAAACACATTTACTGTCTAGAAGTAGAGTCAATGAACCACAGGCAAAGCCACCCATTCCTCTTTAGGACCCTGGGGAGTGAGAGTTTGCCTTATGGTGAGTTCAATAGGAAGTTGTAACTTGGAGCCCTGATCAACAGGTAACTACTGCTTACGTAAGTAGCAGATAGCATGAATTCTATGTCGGGTTGGTGAGATAAATCCGACTTTCCGAGTTGGAGAGCCAACTTCACGGGGTTTCTGATTAAAATTCTGACTTGGAGCTTGGAAATTCCAACATTTATGTACAACTGGAATGCACCATTCTTCGAAACACACAAATGCCAGGCTCTCAATGCGAGCTCCCAAGAGCACAGTAAAGCATAGTCATTGCTGCAATTACATTAATCCTCTGTTTTAGCGGCGATGTTTGTCCCCTTACGCGGGGAAAGTTGGGGGGACAGATCGGTGTCACTATGAATCTGAGGGGAACATATCCCCAGGTCCCTAATGCCATCTGCGCACATGATTGTGGGTATGTAACAATCTTATCTAAAACTTAAAAAATGAAAACAATACTACCTTCAAAGTTTAGGTGAGATTTAAAACATGTTAATACTACGATCTGTGCTTTGATTGCATCCTTAATGTATGAAACCACTGCTGCCTTATCAGCGCTTTAATGACCAGCACAAACTGTTTCCACCTCCATACTCCACTCCTGTCCTGTGTGCACTGACTGTAAGCAATGACCGATAAGAGGCTCCACACCCAGCATACCGCTGAGTGACTAGATGACCACTTCCAACCATAAGAACAACTGTGTGCCTTACTGGCAATGAAGCAAAATGCCTGTTAGTCAACCTCTGTGTGAGACATGTAAAAGAGATCACTTGTGGGGGTTCTGGTTAACTTACTCATGTCTGCTCCTAAAACCAAACTGGGAACAGCTGTAATGGTTATATGTCGACAGAGGTCAGACAAGATGCTGGAACTTTTCCAAAAATGGAGAAATATGTATAAGTTTGACATGAAAGGATAAACAAGACAATGGGGTGGAGGGAATAGTCATTGTCCCAGTATAACTGCACTGAGGGAGAATAGATTTATTAACAGGGTCACAGTCGTCCCAGCTAAAGTAAATGGCATTATGCCTATTATATCTACTTTGTGCAGACTTTTTTTGTACTGTTAACCTTGCTCAGAAGTTAGTAAGAGGTAAATTGGTTGTTGATCTGTGCAAAAGGTCAATTGACAATGCCAAACAACTTGAATATGGTCCATCAGTATGTACAAATTGTAAACCTACTCTTTTTGTAGTTCATAATTCCCAACATTAACATAGCACAGGTGTGTAAATGACGTAAAAATGTGTATTTCATGACTTTATTATGACAAACTCCTGTCTGCTAAACAAACACAAAAAAACTAATCACATTTAAAGGGTGAAACATGCACTGCAGGCTCCATTAAAGCCCACTTAGCCACCCTGTCAGAGGAAGCTAGGCAGTATAGCGCTGGAAGGGTCAAGAGAGGGCAGCAGATTTACAAGCGGCAGAGGGCTGGATATGCTCAAACACCAGTAAATAATCCACAGGACAGAGTTTAAACAATCTCAGTTTCCTCAGCTAACCATTAATTGGACATTAAATCATGACATCATAGAAATAGCTGGGATAGTTTGACTTAAAAATCTTCTCTGGGGGGAGGCAGGTGAAGTTCGCGTGGGCAGAAACTTTTTTTTTCCCTGAGCTGAGGTCATGGTGCCTCCTGGACGATGAGGTCAAGGAAAAAGAAGAGTTATAGGTGGTGATGCACTGTTTTATATGGAGGGAAGTTATATATCAAGCTAGCTGACTGGCTTACCTGTGAATTGGAGCCAGTGGTTTCAAAGTATTTATCAGGCTTTTAGAGTTGAACACACAGCCTTCAATGAAGTGGAAACACAAGATTAGGAGAAAAGTTTTAGGCGGCGGCATTGATGAGAACAGAAGGAGCGGGTGAGCAAAGGCAGACGGGGGAGGAGGTGCTGGCGAGGGAGTAAGGGAGGCACCACGTTCATCTTATCAGGCCTGTGAGCTGTGAGTGATCTAAGTGGGCTGAGAGAGGAGAGGAGGGCCTCTGCTGTGCCCTGTGATCCAGGACTGTGCTTTTTTATGGCATGCTGCAGATCTCTATCAGTGTGGGAAAAGACTGGGAGGCCAGAGGGAACTGTGTGTGTGTGTGTGCGGCTGCACAAGTTTGTTTGGTTGGCGTGCAGTTTCTGCCACTAAAGCAATCAAGAGGGCAGAGGCTTGTATGTTTAGAGTGTGTGCGAATGCTTGTGTGTGTATGCATGTGTGCGCTTGGCTGCTGTGAAGACTGATAAGGACTATAAACATCATCCAACAGCAGGCGGGCAGGTTCACCAACACTTGATGATAAGACAGCACTTTGACCCCTAACAAGACTAACCGACCATTTAATTCACACATGGACACGGTGTTAATATTAGGCCATAAAGTCAAATATGCATCTGTATTGATGATGTTTAAGAAAATTCTATGGAATGAGTGTCTTGGAGTGGTAGGTGTGGTTAGTAGGCATACACACAATAGTTCATATATTGGGGTTTGGTGGTGTCTGCCTTGTTAGTCTTACTGATTTCGTCAGAGATGAGACGAGGTCAGCAAAGAGTGGAGTGGGCAGTGACTCATGAGGAAGACACTGAGACATGAAAGCAGAGACAACAGGCAAGTAAGGGGGATTTTAAACAAGATACGTGGGCACGGATCCAAGTACACTTCATGTCGAAAACTGGTTCGTTTTAAATGATTATACACAAACATACCATCCTCCGGCACAGTACCCAAGTCTGCCTGTTTAGATGGTCTTAAGATGGTTGGACTTGCATGGTAAATGGGAGGTGTGAACGCATTTATGCTCGAGTATGGGTTGCCCATCAGCAAGTAGAATTAAAAAAAGGCAATTACAAAGGTCCTCTGTATTTCACATACTGTTGTGTCCACACAGTATAGGCTCATTACTTTCTCTCAGCAACACAGTAGATGAGGAAGTAGGAAAAGAGTCAAAGTAGGCCTTTCAAAATTAACAATAAAACATCCAAAGTAGTTCCATAGTATGTCTGCAAGGAGCATAAATGAGTTAATTACTTCCTTGCATTTAAAAAATGTGCATACTGCCATCGATTGTATCAGAATCTGAGTGTCAATTCATAGCTTTCAACCTTATGAGCTGTGCAGAGGGCAAAATATGTCAGCTAGCTCCACTGTGTGGTGCTGCGGCACAAGCTTTTAAAATGTTATTTTAACAACATGTCATAAAACCACAGAACAACATCGACATTAATGTAAACTTAAAGTTTTAGTACTTTTTACCCTCATACATAAACTAGGACATTATAAGTTGCAGTATGTGCAACTTATAAAGTCAGAAGTTTCAGACTTATCATAATTCATTCATTTTCTATACCGCTTACCCCTTTTGAGGTCGTGTGGGGGCTGGAGCCTATCGCAGCTGTCATTGGGCGAGAGGCGGGGCACACCCTGGACTGGTGGCCAGTCAATCGCAAGGCCACATAGAGAGACAGACAACCATTCACACTCACACTCATACCTAAGAGAAATTTAAAGTCACCAATCAACCTAATGAGCATGTTTTTGGTCTGTGGGAGGAAGCCGGAGTGCCAAGAGAGAACCCACGCATGCACGGGAAGAACATGCAAACCTCACGCAGAAAGGCCCTGCCACACCCGAGGATCGAACCGGCAACCTTCTTGCTGTGAAGCACGGGCACTACCTGCTGCACCACCGTGCCGCCCCCTCTTATCATAAACATCCTTAAAATAGTTTATGATATAAAATGAGAAAATCAACACATTTAAAAAACTAGAAAAGCACTCAGAGAGCACGCCAAGCAGCTTCAGTCCACTTTGGCGAAAATGGTCCTATCTCGCAATGTTAAAGAATCCTTTTAAAATTCCTGCATCCGGATCAGTCCCAAAATCTAATTATTTCTTCCTTATCCCATTCCACATATTTCCTGAAAAATTCATCCAAATCTGTCCATAACTTTTCAAGTTGTCTTGAACACAAACAGACAAACTAACCAACACCGGCAAAAACATAAGCTCCTTGGCGGAGGTAATAACAATTTGAAGTGCAATTTCAAGTGCTTTATAAGCCTAG
Source organism: Cetoscarus ocellatus (assembly GCA_037902135.1). Lineage (NCBI taxonomy): Eukaryota > Metazoa > Chordata > Actinopteri > Labriformes > Labridae > Cetoscarus > Cetoscarus ocellatus. The sequence continues at coordinate 232,939 of JBAMNC010000595.1, forward strand.
CTAATGTCTATCTAATTGCATTGCAGGAAAAACAAACAAAATTGACCTCAACACAACTTAAATTATCAAGGTTTGCACTTGCTTCTTCTCGAAATTAAATGTGAGCACATCAAGATGCTATTTTGTTTTCTGCCTGACTTTCATATTTCTGAGCTGTCATTGAACACATCATAATGTAATCACTGTTGTCTACTCAATGAGGCTCATTTAGGCTGGTTCATTTTATTCCTATTGGTTATTTTGATGAATCCAGCAAGGGTTTAAAAATTGTTTACAAATTTTAACCAACAAGATTTTTGACAATGTTTGGTGCGCTTTTCATGGACGTTTCGAGCACTTGAGGAGGATTTTTCCTTATGCAAAAGCCACTATGTTTGGAGTCAGTTGTTACATTAGCAGAGTTCTTCTTTCATGGCCATGAAGAAAAACAATAACATGTCATGCTTAATCTGACGTACAGTACTGACCAACACTATTTTAAAGGCATCAATTTTGCACCGGTACAGGAAACCTGTAAATGAGGGATTTTTTTTAACCTCAAACCCAAATGATATTAAATCCTGAAGCTGGTTATTGGTGGTGCTTAACTGGAACCATTCTCTGTTCCCATCCTTACATTGCGGTGAGTCAGCCCAAACAAAGAAGAGCTTTCACACTCATTTGGGGAAACTGAGGTGACACTTTCTTGTTACATGAATCACACTTGGAAAGGCATTAGGTTGCAGGCTTACTGGCCTCAGAGTAAGGCGGGGTTCTTTAGCTGAGGTTAGAGTAGCCATGAAACCCTTTGTGTGTTGCAATTAAAGCTAACGTCACAGCCATTCCAAAGCTTAAACCTTCAAACATATCACTCATAAGGAGTTGCAGTTATAAGAGTGTCTTGTCACCAGGCGGCTGTAAAACAGACTGATCACTCATTAGCAATGTCCTTTGCTGAGGGCTACACACTATTAGTGATGCTTCATGCCTGCTGGCTTTAACTGCCATGAAAAGATGCTCATATGGCATGATTTCACAGGCTGAGGTGTCCAATAAAAAACAAAAACTATGAGCATACACACACACACACACACATATACCTCTAGCTGGTAGATGCAGACACTGCCGTGCCTCAATAAACCTGCAGCCAGGTCGCAGGGGGATGAGGCCGCCGCTAAATCGGTGGCAGGTTTAGCTATTAGTTGAGTCACGGATGAGTTCATAAGAGAGGCACACTCCAGTAGGGGTCAGTGGGTAAATCACGCTCCATTTCACCAATGCATCCGACTGTGTGACGCCACACACACCCAGACAAATGCAGACACCAGACTCCACGGTGACACACTCCACAAGGACTGCCGTGAGTCACCTGTGCAGCCTGGTAGACAAGGAGCTTGAGGCGAGGCGACACAAGGTGTGTGTGCGTGCATTTGTGTGTGTCTGGCTCCAGTGATATCATCACTAGGAGACAGCCAGGGCAAAGCAGTCTGATGGACGGCACACTCCATTCCCCTTCTGATCCTGCTGCCTCTTGCCGAAAATGACCATCATCTCATTTCTTCATTAAATAACGACAGGACAAAGGAAAAGATGGAGGGAGACTGAGATGAAGGGAGGGGAGGAAGGTGTGCTCAGTGTGTAAGCAGCCAGGTCATGGCCTTGTGTTAAACCAACCTCCAGACAAGTCCATAGGGAGGAGACCTGGCCTGCGTTTGGCAATCAGCAGCCACTTAAACCCTAAAACAGGAATGGACACAGACATTGAACAGTCATTACATCAATAGAATGGATGGGCAGCACATAAAGGTGTACTTATCATCTTCTTTATGACCAACCATAACCACGATGGATGGCAGCTTTTGTAAACTCTGAGATCCGAAAAGGTGGTGGAGGCAGGGGCAGTGACGAGACAAAGGAGCATGTAGTCAATTACTTCTAAGGGAAGGAGGGTTGTCATGATACCACATTTTTAATTAACTGTAGGATTCCAGTAAAAAAAATACCAGCCGTTATAATTAAAGGGGGCAAATAACTGACCAAAATCAATGTTCCCAGCTTTTTTTGAGGAGTATATATATCCTGAATATATGACTGAAAAACTCAAACTATTGGACAGGGCCAGGTGTATTCTAAGATTTTACAGCCAAGAACTACATTGCTGATATTTAGTTACTTTTCAGGGTGCACTTACTCAAGCCATCCCGGGCCATGCTTAGGCATGTTTTCCCCCTAAAGTCTGGATTGTAGTGTGAGTCCTCCGTGCCATGCTTAAAAGTGGTTCACTTTACTGGCCCAAGGATGCTTGGTGTACTTACTCATGAAAGAGCATGTGCGCAGGCGAGACCACTGCTCGCAGTGTCAGGTTAACAGTGGACCTCTGATCATTTGTTTTTTATGCTGCGTGACTGGAACACACAGGCACGATTCACAAATCAGGTGTGATTCAGGCGTTCAAGCCTATCATGTATCAACAGCACCAGTATAAGTGTGGCATCATACTAAAAATGTTATTCTAAGCACAACTTTGAATGCATATACTTAATTCAACCTCCATATTAAAGTAAAGAATATATATCCGTTTATTTCACCTTTTTGGCGGATGCTCTTAAATTCTTGAAAATACAAGAGCATTAGCAGCTTTGTATGAAATGATACATGCCTTGTCTCAATCACTAGGACTAGTCAAGGAACATCCTGACATGTCTGAGCATTTAGTTTGCCAGCTTGCTGTATGATGCCTGTTAAATTATACAGTACGTCAGTTGTAAACCTTCTTGGTTGCACAGGCCCTGCAGTGATAACACTTCCTCCTTCACTTTGATCTGAGCCCCCAACACTTATCTGCTGGCCACTCAGCATCCAACACATGACCAGAGCTTATTGCCTTAAGCCACCACTGAACTGAACCTCAAACTGGAGCATAGCCAGGGGAAAACCATAAAGTAACCACACGGATCACAGGACCCGACTCATCATCTCACAGTCATTAAAACAAGATGTTATCACACACAGACCTCCGCCGGTCACGTTACCATGAAATGTATGTCAGCTGACGCACCGTTGCAGTGTGACGTGGCTAAATTAAAAGTGGTTCTGCTCCTGCTGCTGCATTGTGGAGTTTTCATGCATATAAGTCAGCGTGTCCTCTGGCTTAAGAGCTGTTAATGTGTTTCACACCTTTAGGCCACAGGCTGCAGTTTGAGTCACAGCTTCCTTCTCAAAACAGTGGCACCCATCTTCTCCACTGAGGCTTTGTTCAGCTTAAAAAAGCACTTGTGCAGCCCAGCATGGGAGGACAGGTGGGTGGTTACACCTTTGTCCCCACCTTAATTTGCAGTCATTGAGTCATGCTGGAAAACAGTTGGGAGTGGTGTTAGAAGAGCACTACATTTAGTCATTTCAGTTCCCAAAAGTTCAGTGACAAGACATCTGAAAGGTCAACTAAAAAGATGATTCTTTGGTGAGTTTTGCTCTTTAACCTTTAAACAATTATTGCTTAAAAGATTGAATGAATTAATTTAACCTGGGATTCTGACTGAATTATCTATCCATCCATCCATTACCTAAACTGCTTATTCTTTCAGGGTCACAGGGGGCTGGAGACTACCCAAGCTGACATTGGGTGAGAGACGGGAGACACCCTGAACCAAACTGCCTGTGATCAAAGGGCCACATGGAGAGATAACTATTCATGCACTCACCCACACCTAACAGTGATTAGGCGTCACCAGTGAACCTCACAAGTATGTTTTTTTTGGTGTGTGGGAGGAAGCCAGAGTGCCCAGAGAAAACCTACGCATGCAAACTCCAAACAGAAAGACCCTGATCAACACAGGGTCCAAACCAGCAACATTCTAGCTGTGACGTACGCGCCGTACCTGCTGTGCTACCTGAATGCACAAGACTAATTCAAAGTGAGGTAATTTGTGAGTGTAGCAGAAAATGTCAAGGGCAGCACAGTGGCGCAGCCAATTAGTGTACATGCTTCACAGCATGAAGGTTGCTAGTTCGACTTCTGATGTCAGTCAGGGCCTTTCTGTGTGGCATTTGCATGTTCACCCTGTGCGGGTTTCCTTTAGGGCACTTAGGTTTTCGTCCACAGACCAGAAAAATGCTTGTTAGGTCAATTGGTGACTCTAAGGCCCTGTTTGCACGACTCCGTTTTCAGCCATATCCGAAGAATTTTGATTGCGTTTTAGCCTCCCGTTTACATGAGACCAGCGCCCGGAGTGCCTGAATCTGCAAACTTTTGAAACCAGGGTCCAAGGTGGAGAGTTTTCAAAACGCATCGCCACCCGGCCCCATGTAAACAGGATTTATCGTTTCAGGGGGAAACGCTGACGTCTACGCATGCGCAGTACTCTTTTACATGAAGGCTGCCCGCACATACCAGGAACAACAACAGCTTAGGCCGTCTACCGAGTAACATATGTGATGCTCACCGTGCTCTGTTTGTTATCCAGACAAAACTATCCAGACAGATTTGTTGTCCCGACAGATTTGTTGACCAGACAAGAAACTCCTGCATCTTCGTGCGTCCACTCGCCATTGTTGTTTTTGAAAAGTTTTTCTTCTTCGTACGTGTGTTGTAACAGCGCTGTTTCTCTGCAAACCTACATTGCCATCTACTGGACTGGCATGCACGCTACATCATTCTAAGTCCTTCTTCCGTCTCCATGTGGACGCGGATCGTTTTTGAGGACGCAAAAAAAACTGCTTTGCGTTTCAGGTCAGAGAGTCTGTGTGTAAACAGGGCCTAAATTGAATCTTCCACAAATGTTACACCTCTACCTCTGGAGACAGTGCAAATGGAGGGCAAACTCCACAGCCAATTCCATCCCCATGGCATTCACAGTATAGGCTAAGCATCACTAGGGTGTATCTACCACAACTTGAAAACACAGCGTGAATGGGGCTTGTGAGTGCTTCTGGTTGTACTTAGCACATTATGGAGAGCTCAGAGGGGGAACAAACAGAGGCATGCTGCCTGTCAGCACTGCTCAAAAACATGATCTTAATTTATCAGAAAACACTTTCATTTTCATGATTAAAAAACAGGTGTGATGTTGTGCATTTTATGTTAATGGAACAGGATTAGTAGTGGACAGATGTTGTGATCTTGTGGATCTAAGTCAACTTCCTATTGCAACCTCTAAATAAAAGAACAATGCTGCACCACAACAAGACCAAGTTCTAGTTGGTCAAAGGTGCAACCAGTTTAGAAAACACCCCTCATTTTTAGGCAAACACACCCCAGAAGAACTAATATGATAGCATGGTCTTTGCTATCTAAATAGATGCTCAGTGTAAAATGCCAACTGCCTGAGGTGGAAAATAGGAAAGGCATCTGACTAATGATTGTGAGTAGATCAGTTAAGACTATTTTAATAGATCTTAAGAAAGTCTGTAAAAACAGGTCAGCAGGTTGTTCAATAGTGTAAATGGTGTCCAAGAGGTCTGAGAGACCAGTGGACATTAATCATAACCAGCAGTATAAGTGATTAAACTTAAAAGCATATCAAATCTAAATCACAGAACTGGACAATGTATGAAAAAAAATGCTCCCTTAATCTACATCTTCCCCTCTCTATATCCTCTCATCTTCTTTTGACCAACAGACTGAACAATTCACTCCAGAGTGTAAATACACCCAAACCCACTTCTTTATTAAAGCTCATCCCCTACCCAATATGCAAATCCATACAAACACCAATCTGACCAACAATTGTTGGGACACGTCAGTCATGAGATGCAAACAGTGAGAGCTTTTAAGCACAAGTGGCAACAGTCGATCAAACATCAAACGATCCCCTTTGACATCCTTCAACCTCAGTCCTTGTTGGACAGTTTGCCGTCTCCATCTAAACCCGTCTAAGTCCAAAAGAGCTGTGTCTCTTTTTGTGCTGAGAGACAGAGTGGTAGAAAAAGCAGGGTGTTGACAGAGAGGATGGAGATGGCAAACACCTCGAGGAGCAGATTGGCTCAAGTCCCACATCTGCCCCTCATACTGGGGGTTGCCGACGTAGCAGATTTGCAAAGGGATTGGGGTTGTTCTCAAGTGGTTCGAGGGCAAGCCGAAGTCTCTGTGCTGACACAGAGTGTGATTAAATGCTGGAATTAGAAAGGACAGCAGCTAACATCATAACAGAGAGAGAAACCTATCCATCTGGGTTGATTCAGCAGGGTGAGATTAGGTGAATCCTAAAGTGAGTGATTGTGTGTGTGGCAGTGTCTATTTCAGCTCCCCACCCCACTAACACACTAAAACAGTGCGCTTTGCTAATTCCAACAGTCAAAAGACCTCCCATGAAAAAGGACACAGGGCTTTTTTAAAAGGTAGCAGTTGCTCTGATCCCATATCTGTTCTCTGCACTGATTGTACCGGGGACATTAGCATGCAAATATCACTTAAATCCAGCTCTGTCCGAGCCTGAACAGACCTTTCACTGCCTTCTGAGAAACTGGAACATGACAGGTCAGGGAGGTGTAATCCACTCTAACCGATGCCAACAATACAGAAACAAAGGGCTTTCAAACAAAAAAAGACAAGATGCCACTATCTATGAGATAAGGCTGTAACAAAATCACATTTTTTTTTACTGCAGAACTATTTCAGTAAGAATCAAACATTGATATCAGTTTGCTACCACAACCATAAACATACAAGTTTTAAGCAACTAGTATTTGGTATATTGACAAGCCAACTGTATTGGCTCTGCAGCACAAAATACAACAAATAAGTAAAACATAAGAACATATATCAAAGGCATAACAAGAAGCATACAAAAAACAACAGTAACATAAATCAAGAAGTTGAAAAAACTAATATAACAAAAAAAAAAAACACCAAATCCCCAAAAAATAATTAAAATTGAATTGAATTTCCCTAAGCTGGATAAAAAAAGAAAGATAAAAAAAACCCCTTTTCCCTTGCTTTACCTTTAATGATGCCTCCTTGTTATCTCTCAGGGATGCGCCAGCCTCACAGCCTTTGAAACTGGTTGCATTGTTTCAGGCAAGGTTCGCGCTGAGGTTATGGGTAATTGCAATAGCTGTTTTACATTTCAATCGGTGGTATAATCTCCAAGTCCCCATCTCCACTAACACAAAAACACTGATACCCCCTATCCCAACCATTAAGATATGACAATGAAGGTACCAGGCTTAAATGTGCTATAAAGAAGGACCATCTCCATTCTTCTGACAATTCTTTACATGCTGTTTAAGACACAAATGTGCAACTTGGGATGCTGATAGGATTTCTGGTGTTGTAGTAGTTGTTTCTCTTGTCTTGCCTTTTTATTGCGTTAGCAGATATAGAGATTGCATCACTAAAGATAGTTTTTTTGATCATCACCAAAGGAGTCCTTTGTCTTCACTCAAACACCTTGTGAACTTAAAAAAGAACAAGGCCTTTATGTGTTTTAATGCCATACTCCTTACTATGATGTTCATTTGACACAAGGGTTTCTCTGTCACTTTCTCTTAATGGCTGACCACTTCTCGGGCACTGTTTGACATGGCCCTTGGCGCTGAAGAACCCTGAGGTAAATTGGACGGTCCTCTGTTCCTGATGTAAGAGGCTCCATTTTTATTTGCAGGGTGCTTCTCCTAAGAACCTACACTTAACAAAGCCTCTTTCTTATCTCTGGTTTATCGGAGACTTTACTTCCAATAATGGCTCTGCCTCCCTCCGCTTCCCGCCACAATAAAAGGCTTTCATGATATAACTTGGGGCCCCACAGGATTAGCAAGGCCACAGTTGATAGTGGGCACAGTGGCCCGGACCTCCACGCTTTACAGTTTATCTGGCCAGGCCAGCGGGGCAACCACTCTTCCTAAGGACCCACCTCTTTACATTTGTATGGAGCCACTCATTAGCTATGTAGAACCTCCTCTTTCTTACTGCATCTTGGCTCTTTGTCCGGGGGCCGTTCTTTGTCTCTCCTAAATGATCCCACACAAGGCCCATTTTCTGGTTAATACATATTTACAGCCATGTAAGGTTTTTGTGGGGATCCTGTAGTTTTATTTTGCAGGCTGTCACTCTAGACACCATAAAACCATTACCAAGCTGTTTAGGGTAATTGTTTGACCGTCTAGTAGTTCCATTTGTGGAGCTCAATGAGTCGGCATCTTTAGTGTGGGCAGATGGCTAGACATCACATGCTGGGACTCCCAGGGACAACCTGATGAATTGTAAACCTGACTCATGAGTTTTTCTTTAATCTCTGGCTGTCAACAAGGGAGCTGATGAGTAGTTATGCCACATTTACACCAGTGTCATCATGCTCTGTATGTATGTCTAATTTACAACAAACTTTGGCAAATTAAGAGTGTAAAATATTGATTTAATTTCACCTTGACATGAAGAGTATTCCTATGGAGAAACAAAAATCTCTTAACAGGGAGACCATGGCTTCACATAAATAACCATCAACCGAAACAAATCTAATCTCAGCAGTACAGCATACACAGATCACATGATCTGGAACTGTGGTTTTAAAATTAGTCAAACAGATAAAATGCCCTAGTTAAAGGTGACAATGTATCTCAGACCAAGATGTTTAAGTACTACATTACGAGACGAGTTTGAGGAATTTCATACATGATGTCTCCGGGACGTTGAAGGTTAGGAACAGTTTTTGGAGTTAGAAAATAACCTAAATAAGAGTTCAGTTCACTTATTATGACCTTACAAATTTTCTATCCTTCTGTTGTTTAAAGAAACCCATCCAACCCTCTCCTACAAGACACAGGCTGGCCTGGTACACTGAGTCAAACATTTTCAGTGAACATAATAAAAAAAAATAAAACCATAATCACTTGCAGACAAAGCATTAACTGATTTAGTGTTAATCTTGTGACAAAAGAAAAAAAAAGTGTTTGTTCTGATAGAAGAAGAAACTGGCTGAATAGTTTTGTTGGCATAAAGTTAAAGTTTTATTGCACAGGGATGTCTCAAGATGGCAGTTACAGTTGCATGTTTATCATAAGTTATGTATATAAATGATAAATAAAATGGGTCATGATAGGGAGCCTTGTTGAACACCACTTAAGATAACTAAAATACCAGTATAGTGCATTGATGTTTAGAATTTTACATTGAGGGCCCATTCTGGGCCGTTTGGATACATCCCATCTCTTGTGTATTGAACTTTTTAAAATCAATTCATCCTGTCAATTAGTAGTTTCTCATTAAAGTACTAATTTGGACAATAAATCGGGCAACAGCGATGGTTTACAAGTACCAATTCAGTGACAGTATCAGACAACACCCAAACAATAGTCAGTCCCAGTCAATACATCCCATGATTGAACATAAGCTACAGTAAGTTAGGAAATCTGTTTCTAACAGTGATTACACAGTGGTGATTTTACACGATCATTTTTTTCTGAATTTGTTTACAGGAGAGTCAGTCTGCTTTTAAACGACTTTCAAAGTTGTTGCTTCTTGTAGAAAAAATAAAAGTTCTAAGTTGGCATTCACTGATTTGATGATTTTAAGGTCCCACATTTTATTATTTTTCTGTTAGTTTACATAGGTCCTAGTTATCCTCAAAAAACAACTTTAAAGTTTCATACCTAAAAATCAAGTTAGATATTTGATGTTGGATTGGATTCCAACATTTTTAAAGTAGTGGACTTAATTAAGGTAAAACTTGTGATTGGGTATGCAAGAAAGGCTCTTTTTTACTTTAAAAAATGGTGCGGCTCATTAAAAAGAACAAGAACAAGTTAATTTATGGGCTTAAATGTTAATTTGGATTATAAAATTCTGAATTATCATTAACTGCAGCAAGGTTGTGACTTCCTTAAATATTTTTGAACAATTGTATGTTTGTACAGATATAGATGCAGTTAAATCAATGTGTAATGGTGTACAATAAATGCAGTTTCAATATCAGCCACACAATCATGACTATGACTTTTGCCCAAATCGAGCAGCCTTGCAGTAAAGCATCCTTTCGCTGATCCTTTCGCTAAAGTAGTCAGAGATCTAGTTTTGAAATGGTTTTAAATGCTAAGCCACCTCTTTAAGATGTGTGTGGTGTGTGGGTGTATTTGTGTGTTTACAGTATCCTCTTGGGGGGCAGGGTCGCCCGACATCCTGAGTGAATTAAAGAAGCCAGCTGTGATACTGCCTGAAAGGAACATGGAGGCAGACAAAAGAAGAGATCCCTGCTCTCCCCTGGAAGACAAAAGAGACAGAGACAAGAGGCTGAAACCACACAATCATCTCACCATCTACAATGGCCAAGCTCCTGTAACAAGCAGGATCAGTGGGATCGGCGAGGGGCTAAGCCAGCCGCGGCCACAGGTTTCAGCACAAGCCATTAATTCCACTCTGCTTAGCACACAATTAATTTCACTCTCATGCAGCAGCTCAAAGCTTCATGATAAAAAGAGGGCTGATTCCCAAAACCAAGATTAAGAGGTGAAGACTTCACTGAGAAGAGCTCTGAGCAGATGCTCATAGACCAAAGAAGTGAGAACAGAAGAGGCCAATAATGAGGAAAAGTAAACTGTGGAGGATGGAGTCAAACACAGTGCCCATTCACATCACTATAGTATTAACTGTGACAAGAATTTGCTGCTCAATCAAACTGACTGGTTGATTATGCCAGTTAAGCAATTTGTCAGCACATGCAGAGTTTTTCAATCTTCCTTTTCTTGTTGACTTTGTATGAAAAGATTCTTGAGGCTAAATCCGGATTTGGATGTTATTAACATCCCAAACAAAAAAAATGAAACAATAAAGTTAACCAAGCCGAAAAAGGTGCCCTGCTGACTTTTCCATTTGAGCTAATGTGACCAGAGTTAATGCTCCTATGGGCTTAATTCAGCCACAAAAGTAGCCAAACCCTGGGGAAGGCTAATTGTCAGTGGACCAAAGCACCTGCTAGAACCTGAGGGAGCTCAGGAAATACGGGACAGGTCTTTTACCAAAAGAGAGTCCATGGTACCAGATTAGATCCCTGGAGTGCAGACATCCTCTCGGCTCCCCTCGTCTTGTGCCCTAATGGCTACCCTGCAGGGCACCATGATTTCTGTCTGCGGCCTCTAAGGCTGTGTAAAGCCAGGATATTACCCCAACCCCCAATCAGACATCTAAAATACTATATCTGCTTTACGAAAAGGAATCTTGTGGGTTCAGCTACCTGAATAATGCACAGAGCAAAGTGCTGGGTGTACCAACTTGGATAAACATTCTATCTTTAAAAATGAACCACATTTACTTTTAGAATTTGGCTTTTTGGCACAATGCTAGCCACCTCATTGGCAGACACACTCTTTCACATAAATATAAAAACACGCTTTAATCTTTATTTAAGATTTAGTAAGCTCTTATGGTTCTGTGAGCTATAATGTACAGTCTTTGGGATCCATGGTTTCATGCAATGGTAATGGGAATTGATTTGATTTTAATCATGCCAGTGCCATCATCAGTTCTGACTATTGATACGAAAGTTTTTTTTTTGGCTTCAACTAGGGATGAAACAACTCTTAATATAACCCATTACACCATTTGGTCTAGTGTCCATGGTTCAATATGTACTTGTGAAATGCAGTTTTGTCTGTAATTCAAAATGCTAAGGTAATGTCTTTATTTTGCAGGTAAAAAAACAAGTAAAAATTGATAATGAGCCAATCTTTGAAAATTTCTGTGAATTCTGCAAAACCAAGTAGTATGTTTACTCTTAACATTTGGTAAATTAACATTTTTGGTTCAGATTTTGCAAATTGTTAGAGGGGCTTTCCCAGAAAAGCCACGCTGATTCTTTTTGAAACCTGCCAAAATGTTTTCACTGGTAAAGCACAATTACAGGGAGCAAAGAACCCTAAGAACCCTAAGTAAATCCTAAAGCATAATCCTGATAAGTAATTATACACTCAACAAAAATATAAGCGCACAAAACCGTGTGAATGAATGAACAGAATGAAAGCGTGCTGCAATTGCCGTTACAGACATCCTGGCACTCATAATGTCAATGGCACACTTCCTCATGTTTTCCGTCATCTGTGACATGTTGACAAGTGACAAAAGTGCACAAAATGGGCACAAATAAATATTTTTGGGCATGTTAAGGGAAAGGTCATCCTAACTTAACCTTTTGAGTTTTTGTGTTAATATTTTTGCTGAGTATAATAACAACTTCATTTGTAAAGCACTTTTAAAATCAAAGTCTTACAAAGTGCTTTGAAAAAAACAATAATACAGAAGAAACACACAATAGTTTAAGCATAAAAGTTGTTAACAAATAGAAAGCTCAATTTAAGTCCAAGAACACTTACAAACAAATTCAAATGGCAGAATAAACCCGAGCACAATAAGAACTTAGGACAAGAAAGCATGAGTGTTTCTGAGGGTTTTCAGACCAAAGGCAATCATGAAAGGGAGAATATTTCACAGAACATGAGGAAACCTAAAGCTTAAATCATGGCACAATCATGCAGGCCCAGGGACCCAATACAGATCGCTCAGACCTGGACCACCCACGTCCATCCCCCGGGTTCTAAGTCTCATCAACCTTCCTTCCTGAAAGTTGCAGTTCTTAGGTCATTACAACAATTTTATTTCATAAGAAAGTACAATACTGGTTCAGAAAATATTATCTTTGAGAGCTGATACACATATGAAAAACTCTCTATGCAGGAAAATTTCCTCTGTAACTAAATACTTTCACGATAAATCAGCTTCATTGTGACCTTTTACTGCTCACCACTTACCCTCATGTAGCTCTACCATCAGCAGCACATCAGATTAAGCGTTCATCCATCTCAATACAGTGGCACATGCATGAAGGCTGACAATGTTTACCCCGTGGCCAAGAGTTAAGGAAGAAAGCTTTGTGACCGGGGTTTAGTTGATGACTAATGTCCCAAAACCAATCGATTGGGTTGTGAGGATCTGAGATAAGAAGCTGGACCCGTTGGCCAGAAGAAGCCTGTGACCTCTCAACCATCCATCTCTGTCCTCATCTGGTCCTGCACAACGTTTGGCGCTCAGTTCCTCTGTAAAATTCTGCACCATAGACAAAGCAGGCAGATGCTATCAGTACATCTGTCCAGCTTAGCCTATTAGAACATAATACCACGCCCACCTCTCTCTCCAAACACTCCATGTGCAGCTTGGTGACCACGGTCCATCGCAGGGGACATAGAGGACATTGTGGTGGGGCTATGGCCCCTTTCAAAACGTCAGGACCCCAAACTGAACATTTCCAGAGATGAGTAATGGGATCTACTGGCCCATATTGAAAATGCTTTAAAGAGGATCCAGCGTTTTTGAAAGATAGCACAATGGCTAATTTCATACTCTGCTCAAACTTAATTGGTTTTAACTTTTTTTCTGCAGAAGGAATCTCATTCATGCACTTTCAGAGCTGCAAAGAAAAAGACAATTTCTTCAAAAATAAAAACAAAAACAAAAAAAACACTAAAAACGACTTTATATACATATACACATAGTATATTTCAATTAGGATTTTAGAATAGTACAACAAAGTTGGTGAAGGAATTCAGAAGAAAACATCTAAAGGGGACAGACTTCTCGTTACAGATGAATCTGAAATTCTTTCAGCAACAATCATTCTAAAGGCATTAAAATCTAATGCCCATGTTTCTGAATCAAGAACTCAAAATCCTCCATTTTGTATGGTTTACAATGCTTCAAGGTTCAACATCTAGAATGACCTAATTTTTTGTCTTAGGTGGGTGATGACCTTTGCCTGTACCAGACTTTTGTCAAGTATTTGCAAAAACTGTGTTTTGACCTGGTACACTCTGGAACTTCAGACAGTGGTAGAAAAAAACTTCTATCTCAGCTTTACAAAAAGATAAACTCCCTGTACTGTCTTGTGATTGGCCAAACCATCAATCATCTTAAATATGTTTGTCCCTGGGATGATGTATCACTGTTGTCTACAAAAGTTGACAACAAAATTAGTCACAAACAAATTTTATTATGTACAAATTAACTTATTTTATTCGTTAATGTTTTCATGTTATGTACAAAAATAGGTTTGTTTGCTAGACCAGAGTTTGCTGATGACAGCGGTGCCAGATTATGAGGTTTTTTGGCCAATTATGCAGTTTTGGGACAAACTGTGCAAGATAAATGGCTTGGGTGGGTGAACATAATTTAGACTGGTTGTCCATCAGTTGGGTGGGTTTCAGTTCTATTATGAATCATATTTTATTTAATTTGTTAGAAAATGTTAACTTAACTAAATATTGCCACAACTAGTCCCTTTGCACAACATTGGGAGTAATGAGTTACAGACCATGTGGACAAATCTAAAAGGCTACGTCTGGATGAACGTACCGCTGTGGTACAAAACCTATCAGGCTTTGCCTTTAAAAGTTACAGATAATACAGAAACTTGTCTTGTCTGTCTCCAGAAACCATAAATGTTTTATTTTATACCAAGATCCCCTTTCATTACCAGGCGTATTTTCAACACTTTTTTTCCTGATATTTTTTTACTTTTTCCTAAAAAATGTCTGAATTACTTTGTGGACATCCTAACCTCTGTATGCCACATGAGTTACGTTATGTTTCCACCAGATAAACATAGGCAATACTAATTTGGACATTTTTTCAGGAAAAACTCTGACAAGTGAAACCAACATATAAAACACACCTGGTTATAAAAAAGGTTAATGGACATGAATAAATTGTTCATTAAATGATGTTCGTGAGCTCTATTCAAATAAACAGAGAGAAATTTTAAACTTCTCTTGTTCAACACAGAGGCAGATTATCATGATGAGTCACCTGGAAATTTACTCACACACTGGCCCACTTATGCTGCTGTTTCAAGCTGTAATATTTACGCCCCCATGACACTTTGCCTCCACTGTGAACCTCCTGTCTCCAGCGCAGTATCAGAGGGGTATTATTGGAGACAGGGAAGAATGTAGAATAAACAGTAGTGTTGTAAGTGTGTGTGTCTGCCTTTGTGTGCATTGAAAGTAATATTGCTCTGAGGCAGGAGCGCTATGAGTGTCTCTGCCTTTGTGTTTATGTGGGCACACACACCGTGTCTTGCACATCCAGGCTGTATTGCAATGTGAACATATTATGGCCTTACAGAATTAATGAGACTAAGATTTTTTTTTCTTAAGAATGAGAAAGTCTCAAGGAGTAAAGCTGACAGAGTTTTGTTGCAACACTTTTGCGTAAAGGCACTGTGAAAAGGGCTACTGAAAAATATATTTTAATATTGTGAAAATATCACCTTAAAGAATGACAAGTTATGGAGAAACAAAACATGTTGCGCCTTTAAAAATGTGTCATCTGTATACTTTGCATCTTGTTCAGTGTGGTTGACCTAGTATAAAATGGTGTCTGAGCAGGAACCCAATTCAGTAAAAAGTCCAAGCACTTTCAAGTACCTTGCCAGCAGTTCAAAACCTTTTAAAACATATAAATGTAAACTTAAAAATTCCAGCATTTTTCCACAATTTCAACAATTGAAAGAACCCTGATACAGTTACAGAACAATAAGTATATGAATAAGGATCCTAGGCCAAGGTCATGGTAATAAGTCCTCCAGAGTTTTAGGACTTCAGTGTTATCAGCATATTGGTAACTATGTTGGTAGGGGGCTATTGGTCAATTCAAAGTACACTTATGGCCCACTTAATAAGGTATTGGTCCATAAGAACAGGACTGCATTACACAATTGCACATCAATGATGAGGATCTCCCATTACACCACATCCCAAAGCTGCTTGACTGGATAGAGATCTGGTGACTGTTGAGCCCAGTAAAGTGCAGTGAACTCATAGTGAACTCATTGTCATGTTCAAGAAACCAGTTTGAGATGACAGAGCTTTGTGGCATGGAGCATTATCCTGCTGGAATAATCCCAAATCCCAGTTGATCAGCAGTTTCTGAAATACCCAAATCGGCCAGTCTGGCACCAAGAACCATGTCACATTCAAAGTCACTTAAATCACCTTACTAACCCATTCTGATGCCCCTTTAACCTTGATGAAGTTGTCGCGACCATGTTTACGTGCAGAAATGACTTGCTGGTTATATGATCAGATGAAAACAGTTGAATGGGTGTACCTAATAAAGTGGCCAGTGAGTGTAGATTTTATAGCAGTTGTTGCTTATCTACCTTTTTCAGGGAAAACCACTGCAACTATGATAACAAAACATGGGAAGAATGAATGAAGAAGCTCACATTTTCATCTAGTTGAATGACATTTCATCACATTTGACCTCCCTCAATACCTCCTCTAATAAGGCAAATGCAGAGTAAAAGCCTGGAAACAGAAATCCAAATCACACCCTTGACAAGATATTCCCCTGTCTATTCAGGTGAGCAGTATTCAGGTGCTTCCTTTTCTCACGCTGCTCTGTAATGCATATGCTCCCAGCTGAAATTCACCCAGCCTCTCTGTGAGCCCAAAGAGACTCGTCCTGCTTCCCAAACAAGTCATTTGCCTAAGCTGCCTGTCAGCCGGGTGCATTTGTTTGCACTGACAGAGCCACTCTGTGGGGCATGCAGGATGGTAATTGTGGTGATTCAGAGGGGGTCCCTCAGGTGTGTGTGTGTGTAGGGGGGGACACCTGTGTGAATACACTGGCATACCTTTAGTTTGCATAGAATCAATCAGTGAATCCCTGGCTTACCTTCCTGCTTGATAGGCAAACAGTGGTCCAGGCTTCATGGGGTTTGTATCCAGCAGAGTCTTTCTTAGTTTGGTCTAATGTTAGTAATTATACCACTAGTGTGAACCTCATGCCATTAACAAAACAGAGGTGGAGTTAGGGGGAGGAAATGTCAGCAGGAGCTTTAGTTTGAGGTTATCTAGTAATCTCAGTAAACAAAAGAATAGGGATAATTTGGTAGAACCTGGTTCACAAGTGTTGGATGATGTTTGATGGAATATCTAAAAAGTGATAAACTGCTGTTGGTTTAGGAAGAGTTTCCAACATTCTGTTTGTTCAGATATGTACTTAATCAAAAGGACCTAAAAAACCGTTGTTATTCCCAGTCTTTTCTTGTTACTTTTACAGAACATATGGAAAGCTACCATAAAAACAAGCCTATTTGAAACACCCTACCTTCTCTACCCTGCCCACTTGAAAGGACCCAATTTGCAGCACCCAAAAGACAATATGGGCGCAAGCTTAAAAGAAAAAGGCATCTGTGTGATAATATTAAAAGAGTGATTTTTCAGAGAGGCTGGAGCCAGAGTTGGCCACAGTTGTGAAGAGACTTTGGAGTGGTCAGCGTGGAGAATTGCCTGTGCTCCATCATTCTGATGGCTGTGTCCAATTGCATTATGCCAGAGCAGCAGGTAGCCCTGGCTGCCGGGGTCGCAGCTCTAACAGCCTCGCCCCATTGGCCCAGGGGCTCCAGCCAAGGTTAACGGGTCAGGGCCCTGTCCGGACACAGGCCTGGCTCCTGGCCAATGGGTCGAGCTGGTCAGTTGTGGGGAGCGGTGGTGGTCAGGGAATGATTTATAGACGCACAGGATGGAGAGAATGCTAAGAGGCTGCACTAAAATCTGGCAGGGGTATTCCTTTAAAGTTCCTTTAAAGGCACAATATGTTCATAAGTTAGCTCCCCCTGCTCCAGGCACTTGCTCTGCCAGATTTTAAGGACCTTTTTTTGCCATTTGATCAAAAATCAAACGGTATTTAGTCATCTTTATTTTTTCTTGCATATGTTCCCCCTGAAACCTTTTTAAATGAACAAAACCTGGGCTTGCTAACTTCTTAAGAAATGTGGTTTCCAAACCATCTTTTTTTGCCAAAACTTTAAGAAGAGCTTGATCTGTCACTCTCTTACAAACTGTTTATCGCTTGCCAACCAATCTAATAGATTCCATCAAGCTGGGACACTTCAGACGTACATTAAGAGCCACACAAGTTTTCTAGTGATGGAAGGCAGGCGAGCTCTGATTGCCCTGAAGGGGGTTTTGTTCTTTTAAGGGTATTGTGAGCAGATGGGCTTCATACCCACTAAACAAAATCCAAGATGGCATTTGTTTTTCATGTTAGATGATTTTAAGGGTTACAGACACAATGCAAATAAAGCTTTTTTTTAAATGATCTCAGAAAAAATGAAATCAAGAGACACTGTACAGGAATAGCTGATGACTCACTTGGGCTTTATTTGGCCAAACCCAACGAGCATAATGGAGAAGTTTGTTGAGTAAACAAGTGCTCACACGGATGGGAACTGAAAAACATCATTGTACTAATGTCATTAGTGATTCAGCTTACTAATACATTTTTATCGATAACTTTATCAATTCTTAATTACTTTCTGTGTGGTATAAACTAGGCCTAAATTAGTCTGTGTCCGCAACATTACAGACGTGACACTCCTGATTAGGAGAGGGAACATTTGAAGACCTTTGTGCGGCAAGAAAAAGACAGATGAAAATTGTACTCCAGTCTGCAGAGAGTTAAACTCACTGGAGCCCTATTACTCAGACTGCCTGTTTTATTTACGAGTAGGAGATGTATCTCGCTGTAGGTGATGCCAACATTAAACCAATGGTTTATGACAAGAGTATGGCCAAAAGGAAATGAAAGGACACCTGCTGCTTTTTACTAAAGTAAATGCCACTGCAGTGTAAACTGACTGCAGAGAATATAAATATTCTCTAATAAATAAATATTTCAGTGCATTAACACTTCACATCACTGCATGTTCCATTTACACTGTGAGGAACACTTTAACATGATTCTAAAATGGCCGTATTCATGTACAGACTGACACAGAGCAGCTGAGTGCATGTCGTGATAGGTAATTTACATTTTGGGGTTGATGACAATGTAGAGAATAGTTGGTAAAGTAAGTGTCACACAAGAAATAGTGTTTTTTTTTTTACTTATTCATAATAATATGTAAGCATATTGCAAGTCTACAAACTGCACAACTATTGATTATGTCTTAAATATGCATGTGTGTTATTTATCAAATGAAGTGTTTTAACTTCAATTAAATAACAAATGGCTTAGTAATGAAAATTACACTAAAATTTACCTAATTATAGCCATTTATATTCCCCTGTTGGTTAGATATTCTGATATACTATTTTATGATCTCTCTGTAATTTATTTATTGATGAATATACACATCCTTGGCTATGAGCATATGAGAGACTACCTGGTTTTTATTTAGATTAGCTTGATCCTCTTTATTGGCATTTTAATTAAACTGTGTTTATATAACTGCTGTCTAAATTCAGTTCTTGTATTATTGTCTTTTTGCATTATGATTTGGAATTTAAAAAATGAAAACTTTTGGAGGAGTAGTTGCTACTTTAAAGGCTATTAGGGATTCAAATACATACATGCATATATAACATTATTCCAATATCTCAATTATCTCAGTATCACTGTACCATGATATCACCGCTATAGTTGACCATCTATTGCGTATCTCATCATGAGCTTCTCTGTGATTCAAAGCCCTGCTCCTGACATTTGTGTTCACAGTGTTTCAATTCTTGTTTAATATTAGAAAAGCACAGACTTGACATGTTGTGCTGTCATTTTGATTATTTACTAGACTCCTTGGTTGTTTGTTCTGACTGCCTCTCACAAATATTGTTTCGCAAGGCACGCAGACTTGAATGGAAGGAATTGAAATTACAATTGTTAAGCATGGAGGCAAACTATATCAGTTCCTTGAGCTAGTTGTAACAGAAATGGAGCAGGTCCTTGATTCCCCTAAAGATAGCATTGAAAACTAACAAATTATCAGCCCAAACAGCTTGATTCATTTTGTATTACCAAATAAAATAAACACTCAACATCCACATCATAAAACATCAAGGGGAACAGCTGGCTGGTTCATATTGTTGACAATGAACCACAGAACGAACAAACTACGTGATTCTACACGGCCACAAAGTAAAACTATTGGGCGACATTTCCCACATTCAAGGAGTCATAAACTATCCCCCGACTGCAGGAATGGCCCAGCATGTGGTTTATTTTTTGAAGGACACGCTTAAAGGTCAGGCAGTAATCCACAGAAGTCCCTAAATGTATTCTTCAGGCAGAATCACCAGCTGCCATTTGCACGTGGGTGGACAGTTTGTCTCCACTGGCCTGCAGAGCGGAGGCCTGTGGCCATGAAACCTCAGTGCCCTTTCAGCTAATTGTTTGTGGGTTGCTTTTAAATTTATTGACAGTCCGGGTGATATAGTGCTTCTATTGTGTCCTCAGCCCATTGTGAGCAGCATTAACTGTGGCTCCTGCTCCCTGCTCATGTGCTCCTTGGCTGACCAGAGGCCAAGGAGCAGTGTGATGCCCAGCGGGAGTGCCCTCTTCGTGGGCAGGAGAAGAGACCTCTACAGGTGCCTGAGCCTTTCTCTTAGCAACGCCCTGCTGCTTAAAATTTGTTGTCCCCCTGTGGGTGTCTTTCTAAGTGTGTCAGCTGTGAGGCCCCTGATGGGAGATTTGTTGATTTGATAACTTGATTAGGCCTGAAGGATAGATGACGCAGTGGCAGAGAGCAACTCTGCAGTTTCCTGGGAGCTGATGACTCCCCTCCTTAACCTCTCCTCGGGAGACCTGCCTTCTGCACAAGCCGGGCATGTGGCTCCCAAAAGCCTTTCTGAGCCTCCAGTAATCAGTCTCTCAGGCACAAAAGTGCAGTTCACAAACCAAGCAAAGAATCATGATCCTTTAATAATCTAAGTATAGATACACGATAAGACTTGCAGACTTCAGATAAAAGAAAATGCACTAATTAAGAGCAATGAATGTGAAAGTTCATTATCATGTGGATTTTATTTCAGTTTTTTTCTTTTTATCCAAGCTGGCCTTTACTTTATGCACTCTTTCTCCCTAATTGGCCCTGAACTATTTGCCAATTAACTCTAAAATTGGCGGCTGATTGCCCTAAACTGACTCCAGGTATCAACATACAGCTTAAGTGGGAGTTGAAGATAAAGTTATGGACTCAGTAAATTGGTAATTAATTTTTAGCCATCAAAGCGTGGTTATTTCAGTCGCTCAGGGAGGGATATGGAGGAATCCCAGGTAGTCAGAGGGGTATTATCAAGTAAGACTCTTAGGTACACTAATGCGTTCTCAATACCTTTCCTTTTCCTGAATAATCTCAGCTCACTGGTGTCAGCCAGGCCTGCATTACAAACTCTTTTTACCCAGTGGTTAAGTTTGAGACTCACAGTGGATTTAAATCAAAAGAGCTGTTCTCCCTTGACGAGGCTGCTAAAAGCTCTGGCAGATCAGCGCAGGTGCAACAGGGTCAATCAGTAACCACAGGAGAGTTAATTAAAGACAAAGTGAATGTTAATGGCGAGGCCTTGCTCCTCTCTCAAATTCCAACACACTCAACTTGTACACAAAGTCCGACTGCCACGAGCACAATGCCCAACTTCTCTAGTTGAGCATGAAAAAAACCCTACTTTCTGTCATTACATCCCAAAATAACTGTAGGAACCTACTCACAGTAGGGTTTGTTACAACACAAAACTCAAAGTGGTGGATGTGGGTCAACTACCAGGCTACCAGTGGCACCACTGACTGCTATATAATGCCAAGCATTGGCGATCTGCTACCTCTCCACAGGGACAAAGCTGGCCAGGTGCTTTGGTGGCATTCATATTAACTAGTGTAATAAGACTCAAACAATCCCACTTCAAAAAACCTGAAATCTCCCTTTAAGATAGAGAGGCTTTCATGACAAAGTTGTCTCCCATATCCCCTTTCCTTTGCACAGAAATATGCTCTTGTCTAAATAGGACTGCAGGCTCTCCCAGCATCAGTCATGGTAATCAAGAAAAGCTAACAGTTTGACTTCCAGTTTAGACCGTAAACACTCAGGTCTGGAAGATCATTACATGGTAAAAGCGCTCTCCAGCTGTCCTCACACATGCTCATAATGGACACACAAACACGCACACACACACACACACACACTCTCCATGCCTCTGCTCAGCTGCACAAAGCCAGGCAGCGGCTCAGACAGGATGTAGCACATGTGTATCATATTAGGCAGGCCTTCCCCGCCAGCAGGCCGAAAGGTGATATGAGATCTACAGCTGGCTGACTCCCTCTGTCTCACTGAGCTGTTGCCCGGCCTCCAGACCTCTCAGACTGATATTTCACATATCCCTCCACCCGTCTCACAGCCCCAGTCACAGGTGGGAATGCCTTCACATGAAGCAACAACAAGAGAGCCTCTTGTAATGAGTATGTGTGTGTTTTTCCCCACAGAGGGATCGCAGACAGGGGAGGCCATTCAGCACAGCCCCTCCGGGTCACGGCTGAGACGTGGAAGGGTTGACCCAACGTGGCCCACATCAAAGCCCAGATGGATGCAAACAGGAGCAGCAGGGTTCAGGTGAATGTAGGGAGAGCGAGGAGCTCAGTGTTTATCCGTGACAGGAGAGGAGCTGGAGAATGTCGCTGAGTGCCAGATCGTCACCCCTGAGCAACTGCAGGAAGTAACAGCGTGATGCTTGCCATCTGTCCAGATCTAGCATCATGGGAAGAAGCACTGAGCTATAATATCCCTGTGAACCAAGAGGATTTTTTTCAAGTGGCTGTTTTTGTAAATATGAACCCCTGAAATACCAAAGTGATATCTCACAGGTGAGCTTGAAATACTAGACTGCTGTGTTGGACATTTGTCAGAAAACAGACAGAATCTTTGAGTAAAATGAGGACATGGAAGTGAACCAGATTATTTATTCATGTGTGGTAA
This sequence comes from Cetoscarus ocellatus, assembly GCA_037902135.1. Taxonomy (NCBI): domain Eukaryota; kingdom Metazoa; phylum Chordata; class Actinopteri; order Labriformes; family Labridae; genus Cetoscarus; species Cetoscarus ocellatus. The sequence continues at coordinate 255,642 of JBAMNC010000595.1, forward strand.
ACACGTGTATATGTTATACCACAGACATAAACATCTTTACAGTATCATATCATATCACACTGCATTAGCTCATATTATTGCAATGTATGGTATGGTATCTGAAGGAATCATATCCTGAGTTACCCTGTGATTGCAACACATGAAGGAAATGATGTTATACAGCATCACTGTTCTTATCTGAGCCAAGCTAATCAGAAGCCTCTGCTTGAGAAGATAGTAGCTGCCTCAGTGGAACAAATACCAAGATATTGATTTTTGTCTATGACCCCATGCCCTGAATGGAGCTGAATGCTGGACAATGACTGGTTAATGTGCTCTTGTTATCAGAGGTCACAGATGTAACAGAGGTCAAGTAAGTGAGGGACCCTGTTGCCCTGAAGGGTCAAAATAAGGTTGAAAAAATTATCGGGTGAAAAGTATATGTATATATAATATGTTTCTCAACAAAAAGGCTCCACCAAACACCATAGTCACTACCAGCGTCTAAAATAAAAATTTTAACTCACCAGCCAAGTTGGTGGATAGATAGAAAATTCACCGGCCAAACAGAATTTTAATTGGCCAAGAAAAATGAATCATATTTTACTGTTATCTGTATTGTAACAGATAACAGTAAAGCCCACATGTTCCAGTGCATTTAATTGAATTGTGTTATTATACTCCCCAATGTCGATCATTTTATCATATCAGGAAATTAATAAAACGCAAATAAATATGATTTTAATATTATATAAATATAATACATATTAATATTATCATACTATTTTGAGGGGCTTGTACAGTACCCTGGCCAGCCAATCAAGCTGCCCCTGCAGATTTAGTCAGTCAACAAATTACAATCAAAACAAAGATTTATCTGCAACTCATGAAGTTGCTTTACTTCACAAATGAGTGAGAGGGGGGTCGAAGGCCCCAGGTCTCCCGACCTTTATTTGGTGGATATATGAATGCGTGTTATTTCACATCAAAAACTGTTTGATTTTTTTTTTTTTATAATAAAAGGGACTAAATGTTAGGATTCTTGTACTTATTAATATTTTGATATTATGTTCATGAATGATATCTTTGTCATTGCGCATCTTTCCAAGTGCCTTAGTTTCTAGCTGGAGAAAAAAACAAAATAGATTTCATTAGCAAAGAATATTTTACCCTCTGTTTATCACTTTCTTGGCTTCATAACTTCTTTTCTAACTTTCTATTTCCCCATGATGCAAAACTCACAGCCAAAAACAGTTACAGATCATTTAGAACATATTGTGAAATACCCGTTTGCTTATTAAGACGAAGAGTGTGAAAAAGATATCGACCACATTAACAAATAAAACCAGTAGATAGCATAATTTATACTTAATTTTTACTTATATATTTTACATATCTCTCTACGACAGTGGATATTTGGTAAATGTGTCTTCTGTAGTTCTGTATAGGACCATTGTTGTTTGTTTTGATCCTAAATGAAATCTTGAAATGTTGTCTGATTAAATTTGAGCTCAAATTTATTAATTATTTCACAAAAGCAATCATTCTTCCAACCATGTAACAATTGTTAGAAGTAAAAAAAAAGGCAGCAGGGACCTCAATATCCATAGACAACTCTGATTTTTACCGGGTAAATAAGTTTAACATTTAGGTCTGTGTAACTGCTGCCTGCTAGCATTAGTACCTTAGCAAAGCTTCAGTCCTGCCACTTCAACATGTGAGATTTGTGTGCTGCTGTTTTACTTCATAACTTTTCCCCGTAAGTGTAAAGGCAGACAAACAGTTTGAAAGTTTTCCCCATCATGTTAACCTCATACGACTTGAAGGCTGAGGTCAACGAAAATTGTGTGGGCTTGGAGACTCTGAGCAGCAAGAGACAGATGCAGGGCAGGCTGCATGTCAAGCTGAGGAGCCTCAGTAAACAGGGTTTTGACTCTGTAACTGGGCCAGTTCGGTCCAGATTTTTCATTGATGCGGGGCTCCACAGAACCAGTGCACTCAAATATTTGATGTTTTGACTGGATAACTGAATCAGATCAAATCACCCAATCCAACAGACAGAGCTCCCAGCTCAACCAGACCATCCAATGCTCTCTTGACCTCACCAACAGTAAATACATCTCATTAAAATAGAGAACTGGCCACCACTGAACAAAATAAAACAAAAAACAAGACTGGGCTGTGTGTCAATAATGTGCAAAGCCCCTGGCTTACTCCTAATCCAAGAAAATTCTGCAAGCCCATTTGTTGGCCTTCCCTTCAAGTGTCCAGCGACGCCTTGTCAAGTGCTCAGCCCAGTGCAACTGCATCCTCCTCGGCAGGTCCCTCACCAGAAACACAAAAAAGGCCATCATGGACAAGCCTGAAAGATTCATTTGCAAGGACATGCAGCCCATGAATGTGGCCTTGGGAGAGCTAGACAGTAAAATGATCGAATGGAAATGCCTGATGTCTGTGCTGCAGTAAGGATGTTTATGTTTTTGTCACAAAGGTGTGCACTTCCACACCAATTAAAAGTCAAATGACAACTTTGTGGAAATAAAACCAGACCATGAGAAAAAGTACTTAATTTGTATCAACTAATCTCGAAGAAGAGTTATACAAAACAAAAGTGGAAAATACCTCGTAAAAAGGGACTTCTAAGAAAGGCATATTACTTGAGTGCTATCACAGCAACAGAAATAAATTCAGTTTTGAGCGCCCGTGCAGATCTGAGCCTCGACGCATGCTGCTTGGCGTATAGGCTGAGCTGTGATGCATTAATCAGAACAGTATGAAAGGCATGCTCGCCACCCTCCTACTCCTCAGTCAAACACTCACTGTCGTTTTCACACACACTCACACTTACCACACTTCAGCTTGTGGTGTCGTGAGTGACGCAGGGAGGGATGTCATCAATTAACTGTGGTCTTTTGGAGATGGGATGACTCAAAATATTGATTTCTTGCATATTTCTACAAAAACAGCAGTGTCAAAATTGATACATTTGAGATACTACGACCAGACGAGGACAAAAAACAGGACTCCAGACTGCCTCTACCAATTTATTAGTCTATCTAATTCTAAAATAAGCGTAGCTACAACTACTTTTTTTTAATGCATAGATTTCTTTTGCCATTTTGTTGATGACTGTCTGAGAGGACTGGAGGATAACAATATTCCCATTGGTGGGCTAAGGTTGATCTTTCCATCCGTATGGATTCAAACTGCATTTTACATACCATTTTACTTGAGAATCATAGAAAATATAACAACAGAGGGGAACTTTTCCATCTTTACTCAAACTACAGAAGTTAAAATGTTGCTTTTTGCTGTCCAGTTTTTGTTTCTCACTGTACTAAAGGGGACAAATAACCAGTCTGACAGTCAGCGTCTTTGATGACTTCATGCACTTTCATCTTGCAGCAACAGGCGACTATTTTAGCGAGTTCTTCATGGACGTCAACACCAATGAGTAAGTCCGACTCATTTTATCCTCCTGTCGCAAACACATGCAAGTTTCACATAAAAACTAAGAACAAACTAAAATCACTCATTTTAAGAGCTGAAACTGCACAACACATCATTTATATATATATATATATACACATATATATACATATACATATATATACATATACATATATATACACATATATACATATACATATATATACATATATATGTATATATGTGTGTGTGTGTGTATATATATATATATATATATATATATATATATATATATATGTGTATATATATATATGTATGTGTGTATATATATATATATATATATATATATATATATATATATATATATATATATATATATATATATGTATCCAAGACTAAATTCTGCTCTCCCTTGTCACATGGTGCAGGGACTTAACCCTAAGGACTGGCTGTTACCAAAGAACAATAAAACCACCTGACATTAAATGTTGTATGCTGAATACTGAAATAGAGGTTGCTGGAAAAACTGATTCAAGTCACAGTCCTGAATAGATTTTTTTATTCTTAATATTTTTAAAATTTCCAACTAGCTATGATTTTGAATGTAACTCTTTCCATCCATAGTGACCACCAGCAGTAAGTTTCAGTACAGCAAACCCCTCCTAGCAATTTGTTTCACACTGTATTTTAACCAACCTTGGTACACTTACGTGAAACAAGAGTGTCAGTCATGACTGGGATGCATGTGGTTAGGCGCCTAAACAGTAAAAGATGGATGACCAAATGTGGCACAGCATTTACTAGGAATGTCCCGATCAGCTTTTTTGGCTCCTTATTCCAATCTGATTTTTAAAATATGAGTATCAGCTGATACAGAGGCCCAATCCGATATTTAGTGTACCTTTAGAATACAGCTGCAAATTTCTTTTTCACTTAATTAAGTAAAAATGCAACAAGCTGCCTTAATGTGATACCATTGAACTAATGGTATATGTGATTGGTGAATGACTGTACTATACAGTACATTTTGGATAACCTCTAATTGTGAGTAGACTTGCTGTGAGGACTTGAAATGACCCTTAATCTTCTTTGGATTTGCAAAAATGTCTTTGATGACATGTTACTGTTGCTTGTGGATTTCCCTTGTATTCAGCATCAATGTCCTGTTTGACATGCTCTGCTGTATGAGACCCCCAAAACTGGCATGAATGCAACACAGCATGCCTTAACTCAAAAGAAGGGGAATCTATACAGTGTGCAGTGGAACTCAATGATGACACGGGACAAACAACAGTGCTCTAAAAATCTATAGGGACAGTAACATGTTTCAGATCATCTCATGTAATGCCTCAAACCTTGCCCTGGTAAAGCTGTGTCTGCACTACAGTGTTGAGGGGACATATTGTAAATCCAAAAGCTTCAAAAGACAACAAAAACCTCCATTCTTCATCACAAATGTTTTGGCAATGAAATAACATGACTTTTCTTCCAAAGCAATGAATTCAGCCACCTTTAGTGGAAATGTTTTTGGCCCTTAATGCCTTCTCTAGAATATTTATCCTTCTTTTTAAATCCAAAGTTTGTTGTTTCAGTGCGGCAGCCTTTTCCTTTTTCCTCAGTGGCTTTAGTAAATGCACCGCTGCATGTTTCATTCTGAAATGTTGCATTAAATGGCTTGTGCTAAAAACAGACCTGGTACTTTTTCCATGTAAAACAGTAGTTTTGCAGACACTGCAAGTGGAAGTTGGACTGTTTTTGCTGTCTGAATAAAGTATTTCCACACCACTAAAATATTAGGGGGCTGCTACATCACTCACGCATTTAGGCCTGCCATTAAGTGTGTTAAAATTTCAGAAACTGATGTAAATGATAGGAGTGAGATGATCTGCTCTCCGACTAAATAAAAAGTGCTACTTCTGGCCCTATCTGTTACTTTGGATCAGTATCAAGACATCCCTGACATTAACATATATACCCTGATACCTAATAAAGATATACTAGGCATGTTGCAGGAAAAAAACAGCAATACATCGCCACATACTCCTTGTTGATACCTGTACTGATTTGGATTTTACAAAATCGATATAGCCTGCTGTGACAGCAGCTGTAAAATACAGCTTTATATCACCCATAGTGCCATTCACACAAAAAATATAGAAACGATGGCAAACGAAGCCAAACCACTTGTTGCAGTGCACATCCCAAATTCTAAATAACTGCTTAAATCTCTGAAGACGTGGTATTTCAAAAGTCAATTTGTGTAGAATTATGACCCTGAAATTAATTGAATCACATTGTCGGTTACTGAAATACTTACGTTCACATTTTTAGCAATCAGTTCTTCCTGATTTAAAACATGGTTAGAAACACACATGAAGGCTTAGGACAGCTAGGGACAATCCCACCCTTGGCTGTAGTCAATTGTGTCTCAGACACGAACGTCCTCTAGTAAAACTGTGTGGTTTCCACACTACAACAATCAAATACTGAGAGAATCAAATACACAGCCAAACATAAACTAAACCATCCTTTGTCATTGCCATGTCTCCATTATAACTCCTGTTATTAATGAGACTATTTCAAAGCCCTGTAAAGGAATTAAGCTCTTCATATCATCTATCAAAGACATTTCAGAAGGAGGCTGGCTCTTATTAAATGTTCCCATGGAACATAGACTTTGTAATCACACACAGACAATAACACACTTCTCACTGCTGCCGCTTTAAAGGAACCCCAAAGAATCCATAAGTCTAACCCCCAATACAAAACAAGAGGAGAGGGCACAACATATGAATCAAATATGAATGTTTCTATCCATTAAGAGGAAAACCAAAATACAAGCATGTCAACTTAGCTTCAAAGAGCACAGTTTAACAAAATTCATGAGGTACCAAATTCCTGTCTATGCAGATGAAACTGTTTTCTCCAACTGCTGGATGGCTTCTCTGTAGGCGCATCCCGAATGAGGAGGTCAGACAAGTTAGGGCCTGTCCTAACATGGACACATGTTCTCCATTGTCAGGCCGACTTCTTTCCCAGCCAGGAGATCAATGCGACCTGTCAGGAGTCACCCACTTGCTGTCAGAGCTCAGAGTGATGCGTCGGGGGGGTTGGGGTGGGGTTAGGGGCTGGGGGAGGACAGCAAATTATGTAGAGGAATCTCACAGGGCTGTCTGCATTTTTGCATTCTAATTTCAGAGAAGATGGGGGGTAATGGTTAAGAATCGGGGCCCTCTGGAGGAGGCCGGTAGCTTCCTGCAGGTAGCACAAAGTGGCGACAGATGTGGCGGATGCTGTATGTTGGCATCTGCTGCCTGTTACAGCCAAAACTGACAGGCTTTGACAGATTTAGCTATTTAAATGAGTGAAAAACAAATTGCAGCAAAGGGGGAAAAGGGGGGTAATTCTGTAACTGATATTGAGAAATGATCAATTTCCAAAAATTTACTTTTGAAATAATGAAACTAATGTCATTCAGTGGTAGACTCCCATCAGTTTTAGCAGGCAGAATATACTCAAGCATAACCAAACCAATTCATATTCACTCATCTCTCTCAGGCTGACAGAATCCCCAAGCATAGTTAATCTTCTAACAGACAGAATCCTTGGCAGATCCAAGCTCATTTCCGGTCACAATTTTCTTTACAAGCCGAATCCCCAAACACAACTCTTTCTTTTTCACAGACGCCCACCTCTTTTGAACAGAGATACGAAAGCTGTACCAATCTATGATCGGCACTGATTTATTTTAAAAAGGCAGAATCTTTATAAAGAACCAAATCCACTGGCAGACACCCTGCTGTTTTCAACTGCAGATATCTGGAGCACATCTAAAATCACTGGTCAGCTCCAACTTTTTAAACTGGCAGAGCACTGAAGGTGAACCAATCTTAATGATAAGACAACGATCCTTTGTAAGAGGCAGAAATCCTTAGACAGGACCAATTCATTGGTAAACAGTCATTACCCTCTACAAGGCAGAATCCCTGAGTGGCACTAAACTTATTGGTAGACACTAGACAGCCATCTTGTTTAAAGGGGACCTTAAGCAGGACAAAACAATGATATTCATCTCAGATGGCCTTATAGATAAACTGCATGTCAAATTCAGGGAGATATCACACAAGTGCCTGTGCTGTGACGTGCTTCAGCAGGATTCTCTCTCCTCCTAAGTCCCCTTATGCCTGCCCTCACACTGCTCCATCCGTAACAGGGCCAAAGCAAGGTTACATCATCACGTCATATTGCCATGCTCATTTTTTAAGTAAGCATAACAGAGAGCGACACGCAACACTAATGAAACTGAATGTTTTTTGGCACATTTTGATCAAATACAGACCTCAAACATTCTTCCACAGTTTGATATAACAGTAACCCCCAATTTCCACAAAGTCTGGCAGCATAGAGGTCGTACACTCCACGCACAATGCAGCAAATCTCATCAATCAGCCAATTTCCACATCCTGCGCCTCTAACAGTCCCTAGCACATGTCAGCAGTGCCACTCCACACTGGTTCGCTGGAGATTGGTGGCTAGTCTTTCTTAAGCCGGAGCTGCTTCAACTTCAATCAACCTCCGCCAGGTGGATCCAGCCCAAACAGGAAAACACTCAGAGTTTCCTTGTAATTTTAAAATACAGTACTATGTAGAAATAATATCAATGCAAACAGCAAATCAGTGTTGGACAGGCAACATAAACTGTTGCTTACATGGAGTTCTTCCTTTATACATGGCTGAAACCACACTATGTCACAACTCCCTTTTGAAATTCTGTGAACTTGTGATCTTCTGTTTTGACCGGCTCAGGGTTATGCCCCTCTGCATCTTGCTTCAGAAAAGCTTCCAGGGGCCAAGTATGCGAGCTGATTGTCATAGCAGTGCAAGCAGGGCACTACGCTGGCTGACTATGTGGGAACTAAGAGTGAGGAGCACTTGCATAAAGCTTTTCCCACCTGTGCAGCGGGTTGTAGCATGTAGTGTTATCTCTTCTCCCGTTCAGTTTTGTGAGTAGAAAAATGTCTTGTAAGTCAAATCAAATTTTTGAGCAACTTTATCAACTGTGTTGCGCTTTAGTGGGGGTCTTTCCTTTGTTTTGGATTCCATATGACCAAAATCCTATTTGATGTTCAGGATAAGTGATGTGATAACTTCACTTATGAGCTTTGGTATGTCTGTCATAATAATATATGTAGCTTAAGAGTATGGTCATATGATAAAGCTTGGGTAATGAAAAGCAGGAGGTAGGATGGAAAAGTGTTGCGCATAAGAAAGCGGAGTTGGAAATAAGTGTTATTTGTGAACCATAACTGCTGTAAGCCTGAGAATAACTGACAGACATCTACACTGACCAGATAGTGAAGTTCTGGTTAGTGCAAGTGTTGGTGGAGTTGACTCCAACTTTGAGCAGCCTGGTTATCAATCACTCCAGCTCTGATCTAGTGTCCATATGTGTTGTAATCAGCGTTTGGGTGTAGAAGGTCCGATGGACAGCTGCTCCACCTCCAGCCCTGGTCACAGCACCTGCTTTGTCTGTGCGCTCTGCTGACACGTGTCCCTCTTTGTGGCCCGCAGTTCCCTACTGTCAGAGCTGAGTGAGGCCTCCTAAGGCAAACATATTGAGGGTTTTTGCCGAGGGTGCTGAATGACCGGCAGGGGCTATGTAAGGAGGGGGTGGTTGATGAAGGACGAATGGAGTTTGAGTTGTTGAGTCCTGTAAAGTTTGTGGAAAGGTCAAAAATAGGATAAGGCTTTGGGGATGGGCTTGGAACGACAGGAGGCAATCTACAGGTAAACAACTGGATGTTGACTTCCACAGCATGCTCGGAGTGGGTGGGATGGGTGGGGCGAACTAGATAAGCAGGACAGCTAATCATCTGTCAACTTTACAGCCTGTAACAGATGAGAAGAGCTGTAGCGCGGGGGAGGCAGGCAGGGAAGACAAGGATTGATTGGCATCTTGAGGGGGCGGTGGGCGGGCAGCTGTCAGTCATCCTGCGCAGCGAGGCCTGGGGCACACCTGTGCACCTTTGCGAGGGGTTGAATGACCCCCTAAATGGGAGGTCAGTGTGGGGCTGTGTGATGAGTAAAGCAGGACGGGGATGTTGTTGTTCTGCATATAAAAGGGTCATCAGACCACTAAAGATCACCTGAGAGATAGCACGACAAGTCGGCCAATCAAAGCACTATTGTGACCTCATGACTTTTATGGCCCCTCTAAATCTGACCCTTAATAAACAGGCTGTTAAGACACTGAGGGACAACACCCATAATTAAACTAAACATAGAGTGTAAATTGTTTAACTAAGACCACATCATTTTCAGATGACAAAGGCCTGTTTATTCACATCAAAAGACCGCTGGGTGGAGTGAGCCGATTGCTTGTTTTACATTATTTGATTGCAATTGCATTCCTGAGACATCCACAACATTACATTTTAGACAATAACAGGTACAACTAACTTATTTGGTCATTTTACCATAGTGAAAGATTGTTTTCAAGGAATATTAAACCTAATATAATAATAAAAGCAGAACATTCCAATAGACGTGAAACTGCCCATTTAACTAAAACATCTCTGGAAGAATTTTGTGGCTTTTTTTTTTAATGTGTACATTTCTTTACCATTTTAAAGAGAAACAGCAGTAAGAGACTTGACTTTTTACTACATTCTAGCTCTAAGAAAAAAAAAAGGTGAAATGTAATTCAAGATAGGTTCATGTTTTTCATGTATTTCTGTCATTTTCCAACATCCCAGATTTCAACACATACTTTAACACTGGATTCATTCTTTAGCACGGTTGAAAATAACATTTTTAAGGAATATATCACAATTTCTTCGAGTGGGTGACGGGCAGCAAGAAGCAGAAGCAGCAAAAAAGTTTGTTTTGCAGCAAGGGGTACCACAGCTGGTTTTGTGAGACTTAAATTCTGATCAGCAAATAATATTTCTTGAACAAATATCAGTCTATATTAACTGGGTACCGATCAAAGGGCATACCTCTAAAACAAAGCATTTAGGGTGGTTAGGAAAAATGCTTTACCAAAAAAGCTGAATTGGTTGTTTGTGTTAAATGTACAAAGGTGATAAAATTCAAACAAAAGAAAAAAACAACCAATTCTGTACTGTTGATGCTGTCACTGTGATACGATTAATGTTATTCCATCCAATAAATGCTGGAAAAAAATGTGAGTTTAATATATTTTAAATAAAGTGGTTGACAAAGTTGTGGACCTAGCAATCCTTAAACCAAAGGTTAAGAAACTAAGAATAGCTTTCAATGGAAAGTGTGTATACTGTAAAAACAGGAAAAAGGGGTGTAATTGCTGCCTTTAGCACAAACTCCCAGCACAACTTTTAGGAAGAGGTCAACATTTTTTTAGTTATTCGTTGTCTTCAAAAGCAAACACTGAGTGTTGCTATGAGTACTCAAAGGGGACAGAAAAGCAAAAAAAAATGAAACAAATGTTTCACTATATTCCTGACAAACTCATGACAAACAGGCAGAATTTATCAGGCAGAATCCTTTAGCAGGACCAAAGTCTTTGTTAGATAGGGATTATTTTTAACTATCAGTATCCTCAATTAAAATCAAAGACATTGCTGACAACAAACCCTAGCAGGCAGAATCCTTAAGCAGGACCAAAGCCAAGAGTAGACAGAGAACTTTTTTAACTGTCAGAATCCTAGAGCAGCACCAAATTCATTGCCAGATGACAAATTCTTTAGCAGGCAGAAACCTCAATGGTAGACAGTAAATGCTTTTTAATAGTAAAGCAGTAAAGCTTTTAACAGGCAGGATCCTCGAGCAGGACCACACTCATTACTTAACAGCAAACTCTTTTCTACAGGAAGAATCCTTGAGCATGACCAAAGTCATTGGTAGACAGTAAACTCTTTGCTTTGCAGGCAAAATCCTCAAGCAGGACCAAAGTAATTGCTTGATGACAAACTTATAGCAAGCAGAATCTTCAATGGCAGAATCCTTGGGTAGGACCAAACACAGACAGCTTGCATGTCCAGAGGCTTCAGGCCTCCAGACGGGGGTCGTAGGTTTCATGTCTGGCCTGTTTCTCTGAATGTAATAAAGCAGATATATTGTTAGACATATTCAGTTTGATAAACTGAACACTGTACATATCATTCTGCATTTATATCATACACTCCAAGAGACATAAATCTTAAACACAGCTCTTTTTTTAACCCTCACCCTCCAATGTTTCCATTCACATTCAGACTTTCTCATGCTAAAAAAAGGGCTCATTCACTAAATGGGCATGGCTGAACAACTGTACAAAGGCGTAGGTGTGAATGAGCATGAGCAATCTATCCTGTGCACATCTGCAGCACTTCCTCCCCACACACGGGGCAGCTGTTGTACAGTAAACTGTGCTGCGCGGCTCCCCCCTCTGTCAGAGCACTTTCCCCCATTGTTAGGATGAAAAGCGCCGCAGCGGTGGTGGCCCCAGTCCTCAGCAGCGATGCCTGGCTGGAGCTTATTTTGGTTGGGCTTGCCCAAATAAACACACTGGGACCTCGCGGCCGCAGCTGCGGACCTCTCCCTGGTTGACCTCCTCTCCTGTGACTCCTCCACTCGCAGTGAGAAAAGAGAGGAAAAACAAGCAAGGGAGGGAGACAACTCGCCTCAGCCAAAGCCTGCAGAGGTTAGAAGGGCCAAATGCTGCTTATTATCAGAGGCAGGTCTTTCCCACGCCTGCAGGCCTCGTGTGTGCAGCCGGCGGCATGCCTGCTTGCCAAAAAGTGTTTAGCTAACTCATCTACAGTCATCCTCCCACCCAAGGAAGGGGGGCGAGGTTTGGTTTCTCACTGCTGGACAGAGTGGAAGGTTTATTCAGTAAGTTTCTGAGCAAAGACCGTGAGGTTTAAGACCAGGAGGGTGAATGGAATGCAGAACGTCTTTCTTCTCTTAACCTTCGCTCCCAAAAAGGATGAGAGTGTGAATTTGGAGTTTGACAGCTGAGTAAATTGGACTAATGGGCTGAGCATGCTGAGATGAAGGTCACATTGCGCCTGTTCCTACAACCCCACTTTTGGGAATAAGGCTACAAACTGCTGCCTTGATGCAAGGAAGTTTGGGGGCATGCTGTTGCGAAAATACCCCTGTGTACTTGCATAAAAATGTATGAGCAGATCAACCTGGATCAAAATATCCCAGAGCTATTCTTTTATTTCAGTTAGACAAAAAAATCAGCATTAATACGACATGCAGAGAAGGAGCCATCAGATATAAATGAACTTGTCGTGCAGGCGTCATAGCACATTACCAAACACCATAAGATTGAAATCTGGAACACAAGTTTACTGGATCCTGAATTGAAAAACCTTTTTAATACATGAAATAAGTTAAATATTTATTTTTGTCTTAAGTGCATGGAAAACAATAATTTGCATTTTACGAGATGATCAGTCCTGAAATGAGCAAGTTACTGCACCATGAGTGGAACCAATTTTGTGTTTTGTCAGCTCTGAAGGGCTAAAACTTGGAAAAGTGCAGCTGTAGCTATAAGGGCTGTTCATTTTCGTTGATGTGACTACCCATATTGATACCCTTAATATTCCAAAGCCTTACAAAACACTATAGGGCCTGATTGATTAGAAATAATATAGTAATGTAGTTAAGGTACAATTTGCACTCAGTTTGTCTGTATAAACCAGTAAACCCTGCCCAAAATTTTACAGCTACAGTATACTAAAAATAATTTGGTATGATCGAATAAAAACTGTTATCATTTAGTAATTTTAAGTTTTGAATGCAGCATATTCAGGTAAACAAAATCTAATATTTATTCACACTAATTGACCAATATAGTATATTTGTGTGGGGGGTTTTTTAGGTCATTTTAGCTTTGCCTAAAAATGTTCCCAAACACAGTAGGAAGTGTCGATGCTGTCACATATTTGTTTGATGACCAAAAGCTTATTACATGATACAAACAGGACAAGAAACTAGCCCATTTATGTCTATAAACAGAATGAAAGCACACACAGACTTGTTTTAATTGGAATGGGAGATTTGGGGCAAAAATTAGGCCTATTGTCTTGTAGTGTTTACTGATAAAAAAGGTCACAAAAACGCAAAATGGTGCATTTAAAGTCCAGTATGTTTTTCTTTTTACTTGGTTAAATTACTTTTTTACAAAAGTCAGAGTATGACTTGTTGAAACAAAATTTCAGGAGAGGGAACTTTAGATAATAGCTAGGATCATGGATTTATATGACTGTTTAGAGCTGTAATTTTTTGTTTATGTAGCAATACAAATAATTTTGGCTGTTTCATTGTGAAAATAAGTCAGTGTTTTAAGTCTTATAACCTTTTATCAATTAAATTATTTTTAACAATCCAGCCTTTTGGAATGTTGTAACATTTTTCAGTCTTATAATGATTATGTTGACTGATTCCGATAAATGATCACAAATAATTAATCAATTACCACGCTGTGTAATGCAGTTATCCACACAGTGGGATACTTGTTACTTGGCACTAGTCCTGAATGATATGAGAAAAATAATCAATGCACGATAATATTGCTCAGCATTGTAATTTAGATAAAACTTGTGATGAATTATCAAGGTGATGGAGGGTGCACAGAAGCTCTGTGCAGTCTTCTAGCATACACTATTCATCATTTTTTAATGATACTTATAGTTGTAACATGTTTCTCAAGGATCTCAAAGAAATTCAAGAAACTTCCTTCCTCCACTAAATTGGTACAAATAAATCTAAAAGTAGCCTGTAGCTATCTTACTGCTAGTTCACGCTATGGCTTTCATACCAGGTGGATATGTGTGCTACGTTGTGGCTGCATCTCAATGCAGTCACAGCTTTAATTCTCCATAAATATCACCCCCTTATAAGCTTCTGTAGAAAATAAATACTCCCAAACATGACCTGATTTATTGAATTACTGACCTGGGAAATCTGCAGGGTGAAAGCATTTTGAATGAACAAGGTAAGTCTCCCCACATAAGAGGCAAACTGAGCTTCAACTTTGAGATGCACTGACAGGAAGAGTAAGTGTATGGTGTCTATCCTTTCTGTGAAACATTAAATCACTATGGACATACATACAAGATGGTTTAAAATATTATGGTTCTATTTTTCATTTTCATGCTTGTTTGGGCTGGGATACGCATACAGTTAACAGAAAAAAAATAGGCAAGCCTCCTATTCTCAAGATTTTTAGTGCTGTAGACATGTGCCAGACGTGTGGCTACCACTGGCTTGATAGCTTGCTTGTCAAAAAGAAAACATGTATGCAAGTAAAATGCATCCAGTGTGAATTTCTTATGCTTAAATCTGACTGCATTAAAAAGGTGTGAATTTGGGGGCATTTCCTAAAAAACATTACCTGGCCAAACTAAAATATTTTGTCGAACTGTTGAAATAAATTCAGACTGTCGCAATGTGTTTATTGTGGGTGCTCATGATATCGATAAAATCACAATCAATCACCCAACTTAAAAATGTAAGAATATATTGATACATTTATATATTGTGGAACTTTGCTGAACCATACTGTACTGTTATTCTTCAGTGCAATATTGATTTTTCATTGTCAATAATATAAATTTGGGATGTCTGCATGCACTACATGATAATATTCTCTTATTCTGTCATTATACACCCACAAACTCATACACCCACATGTTGCAGCACCCACAGACACCCACAAATTCCTCCTACACCCACACCGACACACACCCTCCACCTCCCACAAATGTATCCGTCCACTCATTCAAAACTCCCACTCACACACATCCATCAACACTAATGAATGCTCAATCACCCACCTAACTACTCCCACACACACTTACACACACACACACCGACTCATTCCCTAACAAATACAACAGCCGCCCTTACCCTCCTACACACACATACTTACATACAAGAGCTCACACACTCTTTACCCCCTGCCTTGCTCTGTTTGCTCTGTCAGCCTGATGCAGGGCTGAGTCAGCAATCACTGCTCTGTGTGTGTGTGTGTCTGTGTGTGAGCCTGCAGCTTCTCCAGGAGCACTGTGGACTCTAGAGGAGACAGATGGTCAAAGAGAGAGCTCCTGGGCAGGTAGTCATCCCCAGAATGTGGGGGCGTCTTCATGGGGGTCTGGCCAGGGGCTGAATGGCCTTTAAATGCCCTCCCGCCCACACCCACGGAGAGCTTCTGGAGGGGGGCTATTGTCCCTAAAAACTCGGCCTCCCTCCTCCTCCCACTCTTTATGCTGAGTTGGAGCATCACAGGGAGATCACCGCCCACAAACACACCTGCAGGAATGCACAGGAATGAATATGCAGCATGTCAGCAAATGGGGCGACATCTGTTATGCTGAGACACACTGCCTTCCTCAGTGAATATGAATGACATCGCTCACGATTTCTCAGTGAATTCATCAGAGTTTAGTGGTGTTTTTTGAAGCAATAACATCTTTCACACTGAGTACCTGTTAGGCCCAGATTTAGCCTTACAACTGTCACTAGAGTAGCTTTAACTTATGGTACCCATAGGCAAATAATTTAAAATCCAGTAAACCATGAATTCAGATTGTATTAAGTTGTCTATTCTGTTCCAAGTCATTTCAAAACACTCACATTTTCAGTCAAATTTTTTTTGTCGTTATCGGATATGCTGATATTCTAAACTCATTATCGCTGACATCAATACCAATACAGACATTTTTGGTTGAAAGTGTGCAGCCTCCTCTAAACTCAAACTGACCTGTTGCCTTCACTGTGACAGTCTATTTGTGTTGTAAACATAAAGAAAAAAGAAAAACAACATTTCATTCTCTAAAAGAAAATACCGTTGATTTTTTAAAATGGTGACATTCAGTGATAATAGGGTAAAGCATTAAGGTATATTCACCTGTCCTATCAACGTTATGGCCAGTATCACTTATAACACTACCTGCTGCAGAAGTTTTTCTCCTCATCTGCTCTGCCTTGAAAAAGCTCCTAAACATTGTAGCCAGTCCTGTTGGTTAAAAAAAAGATTTCAGAGTTGAAAATCCAGAAATCTGGAGGGATGCCAGATATCATCAACATGATATCGGGAAATGTGGATATTTCTGCCAACACTTCCAGCTGTTATTTATCCACACAGTATTTAACTCTTGCATAATGCATAGGTTGGCTTTGACATTGGCAAAATGTACAAATGTACAACAATTCTCCTTCTAAGAAGGTTACTGTCAAATGTGTATTTTTCTTGTAGTGAACATGTCATCCAAATGGTTATTGTGCAAAATGCAATTACTCATTGCTTCGGCTTAGTGGTTATCCTCGAGTTAAACCTGACACAGCCAACAAACAACTTCATCTACATTGTTTGATCATATTACTGACAAGTTCTTGTGAGATCTATTGCTGCTATGTGCTCAGTAGTCTTTGTTGACATCCTGGTTAAATGGCATTACAGCAGAACAGTAGGAGCCATTAACCAGAGCTACAGTGGCTACTAGAGGTACATGGCTCTGGTACAGATTAAGGCTGGATCAGACTACACAAATTTAGACAGATTTTGCATTGCATTTGTGTTTTTGCATTTGTGTTTTTATCAGGTCTGAATATGGACGACTGATACAACTGGCACACAAGTAGTGTGACATAAATCCCCATTCACGCATGTGAAAAAACTGTAAATTTCCAAAACATATGCAGGTGAGAGGCATTTGTGAGTGCAAAGAGCAGGGTTTTTCATCCAGACCTAACCCTGAGATTTCCCTACTTCCCCTGCCTTTAACCCTTTTTACACATGCAACACTAAAGTCTCCTAGAGTACTCGGGTAATCTACCCAGAAAATGCCCTGATTTGCTTGTTCACACTTGGCTCTCACAGCAGGATGTTTTCTTGCAGCTTGTATGTCAGACAGCTGAGGGCCAAGTCAGGATACCTTCTTGGTAAGTTACCCTAAAATTTCCACAGAAATGTCATGGTGAAAAAGAGCTATAATTAACTATGACACCCCCAACCCTTCATCAACAACCTGCATCCTGATGCTGACCAGCAGGATAACATAATTTCCTCTTCATTTACCAGATTGATGATATATAGCTTCCAAAAAATACTTTTTTCATCTGGAGGACCTTCTGCTTTCATGCAGTAAATGCGTATAATGGCATTTAGCTTAGCCATTTGTCTCAACATGTTATCATATCTACTGTACCTTAAGTTCTGCATAAGAGAGAGCCAATCAGTAAATGGTGTTATCTGATCCAGCCATTAGACAGAGCATTTGACAGGAACTGCAGGCCTTCATTGACAAAACGTAAAGAGTCGGATACACCTACTTTTACGTCTGATTCCAACCACAAGTTTTTGGCCTCAATTTCCCATAAAATCATAAAAATAATTGAAAGCAGGAATAGAAAGGTTCACAGAGAGAGTGAGAAGCTTTGGAGAAAGTTGAGGCCAGGCATTAAATCTTCAGTCCTTTATTCTGTCAGCACCGCCACAGAGCCACGTCAAAAATTACACAGCAGCTTCAGCTAGAGGGCAATTACAGAGTGGGGTCCATGAGTGACGCCTGTGTAGGAATGGCTGGCACTCTCCTTGCTGACATTTGAAGAGCTACCTCAAACTTACAGCACAGGGTTCATTTTAAGATGAATCCAAGAGTTCCCAGGGCCCGCTTTCTGTTTTTCTTGGTCATAATTACATAAAATATAATCATTCAGGCCCAAATTGCAAGATAATGGTTGTGGGTGCACTCAAGCAATAAGGAAAAGACTCAAAGAGGAAGAGTGAGCAGCAGGAAGGCTTAGAGAGAGAAATCTTGACCAAAGTGATAAAGGTTGTGTTTTGCCAGGGACTCTGTCTGGGCTCCATGGCGGGCCTGATGGCACCGTGTCAGTGTCATTACGTGGGTGTGTGTTCAGGAGTGGTTTCAGCCCAGACGGACGCGACGCACACATTCAAACGCTCATCGGGAGGCCACCCACGCCTGACACGGAGGAGAGCGCCAAGCCCTGACACACGGAGCGTGGTGAGGTGACAAGTTCGTCAAGAGACGGATCAGAGTCTCCTTGCCACATGTCAGTCACCAGTTCTCACAATCACGTCTCACTCCCCCCCCCCCCCCCCCCCTTTTTCTCCCTCTCCTTCCTCGTCATCATCATCTGAATATGTTAAACTGATCATTTGCCTTTCTCATGAACACAGTGAAAGATCAGTAAAAATCCATCATTTGAACAACTTACAAACTAGGGTCAAAAGATGTATTGTTTTCCAACCACAACTGTGATGTGATCATAACAGTCTCATTGCAAGACATGCGATTGTCAGTCACATGATCCGAAAGACAAAATGTGGCCAATTCTGTGCTGTGTCTTGGTCTGACTCAGGCCAGCTCAATAATGGCAAAAATTATAAAACTGTTGACTTTGATAGATATCAGGATCACAATTATTGGCCATGAATACTCATTGATTTTACAACAAACCCCACATGTAGTCATTGAACTTAGACTCTTCAGAACATTTAAGAACATTCAACAAAAGTATATAAGATTTAAAAACACCTAAAAATAATGACAGAGGAGGAAAAAAACACAAAACAGGTGCAACATGCTTTGCGTCACAGTTATGTTGTGAGCTCTATTATTCAATTTTCATAATTATGGGAAGGATTAACTGTAATTGAAATGAAACAGGATTAACTGCCCAGCTCTTGAATGACTACACCTTCAGTACTCAGAGAACTGACCAATGTGCAAGCAGTGGGAATGGAGACTGAAATAAGACCCGGTTCTGCATCATTCAAAGCCAGGAAAAAAAGGAAGTTTGAGCTTATCAATGCTGCTGTTAAGTCAGATAGGTCATAGCATCATTTTATCATACCACTGGTGCACAGATATACATCACTTTATAGAGGGGGGATATAACCTCTGAGCACATCATTATTGCAAATCAAATTAAACCAAAATAGCATACCTTTCAACTGTCTGCTTACAAAATAAACACATACAGTACATCTTTCGCTGTTGCAGCAAGTAGCATGCTCACTTTTAACATTGTTTGCTGCCATATAGCCATCCTTCCAATCTGCTCATAGCTGCAGTGAAAAAAGCTTCCAGTCTTTGAAGTAAATCCCACTGGTATAAAATATTAATCCAACCATGTCATTTTAGTGGAATTTGCATGAAGATAGTTTACCAACTTCTTAACAAGGAGACATTAGCTTACATCATGATGTGTTCATTATAAGCTTAAATTACTATTTATGTTAATGTATAAAATGTCTGCATTAAGTGTTCAAATGTAACATTTAGAAAGGGAAAATTATGGTCTTGCAAGAAAAATGGTGTCAGTGACACTTTGATTAGATTTGGAGAACTGCACACTTGATTTATCATTTCGTCGTTCAAGCTTTCTGTCATTTTTCCCTGCTGCTGTGTTAACTCTGTCACATCCCCTCTGCCTCTGAACTGATCCTACATTTGTGTACTGAATCTCAGGTCTGCATGGCATTGGTTTTGGAGGAAAGGCACAGCTGTAGAGCCACACTTAAGGTAAAACTGCTGCCACAGGTACAGTGATGTTATAATTTAAGGGGTGACTGCATCAAATGGTGACTTCAACCAGAAGTCGTCTTTGTATAGTCCACCTCTTATCCCTTTCTAGGTTGTGGAGAGGCTGGAGTCTATTCCAGCTGACTGGGCGAGGCAGGGTACACCCTGGGCTGGTCACTCGTAGGGATGGGAATCAAAACCCAATTCCACTTGGGAATCAATAACAATTCCCTAAAAGATATCATTAGTCTTTTCGCCTAACAATTCCCTTATCAGTTCCTTCCACTTTATTCTGCATGACCTGCAAATCAAGGGCGTCACATTCTCATCAAAGGCAATCATGACAACAAAGAATTAAAAACTCACGGCAGACGGGGCAGAAGTGGTTAAAAATGTGGATCAATTGTCGGCAAAAAAAGACTCTTACTGCACAACTTTCAGTAAGTGGAGAAACAAGCAACTCGCAGAAGCATTTATCTATGCTGCATGGCACTGAATATCAGGAGTGCCATGTGTTTGACATTGTTCCCACTGGAAACTCAATGTATGCCTACTTTTTTCACAAAGAAAATCAGCAGGAATCAATAAAGGAATCATTAAAGAATCCTATCGATAAGCAGCATTGTTCATGGAATAAAATCTTATCAATCCCATCCTTAGTCACCAGCCAGTCACAGAGCTGACATAAAAAGACGTATCAACACCTACGGGCAAGTTAGAGTCACAAATGAACCTAACAAGCATGTTTTCATTTTCATTTTCATTTCAGACCATGGAGTCTAACAAAAAACCTTCTTACTGTGAGGCACCAGCACTACCTGCTGCACCACTGTGCAGCCCCTCTTTGTTTACTCTTTTTTGTTAAAAAAAAAAAAAAAAAATCACTTGATATGTCTTTTGAAAAAACAATAAAGGGCATTTGTCAGGAGAATCTCCATCCTCAAAAATGGTCCTCACTGTCACAACTACAGAAAATGTCACGGGTAACATAGGTGCTCCTTAAGCTGTGACAGCAGCATTTTGCTCAGTAAAACATGGTGAGCTTTACTTGATAAAAAGTAAAACATGGGGTTAGTCATGTGTAATTTTTTGATTAAAGTTTTAATGAATGAAAGCAAAGAGACACTGCAATACGCATATTTTCCTTTAAAAATACAACATATGTAAGGAGGCAAAATGTACATGTCATTTTCTGTGAATATCTTCTACTCTGTTACAAATGGTCACCAGTTCTATAGTAAAATAAATAACTGACCTCCACTGAGTATCATTTGATATTTTTCATATATTGTGACGTGACTGAGAAAATCCAATTTTTCATGTTTAATAAGTTCAAACAAAGCCCAGATGTGGAGGCAATGCCAGCGGATTACAGTGCCAAATGTTGGTAATTTATTTCCCTTAAAAATCACTCTACTCATCTGTACCAACAACTCTGGACTGACAAGCCTCCCTAAGAATGTTCCATGCGGTTTCTCTTGGGTTGTTCAAGACCTCATGCAAATGCTTAATCACCTTACTTTACTATTTGTCCCAACTGGCAAGGTAAACAAAGGGCACACTTAAGCAGGCGTCTTAAACAAGCTGAGGAGGGGTAGGAGGTTTCCAGAAATAAACCGGAGCGTGCAGTAAAATCACAGCCGAGGGAGGGTCAAGTGTGCCGGATTTCAAAGGGAACCCATAAAAAGGCACAATCTGGTTTTCACATTTCCACTCAAGAGGCAAATGTGGCTGAGATATCATGCCACTGCCATTTCCAGTGAGGGGGGAAGCAATCGCCAACACTTACTGTAACTCAATATGTGTTCATGCGAGGGGGATTTATAGCAGTTGTAAAATCAGCAGTCCTCAGTCCTGAGCCAGTGAAACCAAAATGATGGATTTCTTTCTCTAAGAGCAGAAAAATTTTACTTATTTTCATACTGCAGAGATAAAAGAAAATGAGATAACAACGATCAACACTTTTAGTGGGGGCATATTTGGTGGTAGAAAGTCTATTTGTATATAAATACTATCAAAATCATGCCTCATAAATGTGCAAAATTATGGGATAATCTATAATATATTAACCACCCTTAAAATATAGGACCTATGACATCGCACAGTGCTAACGGCTCTGGCAGTGAGTAAACATTAAATGCATATTTAACCAAAAAAACACATAAATATGTGCCCATGGCCTAACTACAACTCCCTTCTCACCCTCAAACATGACAATAATCCCTCCTCTCCCTCTGATGTTTTCTCCACTTTCCAGATAATGTCCGTAACAGTCTGTTGGAAAAAATTTCCCCTTGTGATATCATTAGGGGATACCACCACTGATGGAAGGCACTCCCTGACCCAGGTTTTACTTCAGCTCACAGCCAGCTCAAACAGAAAGAGCATGTCTGGGCATTTCTTTGCAACCACTGCAAACACTGTACATTAGAGCACAGTGCTGCACAAAACCTGGGAAAAAAAACTTTTACGTATGTGTTGGGGAAATCTGAGACTAGTGTACACTTGTTGAAAAGAAGTAAAATACGTGAGGTTTTTTTCGATAAACTATATGGTCTACATCAGATTATTGGCAAATGGTATAACGGATGGTGTGATCTGTATGTGCTGATATTCATAATTATGGGTGGGAGTGGGGTGCTTCAAAATGTTTTCATCAACCAAAGGGGGGAGCAGCAGAAAAAGTTTGGGAACCACTGGTTAAGAGACAGCGTGTGCCAAATAGTATACTTGTACCTTAATTGGTGCAATGTGACAGCTTGATTTGAGAATTTATATTATTGGAAGAGAAGCATCATTCAAAAGAAAAAAAAAAATTGGCCCTGTGATTAGACGTACCAAAGATGGGAATGGTAGTGATCAACTTTTGATGCCCCATGCCAAGGTGTGGGCTGACACGAAATTATAGCAATAAAAGGCCATAAAAAAGTCATCCTGAGGGCTGAGTCTGGTTCCCATCCTAGGAGCAAACACTGGACAACTTGGATACCTTGATTTTCTATCTTCTCCACAGTACACATTTGAAAATGTAAACAAACGGACGCAGATTTCTATTGTTTGTCAGAATGCATTTAATTTTCAAGTTTAACTCTGAACAGGGCCACCTGTTTCATCACATCAACCGTCACTTCCTCTCACATGTCATCACGCTGAGATCCCTGAAACATTACAATCATTGTCCACTGCTCGAACACTTGCTATCTATGTCCATGTTCATCTATAAGATCTCTGCTTCTGAAGACACACCAAACAGGATAATCCCTTGTCAACATGTAGCTGATCCCGGGATTGGGCTGCCCCTCAGGCCCTGATCTCCCCTCTGCCTCCCACCTTCCCTTCATCGCCGGGTCCCTCAGGCCAACATGGGCCCCGACAAAGCCCTAATCCATCACCTCCTGTCAGAGAAGGCCGCACCAGAACCCCCACCAAACCCCCCTTTCTTCATGTGCTGGCATTTGCCTAATCCACTGGGCCAGTTGCTCCATGAGAAAGGAGCGCCCACATGGCTTCACCCCGATTCTGTTTGCTCGTCCCATCTGAGTCAACACAGTCATAAGAAGGACGAACACCGCTGAAAAAAGAGGGGCACACCATGAAGTCCCTGGATCTACACTGAACTGTCCACAGCACCCAACAGCAGAGGAGGCTTTACCTTGGGTGGTGATGCTGTGTGTCAGTCTGGCAGGCCTCTGGTGTGCTAATGTAATCCCTGGAGTAAACACAGATCTGCTGACTTCTGAAGGGTGGTGTCTACTGTAGATGGCTGCATCAAGGGGAGAAGCCCACTTTGAAGATAGTCCACGACTGTGAATACAAAGCAAAGGATAGCCTTCACAGTGCACACATGCAACATATGACCAGCATCCATAGCTAATGGTGGTTACAGTGTGGGAACATGAGCAGAGGGGCTATAAAGGGGGGAAAGTTAGGAAGATTTGAAGGGCTCATGACTGAGACACGAGCCCCTTTAAAACATTGTAGTATCAGCAACATTTTGCCACAGTCATTTAAAGATTTCTTTACTTTTCACCAACAAAAATACCATGTCTTTTGTGCTGTTTAATTTCAAAGTATACCCAGGCATCATTTGCATTGCTGAAATCCTATACAAAACATTTAAACCAACAAGAGAGGCCTTTATATAACACTTAACAGAGGGTATGGTTTCGTTTATGCATTTTGCTGTATAATCAAGTGTCTTAAGGGCATGTTTGAATATTTGTGTCTAAAATAACAGGTTGCTCTGCAAAAGTTTGACATCTTTGACAGGGTCATAAGATCAGAGATTCATGATGACTGATTACTTAAACTCAATAAATAAAAACATGTTCACTACTAAAAATGCTCAAAAAGACAGAGCGCGATTTTAGAACATAGTCTATTTTACTATTCATTGTATAATATTCATCAAAAGAGTGTTTTCCTAACTGTTTAAGCAAACAATTTCCTGCTTTATATGTTATCATATTTATTTATTGCTCGACAGATGCAAAGTCTGATGCTTTGTGCAGCATTGGCCTGGGATAGGGCCATTTTCATAGAGCCCAAAATTTGTGTCAGCGCTCCTGAACATGTGAGTAAAGAAGAACATTTCTTTAGCTTTATCAATGTGTTGTATTTACTAATGTTTAGGGTAATAGTTTAAAAAAACAGTTCACAAAAAATCAAGAAACGTTCGGAGTTTGTCTTAAACTTGGTGACATGAAGATGTAAAGTAAGTCTGACAATACTGTATTGTTAGCTCTCACACAAGCAGAATTTGCAGAACACAGCTTAAAAGTCATTTTTCCTGTTTTACAATAACCACGACCACAGACAGCATTTAACGACCAGTCACCATTTAGCATGGACACTCACCAGCTGAGGGCTTTTTGCCTCTAAGGTGTTTCCCGAACGTATCAGAGTAAGGTTTTTCATTGACTTCACTCCAATAACAGTTTATTTAGGTGTTTAAAGCATGACATTTATTGATACATACCTTTACTCTGTTGTCAGCCTCTCTCTGCCCTGTTTGTGAGGAAACTCTCCCTTTCTTCATGTGGCGTCTCAGAGACCATCCAGAGCCAACACTTCCCTCTAGTGGTGGAGGTATGAGCAGCACCTGTTGCTCTATATGATATGTGGCAGTATCACTCTTTAAATGTGATAAATACAACAAAAAGCATTTAAAATTGATGGATTCAAAATGAAACAAGTATTAAACTACATGTAAGAAAAACGAATAAGCTGATTTATCCATTTATTCATTGGGTAAATGTGTGGGACAAAGTCACACTCCACATGTCTGCCCTAAAAGAGCAGCTAGTATTCACAGTTCAGCTCTTCTGCCAGCTTGAGTTGTATAAATTCAGCGTCTGTGTCACCATGTGATGTGATGGAATGATTGGACCAAAATTATCATTTGACATTAACTTCATCGTTGGTAGCAGCTTGATCAAAATCACTTGTTTGTTTTGGTGAAATTTTATCGTATTTTAGGAACAATTTATAATATTATATCACAAGTTGTGTTTTAAATCGGTGGCTCTAAACTGGTGGGCTGGAATCTGAAGGTGGGTTGTGGAGCTGCTTTAGTGGAGCACAATCAGGACTGTGGGAAAAAGTCTGATGTATGGAAGCCCATGAGGACATGTATCAGTTAATCTTATTTAACTCAACCTCACTGTAAGGAACATTTATTGTGGCACATTTTAGCAACAAGGCAATTGAAGTGCATCACAAAATAAAACAGAACATAACAATTTAGGTAAAAGAAACACATTTGTGAAAAATATTTTGCATACCATAAAAAGAACCAATGAAAATTATGAACAGATATGAGCAAAAAAAATAAATAAAACGAACAAATGAGAAAAAAAATTCTGTGGAAACAAAGGATGGAATTAAGAAAATTTCATTGTTAAAGTTACAGCCAATTTTTTTTTAATATAGTCTGTCCAATAAAATATTAAATCAGATTTTAGATTACTGACATGAGATATTGTCTTTTTTATGTAATTATCTTGGGACAGCAAAACTGGTTTTCACAAAAACAATGCCTTTTCCTTTACAAGATCTTCAGAAAACAAGCTTAGATGAAGTGAAATTGATAACATGCATACATGTCCTACTGTGACTTTTGCAAATGTTTATTTTGTCACTTGGCTCAATTAAATGTTTTATTCAATCTTGAGTCTTAATTGCAACATATTGCCTTGAATAAAAGTTTTTTTTCTTTAAGTTCTGTTCCAATTCCTCATCGAGAAAGTTGCAGAGGGTCCCAATTTGGGACGACTGGTTTTCACATCTGCACCGTAAACACAATTTTTAAAAAGTAGATTTAAATCCACTTTAAAACAGATGAATCAAAGTTGTTGAAAGAAGTATCAGTTAACATAACTGTACTGTGTTATTTGTTTGTATATTCACTTGAAAATGATCAAATAAACCAAATGAATGTTGAACACATTAAACCAAAACAATGCATGATTAACAACATTGTGCAAAAGAAGAGAAAGGACTGATGTTTGAATACTTCAGCAGCTTTAATGGGGGACCTTTACTTGACAACACTGGTGTCATTTCGAGTTTTTTCCAATGCCGCAGAGTTCCCTGATAATTTCAACTCATTTGTTCAACACAGTGGTTTGTAAAGCATCAGTGGTGTCAGTAGCTTAGTGGCACAGACTGACTAATTGTGCTCAGAGCCTACTCTCCTGGACACAGGTTGCCAGGGTTGCAGGCTGTGGCACATAGTTCCCTGCTCTCTCTCCTGATGTTTTACTAAAACTCAAAAGACCCAGAGTTATGTAAGGGGCCCATGAACATTAGTAAGGACATGGTCTATCCTAAATGTAGACACTGATTTCCTTTCATTTTAAACCTAAAGACTCACTGTATCTTATTAAAGCAAGGACAAATCATTTTGTTGTTGCCTGTTTCAAAGTGAAAACTCCTTCTTGCTTAAATGGTCCAATCCATATTTTTGTGATATTCATGATGCGGAGGGAATTACAGATTTCAACAGCACAATAATGTTGGTGTGTTAAGACAAGTTTTTCCTTTTTGTAGGCTCAAAAGCTGCCCAGAGGCTGAATGTTCCCAGCACAAATCCTTCATATCTAACACGCACATGTTGATATTATCATTGTTTTAAATCTGCAAATATTTCTGTTCTGGATTTTTATGCCCCTAACTGAGTGACAGGACAGTGGAGCAAGTTGAAATTTGGGGAGACGGAGCGTGGAATGACATGAGGTAAAGGAGACACAGGACACATGTTAACTGGGCCAACCACTTTAAGGACTACGACCTCTACATAGGGTGAGCAAATTAACCACAAGGCCACCAGCATTTCCTACACATTAAAATCATTAAATGACATCCAAGAAGGGCTGATTTACAATACATTTCAGGGGCTCAGCCATTTCTGTGGGCGGTCATGCTCACACCCTGCCCTGTCGCCACAAATGAAGCATAAAAAGACCTAAAATATATCCTTAAAATGTCTTAGTTATTAAAATGGAGGCTATAAGACAGGGGTAGTCAACTGGTGGCTCCGGTGGCAGTCTTGGGCAGGAACTTGTACTTTGTTGTATTACAATATTGACAGTACTTTTGTAGTTGTAAAGTAAGGGATTAATGATGTCACAGGTACTAATCAGAGTAACTTTTAGTTTATGTATTACTTTTGTCAAAGATGGGCTGTTTACCTAATTATGTGCATGTGTTGAGACCAGCCAATGCCTTGAGTGAAGCACCGTGCAGTTCACAGATCAAAGTGAGCTACACTATAACAATGTTCATGCAAACAACATTTTTTAATGTGTTTTAAACATCTTATTTAACTTTATTTAGACCAGTTTTTTATGGAGGTAAAAGTGTTGTTTCTTAAAGAGAGAGTTACTGTTATGATTAATACTAATCAATATATAGGGTAATTAAAATACATTTCAGGGAGTAATAAGTAATAAGTAATTTCATTCAGTTTTTGAGTAACATACCCAACACTGTCAAGGAAGCACATGCAGCTCACCTGCTTCCCCAATCAGCCTGCAAGTCACTTTAAAATACTTTAAAAAAATACATGCACAGAAAACATGACAAATTTGTGTTTAAAATTGAAAGATATTTCCTGTAATTGTCTCTGTAAAAATCATTTATTTCTACACATTACTTAATGAATGAATAAAGATGGAAAGATAAAAATGTAAGTAGAATGTACTTCAATAACCATTTAATGCTCTGTAACGTGCACTGAAAAAGTAACTGAAATGGCTTGAATTTCATGTCAAGCTTACAAAATTAAGTGTTTCTACTTGCATTAGAGTTCAGATAAACAAATGTTGCTTGTCATTGTCATTGTTAAGTTGAGAGCATCTTACAAATTGTCCCAATTTGACCCTCTGGCCAAGAGGTCAGATTAATCCAGCCCCATCAGTAATCAAAGGGGCCCATCCCTAATATCTAACATTTAATCAATGATCACCCACTCACTCGTTGTCTTTTTTTAACTTTATTTTTATCCAAATCAGCTTATAACACTGAGTCTGAACTGGTGGCAAATT
Source organism: Cetoscarus ocellatus (assembly GCA_037902135.1). NCBI lineage: Eukaryota > Metazoa > Chordata > Actinopteri > Labriformes > Labridae > Cetoscarus > Cetoscarus ocellatus. Next base: position 284,122 of record JBAMNC010000595.1, read on the forward strand.
GACCCCAGGTCCAAGTGAAAGCAGCCCCTGTCTTCTCTCTAAACACTCCCATTGGAGAGACAAACACACCTGAGCCTGGAGGTGTGCGAGCCACGTGCAGGGCGAGCTGAACCCAGGTCTTATTTTCCCTCACACTGACTCCCTGGATAGCTCGTCCCTTCTCTCCTTTCCACGCTTGAGTTACCTTCTCCTTCTCCCGCCGGGTCTCCCTTTATCCCGAGCCTGTGTGATGAGCAAACGTCCCTGGGGGCCCCTCCGCACAGAGTTTCACATTCTCCACGAGTCATATTGTCTGTCCCGAGATGAACAGACAAGGAATTCTGGCAGGAAGGGGAGCTATCTGCCCGAAGGGGGGAGAGAGAGATGGTGTAGTGGGATATTTTAGGATCTCCTGAGGCTTTGTTGGCATCCCGTGCGGCTTTGTTATCAGCTCCAGTTGGGAATTAGGGGGATATTCAGGGGGAATCCTGGGATGTGGGTGGGGTGATACAGACTTGGCAATAAAATGTACAAGTGAAATGTGCATTTGATTTGGGTTGAACTATGGGTTGCATCATGCATTTTTATCCATTTTGCTGTGAAATATGATTTGTGTTACAGTAGAATTTTATATGAAATAAATGTCTTAGTGCTGATGAAACTCTTTGATCAAACAAAATATGTAAAAGAGATCTGTGTTGGTCAATGAGTTGGAAAGTGTGTGGTGAGCTTTGTCAACAGTCTTGTTGCACATCACATTTCATCCATACATTCATCCATTCATTACCTCCACCAAGGAGATTATGTTGTTGCCAGGGTTTGTTTGTTTGATAGGTTGTGAACAGGAAAACTCAAGAATTATGATAAAATTGTCAGGAAAAGTCAAAATTGATTAAAGGACCAGATTAGATTTTGATGGTCATCCAAAACCGGATGCAGATCCAAGAATTCTTTTAGGATTTGTTAACTATGCCAGATGCAACAGTTTTTCCACATTTTTGCTAAGAACTGCAAAAAACTCTCAACAGATTTGAATGATACTTTCAAAGACTGCTGGTCATGTCACAAAGGGACAGGTGATTAGTTTTAACAAGTGATCTGAATCCAGTTGTTGGTCCAGGAATTTTTTCAAGGATTTGTTAACAGTGCCAGATAGGGCAATAACTCACCCAGCAATGTTGGAAATGCCTTGGCAGAGGTGTTTGCTATTGGAGCACTTCTTCTGGTCTATGCCATTTTATTCCTTTCTGAGTTTCAGGGGGGCTAAGGCCAACACAGCTGACATTGAGCAAGAGGCAGAGTACACCCTGATCTTGTCACGAGCCAAACACACCACACACTATGAGAACAAAATTATTAAATCTGCCATCGTTTGGCCATTTTATGTTTCAAAATATGATTATAGGTGTGATGACAACATATAAAGACAGAATAAAACTGGGCTCAAAACTGGAAATTGGGATACACCACAGGTTCGACCCAACCCCTGCAAAAATAGTTTAAGATATTAAAAATCAAATTCAGAAAAAGCAAATCTTATGTCTGGTAATCATGTTTACATTTACAAGTCAGAGAGGGCATATTTATTATTCTTTTTTGCATTTAAAGCAGCAAAAAATAAAGCACTGTCACTCACTGGTATATTGGGAATGTGGGTGTTTCTGATTTAAATCTTTGTATGAGCCAAACTTGGAGACTTTTCTTGTCATTAAAGATGTTCTCATTTTACAGAGTGCCCCTTGAGAACTGCTTGGGCACTCCCATACAAGTCCAGCCCCTCACTCTGACACAAGAGTTAACTTCATCAAGAAAGTCTCATACAGCAGCCTGACTTCTGGGGCCAGGGACCATATAAGAAAGCTTATTTGAATTTATAAAGACAATCTCAGACAGCAGCTCATAGTCTGCATAGAAATGGCAGAAGGCATTGGGGAAAAAAAACTATAATTAATGACAGCATGTAAACAGAGAATAAAAGTGGACCTAAAAGTGAATCCTGGGGTACACCATGGGTTTGACAGCTAACCTGTGGTGACAGTTTTAGTCAGGCATAGGTAAAACAACAGATCTGTATGCTTATATATATGATTGGATTTATATTTCAGCGAGTATATCATTCATTTTGACAGCATGAACAGGGCTGCAGCTGACCTGAACCTTAAAGTTTAGAGTTTGGTTTGGTTGTTAAAGAGGTTCCTTGCTCAACTCTGAAGGTGTCCTAAAGCAAGTTGCATACACCCAACTACTAAGGCCCTTTTTTATATTCAGACTCTGATGCTGACATTAGCTTCAAACTGCTTCATCATGACAGTCTCTTACAGAGGCTTGAGTTTTGGGGTTTCTGGGACTAGGAAAGCCTTTCTATGTATTCTCTGGCTTGGTATTGTCTTTATGAAATATACAGGGACATCCCTGAAAAACACACCACATGGTGGTAGCACATATTGCTCCTGCAGTATGAGTGGCACCAAGTTCCCCATGCCATGGGAACTAATTCACCCCCATTTCATCACAGATGCTGGCTTTTGAACTTTGCACTGATGACAATCTGGATGGTCCTTTTCCTCTTTAGTCAGGAGGACACAACGACAAAAACTTACAGCACTAACAGCACACTTTTCTATTTTAGATCAGTTAATCTCAAATGAGCTCAGACACAGAAAAGCCAGTGTTTTGTCCTTTTTTATTTTTTTTTAACCTTTATTAAACCAGATTAAAAAAAAAACATTGAAATCAAGATCTCTTTCACAAATGGTGACCTGGCCAAGAGGTCAGCAGTGCACATCTGGGTGTTGTTGGTATACAATAGAGATTTCTCTCTTCATGGCAAACTGTATTTTGCACTTGAAGATGTAGTGACAATCTGTATTAACTGACAATGGCTTTCTGAAGTGTTTCTGACCCCACGTGGTAATAATGTTTACAGAATGATATCGTTTTTTATGCAATACAGATTGAGGTATCAGAGGTCAAGGGCATTCAGTGTTGGTTTTCGGCCTGACCACTTATATGCAGAGACTTCTCCCGGTTCTCTAAATCTTTTGAAGATATAATGGACTGTAGATGATACAATCCCTACATTTCTTGCAATTGGGAAACTTTGTTGTTAAACTTTTTGACCATTTGATCATGCAGTTCACAAAGTGAACCCCACCCCATCCTTACTCAGGGATGCTCCTTTAATACCCAATCATACCTGTTTTCCTTTAACCTGTTCACTTGGTATGTTCCCAACAGGTGTTTTCTGAGCATCCTTAACTCTCTCAGTCTTTAGTTCCCTCATCTCTGCTTTTTTGGAGCATGTTTCAGGCATCAAGCGCAAGATGAGTGAATATATGCAAAAACAACACAAAGGAATAGATGTTTGAACATTAAATATCTTGTCTTTGTGGTGCATTTTATTTAATATAAGTCAAGAAGAATTTACAAATCATTGTATTCTTTTTTTTACTCCTGTTTTACACAGTGACCTGATTTCATCAGATTTGGGGTTTGTGTTTTAATGGGATTACCTAATATTGATGGACACTATAAATGACAGCTTTCACTGTCAGTGTGTGAATGCGGATCAGATGGGCGTGAGCCACAGTGTAAAAGTGCTCTGACTACTCATAGGTCTAGAAAAGCACCATATTAACTCAAACCCATTCGTCTTTTAACCATTCAGCTCTCTTAGTTTTTATTTCATTCATTATTTACTCAGGTTAGGCAGAAAAAAACTAACATAAGTTGGTTATTACTTTTCTTGACCTTAGAGTTATGTTATTTTAATCTGTTTTTGACCTTTATTAACCTTTATTCAATGTATAGCTTATATGAGTACATGCAAAGTGCTTTCTGGAAAAAAATGTAGTATCATATTCAGAACAGCAAACTTACCAGACTGTGTCGCAAATTAAAATGGGTGTAATACAAATATCACACTGTTCAAGGTTAAATGCAGCAGCACATTCAAAGACTTCTCGAGAGCACCTTTGACTCATTCATTGTACCCTTCAGGAAGCCACAGGCCTGCAGAGTTGACACACCTTGACCTCCATGCACTGTCTTCAAACCATGATCTGTTTGAGATGCAGCTACATCTCCAGCCTCCCAGCTGCTCCTTGCACCCTGCACCTCCTCTGCTGGTTAACAGACAGCAGCTACATTAAGCCCTTCTGCCCCACAGCACTTTCACCTGGGGAGTAAAAACAACCTGGATAATATGGGATCACCTTGCAATGCCTGCAGCTCTGCTGAACACACAAAACACGGAGATAAAATGGTGCCTGTCCAGGGGTGTTGCCAGGAATTCAAGGCCCACATGGAAAGGTATCAGTGCTGGACCTACCACTACAACCCAGCACAGTTACTATAACTATCTACATTACACCAATGACTGTTAAACATTTAAATAACTTTACCTCTATGTTAAACCTTAACCACAAAGAACAATGATATTTGCAACATCTGAAGTCATAGCTGTTTTTACAAACACCAAACATTTTACACAATAACATAACTTCTAAAGAAATAAACAAAAAAGTATAAAAAGATAGCATGAACGGTAAGGGGGAAAAAATTGAAAAGCAATTAAATACATCTAATGAACTAGGTAATGGTCAAACTTGACTGATAAGGAGGAATAATGCATATTAAACTTTCATTATAGTTTGCACATTTTTGTCGTCCAATAAGTAACTTTATCAAGCCAGTCTCTGACAGCAACTTACCTGCTGGTATCTGGGGGACTTGGAGGTAAGTTAATCAATACCCAGCTCAGTCTCAATAGCAACTTCAGGTGTTATGACATGGGATAATTTGGCCAAGAGACACTGTGTAAATTGACTATAAAAGTGGGCCCAAAAAAGAATCTTGGGGTACACCATGAGTGTGACATTAACCCATTAGAAGTTTCAGACATTAAACAATAGATTCTTATGCTGATGGTCTTGTTTACTTTTGTCTGTCAGAAAAAGGCACCATTATCATTCTAGCATTTTTTTTAACCAGTTGACTTCAACAAGCCTGTCACTAAAAGCAACTTGATTTCTGGAGTCAGAGGCACATAGAGGCAAATTCATCAGTGTTTCATCTGTGTAGCAATAGCAGAAGGCATTAAGGCACAGGATTATCTGGCTCAGTGGCAATGTACCAACTGAGAGTGAGAGTGGACCCAAAACTGAACCTTGGGGCACACCATATGTAATGTTAGTAAGAACTAGTAGTAATTATTGCAGTTGCAGTGGCTGTAATGTATATTTATAGAGCAGGTCAAGTAGATGCAATGTATACAGTAATTGCAGAGAAAGCAAACAATGTAAAACACATAAAACTCAAACAATTACACCAAATAACTCTACCCACTAACAGCAGTGTACCTTACCAGTGGTCTGAGCTTGCTTTCCTTAGAGGTACAGCCCTGCTCAAGGTGCTTTCAACCATTCACCAACTGTTGTCAAGTACCTGATACAAACCAACTTCAAAAATACTGAAATAGCCCTTTAGGTGTGTCTTTAGGGGCAGGTGCGTGTCAGTCAGGGTATATTTGGTGCTCTTGTCTTTGGTTTCTTGTTCAAAGTGCCAGCTTGATCTTCCTCATTGGTAACGAGTCCTGAGTCCTTTCAGGGAATTCCCCATTAAGAAACCTGCTCAGCTGCCCTCAAATTACTTCACACACTAAGCTGCCCTCATCCACACTTTAATCTATACTTTAAAGTCTCTAATCATTATCATGGCACTCCCTGGCTCATTGAAGGCAATAGAAATATAAAGCCTCTCTCAGCATGCTAGCACAACACTTTAGGACAGCTCCCACTCCGGCCTTTATGGGCCTCTGGATTGTAGATTCATTTTTGCTGGGCGTGTGGTCAAATTCCTCTCTGGGAAAAGCCCCTCAGTGTTCCCTCCTTTCATCTCCGGCTATTTTCAGGGTATCTAATGGTCATAATCGAGGCGGCCATGCTGGGTGTGCGTTTGAAGGAGCGGTCAAGGAGCCCCTAATCCCCTCATACACAGTTTGTAGTGGCGGCCCCTGATACAAGAGCTGATTTTGTTGCCAACACTGGGAGAGAGCAGGGTGGGATTTGAGTTTTGGGTCTTATGAATACACATATGCACCCATTTTGGGCACACATGCATACAAAGACACAAATTCGCTGTTGGGAATCTTGGGAAGCCTGGCTTTGTAGAAGAGGGACATTTCAATGCGGAGGTGGATTTATAGCAAAAAAGATGGGAGACATGGCAGGAGATTTTTAAGGAGTGAGGGCCTGTGCACACTAAGGCGGTGCCAATAAAGAGCACAAAATTGTATTTTGGAAGCGATTTCTGATTACTTCTTTCTACTCACATTAATAGCAAACTGGTTTTTATGAATAAATAATCTACATTCAGAAACAATTTACATTCATGCTGAAGAAGTTGACTGGCATCAAATTCCATACCTGGCCAATAAAGCTGATTCTGATTCTGAGAAGTCAAAGCAGTCTCAATAGCATGTGAAGATGCCCTGGTACTTTTATTTATAAAAAGATGACCTATATGGGGAAATTTGGTTCTGAAAAGAAGACGAGAACTTGATGAGTTTACAGTTTAGTTCAGGAGCTGAAGCGTAACACAGCCACTTTAAGACCAGCTGCTGACAATGGCAGAAGCTTGAGCACACACACACCATTGTCATACTGCAGCTTCAACACCATCTTACCACATGGATTATTCTGATTTCAGTAAGATAAAACAGGTGCTGTGAACATTCCATCATGTTGAATGTTTTTGATGTGATAAAGCCACAATTTCTCCCTTCTATAAGGAAAGTAATCAATAAAGCCTAAAGTGTCCATACTTCAATAATGGGACATTCTGACAAATTTCTTTTAGGAAGATTTCTTCATTTTTAAAGTGAGGTACTTGCATTACACATTCTTGTTGATTGTTGAATGTACTTGGCTGTGAATATGCTTGGCTGCAAGAGCAGCCTGCATACCCAAAAGTCTTTGCAATAACGAGTGATAAATATGCAGCTTCCAGAGTTAATTCTGGAGCTGTAGCATGTCTTTGTCTCATTTACTATAGATGTTGCTGTAAAACTCCATGGTTACAGTTTATTTTACTTCAGTGTTCTTGAAGTTCTGTTCTGTCCTTGAACAGTTGATTTCTTCATTACTTTGGCTTTGGCTAAATACTGAGGTTTCCCTTTAAACAATAAAAAAAGAAAATGTAAGCATGAATGTCCTCTTAGGGTTTCAACAGTACCTGGCTTTTAACTTCACAAAACTGTTGTTTGACAAAATAAATAGTATTTTCTTTACAGACTGAACATTTAAAATTAAAGTCATGGTTATTAGTAGATGTATCTCTTAGATAGTAATCCGCATCACCTGAAAATATTTTTTTTAAATCAGTGATAAAGCAAAGACAAATTCTTGGTGCAATTGTTCACATTTTTTTCTTTCAAACTTTCATTACGTTTTTATGGTGTGTTTGAATGCACATGAGAAAGTACTTAAAAAAAAAAAAATTGATACTATTAACTTGAATTATAAAGAACGGTTTTTCATTAATATTTTCTTTATTTTTCTCAAATTATGACACTTTCTCTGAATTATGAGATTACAATTGCAGTCAATCAACTCCAATCAATCAATCATGCATATACTTTTGGTAGGTAGTGGGGACCAGAGCACATCACACCTGTGAGGCAGGGTACACTCTGGACTTGTCGCTAGCCAATCACAAAGCTGTCATAGAAAGACAAACAGCCACACACTCACATTCACATTAAGGGCAACTTAGAGTCAACAGTTCATTGAACAAGCATGTTTTGATCTGTGGGAGGAAACCAGAGTAAACCCTTGCACAGAGGGGGAGAACATATAAATTCTACACAGAATGGCCTTCCCTGACTGGAGTTGAACCAGCAACCTTCTTTCTGTGAGGAATCAGCACTATCTGTGCAACAATCAATCAATCTTTATTTGTATAGCACCACCAACAGATTTCCTCTTGCAAAACTGTACAAATGAGCAAGGCAGGAATGCAGTCTTTAACCAGTCAGCTATTATAACATCTGCCAAATACGTTGTGTTATTGCATTTGTGAGTTTGATTGTTTACAGGAGAATTCAAAAAGCTATAAATGTAATCTGATGAAATGTCAAGGATGAATCAGAAATGGATCAATGATCAACCACACAGATTTTGGTGGTAATCCTAATACGGAACAAGGACCAAGGAATTTTTTAAGGATTTGTTAACATCGTGAGATAGGGCCACTTTCTACATTTTTGCTGAGAAACCAATAAGTTCTTAATGGGTTGTATTGTATTTTCAGGTTATGTTGGTCATGATCCAAGAGACATGTGATTTTAGTGGTGATCTGAATCCCTATGTGAATCCGGGAATTTTTTAAGGATTTTTTTAATAGTAAGAGATTGGGCAATTTCCTACATTTTTAACAATAACTTGTCTGACAATGTTGATGATGCACTGGGGACAGTTTGTACTCTAGGAGCACTTCTAGTTTGTTTTCATTCACTCACATGCCTACACTTTTTGGTTAAATTCTTCTCTAAAAATTTTTTTGATTTGGAAGTTTAGAAGATATCGGTTTGTCACACAAGCACAATTTTATTTTCTCATAGAGCTTTTTTTGTATTCTTAGGAAATTATGCCAAAAACTCAGAAAATTAGAGCGGAACATTATTGAAACTTTTTTTTTTTCACTGAAACGTTTTCTTTAATGCCAGAATTTATTGCAATAGGTTTCTATAGATTTTGCTTCAGTGGCTCAATCCCTATAATGTTAAAATAAACAGATAAACAGATAGATAGAAAACAGATAAATTAATCAAATGACGAGTAAAATGCAATAATAATAATAATAATAATAATAATAATAAATTAATTAACAACAAAAGTTAAGAAGTTATTAAAATATAGACCGGTACATGACGAATGAGTAAACTATGTATGTTATGAAGTGTCTTTAAACTTTGATATAACTAATTTTTCATTATTAAAACATTACCTCTTTGTCAGTAGTATAAATTACATGTGTAAGTTACAGTTTTTCAGTTTAACTCACCCTAACCCCTGATTATTTAAAATTATTGTCAAAGTCTCTCAGAACAACCTTGGTCTGATTTAAAGCCTGTCAGTTCCTCTCCTTTTTTCAGATCGTTTGAGTCTGCAGCTCTCTCTCTGTTCAGCAGATTACTGAAGTCAAGTGTGGTTTAGTTCTCAGCCTAAAGCCCACTCCTCTCCCAGCGAGAGGGATGCAGAAAACACCAGTGAAGATGTTCTCAAGCAGCCCGCAGTGAAAGAGTGGAGACCCTCATAGCTAAATACTAAGGGGCCTCTTCAGACAGATAGCAGCGGGACATCAGCCCCGGACCCCCCAGTGATCAAGTTCAGCCTCTCCACCAGCACCTGGCCCCTCGGCTGGAGCGCCTGTCACTCACTGAAGGGCAGAGAGGAGGGAAAGCTGCTGGGACCTATTGTGCCTGAGAGGAGACGAGAAGACGAGAAGAGCAGAGACAAGAAGAGAAGAGAAGAGAAGAGAAGAAGGGAAGAGAAGAATCAAGAAAAGAAAAAAAGGAAAATACAGTGAGAAAGAAGAGAGGAAAATGTCAGAAATAAGAGATAACAGCTAAAAAGAGGTATGGGGAAGAAAGAATCATACAAAGTAGAAAGAAGGGAATAGGAAATAATATAAAAAAGACAAAGTGATGGAAAGAAAGAAATGATGAACATGAGAAAACACCAGATAGAAAAGAAAGAAAAAGAAAGTAAAGGGTAATGTGACAAAGAGCAGAGTAAGGAAAACAGGAAAAAAGTATGGAAAGGCAGGGTGAAAAAGATAAAACGTGTGAATGAAAGTGAAAAAGATTAGAAAAATACAGGAAGGGAAAGGAGAGGAAAAATGGAAATAAAATGTAAAGAAAAGAAAAAAGGGGAAAAGGACAGAAAAAAAAGTCAAAATGCAAGGCAGAGTTGTGAGGAGAAAAGAAAGAGAGAGGAAATGATATGAAAGAAAAGGTAGTGGAAGAAAAAGGGAGGGACTGGAAGAAATGAAAAGAGGAAAATAAAAATGAATAAGAAAGGGTAAGGAAAGAACAAAGGACAAGTAATATGAAGGATGCACGATATAAAGTATGCACAATATAAAAGAAAAGAAAGGAAGGGAAGGAAGTGAGGAAGTGAAGATAAATGGAAAAGGGAGAAAAAGGAAGAGAAGATAAAAAGAGAGACAGGAAAAGAATAGCAAAGAAAAGCAAGGAAAAGAGGAGAAATGGAGAGGAGAGGGATGAAAGGAGAGGAAAGGAAATTAGGAAAAGACATAAAACTGTAAAAAGGTTAATGTAAATTTAGAGAAAAGGGAAAAGTAAAAGGACAGGACAAGACAGGAAAAGGTAAGGAAATAAAAGGTAGATAAAAGCAAGGAAAAGAGGGGGAAAGGAAAGAAAAGGAAAGGGAAGGGAAGGATAGAAAAAAGAAATGGAAATGAAAGGAAATTAAGTGACAGGGGATAAAGAAAGGAGAGAATATGAAATGACAGGGAAGAAATAGGAAGAAACAAAAGGGAAGGAAAGATAAGGAATGAAGACAAAAAATGCAAAAAAAAAAATGCAAGATAATAATAGAAAAGGAAGGAAGGGAAGGGAGAGAAGGTAATGGGAAAAAAGGAAAGGAAAATAAGCAAAAGGAACAGAAGATCATAAAAAAGACAGAAATAAAAGAAGAGAAAAGAAGGGAAAGAAGGGGAAAGAAGAAAAGGAAAGGAAAGGAAAGGAAAGGAAATCAAAGGAAATAAGAATCAGACCATAAACTGTAAAAGATGTAAGGAAAGGAAAGGAAATACAAGGAAACAAAGTAAGGAAAAATATGGAAGGGAAGGAAAGGAAAGCAAAGGAAGAGAAAGAAAAGGAAAGGCAAGGAAAGAAGGAGAAAATGTCAAATCACTGAAAGAACGGGAAAGGAAAGGAAATGAGACACTCCTGGTCTCATATGAATGAGGCACGTTTTCCTTGACTGTGTTTCTGCTATCTTCTCGTTCACCCACCAAAGCTCTCACTTCTATGTCTTTATGAGACCAGATCTGAACTAGTTTTAACTCCTGAGGAGGACTTACACCCTAACAAACCCCAGGCCTCGCTCAGTTTTCCATGTTTCTCCCACTTCCCGTGTCCCCATGTCAGCCCATCCCGTGGGGCTGCAGGTTTCTGGTCCAACAGGCCGGGACAAGGCCTCCATTAACTGCAGGGTTGTGCAGAGGGCACGCGGGACAAAAGGCCCAACACGGCGTCCCTGCCCTCAGACAAGGCCTGAAACAAATGTTACAGCGCTGGCGCAGAAGGGAATCATCCGGCCGGTGTCACTGAATACATTTACCTACCTCAGAGCTCTTTCAGCCCGCTGCTTTGTTTTAGCCCAGGAAGAAGGGAGGGCGTGAATGGAGGGGCGGGAGGAGGCTTGGACCGGGGAGGGAGAGAAAGGGGGTGAGGGGAAGGGATGAGGACGAATGAAATGTACGAAAGAAGCTCCAGGTTTCCACAGAGACCGCCTGAGCCCTGAAAACACCAGTGTTTCTTAGTGTGTGTGTGTCCTCCCCCTACAAGGACGCCAGGAGGTCTTGTTGATTGTTGTGTTTTGTTTTTCCTTTGGCCTCCCTGCTCCCCTTTTCTCCTCCTCTATCCTTCCTGGGGTCTTTTTAGGCTAATTGGAGACCTGGAGAGCAGAGCAAACTGCAGACAAGACAAGTTTCCTAAGCTCCTCGACTCCAGTTTGGACAAATAATTAACACTGAGAGAGAAGATTCGGTCAACATGAGTGGAAGTCACAAAGTCAGAGAGGCTTTCTGTTGTTTCTCTGAAAGTGTTCAAATTCCTCACAGATAAGACAGGAAGGACTGAAGTGGTCCTGAAGATGCAGATCAGGAATTAGTATCAGCTGTACACTCAAAGCTTCAGGATGTTTAACTTGGTTTTAAGATATTTTTGAACAGTGAAACAAAGATGCAGAGAAGAGCTTTCAGTTCAGAGGTTTGCAGATAGCTAACTTCGGTCAGTATCACCAGCTCTAATTCTTCAGATATTAAAAGGAAACAATGCAAAAGAAAAAATTGCATATCCATTATTGTGGTTTTTTTTTTCCTTTTTAAAGTCACCTTCTTGGGGCGATATAATATTTGACATTTTAACATGTTCTTGGGAAAGGGTAGAGGGGGACAGACAGACAGATAGACAGACAGACAGATAGATAGATAGATAGATAGATAGATAGATAGATAGATAGATAGATAGATGGACAGAGATCAAAACAAGAATATCGTTGTTGTTGGGTTTGTCAAATTTGATTTTGTGGGGTATTTTTTTTTCTTTTGCTGTCTTTTGACTGATGTTTTCTATTTGTTGTTAAATATTCGTTGTTGTATTTCTGTTTTTTCAGACTTGATGACTTGGGTAAATATGTATTTTTTTTTTTTTTTTGCAGATTTATATTGGTTGTTGTGCTTTTCATATTTGTTGTGTCTTTAAATCTATTATGTTTTTCATTTCCTGTTGTGTTTAATTTGTTGTTTTTTATTTATTGTTTTGTGTTTCCTGTTGTGTTTTCTTTTTTGTTGTTGTGTTTTTGTTTGATGTGGTGACTTTAATTTATCATTTGTTGTTGTGTTGCAGGATATACTTTCTTTTCTTTTAGATGTTGTGATTTTATTATAAGTTGTTTGATATTTTTTATTTTGGTCCATTTCCCCTTTTTTGCATTATTGAATTTGAAACCGTGTTTTGTTTTATCATTGTTTTGTTGTTTGTTTTGTTGTTGAGGTGTAACTTGTGTTTTTTTGTCCGTTGTTGTGGTTTATTATTTTGCAGTTGTGTTTTTTATTTGTTATTGATGGTTTTTTGTTTTTGATGTAATTTTGATTTGTCATTGAGTTTTATTATTTTGCTGTTGTGTTTTTTCTATTTCCTCTTGTGTTATCTCTTTCTCTATATAGTTGGGTTTTTTGTTGTTTTGCTTTTATTTTATTCGTATTTATTTTCTTTCGCTGTTTTATTATTTGCCAGCTTTTAGTTTGTTGTGTTAATGTGTGTTATGTGTGTTTTATGTTTTATGTGTTGCGTTGTTCTTATATACTGCTTTTTTTTATTTTGATGTGTTTTACATTTCGCTGTACAGTAAATCACTGTGATATCGCAGTTCAGTTTTAACGGTCCCAGTATTTCGCATTTTTTTTTTAAAGACCTATCAATTTTGATATCCCGTAGATTTTAGCCATTTTGCAGAATTCTGCAGCATTGTATATGAGTTTAAATCTCGGGCGTCACAATATATAATGCCCGCATGTACCGATTCAGCCAATCAGAGTGTCAGTATTTTTTTCTCGGCTGCTGATTGGCTGTTGCATATAAGGTGGTTTCGCATCTTGCAGGGAGGAGAGATGCTTGCTTTGTTCTCTCTCAGTTCTGCGTCTCTCGGCTTCATCATCATCATCATTATCGTCTTCTTTGTTCGTGTGTACAGTATTCGTATTTTTTATGTACAATATTTTTGTGTTTTCTATTGCTGTTCCTCTCTCAGTATCTTTTTATGTTTAAATGTATTTGTATTGTTTTAAAAGTGTGTTTAAAGACCTTAAAATTCTTTTTAAAGTACCAGAAAAGTTATAAAAAAAACATGCCTAGGGTATATTTAAATAGTGTATTTCTATTCCGCGGATTTTCACTTATCATGGGTGGGTCTGGAACCCTACCCCCCGCGGTGGAGAGGGACCGCAGTAATTTATGATTAGTGTTTGTGTTTTTGGATTTGTTGTAGGTGTTTCTCCAAACTGTCATCATGCTTTGCTCAGGGCCAACAAAGACATAACGCAAGCATCCTTTGAGTTAATGTCCCAACATTATCATGTATATGCCACCACTCTGACCCCAGCTAAAATGCATTACTAAGCTCTATGGCCAAAGGGTGCTCTTACCAATACCTGATGCATACACCATACTGTAGAGGTGTCACCTGAGTTTGCCTAAATGAGTGCAAAGCTATCCTGTCTTTGAGGGGGTGTGTTTTGAATTGACATTGCTCTAAACCAGACCTTCAGTAACTTGAAGTTCAGATCAAAAGAAGAATTGCATCAGAGTTAAACACAAAGCTTCTACAGAGTGCACACTCCCCTTAAATAAAAACCTTTAAAAGCCCAAACTCGTCCCCAACCCCAACAGAAAGTAATTAGTGTGTCATTTCTCCCATAATCCCCTCAGCTAATCTCCTCCAATCCACTGGGTTTGATTCAGTCATCTTTTCTCTCATATTCTAATCCATTTTGCCTTTGAGTTTTTGTGTGGCTCACAGCCCACTGCCCCGTTCACAAAGAGCAGTCACTGAGCTATGACATTAAAGGTATTGTTGGGCAGGCCTCGGCCCAGCAGCTCCCTTATATGGGTACGCTTTGCAAGGAAGAGCGTGTTTTCATCACGGTTGTCATGGGGATGAACACACACACACAGGAGCACATAACGACGTCCCCCTTCATCAGCCTTCTGATTTCAGCTGACATAAATTCATTCTTTTGTGCGGGACATGCTGATTCGTCTCCCACCATGGAGCGTCTTTCAGCACCTGAACTTTAAAATATGAAGCAGGAAGCTCAGAGTTTCTGTAAAGCAGAGGTGGTTTGGGGTGAAATATGTTTTATGAGGGTATGGTTTCGGGGTTAAGAGGAAGTTTTCGTGTATGAGTCAGGCTGTGCCACTACAAACTTCCAGAGCAATCCATCAGATATTTCAGAGAGTCAAAGAGAGCAGTGGTAAATGGTTAAATGTGATCTTAGGAAATCTCTGACTATAACTGCACAAACACACGCTGTCTTTTATCTGTGAGCTGCACACAGAAACACAAGTACATGGTACAACATGTTCAAGCACCCAGTGTCACACCTATACCCACCTGTGAATGCTAAATTAAAAACACATGATGTAGGTTGTACATATGGCTGAAAGAGCTACACCTAAAGCAGTGCTAAATCTGCTGTCATTCAAAATCCTTCTCAGTGCATACACACCTAAAAATAAAAGTGGTTCTGATGCTAACATAAAAAAGTTATTATGTTTAACTTCTATGAAAAGCTGCAAACTAACTTTGTTGTGTTTTTGATTTACTGATTTGTTCTATTCTGTAGTGTTATTATTTTTTGTGGTAATGTTTATCAGTTTGTGAATGTTTTTTTTTTTTTTTGACATGTCATCACGTTCAGTTTCAGGGCCATTTGTAGACAATAACAAAAATCCTTTGAGCAAAAGTTCCAGCCCTATCATGTATGCGCTGTTAAGGTGCATTCACACACTACTCTCCATGCAAAGTCGATGTACAGCCACGATGGGGTGGGGCCAGCCCTGCCGGGTTGCTGTGGACACACGACCAGGTTGCGTCGCTAGGTCACCAAAGTTAAAAAATGTAAACTTTTCAGGCGACATAGCGTGTGGCTGTGCTGCGACAGCCAATCAGCGTTGCGTGGGTGTGTGACGACACCCCTGACAGAATTGTTTTTTTCCTCACATTAGAGTGACAATCCATGTCCGTGTGGGAACATTAGTTAGTGGGTACATTAGTTCTGCTTAGACGGGACCGCAGAGAACTCCCTACTCGAGGTGCAGCTGACAGACGATGCTGCAGCAGGGCCAGCAGCAGAGACAGCAGGGCCATCCGCTGCTGGTAGATGAGTGAAAAGGATACAATTGGAATAATGTCAGCTGAACCTATACATACAAATATATGGTATATATATGATCGCGGTGAAACTCGAGCGGGCGTGATGTCACTGAGCGACGAGACAGTGACAAAATGAGCTATTTTATGGACAAGTGAAACAACTTGGGTGAGTGATGTGATCTCGGTCGCCAAGTCGGGTTCAGTGTGAATGCACCTTTATGCTACAACACTAACCCCAGAAAGAGCAACACTCAGCTTTCAGGCCAGAGAGTGCCCTTACTAATACTTGACGGAGATGACAAATAGATGTCACCTGAATTTTATTGTACTTCAAATTGTTTTTTCACCCTTACAGCAAACTGTGGAGCCCACTGATGCTCTGTCAACTAGTCTTCTGAATACGTTGGTTGCAATGAGTAGGCAGTTGTGTAACTATTGTCTTTTTATAATATCAAACCTCTCTGGCCATTCTCCTCTGACAACTGACATACACCTGCCAGTCACTGGATAATTTCTGTTTTCAGACTATTTTCTTTAAAACCCTAGAGATGACTGTGTGTGAAAATCCCAGTAGATCAGCATTTTTTGAACCATGGTAGTTTCCATTTCTTCTTAAGAATTGCTGGAGGATTTTAAAGTTCAAACTTGCAGGAAACTAAAAGTTTTGTTCAATAAAATCAATTTATTTGACTATAAACAGCCCTGAAGGTGAGTGGAAAATGTAAACCCCTTTTATTCATGACAGAATTTAAGAAATAAAAAAAAACTTCACTATTGGATTAACCTCATGCATATATTGTCCATCTGTCTCCGTGGTTGTCACTGTTATCATCATGTCTTCTTTCCCAGTTGGTCTCCTGGTGCTTCTTTTTCTGTCTACCCATCTCAGACTGCCTCTAACCTGTTTGCCACTGCCCTAATTTGTACAAAAAGATATGTTTACCATAAGTTCACCACAGCCATATGTCAAAACAGGAGTCCTATTGTGGCACGAGACACCTCCTTCAAATCTCCACGCTGCTAATTGAGTTTGTCTATGGAGCGCTCTTTCACTGTCAGACATTTTGACAGAGAGGAGAGCCATCCCCCGTCAATCTTTCCCAAAAGTCAACAGCAGGCCAGACATGCACACACAGAAACACACATGACAATGCAGCGCCAAGGGGTCTGGGACATCCCGCAGACAGCATCCTGTTCCCGCTCAATGGCTCTTGTGTCACAAAGGACAATTTGGCTTCATTTTGGCACTGCTACCTGCATGGGATCTGAATGCCTCGCTCACTGACTTGTGGCCTCAGGTTTTTTTGTGTTTTGTGTTGGAGGGAATGTCTCTCTTCTTCCCACTCCTCCTCCTCCTCCCTTCCTCACTCCCTCTCTTTCGTCTTTTTCTTCATCTCAAGTGGTCTGCAGACGGGTGTCCTGGGAACCTGGCTGGCTGCCCCGCTGACAACTGCCCCCCTTGCTAACTCCACCACCACAAGGCCATTCCCATCTTTTTACTTCACTGTCAGACACGCTCACTGACATGCACCATTTTACAATAACACAATATGCATTTGATTAACACATGGACAAACAGACTGACATGCAAATACACGCCAAAATGAAGACACAAACACTGTGCAGCTTTGGAAGCAGTGTGCCAGAGAGAGGGCAAAAGGCATGTGAAGAGAGGAGTTTGCCAGTTCTCAACTGCACAACAAGGAAGGAAAGCACACAACAGACACACATGCACACATACACAAAGGACATCATGTTTGTCTTTCTATGTTTTCTCCAGGATGGGTGCAGTGCAGGATATATTCCACTTACACAAAAGTAACATGAAGCAACAGGGAGTATATTGAGCAAAACATTTCTCTCTGTCAAAAACTCAAAGGCCATTTTACACCTCACATGAATTGTGAAATGCTTCCAGCATACATACATTTCATTTAGAAAGAGTCTGCTTTAACATGACAATGAGATAAACCAGAACTACAGTCCAACTGAGCAGTTTATACAGCAGGCAGTTTTGTGCAGGTAAGCAAGTTCTCTTTTGGGCTAGGTATGGATATGGGGGCCAGTAACCCTGGTCTTTGGCCTTCTTTGTCCAAAATGTGAGTAGTTCATTGTCAAGTCAGGGAGGACATTTAAGGGGTTTGACGGTAAATCTTTCAAAGTGGTCTTGAAGTACGCTGTTAAAAAGCATGGGATGATCGAGAGGCCAAATAATAATGATAATAATAATAATAATGACAATAATAATAATATTAATGATAATAACAATAATAATAATAATAATAATAATAATAATAATAATAATAATAATAAAAATAATAATAATAAGTAGAAGAAGAACAACTTTATTTGTTAAAACATGGATACACAAAGTGACAAACAGAGAGGAACCTGCAAAAGTCAAAGCACAAAAGTAACTATTGTAACTCACAAAGAGCATGATTTAAATCAAAGAACCATTACATACATACACAAACGGCATGATCATCCAAAGCACCTTAACATCCTAAGAAGAGAGAATCAGCACTTCTGGTGCTGAAAAACACAAAGAGCCCCCAGTCCATAGGGCTGAAACACCAGAGACTCCACTAATGTACATCAGCCCAAGCCCAAGGCACAAGCCCAGGCATGCCAGTGAAGTCTCCAATGATGCCACCCTCATGAATCAAAGCCCCCTCCCCCCACCCCCATATCACTCAAACCATAATGTGTGGCCAGAACCAGGACTCAGACAATACGTGAACCCAGGTATGTAAAATGAGACCATGAGGTCCAAGATGAATGATTAAACAAAAAAAGAAAAAAGAAAAAAGAAAAAAGGGGAAAGACATTACAAAAAAGACACTCTACCTTGTCCTTGAGTTGAAGTAGAAATTTGTGCAAAAAGTAAAGGAAATCCCTTAAAATCGTTTTAAGTTGCTTTAAAAGAAGTGTTGAACATTTTGCCACATGACCTTTGACCTATGAAAGAAAATAATTTCATCTATCAGTCAGAGATGACAAATGAGCCAAGTTTGACAGAAATTTCATGAAGATCTCTTGGAATATTGGGTTAACAAACAAAGGATACCCAGAAGACTCACTGGCATCAACCTTTGACCCGTAGCCTCAGGATTCGAATCAGATCATCTTCGAGTCAGAAAGACACTTGTACTAAATTTGAAGAAAATTCTTGGAAGCATTCCTGTGATTTTTCCTTTGCAAGATGACATTGACAAGCAAAGGATGATACGACCTTGAAAACTGTATGTGTATGGAAAGGCGTATTTTTTGTATGCATCTAATTATACGTTTATGTATTTATGTGTCAATTTGGTAACTTTGACAGAACAGGTGCTTTTTTTTTTTTTTCATTAAGAGACCAAGTCTTGTTTTTTTAAACATGCATAAAAGTAGATTCAAAAACTTAAAACATGTTTGTATTTATATGGGTTGGAAAGTTAATAATTGGTTATTAATTAATGGAGAGGGGGTGGAATTAAATTAGTTTGGATTTTTCTCATTCCTTTTCAGACATGTAACATTTATCAAAGAGCTGATTTTCTTTTTTTCTGTTTGTACTTTTCATCTCCTGTTATATGTTTGAAATAAACTTATCAATCAATAAATTAATCAATCAATAGAATGTGTTTTAATGTATACGTACAACAATATGTGCATTTGCTTCACCTACCAGTAAATGCTAGCTCAAACAGTCTTTTGAGAATTTTCCATAAATTTTGTTATTAGGTGATATGTTACCTTCCCCCATTGGGAGATACCCCCTTAACCAGGTGTTTGGTTGGCCTACAGTCAGCACCAGTGAAAAGAGTATATATCTTAGCATGAAATGGCCAAAGTCAACATTAGAGCACAGCGCTAGGGAGCTAAAGCCACATTCACTGCTTAAGAGAGAAAGAGAGAGGTATGGTTTAAACACCTCTCATAGGATTTAAAGCTACAGCCACCAAAACAGCTTGTTCTGAGCAGGACTGAGCCACAAGAGCACACTGACATGCTGTAATTCAATATCTGGGATTATTTTTAGGCAAAAAAACCAACAAAAAATAGGTTTTGGTGACATCTGGGACCAGTATTAAGTTTTTGAAAAGGCATAAAATATGTGACCTCGAAGTAGTTAAAGGCTATGTCCACATGTAGGCAGATATTTTTTTTTTTTAAATCGTCATTCCTACCAAAGTGAAGATTTTTGAAAATGCTGTTTTGGATGTCTCTGTGTGGACAGGGAATATGTGGAAAATGCCATCTGGGGCCTGAAAAGCAACACTGCACAGGGTGATGTCACACTATGGGACATTCTCGCTGTTGTTTTAATATGTCACAGCAGACGTTTCTACACTTTTGCTGTCTTCAATTGTTGATAACTGGACAACTTAAATGCCAACACATGCTTTCTGTCACTCCCTCACTATGATGCTGTATTGGAAAACACTATACAAACACTGCTGATGTTTTGGACGAGACTCTGTGTTATTGGTTCAAGAGTGACCGCGGTGACCAGTGACTCATGGCTGCTTGCTCTGTGGTTGCTCTGGTTATAACAGTTATTGAAACCAGCAAGATTACCCACAAAACTTTTGAATTACAGGATTTGATCAAGATGATCAAATATGTTTTGAATTGAAATATAAACAAAGAAATATTGACTCAACAGGCCTGCCAACAGCAGTTAACATAGCCACAAGTTAAACTGTAGCACCAGTCAAACATGGTGGTAGGAAAAGATGTGAAAATAAAATAGCCTTTGCATAGGAACTGCAAAAAACGTGCATATTTTGGACATAGTTGCAAAGCAACAAACAGCATTAGACAGTGCATTAATGTGTATTTGTGTGGACAAGGCTAGTTTTAAAAACCTCTGCTTTTAAAACCTGCCCACGGTGGACATAGCCTCAGAATTAGTGTTGGTGTTGCAGCAGAATTTGATTGGCAGCTTTATGCCTTTGGTATGTTAAACTAACCAGCAGGTTTGATATGAAAATGGCCACAGTGTACAATAAAGCAAATATATCTTACATTTTGCCATTTTAACACAGTACAGTTATTATCCTTGGATTAGTGATGCAAACAGAGTCTGACACTGTAGTTGTTCAGCACTTTCTGACCCACAAATGGTGTGTGATGAGTATGTGTGCATGTATGTGTGTGTGTGTGTGTTTCATTCATTCTGTGACTGAGTGCGTGCAGGGAACGTGGCAGCAGGCAGCAGTTCCCCCCTGAGGATCCTCACTCATTACCCAGAGGTCACAGCCCACGGCTGGCCACTTCCTGCCTGACCTCCCTCAGGAGAGCAGAGCATGCTGGGCCTCGGATCACACGTGCTGGTCACAAACAATCCTACTTCCTGTCCCAGTTTGGGTCTCAAACACACACACACACACACACAGATTCAGAGAGAGAAGGAAAGCGAGAGAGTCCTGGCCTCTATCTGTTGCTTGCTGTGCTCACTTCCTGCACTCTCACGGTCTCTCCCTGCCTCTCCTTCTCTCTCTCTCTTCTTTGCTCTCATTCATTAGCCTCCTGACTATTCACCCTGGCCCGGACTGCTCAGCACCACAACTGAAAAACAAAATACTCACTGGTCATCTTGTTCCAAACTTCCTCCCACACTCCCCAATATAAAGACATGAGTCATAGGGGTCTGAATCAAGTTTGAATGAGGACGTTTTCACTTTTGGGACTTTCTCAACAGTGTATTGTGGGAAATTTGTGTTTAAGCTCTGAAGAAGGTCATTGTTCTACTTTAATGGGCCCATGCAGGAACTAGTGCCAGAGAAAAAACATCAAACGGCTGGAATGTCAGGGAAACATAAAAACAACATTGGCCAAAATTTCTGTCTGAGATTGTTCAGCTTTTCCCATATTGGGTTTTTGAGCACAAATATCAAAATCAATACTTGAGAGAAGAGCAGCTCAGCTCACCCAAACTCAAGTCTCCGCCCACTCTTACAAGTAAGTGGAAGTAATATTAATGTGAAACATCGGCCAGGTTACTAGAAGGCATGTAAGGTTTCCAATGTGTGGCAACTTATATTAACCACGTACCATGGTCCAACACCTAGCTTTTGTCCTTTCTGGTACCGACAGAGCGCTGGAGGCCCACCGCCACCAGACAGAGTGAATCAGCTGCAGCACTTAGCAGAGAAAGACAAGGAGAAGAATCTTTAGGTTGCATATTTGAGACAATAATGGCCCTTTGCCACCAGCCCGCCTTAGCCCTACTCTACTCTACTCTACTCTACTCGGCTCTACCCGGTTTGCATTGCGTTTCCACCGGCACAGTACCTCCTAAAACAAACCAGTTTTAGTACCTACTCTGCTCTGGTTCTAAGCAAGCTGAGTCGATACTAAAAGGTGATGTCGACCGACTGCCAGCTACTGATTGGTCAGAGAATGTCGTCACCGATGGGTCATGAGCGCGGTGCCCAAAACAGGACTGTGGTACATACACTTTGTTACTTTATGGCAATAACTTGCTGCCATCACAATGGTAAACACGGGACTTTATCATTACAAGGTAGCTAACAAGCTAGCGGTAGCTTCCATTAGCTTACCCTCATACGTCTTTTCTTTGCAGCCCGATTGCTCTCGTCCTCGACTTCAAACTGTTGTATAGCTTCCAAAACTCTCCTGTACTACTCCAGGGTATTTCTTCTCGCCGCCTGCAGCCTTCTTCTGCTTTCCTCTTTGCAACAAAAAGCCACAGACCGAGCAGCAAGTATACTGTTGCCTCTAATGTCCTCCACTGTTTTGGTTGTTGTGTCGCGCTCAAAATGACATGAACGCAGTGTCGCCCAGCTGTTTCACAGTGACCCCGCCCCCGCTGGATAGGGGACCAGGCTGGTGGAAAAGCAGCCCAAAGCGAGTAGAGTAGAGCCAGGTAGAGTTGGGGAAAGCCGAGCCGAGTAGAGTAGGGCTAATGGAAAAGGGCCATCAGATAAAGAAAAAAAGTGACACCCCTATCTAAAAGGTTACAAATGTGTCCTGAAAGTTTTCTAACAAATGGTTTTCCTCTTCCTAAAACAATTTTGTAACATTAATAACATTCAAACATCATATATCTCTGCATAGCTTCTGAATGAAAAAGAAACTCTCATTTGGTGAAATGCAAACACTCCCGGCCATCAGCAGTGTACTAGTCAGTGTGTGTTTCAATACAATGAGAGTGTCATGTGACCAGACACCTGACAATGGACAGTAGACTCCTGACAGTGAAAATGGACAATAAAGTACAAAAAAATCCTAGCACAGCAAACAATAAAAAATTGTTAAATAATACCAATTGTAGTGTACAGTTTGATTTTATGTTATACTTAAACACCTGTGACTTGCATTGTTAGTCGTGTCCCGATGAAGACTCGAGTCAAAACGCACTGACATAACCAAAAGATTTTTTAACTACATTGGAGAGCCTTGGACTTTCTATGCAAGACTTCTTTTACCAAAACATTTGTCTATTCATAATTTGGACGGTCATTGCCTTTTTTAAACTTTACTCATGTCCTTTGTCCTTGATGAGCACCTGATGTCTCATTTCACCATTGCATGTCTTGATTCAGTGCAGCACTTGCCTTAATGTTTTCTAATGATGATTGTTATGAGACTTGTTGCAGAGGAAGGTTTCAGTATTATCCACTCCAATCCCTTCAATGGATTGTATCACCTAATCCACAGTTAGGTAGAGCTTGAGTGTTTATGCAGGGTGATACTGCAAAACACTTTAGTCATTTTAAATGATTGTTCTGTCAGAATAAATCTCCACTGAAAGAGGGGACATGTCTCTGCTGCAGCTGAAGTTTGATGCTTGCATAAAGTAAATATGTGTGGATGAACACTTTGAAAGTGCAAAAGAAAGGTTTTTTGTGCTGCAATATTTACTCTTTGTACTCTCCCTTTATAAACTCTTACAGTAAAGCAGTGAATGTTACTTATGAACAATCTTTTCTTGAAAACAACTGCTGAACACAAGTGGCCTCCAGTGAGGTCTCACTGATTATAAACATCTCTCCATAATTCGCACAGATGGGATCAAATCTTGAACTGACCAAAGAGAGATTTCACACATATTCAGTTCACCTTCAAACCTTTGGATGGATAGCATCTGTCACTCCCAAAATGTTAACCAACTGGGCATCCAAAGAGGTGGTTATCTGAAAAGCTGGCTAAAATGAAGACTGATGTGCTGAATAGACTTTCAGGACATGTTATTGGTGCCAGATGGGCTTTGTGAGGGCAAGATTGGCGCTAAGAAAGAGACCCTGTACAAACATTATTGTTTACCAGTGCGGAGCTATTGTTGGTCCAGCGTCTGTCACTGACGCTCCAGCATCCTTCTAAATTAGACTGCAACTGCAGGGGTGCTGCTATCCCCTCGCTTTCACAGCTTCTGCAGCCTGTGGCCGGACCACAGGCCCTTTTTTTCATTGGTCACTTGCTGCTTCAATGACCCTCCAGGAGACTGACCCCCTGACTCACCACAGGGAGCCCTGACAGGCCTGATCGGGGTCAGTTCTGTCCAGGGCAACTCTAGGACCTGACCCTGGCCTGCTCCCCTCCTGTTGGGTCAGGCCCGAGGCTCAGAAGAGCGAGGAGCCCCGCTGAGATCAGGGGATGAGCCGCTATTCACCCGAGCTGCACCAGGAGCTGTGTCCGGCTCAGCACTGACCACCGGGGATGGAGAAGGTCAGCCGGGCCAGGCTCCTGCTGCTGGCCTCAGATCACAGAGTGAAAGCAGGCGCGCTCATTAGGGAGGGTATTCTGCTCCAGAGATATGTGTGAAAAGTCCCAATTAGCTGGAATTAGGTTGCATGCTGCAGTGACGCCCCAATTTATCATATTGATCAGACTCCCCGGCGTTCAGTCCAATTCCTCATATTCACAAAGGCGTGATGGTGAGGAGCAGCTCAGACCAGGCAGAAGTAATGCTAAGAAAATCCAGATGGTGATTCCTATTAATGTCATGCAACAAAATCTGACACACAGCACACAGCAGCATGTGGGTTATATCACAGATCTGATGGCTCTGGTTTGTTACCTAACATCACAGAACTCACATTGGCTCTCACTGTGCTTGTGTTTATCAGTTTTACTGGGGACAATATACAGTGTGGTTATGGTGAATAAAAGAGAAGTTTTACTATAAAGCCAGGAACGATTTAAATCCTTACACTTTGAGAGGTTTAATGTAGAATACTGGTTGAAAGTTATGGCTTTAAAACAATATCCGTATAGAAAATCCATTCATTGTTCCCAAAGTGCAAATATGACACGTCAGTGCTTTCACATATACAATTATGGTGAAAAACAGCTCTTGATCAGTATACTGGACAAGCACTGGCTTAAAATAAAATAAGTTACACAAGTATGTCAGACTCCTTTATAGCAAGTAGGGGTGTGCTCTAACCCAGGGATGTCATACTTAATCACAGAAACTACAATCTAAGATCTGAGCCAAACAGGATCAACATTTATTGAACAGTCTAAAACAGACTGTGTTTTAATCAAAATCTGAATTTGAACAACATATTTATTTTTGGACAAGCTTAAAAGTCACTGTTAAAGCACTGACCAATGCATTCATCCACTGACCATTGATCAGAGTTAAAATAAAGTATTGGAAGGAGGGGTTGATGTACAGGTCCTGGATGGCAGCTGTTGCAGAGCATCATAGGATTTGTAGTAGGAATAATGGGGGTGATATTTAACAGACAGCCATTAATAGTAGACCAATGAAATTAACTTACGAACAGTATTAAACTATATCCAGGGCGTCTGTGTAGATTCTCATTCATCCAGGTCATGGTCATTCTGAAGATTCAAAAGCAAGGCAACTGGACTGTGTAGAGTTTGTTGGGACAACAAACTCTACACAGTCCAGTTGCCTTGCTTTTGAATCTTCAGTATATCCAGGGCCAAATTTGGCCTGTGGGCCTCGAGTTTGACATGTCTGCCCTAACATGACATGATACAGTTGAAGATATACTAGGACATACAGTGTTTCACAATCCAATCTAGGCTGTTGTCCATAGAAAGTGATAGGGAAAGGCAGAACCTTTCAAAAACATGCACTGAAGGTGATTCGATGATTGCTTCGTCAGTCACAGCAATATGGGCTAACCAGAGAGAGGAGCAAAAGTATCTTTTTCATTGAGAAATGTTTTCAGTGTTGTTCTTTGTTTTTAGTTTAATGAAGAAATATTGATGATAAAAGAAGGAGAAGAATGACAAACCTGCTGCAACACCAAGTAGCATTTAAGCTAATCTCGATACAAGCAGCCATTGTTTATAAGCTCACAGTTGCCTCTTGCTTTTTTCACATCACTTATTGATTTGTTACTCTGCAGACCAATCTCAATTGTTTCATCTAGAAGCTTCACAAGATGGATCTGTCTGACAATAAATCAGGGGGATCCAGCTGCACTGCAAGGTTAGATAAGCTGCCTTTTAGCTTAGTTAGATGTCCTATTAGACCTAGTTATGGCTGACCTTGCCAGTGCTCGGCAAGTAGCTAGTTGTCTGTGGGCCTTTGTCTAATGTTGAAAACTTAAACAGCTTGGCAATTCTGTACATTTCACACATGTCCCACATTTGGCCTCTAGCAAAGATACTGTGCATGTTATTCCCCAAGCTTATGGTGATACTTGAAGATAAACAACCATGCATCTTGTGTTTTGTGCTGAATTGTTGCTGTTTGACTGCCAGGTCGGAGCCCGTCATGGTAATGTGGAGCATGCGCACAACTCCTCGTCCAGTTCTGGTCCAATTGAGCTGAATGCATGCAAAAGGAAAATGATCTCCAACTGTGTTATCTCAAATAACTTTGAGAATCATAAAGGTCATGAGTTGAACTGATAACATGCCTTGTTCAATAATAGATCTCCCACCCCCACCCCATCCATCCATCCATCCATCCATCCATCTGTCTGTCCACCTAACTGCACAACCATCCATCTCTCTCTGTCAACACTGTGTGACCGAGCTCTGGTTTGGAGAGGAAGCCCCTGTCAAGATAGGGCTCTTATCACGACCAGGTCAGCCCCTCCTGTTCCCATCATCCATCAGACGGGCAGCCACCTGGACGACTACTGACCCTCGCTACAAACTGATTGGGCAGCCGGGCGGAGAGGACACACAAGAGTGGAGGAGATAACAGAGATAACAAGCCTGAGCACATTCCTGTATTCAGCATTTTTCCTCCTCATTATAGAGCTAAACTTGGGAACCAAGGCAGACATTTTTAACTTACAGGAGAAGTGTTTTCATGATTTAGTCTTAAAAAGAGGTCAAATGGGGTCAAAGCCAGAGGCAGACTCAGGATGTTTGAGGGGCAGGGGCAAAAATATCAAAAGCGGAACCTGATAGATGCTGCAAGGCACTTAAACACAAAAAGATGTTTGACATTTACTAAAAAATTGTTTGAAACTCAGATTAAGGCTTAACATACTGAGCTTCATTTGGCCAACAGGGAGGGAACCTTTAGAACTTTGGTGGCACTTTGTCATTTTTGTCCACTGGACAAATAGACTAGAAGGCAGATTATCAAGCTTTCATCAAAGAGAGCATGTGAGACTGCAGGAAGGGCACCTAATAGTGCACTTTATCAAGTATTGTCCATCAAGAGGACATGTAGGAGGGCAGTTACCAAGGTTTTGTTCTCTCAGAGGGCACCTTCGGAGGCACCTTATTAGTTTTGTCCCCTAAAAAGGCACTTGACTAGGCTATGTCCACTGATGGGGTACCTTGGTGGGACACTTCAACAAGTTTTGTCTCAAAAGAAGGCACCTACCAAGATTTTGTCCACCTTAATGACAACTTAGAAGAGGGGCACCTTAGAGGGAACCTTATCAAGCTTTGTTCATGAAGTTTTGTCAACTAAGATGACACCTAACTGAGGTTTTTTCACTGTGGGTTTCTTACAAGACACATCATCAAGTTTTATCAACTAAGGACATTTATAAAAAAAAAAAATTTCTGTAAGGGCACCTTGAAAGGCACGTTTAGTTTTCTTCAGTTAGAGGAAGAATTTGTTTTTTTACACTGAAAGGGAATCTTGATAGGGCTCCTCACAAAATTTTGTCCACTGAGAAGACACCTTAGAGGGCATCAATTTGGTGGACAAACAGGGCATCCAAGAGGGTATTTGATGTTTTTTGTCCACAGGGGGGGCACCTCTGAGAATCCCTAATAAAGGTTTTTCCACTGAAAAGGCCCCTGAGAGGACACATTTTTATACCAAGAGGGTACTTTGTATGGTTTTATATACTGGAAGTGCACTTTGGAAGGCAACTGCAGTGCCCTTTCAGTGCAGAAGGCACCGATAGATTGTTTTTGCTGCAGCATTCACACTTCAGCCCAGTCAGACTTTACGCAGAAAAATGGGGGGGGGAGGGGTAATTCCATGGGTAAAGCTGGTGTGAAAGACTCAGCTGTTTGGTCGGGATAATTTCTGGGGGTTTTTTGCAAGTGTAAATGGGGTTTTAATAGGGTTTTGTTTACTGGTGGGGTTCTCTGGAGGGCATTTTACCAAGTTTTTTCTAATAAGAGCATACAGGCACCTCACAGGACACATCATCAAGTTTTGCCTATAAAAAGAGTTTGTTTTTAAATGGTCCACTGCTGGGGCACAATTGAGAGCACTTAATTCAGTTTAGTTCACGATTTAATTGGATTTAATTGCTTGGCTTTCTCTCGGCTGTGAGAAGAAAAAGAGGAGACTCCTCTGGCAGGTCCACTGAATTGGCACCTTAACAGGCAATTGATTATGTTTTGTCACCTTCGAGAGTCATTTTCAAGGGCACTCTGTCATGTTTTATCCAACACTGGGGCATGCAGGATGGCACTTTTACATTTTTAAACATTTGGCCAACACAGGGCGTGATTGCCAGCCCCTCTGACTCCACCAGGGGTCAAAGCTGACGCATTTAAGCAGAAAGCTCATGCTTTTGTAAAGTCAAAAGTCAAAGTGGTATCTTTAAGCCAAAGCAGACTGTATTTCCATGACCCCTGGAAGTGTGAAGAGCCCTTTAATCTTCTCAGAGACAACCCCGTCCTCTCCTTTTCTCATCCTCTTTGTTTGTTTTGCTTGTATTAGTACCCCGGAGGGCCAAATTATGGATCAACAGTGTAACATCCATCTCCATCTCACCTTAGCCTCCTGCTCGTGCTTAAATAAGTGGCCAATTAACTTGGCGGCAACCGTGTGCGCTTGTCCCCATCTGAGTGCAGATTAATGACCGGCCAACGCTTTCCTTCCCCAGGCCCATTTATCAGGACTAGCAACTAGGTCACACTATGACTAAACGCCCGGCCAACGCAGCCTCCTGGGGCCCGTGTCCCCACATTGCTGTAGGCTCTAGTTGGATTTAATTGCTTGGCTTTCTCTCGGCTGTGAGAAGAAAAAGAGGAGACTCCTCTGGCAGGTCCCATTAGCCTGTGCTGTGGCGGCAGGAGCTGAGGAGTCTGAGATGTCGCATGTCCTCTAAGTGTATGTTTTAAGAAGACCAAGAGTCCACTTCATTAAAACATGCCCACTTAGGTGAAGTTAGACTTTCCTTAGGACAGTTGCAGTGTCACCCATCATGATTCAAAGACTTGTCAGGTTAGGATAAGAGGGTGCAGCTGTAGAGAGGGTGACAGAATTACTTATTAAGGAGGAATTACAGTCCAGGACAAGATGGGTCTTATTTTTTGAGTTTTGGTAAAAGTCTCTGCACAGAAATGTTTGAGAATATTTCACCATTATTAGAGAGAAAGTATTATATGGAAAAAAAACTGACATACTTCTTTTCATAACAAATTATTGATAAGAAAACTGAGGAGAAACAGTAAATTCCCTGAAAAAGAAGAATATAGCTGAGTGTTTATGTGCGGCAAGCAGCTAAACTACAGAGTCAAACCTGTGTGATGGGGCATAGGCATGCGTTTTGAAGTTGGGGTGGGGTGCACACAAACAGTTATGCACACTGAATGCCACAAGGAGCTGTTTGGACAATTTAAGTCCACAAACTTCACTGAAAACTGAGTCATACTGAACTATTAAACAGTTGAGGAACATACATTTTTATCAATTACACTACTCTACATTTTGGCCAAAGTGAGGAGGTAAGTATGAAGGCAAAAAAGTAAACTTGGCACTTGGAATGATTTGATTCAGCACTGTCATCTGTGCTGAGTATTATGACATTGAACTTAGGTCTGTTTTACTGATGAATTAAAATCAGCATTGTTTCATAAAGTGAGCCAGTTAATATATAAACCAGAGTTAGGGCAAGCATGGGCTCTTTGTTCAAAATGAGGCAGTTAAGGTGGTTTGGGCATGTGGTTGGGACTCCTCCTGGTTGCCTCACTGTGGAGGCAGACCCAGAACCTGCTGGAGGGATTATATTCCCCCTCAATAAATGTTGTGAAACATTATTTTGGTCAATCATTTCTCCCATTTAATAATGCCAATCAGTGTTGTATTTTACATAGTTGGAAAGACTACTTAGTCACCTTTACAACAAGGCACCACTTGAAAGTATTGTGCATTTGTGAAATGAATAACATAACCAAATGTGTGGATAGTGCCCCAAAATAATGTGCCAAAATCCTCTCTTCACCTACAAGAAAGCCAACAGTTCCTCAGTGAAGCAAGGGTGAAAACAGGTCTTCTTGCGGTGTTGTCTTTCCTGGGAGGCCCACTTTGGTCTGTCTTTGACTCCATTAGTCTCACAGAACTTGCTTGATCCATATAAGCTGTACCTCAATGTAAAAGTGACTAATCAGGCTTTCCAACAATATAAAATACAATATCAATTGATGGTAACAAAGAAGAGGGATAAACATCCGAAATAATGTCTCAAAACTTTTTTTGAGGAATATATATCCTGTCTGGCCTGGGATCTCCTAGTAGGAACTGTAAAGTATTGTAAGGGTATCTGGTTGAACTGCTTGGCCTGCTGCCTCCACATCCCTAGCTATCTATCTATCTTGAGGATCAACTGCTCACATGTGGACATGGTCTTAGCCAGTGACAAGTGTGACTTCCTTTTCAAAAAACTAGGAATATTTGTTGATTAAACTTTTACACACCAAATTAATCGTAGTCACAATACACACTGTAAATCAAAGAAATTGCTCACCTTGTCTGATCTCCCCTTTTACTTCTTTGT
The DNA here is from genome assembly GCA_037902135.1 of Cetoscarus ocellatus. Lineage (NCBI taxonomy): Eukaryota > Metazoa > Chordata > Actinopteri > Labriformes > Labridae > Cetoscarus > Cetoscarus ocellatus. Next base: position 314,936 of record JBAMNC010000595.1, read on the forward strand.
CTTAATACACAAAACAATCCGCACTTTCTTTGGTCCAGTGATGAGTTTTAGGAGTTACTAAATTGATGGGTAAAATACAGGAAGGACCAAGATTAACTTAAATCAACTTAACTCAAGGTCACGTTTAACAGGGCTTTCATCTGACAGTCTTCGTACCATGATGAGGTTTACTTAGTCACAAGATTTAATGAGGAAAATTGAGTCATGAGACTGGTGGTTATATATGGCAGCGGCAGCCTCTGGGCTTTATTTCGGTAGGGTTGTTTATCTTTAGTTAAGAAAATGTTATAAAGGAAGACTGCCCCCTCTTCCAACAGGATTGGCACAGGCTCAGGATTAACTTAATGCTTGTGTATTATTTATAAAACAGTGCATGTTGCCTTTATTTATGAGTTGGTTCAAAAACATATTAAATACACATAGTACTACAAACTGAGGCTTAGGTTTACCTTCATCTATGTGCTGCCAGCTCTCCTTTAAAATCCCAACACAGACAACAATGATGGTCAATAATCAGTGAAACAATGACAAGCAAAAACAATACTTACACCTTACAAGAGTTGGGCTGTTTTTTGTTTTTTTTGTGTGTGGCTTTTTTGGTTTAATTCACACTGATGAAAGCTTCTAACTTGTGAATTGGTGTCTGTGCATAAACAGGAATATTAGTGCATCCAATGTTGTAATGCCTTTGTTATGTTACTTGAATTTTGTTTCTTTAGCTCAAAAAGCAACAGTGGAGCTCAGTGAGCAGAGAAGGCAAAGAGGGATAATCAGTTCACACCATTACAGCCAAATTCAATTGATGAATCCCTATTCCCTCCCTCATGTAGTCTAAATATGGGGTGTAATATTGCCTCAAAATGCTGTTGATAAAATCCATCAAGTATGATGTCCAGCATGATTGGCCACACTGACCAAAGCATTACCTCTGCCAACCCTCCTTAGGCAGTTCTGCAGCTGCTACACCTTTGATTCAGGTCAGTAATGAACCAGCACACCAAACAGCCAAGTTGCTGATCACTTAAAAGTTGGATTCTTTGGAAATTTTCTCTATTTTAACACTAAGGGCCCTTTTTTGACACACAGTTGTTGTGGGCTTGCAAGCCTATATTTTGCTATATAATGACTCATATCACCAGTGCATGAATCTTTTAATCATTTGATTCTTCCCGACCTTGTTGTGTCACCAAACACACTGAACACACACAAGATACTAAATGAAATGTGTTAAAGCTGAACTTAAAGCTATATTTCACTGAAGTATTTCCACAACATCAGAGACGATCAAAGAGATGTACTAGACTCTTAGCTTCATTAAAGCTGGGTAATGTATCTTGGATGAAACTGCAATGTAAGCAACTTCACTTCCCCCTCCATTCCATGTTTGTGCTCCTAGCTATGCCCCCTCCCTTGTATGTAACCAATCCACTATATTTAGCTGACATTTGCATTAAGGCATGTATTTGCAACCTCAAAAGAGTCAAAAACCACACGTCCCTTCCTCAAATTAAAATTACCTGTACAATCTAACAACCAGGGCTAACTTAGATATAACAAGCACATATATCTTAGTAATGAACTGAGCCCTGATTGGCTGAATAGCATGTGTCCCTATCTAGACTTTGTAATGTTTAAAAAAGAGACAGGAGGGGAATGGACCACCTTTGCACCTGACCACTTCCCCTTTTTTAACAAACACAACCCCAGGAACAAGAGGGGTGCATGTTCATTCACCATTTAAACAACTTCACTTAGTTTAAAAACTAAAACTGTACTTGGGAATTATGAAAAGACATCTGTGCTGCAGTCTAAAACCCTTTGTGCCCAGCTAAAGGTATGACCAAATGTCATCAAAGCATGAGGAAGTCTTTTTAATTATCAAGAATATGTGCATTGGTTTTATTAAAAGTCAAATTCAAACCCCTTTACCCACTAAAATTGATCCTTAAAAAGCTCACTCTCTGACCTTTGCATCACCTCTTCTTCAATCCCAAAACAATCTCTAAAAAGTGAAAATCTTGGATGCTTGTCAATTGCATTCCTATATCAAATGTTAGCCCCTCGTCTCCTAACTGGTCTGTAGGGATGCGTCCTAAAGTGAGGCTTGTTTGACTTCAATGGTCGCAGCACGCCACTTCATTAATCTCCCTGCCCACCTCATTGATCAGCACCAAATGTGATTAGTGCGAGTAAGTTAGTGAGAGATGCTTGATGAAATTAGTCTGGCAGACGGCTGTAATAGAATTACCGTGTGTGGGTCAGTCTCTGAGGGCAGCCTGAAGGCTTTAGCAGCTGTTAATGTTAAAGTGAATCAGGAGTCCGGCAGCATCTTTTTTTCAGTCACTAATTGAGTCCTGAGTCAACACGGAGGAGTGGTATGGAGGGTATGAGTGTGCAGAGTAGCTTATTCTCAGAGGGCTATTAATGGGTTATTGGTTCTTAGGAACCATGAGAGAGTAATTGTTTTTTAAATTGGTAGATTTATACCTAAAATACAGTATTAAAAGAATATTTTCACCCATTTCCTCACTGGAAGCATTTATTTGTGCTGTCTGGCAAAAACTTCTCCCTCTCTCCAAAATCGCTGCATTCAAGGCAATGAAATAAATGAAAGGCAGAACGAAATTCTTGTAAATGAACAAGACGTGGAGGGTACCCAGTCAGCTAATCTACATAAAACAAAAAAGAAAATGATTGTCAAAATAATAGATATCCCTGCCTGACTGCGATGTTGTGCAGATATTATGATGCATTTTCCTCTGTTGCTGGGTTCATCACACCAAAAATGGCTCCCTAATTTTGGTGCTGCGTTTTTTCTTGCCCAGACTATTTTTTATTTATGGTCGGATTAATTAAGAGTTTATTAAGAGTAGGGAACAGATTATTGGCAGCAATCAAGGATCAGCTTACATTATATGAATAAAGGTTGTGTGAAATTGAACAATTTTAAGACAACTTAAGGCAGACAAATTTGACATTGGTGGCTGAAATTCCATTTCGGGGTCATATGTACGAGGAGTAATTGCAAAAGAAAGGAACAATTTTGAAAATTTCCTTTAAATGTACATGCCATGAAAGGGAGTATATTTGGTGCGAAATTTACATTTAATAGCTTTTACATAAAAACAGAATCTTTTGCAGACCATTTGTTCCAAACTTGCCTCTTGCCACGCAGCTCTGGCCAGTTTGAAGTAGGGCATCTATGGCATTTGAAAGGCACCAAAACGCTGTGGCCAGTCTGACCCTGTCCTGCCCTGGCCTTTCAGCACTGGGTCTTTCAGAGATGGGTGGACAATACCGACTGCTCTCCGGCCTCAGACTGGCCTCTGAGCCGATTAGGAACCGGACCTTCCACAGAGGGTCGGAGCCGTGCCTGACACCACCCACAGCCAATATAACCCATTCCCCCCCTTTTACTGGGCCTCCGGAGAAGCAGCTAGGGGCCAAGGTCAGCGGCCAACCTGACCTTTGATCTCTCACCATGTTTGGACACGTCAACACACAAAGTGGGGCCCGAGGCATCTGATTAGAATATGGAGCGGATAAAAGGCCAAGAGGGCTTTGGACTCTTGCAGGCAGTGTTTGTATGTGTATCTGCATGTATGTTGTTGGCATGGCGACCTGGTCAGTGACTGCTCGGACCACTGGACCCTTCCTTGAACCTCCCCCACATGTGCAGCTCTTGTCCCAGGTCTCTTTGTTGGGGGACAGGAGGGAGGAATTACACCAGGGATGATCCCGTATTACTGGGCCAGCCTGCCTTTCAGGTTGGGCTTACTTTTGTGAGCTGGCTCTGGTTTTATCCTCCTCCCTGTGTTGCCACCACTGAGCTGATTCCTTTGATGTCCTCAAACACTGACCACCACATCGCAGCAACTCACATCATGTCCCCCCATAGAAATTTTTGTTGTATTGTGTTGATTAAAGCCAAAGGAAGGATGCAATACAGACAAAAGGTATATTCCGTTTGGACAGGGTAAAAAAAGTACTGTGGCCTGTTGCACTTTCTATGTAAGGCTTTAATCTGGAGTTATGGTGTATATGCCACATTAAACTCCTTTGCTTAAACTAGCTAGGTTGTAACTTGAGTAGGGGTATGTCTGTTTGCACCACAGAGATTCGAGGTTTATCCCAAGAGGGCCAGGTAACTTCAAAACTTACCAAAATATCGTCAAAGATGTAACATTTTCATTTTTTTTACTTCCCAACCAAACACAGAAATCCATGTACTGAAACTTAGAATTTAGTACAGCGCTGCATCTAATGTATAAATACCTCAAAATAAGCTAAAAGCAGCAACAACAAAAACCAAATAAAACTGCAGTTAACTGTCTATGTCTCAGCCATGCAAAATGTGAGGCATGGTGACTGAATTATGTAGCCTTAATCAGAAGCCAGTTAAAAATACTGACATTGTGTGCTGAAATCATTAACAACTTGAGTTATGTGATGGCTTGTAATCTGGATAGGTAATATGACCTTTACCTATGAAAAAAGACAATGCAAGCATCAGCAAACATGTCTGATGCAATATCATGAAGAATACACTGTCAACAGGCAGGCACTAAGACCCTCTGCTTCTTCTAATCTTTCAAACAAATACAGTATACCATGACAACAGTATTTTGTGTTGGACCTTACACTAACAAGGACATAGCTATAACACTTAAGATATAGTGTAGTCTAACTCCATTGTAAATTAGACCTTACATTCCAATTGGGTTACATTTGAACATCTGCAAGTGCAGCCACTCATATAAATAAAAAGACAAAACATTAAAAGGAGATCTAAAGTCACTTCAGCATAAGTCATGATCCCTTCCTCAGAAATGATTTCCTCCTTGGCTCCTCAGATTTAAAAGTAGAAATATAGATATCATAATATCTTCTTTGTTTGGCTGACCAACACAAAAAGAGCTTTGAGTGACATATTAAATACTTTTTGTTTTTACCAATCTGACATAATGTGAGAGGTCCAGAATGTATGAGAATTGCGTCAGTTCCAACCATTAACTGTATTATTGGAATTTGCATGAGTGAGGCCTGCAAGACATGAGAAAAACATGTAATGTGTTCTGACACTGATCAATTTTAACGAAATGAACTGAAGTAATTCAACAAAATTATACAGTGCATATGAGCTATAACTTAAGTCCTAACCTGTTCAATACTCCCTTTCTCACAACACAGCAGCAAATTGATTTTTCGGAATCGTTAAAAAAAAAAAGTGTGAAAATAAATGTAACTTAAAGCAACCTTAAGCTTCATCTGATGGCATCAAAAAGTGTGAAAGCAGGGCTGTTACAACACAAAACTTTGCTGGAACACCTCAAAAAACTGTTTTAATTTACTTTGATAAATTCAGTTGCAACGCGTTTACTGGAAAGGCTCGTAACGCAATAAAATAGCAATTAATTGTGCAGGTCCATGTAAAGCATGATTCATGAAAGCATCTTTCATGAAAACCTTTTGGTATGTGATTTCCACACTTCCTCCAGTTTTAGCATCTCCTTTTTCCAATTGTGTTTTACACGTGCAACTTTGTAGTGTAGCTCCTCTTCTATAATATACTATTTGCCACAAGTGGAGGTTGTTACTTATGGACTTGAGTTTACATAGCTCTAACCCATCACCCTATTTCTGCCATTTTCCCAAAAACATCATGTATTTGTACAAAGGTCTCTTTTAATAATAGGCTTTTAAATATTGCAAAGACGTACCTCCACCCATTTATGCAATAAAACAGTTAAGGTCTTTTGTAGATTGACTAAAATTTGACTTTTCAAATGCATGTTAACATGTTAATCCAGTTGAAATCATATAAATCAAATTTCTCCAAGTTTGACAAGCATGCACATATAATCTAGAAAGATTGTTTTTGTTTTGTTTTAGAATATACTCACATCAGAAAACCCAAACTAGATCAGGATTTCTGCATACACTCAACCTCTCTTTTAGCTAAAATGTAGAGTCAAACATCCTAGATGCCTACAATGGTAAGTGTTATATTGTCATCTGTATGCATATATCACTAGCCAATGGGCTAAATTTGCACTGTATTTGTACCAAGAAGCAAAGCAAAAGTTATTAACAAATGTCATGTCAAGTCAGGTTTGGGAGCACACGCTAGGTCAGCACTTTGCCATTCATCATTCCTGACGACTCGTCTACACCACCGGTATTGTTAACCCCACTTCATATAAGTGTTTACGTGCAATCAAGTTTAGTGGCACAAGAGTGCAAAACCTACCCCCCTTTCAGCTCTGGAGGCAAGGGACGCCAACCCCTTTCAGCTGCGTTACCAACTGCTGTAACCAGATTAATAAAATGTACAGACTTGTACAAAAGTTGTCCGTGTTTTCCTGTTAAAAATACATCTGGTTAGCAGGTTGCTAACTTGTTGGTAAGGTCAACAAGAACTAGGTCCAAATAGCTGCAGTAGGTGGGACAGATCATTAACTATAGAGGATTCAGACATACTGTACTTCTGTCACTTGTTATTCTCCCACTGGTGCATGTATATAGACAGAGGAAGTCTCAGCAGGATGATATCACTTTTTTTTTAGTCAAATACACACGTGGACAAAATTGTTGGTACCCCTCCGAAAACCCACAATGGTCACTGAAATGACTTGAAACTGGCAAAAGTAATAATACATAAAAATGTACTGAAAATTAACCAATGGAAATCAGACATTGCTTTTGAATTGGGATTAAACAGAATCATTTTAAAAACAAAATAATGAAACTGGCCTGGACAAAAATGATGGTACCCTTAATTTAATGCTTTGTTGCACAATCTTTTGAGGCAATCACAGCAATCAGGTGATTTCTGTAATGCTCAATGAAACTTCTGCACCTGTCAACAGGTATTTTGGTCCACTCTTCGTGAGCAAAGTGATCCAGCTGTCTCAGGTTTGGAGGGTGTCTTCTCCAGACTGCATGTTTCAGCTCCTTCCACAAATGTTCAACAGGATTTAGATCAGGACTCATAGAAGACCACTTCAGAATAGTCCAATGTTTTTGTTCTTAGCCATTCTTGGGTGTTTTTTGTTGTGTGTTTTGGGTCATTATCCTGTTGGAGGACCCATGACCTGCAACTGAAACCAAGCTTTCTGACACTGGGCAGCACATTTCACTCCAGAATGCCTTGATAGTCTTGAGATTTCATTGACTCCCTGATACATGCCGTCAGTTCCCTGTATGACCAGTGACAGAGTTTGGATGCATTGCCGGTAGTAAGTTGAACTCATTTCCAGTGAGGGTTGGACTCCGCAGGGGCTGTCTTGTCACCAATTCTGTTCATAACCTCTATGGATAGAATTTCTAGCCACAGCCAGGGTGTTGAAGGGATCCGGTTTGGTAATGTCAGTATTGGATCGCTGCTTTTTGCAGATGATGTGGTCCTGTTGGCTTCATCGGACCATGACCTGCAACTCTTTGGTTTGCAGCCAAGTGTAAAGAGGATAGAATGAGAATCAGCAACTCAAAATCTGTGTCCATGGTCCTCTACAGGAAAAGGGTGGAGTGCCCTCTCCAGGTGGGGAAGGGGTTCTGCCCCAAGTGGAGGAGTTCAAGTACCTCGGGGTCTTGTTCATGTGTGAGGGAAGGATGGAGTGGGAGATCGACAGGCTGATCGGTGTGGTGTCGGCAGTGATGTGGACCCTGCACAGGTCCACTGTGGCAAAGGGGGAGCTATGCCGAAAGGCGAAGCTCTTGATTTACTGCTCGATCTTCATTCCTACCCTCACCTATGGTCATGAGCTGTGGGTAGTGACTGAAAGAACAAGATTACGGGTACAAGCGGCCGAAATGAGTTTCCTCTGCAGGGTGTCCGGGCTCTCCCTTAGAGACAGGGTGAGAAGTTTGGTCATCCGTTCAGGGCACGTCCTACCAGTAGGAGACCTCAGGAAAGACCCTGGACATGCTGGTGTGACTGTGTCTCCCAGCTGGCCTGGGAACACCTCGGGATTCCCTGGAAAGAGCTGAAAGTGGCCAGGGAGAGAAAAGTCTGGGTTTCTCTGCTTACGCTGCTGCCCCCATGACCCGACCCTGGATAAGTGGTAGGAGATGGTATGGTATGGTATTTTTGTATACACACTAAGGAGCTGATCACACAGAGACAAGAGCTCAAGGTGTAGATGCACTAAAAATGCCCTCAGGAAAAAAAAAACAAAAAAACTTTATTCTCAGACAGAATGATTCATGATATAGCCCAAAAAAATACAGCTGGCTGACTGAGGGCATCAGTAACCACCAATACCTGTGTATTTGCTTGTTTCCATCTCATTTTATGTCTGTTTTGGCTGAAAGTGACATAAATACACATTGCTAATTGGCATCTTCCACAACAAGTTGAAAATGGTTCAACTTTAATGAGTGCTCAAAAAGTCCTGGGAAACTGTGTCACTGCGCAGAGAATTTGCATCCTCAAAATAGCAAATTTAGGCTGACACGCCCCAAACAACTGTGCACCACCCACTTTTAGACAGCATTTTTCATGTCATCAAAATAGGGCCCTAAGTCTTATCAGTAACTTCTTTTCTCCATTTATTTATTTTTTTACACCAATGATATTGGATAACAATTAATTCACAAAGTTAAAAGACTGTCAGGAACTTAACAAAGTGAGAAAGATGTTCCACGTCTGTACAGCACCCCCTACATCCTGCAGCTGTCCTGTCTATTTGCACTGCATTAACCTGCAACCTACAAGTAACCCCTCACCTTCCAGCTAAATGCATGTGTGTTGTGTGTGTGCAGTAAGGCGCCTTGTGTATGACCAGTGGTCCATACTTCTTTGAACTGCTCAGTGTGCACAGCCAGAGGGTGTTTGGTGAGTGTGTAACTGTGAATGCATGTGTGTCATGCTGCAGGACTGGCCGGGGGTCTCGCTCTGATGCCCCTGTGTGTACTCATTCAGCACTGAGGTCGTGTGTCAGGGGTCAGAGGGTCTTATGGGGAGGGGGTTGTGGTGGCTCGTGGGGGATGAAGAGGGTGAGGTGATGCACAAGCCCAGAGGTAGACTCTCCTAATTAGCCTCCTGAGATTTTGGTGAATGTGCATGCATGGAGTGAGTGTTTAAGTGTTCTTGCATACCTATCAAACAGAGGACTTCAGAGTGGTATGCATTCACCAAACAGGGACCACAGAGCAAACAGGGGACATTTATGAGATCACTTGTTGGTGATGGATTCAATTTCTCTAAAATCATGTCAATAATTGTCTAATGGGATTTTTTGCAACTTGAGATGTCATATCTGTGTGTGAGGATAGCGTTCTTTAAAATATGACATTTGTGCATTTTCTTCATCAGTTTCCTTTTAATGTTATTTATATTCACAAATGGTAACTTCACGGATTGTTTTCAGATGTATTACTCCTTCCTCTTCTATGCTAGCTCCCTGATGGATGGATCAAGGCTCAATTTGAAGCTCATTGCAATTTAAAGCTACAATATGGAAGACATCATTTTTTGCCTCTCCAGTGGCCTCCAATGGCCTCTTAGAGTAACTGCAGGGTCATACACCATACCACACTTCCACCTTCTCCTCACAGACAACGTGATTTATTGACAAAAAACAATAAACAATAACAACTGGGTCTATATTATTATATTTTTAACATACTAATATGGCTGCTCTTGTGTTAACTGCTCATGGTTTGCTAACTATTTTTATGCATACTTCCTGTATTTAAGTGTTACTATCATAATTTTTGTCTGTGGCACTTAGAAGTGGCTTAAGGCTTTTTTAAGGCAGTTTTCCTTTTAACCTTTACTGTCATAATATTACTCATTTTTATTATTCAAATAAACCATTTCCCTTTTATTTCTAAAACTTTTCATAGTTTTATTTATTTATGTTCTGTTTTCAATGAAATGCTTTGGCAATGATGCCCCACATCCATGCCAATTAAGCTCTTTGAATTGAATTAAATTGAAACTGAGAGGATAATTTATTACATGCCAGTTGGGATTGGTTGAATGAGTTTACAATTGGAAAGATAATGACTAATAACATGATAGGAGACCAAAAAATATAACAAAAAGCTTGAAATAACCATTTTAATCAGCAACATCACCAGCTTTGTGTCTGGCTTACAGCTTATAGTATCACAAAGCTCTCACCAATATGTAAAAGCCTGTCCAGTATGTATTCTGGCTATTGTTTTCCTGTTCTTGTTCTTATTTTATGGCGTCCACTTTTTTCTCGGCCATTGTGGAACACTGTGCGGAGATAGGTGTTTTTTTACACAAATGCCATAAATCAGCATGCACATCTCACTGGGTTACCACCGCTCACTGCTATAAGTACAAAGTGCTATATGTAGGTGACCAGAGGGCTCAAAGGGGACGGGAAAGATGCTATTCTACAGTTGAAAATCATCTAATTAGATCGACTTTAGAATTACTATTGCAAGGTAGGAAAATCATACTGTTGCCATGATATCTGGCCAAACTATTCTTTGTTTATGACATACTGATACAATTAATTTACAGCATTTGATTGAGTCAGAGTCTCCATTTCAATAAAATTGCAAATATCAAACACATTTCACTTTTATGATTACAAATTAGGGAGACTTCAAGGGAATACCAGCATCAGCCAATAAGAATGAGCAGACCAGTATCACCAACCAGATGTTGCATACTTTTACAGCTCACAAACATGAAAGGACAAATTTGCCCTGAGCCACGTGAACTATTGAATAGGATCAACTTGTGGGATTGTGGCAACGTCCCACAAGTGCTGGCCTACATATGTCTTTCTTCAGAAATCATGTTTTAGCTCATGAGTTTCTGTTGTACGTCTCGTTTGTGTGTTAGCTCTTTACATCTTTACAGTTGGTAGAAACAGTTCATTCATCAACGGTCACTTGTGCTTCGGAAATTATACAGTGCTGTCTCTTATTTGTTGTCTGTTTGAAATATAAACCAAAGTTGTTACCATTTTAGAGTGATTTTAAAGTCTAATATTTGAATTCCATTAATAGATAATGAGGAAAACATACAAAAAAAGGTTAAAAACTTAAATCTTGAAGATTGATTGGTAGAATTGGAATAGTACAAATACAAGCTGAAATTGTGTGTTGTGTTTTATGTTTGCATTCGCTTTAAAATGTTTTATGTATACAGTAGAAATAAAACAAAACGTCAACCACATTACAGGGCATAAACTAAAAGATTTTTTTTTAACTTTGTCAAAACAGCAATCAGTATTTGGCCTGTGTGTGTTTCAGTTAAGGAGTGAACCAAAATCCGCTGGATCTTAAATTGTTCTAAAAACTACAGGACTGTGCCTGTGTGTCAGACAAAAGACTAAACGTATACATTTCTTCTTGACATTCTTTCTACCTTTCAGATTAGGAGTAGCTGTTGGCCTGTGTTTGTGTTGGTATGCATGTGTGTGCTGTGGCTCTGTTTGCTCAGGAACAGTCAGTCTTGTCCCCTTCAACAGCATTATCCACCTATTAAAGTGCGCTCTTTATTTACCTTCCTCCTCGCAAAGGGACGGGCCGTTTCTGGCTGATAAAAGGCTGCTGTGTCTGTTTCACTTCAGGCCGGAGAGATGAGCACGACTACAGTCACCAAGTGTTGGCAGAGCAAACATTCCTGAGTACCCAGGATCTCAAACACACATACACACTCACAATGCTGGACAAGGACACATATACATAGGCACAATGGCCCTAACATACAATGTTTTTAATTTAAAGGAAAAAAATACTGTTAACATGGAGAAAAAAAAGACTCTACAGCAAAGACCATAGAAGATAGGAAAATACTGCCTGGTTGGATAAGTCTGATAGCATGGATCCATCTGAGGCTGGTGGCGGTGTAATATTTCTCTGGATATTTTCTTAGCATATTTTGGGAGCTTAGTCCTAGTGAGCATCTAAACACCAAAGCCTACTGTTGCTGTCCACGTCCATCCCAATATGACCAGAGTCACCCTTCTTCTGATGGCTACTTCCCGCAGGATAACGCTCAATGTCAAAAAGCTCAAATCGTCTCAACTGATTCATTGAACATGGTAATGAGTTCACTGTACTCCAGGTGCCTCCACAATCACCACATCTCAGTCCACTAGAGCTTTTCGGGATGTGTTAGAACAGGAGATTTGCATCACAGATGTGCAGTAGCCACAGTAGTTACACCGCCACAGTAGCGCTCGCCTACCACATTAATTGATTGGCCTGTAATGAATGTGACTGACAAAGTAATCGTTGTTGATGAAATTTTCAGGGAATGTTGGTAATGGCACAAGAACGAAACTTTTAGATTTAAGTGGAGCTTCAAACCCAGATGCAGATCCAGGGTTTTTGTAAAGATTGTTTAATATTGTGAGACAGGGCAGTCTTCCGCATCTTGGACAATAACCCAAAAGACAATTTTGGAAATGCCTTGGTGAAAGTCTGTTCTCTCTGAGCACTTCTACTTTGTTTGTTACCTCTTCCAATGAGATTGAGTTTTCTTTAGTGTTTGTTAGTTGGTTAGTTTGTTTGTTGGTTTGTTAACAGGATAACTCAAAAAGTCATGACAGAATTTGATGACATTTTCAGGATAGGTCAAAAATAGGCAAAGAGCCAATCTATTAAATTTTAGGAGTGATTTGAATCCGAATGCAGATCAAGGTATTTTTTTAATCCTTCTTTAAGGTGCAGTGTGTAGAAATTGGCATTTTAGAGACATCTAGCTTTCAGATTTTGGAATGAGGCCATCCATTACTAAAACGTCACATCACTAAGCCACGAGAGCCAGTGAAGACCAAAAGGATCGTGAACAGGGCATCATTTACAACAGTTACGAGGTGAGGGTTTTTTAATTCATGTTTGTAACTATTATTTTTATAGATTATAGGTAAGTTAAGATGATGACTATAGGCTTTGTAAATTTTTAGTAACACAAGCAAACATTAACGTATTCAAAAATAGTGCTTCGCTCTTTTTGTCCCTAAAACCCACCAGTAGACAACATGGCTGATCGTTATGTCAGCCTCCACAAAGGGGAGACCCGTGGTACATAAATATAAAAAGCTTTTTCTAACTTAATAAAAAGAAATGAAAGTTTTATGGGGATGATTGTACACCTATTTCGACGGACTCTACATACAAATAGAACTGTTACACTGTTTCTGTTTGGCGAAATGCTGCCAATTTCTACACACTACACCATTAACACTACAAGATAGGGCAGTTTTCCACATTTTCTCTATTAAATCAAGAAGCTGTCAACAGATTTTGGGGACAGTTTCAGAGAATGTTGGTCATGGCACAAAGTAGAAGTGATTAGATTTTGTTTGATTTTGTGATTAGATTTTTGGTGGAGGTTTGTGCTCTCTGAAAACTTTCTGTCATGTAATAAAACAGACTGAAATTAATACTGATACCTCTAGATGAACCCTAAATATTTACACAGACCATATAAAGATTTATTATTATTATTTTATATTTAGCTTTGTTCTACAAGTGTGTCACTCCTGCTTCAGGGTAGTGTGCGGCAAGGAGATTGAAAGCACTATGCAGGCACAGTTTTCCTTTTTAAAATTTATTCAATCATTCATGCTTTTTATAAATAGGACAGAAGTAGTAGGGAGATAAAACATCCCACTCTTTCCACAGGGGTCACCAATTACCATAAGACCCCTCCAATCCTTACAGATGTTTTCAAGAAATGTTTTTCTAAAGTTTTTCCCATTTAAACTTTTCACTTTTTTCTCTTAAAAAGATAGTCTTTGTTTTGATTATAAGAAAAAAGACAAATAATTCTCGGTCTATAATTAGTTTCTATTGATACATCCAAACATTAAGTCCTTCAAATACACACATACACACATACACACACACACAGCCTTAGGGGCATGCCCTGGCCTGCTCCTGCTGTTGTCCAGCGGTGTCAAAGCTGTTCTCTGGCAACAGTCAAACAGTCGGTGGGCAGCAGAGAGACCGTGACTGACTGACTGGTTCAATATTTGCTGGTCCAGAGAGGAGGCGTGTGGAGGCTACAGGGGGTCAGGAGGTTACGAGCCAAGCAGCCGTCTTTCAGGGCCAACGCAACTGACCAGCAGGTGAGCAAACAGAGGCTGCAGAGGAGGAGGAGATGAGTCAAAAATACTATGAACCATAGGGTATTAAACATTTGACATCTTTACTGTTTTTATTTGCTATTTTTGTTCACTTCTGGATCCTTGATGAGTTTTTTTTTCCATGGTTGAGGAACTTTGGCTACCTACAGAATTTTGTCATTTACTGAAAGAAGTGCTGTTTTCATTTAGAAAGGTATTTTTTCTGGGTTACCTACACAAAGAAAGCAACTGAACTAAAACTACTGGAAATTGTAAATGTTGTTATATTAACTTGAGGTCACTGCAAATCAATGAGTGGTTTTGAACCTGCACAACAACAGCATTAAATTGTTTATTTCAAGGAAAAGTCCTTTAAAGCAAGGGCTGCTTGATTAAGGGTCAAAATTTGTCAGGGCTGTTTTGATGGATTTTAAGAGCCAATGACTCACTGAGTTTCAAACAACTGCTTCTGTGCATTAATTTTAAACAATTCAATTATTCGCAAGAAGCAGCCACAGCCATTTAATAAATTCTACAAGTTGTTCTTAAGATTTTTTACAATCCATGAAATTCATACAATGAATTTCATGGAATTTAATGATTCTGCATGGAAGAGGCTGGAAAGTGGTGCAAATAAATCATTACTGATATATGAAACTGACATGTGAATGCCTTGTTATTTTACAGGCTGTTTTTCAGAACTGTACCGAAGGGGTTTAACTTGTTATAATGGTTTTAGGAGTTCTCCTTTTTTCAATGGTCTCATTTACATTAAATGTGTGTTTAAACGACCGTAAAGCAGAGAATGAGAAAGGAAGCAGAGAAAGGCAGAGTAGGAGAGAGAAGCTGAGAGGGAGGTCTGAAATGATTGAATATCACCCATAATATGATTTTTCCAAAATCAATAAAACAGAATGTACAATAGCCTTTGTGATTTCAAACATATTATTATTATGGGGAAAATTAAGAAGAGATCCATGAAGAGACCTATGCAACTGTTTAAGTCACATCAATAACTAAATAACTGCCCTGAAAACAAACTAAGAATAAAAGTATTGTGTGGAAATGCAGTTAGTCTCATTATTAAGTAAAACAGACTGGGCTTTGAGAAACATGGCAAAATCTTACTGTAGCTTTCGTTCAACCTTAAGATGTATTGGAAGACAGGATATAGATCGTCTGGTGCTCTGACACTCACCAGAATTGCTCCACACTGACAATAAGGACTTAAAAAGTTATTTTCAATTAGTTAGCAGCACTAATTTCAGATCATCCTTTATTTCCAGGTTTTTCTGATAATATAACTTAATCTGGACATAGAGTCTCAGGAGATGATGTTCACTCGACCTACTTTCCATTCAGTGAAAACCACCTCCTATCCTATTTTACAGCTTTAATCATGTAAAGACCATGAGAAAAAAAATCCCTGCTGTGTATGAAGCTAATGTGCAAGAATTCCTGAAAACACTGAATATGTAACCCGGCTGTCCTCTTGTCTTAATCTGAGGTGATGTCAGGCAGATTGAAATAGGAAACAGTGATCTTTTCATGTAGATAAGCCTGTTTTACTGTTTAACTCATAGAACACATGAAAAACAGGCCTGTTAGAAAATGCAAATCTAGTTAAAAAGAGAAAATGAGATCAGGATTTCCCTAAGCAGAAGCTTGATCACTTTACTTTGGCCCGTGTTTCCTTAATTTAACAGATGCTGCAGAGTCTTGTCTAGAACATTCACTCTCAGACTTGCTGTGTGTTTGCTTTTGGTTTAACGCCTGCTAAGATACTATTGACGGCCAGTCAAGTAATGTCACCAGACCGTTTTTGGTCCAGCCTCACTGTGGCACTTAGACGATGAAAGTGGGTCCTCAGCGGCCCCATCCAGTAACAAGTGCCCCCCCTGTCAACGCCGGCCTGCGGAAGGAAGCAGATCAGCCTGACTGACGTAAGTGATGTGGACAGATACAATTTCAGCCTGGCAACACAGCCAGGATCTGGCAACCCTCCTCTGTGTTTACCTAAAGGCTAAGGCAGCTGAGTCCAGACCTCACCTGCTGGCCTCCGAGGCTGCCATGAATGCTCCCATAATCCCTCTAAGTCCATGCAAACCCTGAGCCGCTTCATGTGCTAAAAGCTCTGAGTCCCTCCCTCGCTCTGAGACTGCCACTCGATTAAGAAACAGTTTGTGCGACGATCACTTTTTCCATGGCAACTTTGCATAACTCCATTCTGCTTAGGAAGAGTTCCCACCCTTTTTGTTGCACTCACAGCCGCACACACAGTTTCAACAGCACTGTTACAGCATTTAATTACAAAGGCAATTTACAAATAAGTGTAACCGTCTATCTGATCATTTTCCATCACAACTAAAAACTGCTGGGAATATAGTACGGGACTTTTAAGATTTCAGATTTCAGCTGTGTAAGAATTGAGCATTTTTGTTCTTCCTTTGTTTCCCCTTGTTATTTAGATATTGTTTGCAATATTTTTAATTACATTTCAAGTTTGATCAAATTTAGATCCCATCAGCTATTTGACTTTGTTTTTGTTATTTTCTCAGACTAACATAAAGTTAGCTGTAAGAAATGTCACACTATCAGCTCATTATTCCATACATAAAAATTTGGATCAGCAATTTAACTTGACCTATCATGATTTTATTTTCTTATTGCCATTAAGACACAAGAATGAAGTCAGTTCGTGAATACATTTGATGCATTTCATCCAATTCTTAGTCCTTATTATTTTAGTGTTTTAATTTATAATGTGAATAGTACTTTGGTTGTGTAGTTGATAATACAACAATGTTTGTATTATCTTCAAATATCATTTTACAAGGAGGAATTTTGGATTTTTCCAACTAAAATTCATTTGGCCATATATACTCACCAGCCACTTTTTTAGGTTCCTGTTCACCTTCTCATTTATCCTGACATGACAGATGGACCATTCAATATATTTCACTAGTTCATCTGGAAAAGAGCCCATAGACAGTGTTTCGGGAGGGCATTACCTCTCAAAAGCATATCAAGCAGGTGATTGGTTGATCGTTTCATTAATCACATTCATTACAGGCTAATCAGATAATACAGTAGGCAGACACTACTGCTGCGGTGTAAAGAGTAGAGCATGAGCCACTTTATAGAACAAACTCGGCAAAACATGTCAGAAGTGGAGCGAAAATATCTTTTTATAGAGAAGTTTGTTGAGTTGTTATTTGTTATTCATTTAATCAGGAAATGCAGTCCAGATTTGATAAAACTGCCTCTGAAGCTGTGAGCAACTGCGCTTTTTCTCTGTACAAGCAGTCACTTCCTGCTGTCATCTCACTCGAAGCTCTCACCTCTTCCTGCTCTAAAGGATGCTGATTGGTCCATGCTGCTTTGGGCAGCTCACAGTTGTTGGAGATTGAAGCTTGGCAAGATGGAATCACCTGATCACAGACTTTAGATCAGGGTGATTCATCTTTAATGCAAGGTTATTGCACATTAACATAAGAAGCTAATCAGCTCATCACGTGGCATCAGACCGACTAACTTTTATAGACATGATCAAGGTGACCTGCTAAAGTTCAAATTGAGCATCACAATGGGGAAGAAAGGTTATTTATAGTCTTGGTTCTTGGTGCCAAACAAATCTGCTGATCTATTATTGTCATGCCCACCTATCCCCAGGGTTGTAGAGAATGGTCAAAAAAGGTCAAATAATCAGTGAGTGGCAGTCTTTGGGTGAGAATGTTTTGCTGATTCTACAAGTCAGAGGAGAATGGTTTTGTGGTTTGAAATGATAAAGAGGAAACAGCTACTCAAGTAACCACTCATTACAACAAAGGAATGCAGAGGACCATTTCTGAATGCACAACACGTCAAATGGCAGAGCAGATTTGCTTCAGCTGCAGGAAACCTCACTGGGTGTCACTTCTGTCAGCTAAGAACAGGAAACTGAGGCTACAATTCACAGAGGCTCACCAAAACTGGACTATTGAAGATTGAAAAAATGTTGCCTGATCTGATGAGTCTCGAGTTTTGATGCAACAGACAGTAGGGTCGGAATTTGGCACACACAATATGGAGGCCAAACCATTCTACTTAAGGAAGGTAAACTTCTGAAAGTTTCTCCCCAAGGCCAAAGATTTCTGATCTTTAACATACTTTCTTCCGGTTTCAGAATGATGAAGACAGTATGAGACCTATCTATTCATCCAACATTCATACTCCCTATTCTTTTTGTGCTTGCAAGGGTGCTGGAGCCTATCCCAGCTGACAGCCACAGACAGCCACAGAGGCATATAGAGAGACAGATCATCTTTAACGCTCACATCTTCAGGCAATTTAGAGACATCAGTTAACCTAATGAGCATATTTTTGATCTGTAAGAGGAAACAGACATACATAGGGAAAACCCACACTTGTATGGGGAGAATATGAAAACTCAACACAGAAAGGCCCTGATCAAGACAAGGAGTCAAACTAGCAACCTTCTTGCTGTGAGGCATGTGCCCTAACCTGCTATGAGGACTAGTAGATTTTCGAGAAAAAAAACAGTATTTAACCAGGGAGCCTCATTAACATTAAGAATCTCATTTACAAGAGTGTCCTGGCCAAGACACGCAGCAGAAACAAGATACAGAAATAAAACAACTACAAACACATATAGAGGAATTCAACTCAGAGTCACAGAGCAGAAAGTAAAGAGTACAACCTAAACCATCTTCCTCTAATGCCTTTAAAAAGATTTATAGTAAAGCTCCCTTGGACCAGAATTTCCCTGCAGCAGATTCCAGTCTGCAGGAGCAGCATATCTGAAGCTTCTTTTACCAATATCCCATATCCAGACAAACTTTGGGGACAGATAGTAAAACTAAGTCTTGTGTCTGAGTCACAGAGCAGAGATTGTAGCTTCCAGTACTTTTCACTTGAATGCAATTACCTTAGTATGAAGGAAGCAAACTAGGTTTAGCCTTGTAAATAAGGACACACCAATGATTCAGTCTTCGAGTGACCAGTGATGGCAAGCAAACTCTATCATACAGAGCGCAATGATGAGTTAGGCATTGAGAAGATGCATGCATATATAACACATCACCAAAGTCAAACAGAGGCCTAAAAGTAGGAGCAATAAGATACTTTTTCACAGGGAAAGAAAAAAACAGAATTCTTTCTGAAGTAAAAGCCCAGCTGCAACTTTAACTTCTAAACAAGTTGTTAAAGATGAAGCTTAAAAGTCAATCTATGACCAATCAAAATACAAAACTAAGATATTAAAACTTGTGCTCTTTTTTGATAAAAAACATTTTCTTCCCAAATAAGTATATTTCTGTATTTCAGAACCTATATTTTGTGTTTAACTGCCAAATAGAGACTTAATCAGTAGGGCTGCGTTCACAAGGACCAGTCATGATTTGATGAACCTAAAGTTTTTCTCAAAGGAGGCGAGTAAAAAAGAAACAAATCCATGTAAACATACAATCATACAAATTGAAAGAAACTTAAAAAATTAAAGGGCTCAAGGGTCAAGAAAAAATATACAAAAAGAATACGAAAACATATCAGTTTCAAAGATTCCAATTCTTTTGCTAACCAATAAAGGGTGCAAGACTCAAGAAAAGTTTGTTGATGATATTGATGTTTGATGTCTGCAAATAATAACAATATTAATATTTTTGATTTAACACTTAAAATCATCCAATGCTGGACGTCTTTTTATTCTAATTTTAGTTGCATTAGTACTAATATTGTTTGTTTGATCACTAATATTGCCATATCAAATCCTCAAACTATCACAGTCCTTACACTGGT
The DNA here is from genome assembly GCA_037902135.1 of Cetoscarus ocellatus. Lineage (NCBI taxonomy): Eukaryota > Metazoa > Chordata > Actinopteri > Labriformes > Labridae > Cetoscarus > Cetoscarus ocellatus. Next base: position 334,798 of record JBAMNC010000595.1, read on the forward strand.
CTTGTAATACTTCTCCATGTCCCGTAAAGTGAACCCACATTACATCTTAGCGTACACCCAGCATCTTTACAAATGAGTGGGAAAACATAGATTTAACATCAGTGATTCACTGATGGCGGCTGTTTCCCTGCACAATGGTCTAATTCATTGATGACATCACCTAGAGAAGATGAGGTAATTTCACGGATTCTCTCAGGGTGAACGTCAGACTTGAATGGTGAGAACGTGCAGTGGTCCTCTGCTTGGCCACACACACTCTCACATACGGATACGGGACCACCACAGATTCACACGGTCAAGCTTCCTTCAATTCCTAAAATTGAAGCTCTGAGTGCTGCCATAATTTATAGCTCACACAGAACAAGAACAGGGCTCTGTGTGTGTGTATGTGTGTGTTGGGGGTGTGACAAGAAGGGTCACCGACCTTTGCAACTCTGCTAAAATCCCCCTGGGCCTAATTCAGCGTTGGAATGGACCCCACAGCGCAATGGGAAGATGCCTCCGCCATAATGAACACAAAGGCCAATTGTGACTCTATTCTCTGCAGGGCAGAAAGCAGCGGGCCCCGGGGACAGTACCAGGTTTTGTTGGCTGACATGGAGAAGGAAGCCTGTTGCTTCAACAAGCCTCTGATAAGATTCATCAGCGGTGACTCAACAGCAGCGGTTTGTCTCCCAGGGAGCAAAGTGTTAGATTTACATCCACTGTATTTATCTGCACTCGTCGACTGAAGAGCTGATAAGTGACACTTGTGGGTCAAATCAGTGTGCATCGTTTGCACTGTCCTCTCAGAGGCTCTCATGTAGATGAGAGTCTCAGAAAAGACAAGTACTGTCCATGTTTGTTATGGTCAGAACACAAAAGTGACTCATGCAGGAATAAAATGCTATTGAGCTTTTCTGAAAAATCTGAGCAGGCCACCAGATACAACATGGACATGCAATTATTGATAGAAATAAAATAATAAAGTGGTTATAGTGGTGGTAATGTCAAAAGTACAAGACTGTAGAAGAGTTATAACTTCAGACATCAATTAGTGGGTCAGAACTCAAATGTGGGTCACAGAGCTGTTTTCAGATGGCATTTTGAAGAATAATGTGGCCAAAAGTTCATTGTGCACAGAAGCTCTAATAATTATTTAGTCATGAGAAAAGTACACCTTTTATGAGATCTTGACTTTGTTAATTTGATTATTTTAGAACAACAAGGCTAGTTTTCCTATAATAATGTGTTAATTTTTTTTATTTGGTTGAGAAAGAGGTGGTTGTGGGTCCTGAGACAACACTAGTTGAGATCCACTGTTACCGTATAAAGACAAATTCAAACTTGCAATGACAAATATTATCTAAGTTTTTTCTTTTAATTTAAAAAAAAAAAAATGCACATCAGATAATAACATCATTCTGTGATATATCACATCCCCTGGATAACCTAAGTGGATAAGGGAACATGTCAAGAGATGTCTTTCTGACCACTGTAAACATTAGAGCACAGTCTGGAAAAATAAAAATGCTTTTTTTATGCTAGAAAATTAGGAACTTTCGATGAAAGGTTACATTTCCTTGACCACATGACGAAATACTGAATTTGCTAAAGATAGGAAAATTAATAACATAGCCAAGGGAATAGTAAAAAAAAATAATAAATAAAAATTCGTATTTGAAATTGATTATTTTGAGTTTTAGGGTTTGTTTTCATTGTGTTTATCAGGATGCATTTGAAACTGTGATTTGCTGTTATTGTTTTATTATTGTTGGAATGCTGATCTCTTGTCTTCAAAACAAATGCACCCTTACGGTACTTATTAAGAAATTTTGAGCCTTGTTTATTGAGGTTTTTTTTAAAGATAAATCAGAAATCCAAGGGACGGGGCTTGAGGGTGCCAGGTACATATACTCATGTACTCCTCTTTAATTCAAAGTCTTTTAATGGGAAAATGTACAAGCCCCTGTCAACACAAGATGTCAAAAATAGATGATGAGGGGAGGGCTCAGGTTTTGCTATTCTTTTTGTCTTCAAGCTTTTATAAGTGAGTTTTAGCTTGACAACTTTTGTTTGGGTTGTATGGATTCTGTCAAATCCAAATCGATACAAATAAAAGCATGGTGCTTCTGCACAGTAATCAGCCAGTGTCGCCTTACCTCTATGATAAATACAGTCTGACTGTATGAACTCTATGACTGAATAACAGCAGAGTAGCCAGACTCCGTGCCGCTCCTACAACCTCAACCAACAACTCCATAACACAGGAAGCAAGAAAGATGCAAACAAAGCCAGCAACGCCAACAAGAAGGCGAACAAATGCTAACACTGCTTCTGCTGCCAAATCACGGCCATCCCCTCAATTTATTGCCCTTTTTTCTAACATTGATTCAACATTTCCATCATATACCCAACAGCCACACCTCCTGCCAAAAGAGCCAGAATGTGTTCATGTGATGCAGCGGGGGATTAATAAAGAATGAAACAACAAGATTGGCCTTTTCTTTTTGGTAAGAAAGGCTAGAAATGAAGCTTTGTGCACGTCCGCTGCTGTGGCATATTTGAAAGGTCTGGCCGGTCTGCTTTTGTGTCACACACATAAAGGGGATTGAGGGAAAACACAAACTGAACCAGTGTGTCGTTGTGGCTCTGGCTATTAGTCAACGTGACGGCCTTTGCAGATGCTAATGGTGTATAGTGTGTCCCGGCCGGCCTCCCTCCTCCCAGAACGTGGCGATCTGATAGCACAAAGGCCTTCAGCTGGAGGTTGACTTTTCCCCCTTTCTTTTCACGCCTGCTACAAAGTCATTAGGCTTTTTTCACTGCTTTTCCCTTGTTTTGAAGAAAACAGGGGAATATAATAGCCGAGCAGAAAACAGAAAGTTGACGTGAGGCAGTTATCTCCATGTGTAAAGCCTCAGGTGATGGTGGTGAGGCTGAGCCCCCTCCTTTCTCCATCCTTCCCTCCCCTCTGTCCCGCCCTTTGAGCGATGTGGAGATGAAGTAACAAGCAGCCTCTTCTGAAAGAAGAGAGGATGCCCAGGAGTGGAGGACCTCTGGACTCTGACTTATTAATCAGGCAGGCCCTCAGCTGCCCGCCTGCCTCAGGCTGCAGCGTGTCTCGGGCCTGCTCCGGGTTGAGAGAACAGCCTGCAGAGTTAAATACTCAGAGGGTTTGCTCAGACCTGGGGCAGAGGCCTCATCACTTCAGCTCACAGGTCACAGCATCCAGCAGCAAGCAGCCGCAGAAGAGCAGCGCTGTGTGTTTAATGGAAACACGCGTTGGTTCAATGCAGCTCTCCAAGGAGGAGAGTCAAACAAAGCATCAAGGCCTGCTGATTGTGTCTGACCCTCAATTTTTTTACTAAATTTCTATTTCACTAATAAAAAGATAGCTATTACATGTACGGGTGTTCATGATGCTCAGAGGCTGATTTCTACAAGCTCTGAGGATCTCTTCACTGTTCTTCTGGTAGAAAGCAGCAGCATCATACCAGTCAGCCCTGACGAAAAATTGTGATTAACACCATTTAGCAAATGTCCATAAGGAAGACAGATGAGAGAAGACTCTGTATCAAAAATGATAAAGTTGCTGTCGGGTACAAACCCTCTATCTCCAAAACGGGCTCCTTTCAGGAAAGGGGAAAAAAAAAACTCTACTGCTGACTGAATGAACATTACATTGTCCTTATTACAGTTTTGGTCTGAACTCTAATTTGGTTAAAAAAATAAAATAAAAAACCTGCTCACCAACATAAAATGTGACAAATAGCAATGATTCATGAAAATCATCAAAATGGAGATAGGTTTACAGTTATGTTCATGATAATAGCAGTGTGTTCAAAAAGGTGAATAAATCTAAAAAATTCTTCACATAAATTTTATTTTAATGCACACAAATGCATTGGGGACACTGCAACTTCTATTTCAAAGCAAGAAAATTGGAAAAAGTAATTGAATTTGATACACAAAGTCAAGAAATATGATGTTCAAAAAAATAGCAGTGTTGACATCTTCATTTACAAACTCAAAAACGAGGTGTATAAACTAAGAATTGCTTGATGATTCAACTTTCCTGAGAATCATAAACTAATATTTAGTTGTATAACCACAGTTTCTGATAACTGCTTCACATCTGTGGCGCATGGAGCCTACCAACTTCTGGCACCGGTCAGCAGATATTGAAGTCCAGGACAATTGTACTACGTTCCACAATTGCTCTGCATTTCTTGGTTTGGCCTCATGAACAGAATTTTTTTTGTAAGCCCACAACTTTTCTATGGGATTAAGGTCCGGGGATTGTGCTGGCCACTCCATTACTTGAATTTTGTTTGTCTGGAACCATGATTTTGCTCACTTGCTGGTGTGTTTGGGGTCATTGTCTTGTTGAAACACCCATTTCAAGGGCATTTCCTCTTCAGCATACGGCAACATGACTTCTTCCAGTATTCTGATGTACTCAAACTGATCCATGATCCCTGGTATGTGATAAATAGGACCAACACCATAGTACGAGAAACATCCCCATATCATGATGCTTGCACCACCATGCTTCACTGTCTTCACTGTGTACTGTGGCTTGAATTCAGTGTTTTCAGGTCGTCTGACAAACTGTCTGTGGCCCTTAGACCCAAAAAGAACAATCTTACTCTCATCAGTCCACAAAATATTGTGCCATTTCTTTTTAGGCCGGTCAATGTGTTCTTTGGCAGATTGTAACCGCTTCAGCACATGTCTTTTTTTAAACAATGAGACTTTGCGGGGGCTTCTTGCTGGTAGCTTGGCTTCACATAGACGTCTGAGTGTTACAGTACTCACAGGCAACCTTAGATCTTCTTTGACCCTCCTGGAGCTGATCATTGGCTGAGCCTTTACCATTTTGGTTATTCTCCGATCCATTCGAATAGTCTTTTTTTCTTTGTCTTCCTCGCCTTTCTGGTTTTGGCTGCCACTTTAAAGCATTTGATATCATTTTAGCTGAACAGCCTATCATTTTCTGAACTTCTTTATAGGTTTCCCTCTCTTTTATTAACTTCTTAATCAAAGAACACTCCTCTTCTGAACAATGTCTTGGACGACCCATTTTACTCTGTTTTTCAAGGACAAATGCACAGCCAGCATATGCAGCGTCAGTTGCCTTGATCCTTAAATAAGGGCCACCTATTTAACACCTATTTTTTTCACACAATCAATTACCTCACTAATTGAACTCAGCACTGCTATTTTTTTGAACACGCCCCTTTCAGTTAATGATTCAGTTTCACAGAATCAGCAGCATGCACGTCATGCCTGTTGGATCTGTTGGTTTTCTATACCTTTACTAAACCTTCTAGAAACTTACTTGCAGTGTAGAAGTTAAAATTCTAACAAAAACAGTGATTTATCTTGCTAGTGATGTGGGACTGCTATTATTTTGAACACAACTGTATGTCTGGCAGCAACAATATGAAGATAAACAGCACCTGCCTGGTAAGGTGTGTGTGTGTGCAAGCTATGAGAATCTCTTCACTGTTCTTCCGGTACAAGACATAATCCCAGTCAGCCCTGATGAGAATTTTCGTTTAACACCATTAAGCAAATGTTTACCTGGAAGACAGGTGGCAGAAGACTGTCGTGCACAAAGCTCCTATCTTGAAAACTGGTACTTTTCATGAAATGGGGAAAAAAACATTCCACTGCTGAATGAATGAACATTGTATTGTCCCGATTACGATTTACTTTTGTACTTTAAATTGCTTAAAAGTTTAAAAACCTGCTCACAAACACAAAAGGGGGAAATAGCACTGATTCATTACAAAAATAGAAAATACTAAAATGAAGATGGGAGGGTTGAGCCCGACAGCGGCAATATGAAGATACTGTACATACTAATTGAACAGCACCTGCTTGATAACATATGTGTGTATGTATATTTTAGACAGGTGTGCAATAATGCTGTAAAGCAGGGTTGGGACCCTCTACTATGAAGGGCCATTTTAAAATTCTCCTGTGAACCACTGTGCCATCTCAACATCGCAGTACATCAAGTTTAACCAGAAACCAAGTTTCAGCCTATTTCAGTTTGATGTTTTCAATAAATTGTTTGCTCGTTTTGTCTCTTGGTCACATTTCTCCTTTTTGCATTTCGAAGCTTTACAAAGAACCTTCTTAAGATCCAACAGTGCAAAATGCAAATCCTCACAATTTTTAAGCCTATCTTAAGATTTGATCAGGAGTGTATAAACATCTTCCTCTAACATAAGTCCCCTAGTGGTAACTGTGTGTACTGCTTTATGCAAAAAATGTTCAAGTCATGAGTTTAAGTGTTTAGTGACAGCTTCTTAAGGTCTAAAGGGACATTTGTGTCACTCACAGCTGCTAAACACCATATCTATGCACAAGTGTGAGGGCTCTTTCACCTGTGTTTCAGGCTTCATTTTTTTTTAACTGCGTACTTCTGAAAATACTGGACATGAAGTCACAGAAAAGACTTCTAACAAGTCCACTGTAAAAACCTCAAACTGGACAATTTCCTCCAAATAAGGATGTTCACTATACACTTAAGTTAAAAGCTCCTTTTTGGTATCATGTTCTTCTCAATGTTGCTGTGCTATATAAAACTTTGCTACATGAAGGTTTAAGCGTTGTTGTTTAGCGACTTTACAACTGTTAGCGTTAAAACTGACCAGAAGCTAGGCTTACTTATTCAAGTCTGGCTGAAAAGCTCCATGTTTAAGCTGAATACAAAGGTCTATTGTTGAAGGCAGCAGTCTTAAATAAGTAAAGACTGTAAATATAACAGATAATGAGCTTGAACCATGTGACTTCAATCGTCCAAACATGGTGGAACTGACTGGACAGGCTGACACTGTGTAAAAGTCTTTTTTTTTTACTCATTTCAATTTTATTTTTTTCTTTTAAACACAAATTTAATAAATAAAGCACATCTGATGGGGTACACCATGCAAACATTACTTTCTACAACATAAAACATTTTTTGAACCACCTCATCAGCTCCTCTGTTACACGCGTCTGACTTTGTTTACACGTGCTGTACATGATAAAAGCTCAGTGGTTTCCCTCTAACTCTGCCTGTACACGGCGGCTTATTATATATATTTATACCCATATACACATGAATGAATGGATGACAGACTGGAGGGTCAGCACAAAGCACACCCGTCCTTCAGGCAAACAGGCTGTTTGCAAGTTAGGAGAAAGTGGAGGCTCAGGGGGATAATGAAAGAATCAGAGCCGACTCATTTAAAGACAGGGATGAGAAAGAGGCAGAGGGTTCGGAGTCATGGGGAAACATCCTGCCGAGGACAGTGACTTCTGGATGAATCAGCGAGAAGATAGAAGCCTACACATTAAAAACCCAACAGCATTTTAGATATAACCCTTTTCCTTAACTTTTAGAACAGTTTCTGGTTATTTACCAAGGGAAGAGAATATATTTTGGTTTCATGTGTCATCATGCGCCCCAAAAATCAAGCATCAATTAACACAAGATCTCAAGGGCCACTTTATCAGAAGAAGGTAAAGTGAAAAAGTATTCATGCAGTGTGCATGCATGTATGCAGACACAACTGTGCCACCAAATTAGAAAATGAAAGTCACTAAACCAGGTGCAGTTTGAAACTTAACAAGATAACCCACAAACAAACGGATGTGTCACTGGACCATTCTGTGATGGACTGTATATCAGACAGGCCAAGCATGAAGAGACACTCAAGCAACAAAATAAAGTGTCAAAACAGACCATGTTCATGTTTTGAATATGACAAAGTGAGCTGCATGTGTAAATTATACAGGCAGAGTATTTATTTTAACCAAGACTTTACCCTGAAATTTGATGACAATCACACTGACTCTCTTGTTTGATAATTTTTTTGTAGAATTAGGGTGTCTAGTTGATATTTTGGAAGCTGGGCAGTAATCTGTCAGTGGCATCATGGGACTGAAATGATAAAATGTGAACATACAAATATGGAAATGCGGACATTAAGCCCACAAAGACAGGAACAAAAGGTAAATTAACGTGCATTTAGCAGACATACATAAATTCAGTGTCAGAAAGCTCCCAAAAGACCAAAAATAAAAGAAAAACATTTATACAAAAAAATGTCGTCATCAGCATCAGAGCTTATAGTTTATTGTTTGCTTACTGAAGAGTCCATATTTTGATGTGTGGGGTGGAGTGGAAAGCTGAATGTTCACCCTGGTAGTTTCTTTTTTTGGTTCTGATTTAAGGTGAAAAGATCTGGATTCAAACACCTTATCATGAGGGAGTACGTAAAGTAAATGAAGAGTACAGCTGCAGCTTGGAGGTAAAATCAAGTGCTTTGGATCTTAAGTGCAACAAAAATAAACCAGGTGAGTGTAAAATGGACACAGATTTTTGCGAGCCAGGTTGGTTTTATGTCCCATTTCAGCAGCACCAGGCAGAACAAAGGTACGAAACTCAAGGCTACTTAACCCATCAGATGAGTATTTGTGATGCTTCTTTGTAAAGAGATCAGAGCTCATACACAACTAATCACATATACACAGATACCAGCTACGAAAAAGGGAGATGAACATGGGCCCAGTCTTCATTGATTGAAAATGAGCGATCAGGTGTCTGATGACACTGTGCAAACTTCTTATGTCTCTCCTGACGTGATGGTTCAGGCTCCTGTACAGAAGTCCTCCTGCTATCAGCACGAAGAGAAAGCTTAAATCCATTTTCCTCCTTTAGTTGAGGTCCATTTTCTCATCGGCAATAAGAGCGGGCAGGGGGCCAAGCGGCAGGAATTAAAATCTGGTGGGTGATGGAAGAGCGGGGTGACAAAGGTCATATACATGTTTAGTTTACTTTGTTCAGTGCAGTTTTTGTCGTGATCCATAAATTTACTTGAAACAGTTCTGGAAAGGAAACAGAGAGAAATAAACAATTTATCAGATACACTTATAACACATTATTTCCACTGTCTATGTGATGTAGGGTCTGGCTACAGATATTAAAGCATGAAAACAGTTTTATTCGGAGAATTTAATAATGACATAAATCAATGTTTAATTCATAAAGCAATGTGAAATGTATGTGTAAACTTTCAGAGATAAATACCTGCTTCTCTTATTTCTCCTTGTGAAGAGCTTCTATAAAGGCTTCAAGTTTCTCCTGGATCTCCCGAACTTTCTCTGAAGGAAACATGACAAAGCTGGTTAGTTAAATCTACAGTATTCCAGGTACACCCTAAAATCCCCCAAAGAATATGGGAATACACAATTTTAATGAACCCTTTTGATGTCTGTAAACAGTATGACATTTTTCATTGGGCAAGACTTGGCTGAAAACAAAAACAGTCCTCCAGAAATATGAACTAGTGTTGGCTGGAAGTTTGGGTAATTAGATACTAAGTTTACGGCACTCAAGTATGTGCAGTCTTATGCTTCACCCAAATACCTTCAGTGATGCCCTGTGATTTGTTTATGTCCATCCAGCCTCCACTTATCAGTGTCCTTGTGTACTTTGTGCAGTGAAGTGAGTTGACTGCTGATTTTTCCACAGGTTAGGAACGCTTGCAGCACTCTCTAACAGCTTTTCTCCTACATTTTGTAAGAAAACTAGGGATGCACAATATTATTGGACCAATGTAATATAATTGCCTAAGAAGGAGACTATCAGTCTCAGTAGATATAAACATTTTGCCAATACCTACAGCAGACATTCTGACCATTGAAATTGGCTACATACAGTACATCCCATATACTGACTGTAATATTAACAAATGTACAAATGCACCATACTGGTTTACCTCATCATCACTTAATATCCACTTTTATACATCAAAAGTAAAAAAAAATTTAAGAATTAAACCTTTTTTTCTGCTTCACATCTGTTTCTAACACAAATGGACGACAACCAGGTCAACTATGGTTCAGTAAAGACTTTCTGCTCTTAACACAACATCAGTATTGATACTTGTATCAATACGGCATATCCAATATTGGATTGTGGGACGGACTAAAAGACATCTTAAATGAAGAGCAGAAGTAACAAGCAAGTACTGATCAAGCAAACTGCTTCCAAGAGACAATTTCTTAACAGTAAAGATGAGACTTTGCTCCTGTTCGACAGAAGTTTCCCTATATTCATTTTTGTTGTTACTGATAAAAAAAAAAAAAAAAAAAACCAAACATTAACATAGTCCAGAGGAATAGCAGTTTGAAAGCTAAGAGATTGGCTTCTATTACTAATTTGGGTCAAATGGTCCATTACTGTAAGCAATATAAAACAAAACAAAACCAGAAAAGCACTCAGAGAGCGCAGACTCCCACCAAGCAGCTCAGTTCTGACAGTGGCTTTTCCACAACCCTGTAAAAGATACAAATCTGGATCACCAGATCCAGAATAGTGCCAGGATCCGAACAAAATTCAGCACATTCATGGAGGTTGTTATCCTGGATGAACACAAGTTTTGGGAACATGACTTACTATTTTGATTTTATATGAATTATTGAATGTCGCCAATGGGATTTCCCATTATAAAGTTCAATGTTTTTTGTGACGTCAATCTGGATCAGATTCAGCTTAAATTTACCTTGATAATAGAGACATTGACCCCATGTTATCCTGTAAAATTGGAAGCAAATCTGTTGAAAAATGGCAGAGATATGATTTTAAAAATAAAAATTCTGCCCAATGTTAACCTTAGGGATTTTTTGAAATTGTGGGAATTTTTTTGCTTCCAGACAAATATACGAATCACTACCAAAATCTAATCATTTCTAAGTTGGGCCATTACTAGCACCTCCTCAAAATTTCAGCAAAAAATTGGTTCAATAGTTTTTGCGTAATCTTGCTAACAAACAAACAAACAAACATACGATGGCAAAAACATAACCTCCTTGCCGAAGGTAACAAACAAAAACAGAACAATAGCTGCAGCCCTTGTGAAATATACTTCTGGTCTGACTTCTAGTCTGACAAAACCTCTGACAGTCAAAAAATGTTTTCCTCACAAAATCAGTTTCCTCACATGATATCAATAAGTGGGAAGTCAGTGACAATTTCTTTTCTGCTTTCCCTGGATTAGAATAATTTGTCCAGTAAGGAGACATAGGGATGAGTAGCAGGTCTAATATTTGTTATTAATTTAAGCGAGACACTTGGCTGATATTCAAATTTCTTCTGTAAAACTGTAAAGGTGGAAATTCCCTCCATCTTTCTGCCAACAGCAGATGGTCCCATCTGACAGTGACAGCCAAACTCACACATCATGAGGAACACTTGTGCACCCTCTCCCAGTCAGCTCAGACCACATCAAAGCTCTCAGCCTCCTCTTTTCATGGCGTGTAGCTCACGGGCACGTTGCTAATGGACAGGAGGAGATACCATAACAACAACATTTCACATGAAAGGAGGAGGGGAATCTACTGGAAGCACACTCTGTCACTCCTTTTCATGATTACGCTGCCATTGTCCGGAGAAGAGCACAAGACCAGCAATCCTTCCAGCCAACATGTAACATCACACGAGACGAGTGAGCCGTCTGGAGCAGTCTTAATCGCTGATTAAACAGCGGCTGAAGGAAGTCTACGGAGAAAAAGGAATCTGTGGCTCTGCGGTGCCAGCTGCACCTCCAGGCCTGGCTGCTGCTCCAGCTTCCCTGTCACCCTCGCTAATCTGTCTGGATCTCCCCCAAGCACAAACTCAAACAGCGACTCTGAAGAACAAACTAGCTCTGTGCTATCTTGATCAATCAGCTACACGAGATCCATAGTCGGCCTTTTGTTGATTGTTTTCCTGAGAAGAGGCCCGATGAAAACACAGTTTGGAAAAAAGACTCCTCCATTTTTCTCAGGAAGATAAATCATCGTGGTTTGGACCTCAGAGAAACAGTGTCCTAAGTGTCCATTTCAGGTCAGCACAAAGGTGATAACTGTGTGCGTGCTTAGGAGTGAAACAGAATATGCGACTCGGGGGCTTGTGTGTGCAGCCCCCTTTTGATGAGAGCACGGCTGCTGAGGTATCCTTTTCCTGATGGATGAAAAGCATACGGTTGTGAGGGATGCAGGCACACCCCCCACACACGTCCTGAAACACAAGCAGAGGTGAGAAGTGTGGTCTAACACAGGGGTTCTCAACTGGTGGGTCCCAACCTTTCTGTGACCAAAAGGTGGGTAATGGAGCTGCCTCCAATGTGCTTTCAATGAGTCCTTGAAAAAAATGGTTACATTAAGTCTAAAATGTACAAAAACAGAGAGTGGAAGAACATCAGTACATTTTATTTTTATTTTCTTTGCTGTGAATAGCAGTATATTGTAGTTGTTTTCTTCTTTTTTTCTCCTCATTGCGATAACAGAGTGCGATATCAACAGTGAATCATCAAATTTGCTCATTAGGTTGATGTGTGACTCCAAATTGTCCTTAGGCTGGGCTGGCCCCTGCAATCCCAAAAGGGATAAGCAATATAGATGATTGATGGCTGGATGTTTGGTTTGTGCTAAATTTCTGCCAGAGCATGCTCCACACAATCTTTGATGACATGACCTCAAGATTCAAGATTTCTTCATTGTCATTCAACTATATACCACAGTAGAATGAAATTACGTTGCTCCTGGCTCGAGACACTTCGAACAGAATAAATAATATTTACATAATACAACAATTGTTTCGTACAATGAGGCAGTATGAAATGTTCAAGTCGTAGAATTGAGCTTTAGTGCAGTATGTCATTTTAAGTACAGTGTAAATTGCAATATAGTGCAAATAGAGAACAGAGTCAGTGCAGATGCAAATGAACTGTACACATATAAACAACCTGTCTAACATTATAAAGATCAGAGCATTGGATTGAAGTATGTACCATTGTGCAAAATGTATGGACAGTGCAAATTATTATTCAACATAAGAGTGCAGAAAAAATCTGTTAAAACACAGTTAAACCTTACAGTTGATTCAGATCAATTCATCTTTACACCACCAAAAGTTTGTTCCTCTAGATTTCTGTTCATTTATTAATATATGACTTTATCTGTACCCAAGTACTTTTGTTTGTTCATTTATAGCAACTTTAGTCTATATTCTTCGGTTCATTTATTTAAACATTACCTCAGTTAATGCACATATACTCCTGTTTGGTTACACACTTCTTTAGTTTATGCATAGACATATTTTTGAGCTTTTGTTACATCTTTCCTACTAGTGTATTTCCAGCAACCTCAGGATACAATACGAATCCCAATACAGAAGCCACGATATGACACACATCACAACATGCATACATGTCAATGATTGAAGAGTAATTTGAAATTTGAAATGCTTGAAGGTGCGACATCATGAAGTTTGACTTCTAGTACCATCTTTTAAACTTAACCAGGTGTGAAAAAACCAAAGGTGTTTTTTACTACTCCTGACACAGCTTTTGGGGATGTACAGATTCTGTAACATCCATATTGATACTGATATTGTCAAGGAGTTGTTGAGGATGTGCTACAGTATCAGGCCTTCCTAATGTTTGTTGAGGATAAACATTACTTTAATTGCCATTTTTGAAATGTGTCCTGCCTTTGATTCAAGTACAAATGGAACAACTGACATCTGAGTTTCTTATGGGATAAATAAATTATCTATTTATCTACCCATCCATCCATAAAATGAACGCATGCATGTCCTCCAAAGGCTTCTTTTAATGCATTTAGGGGTAATATCTTTTTGGAGGTGATGCTAGGTCCTTCTGTTTGACCTATTGAAAACCACAGGTCTGAAAAAAAGAGTTGAAACACTCACACACATAGACAGACATGTAGGCAGAACTTATAAAAATGAATTGACTACCAAAAAAACTCTATTCAACCTGCCATAATGTATTAAACAGCAGCAAGAGCTGTACAGTCATGCCACCTCCACCTCTTTTCACCTTCCTACACACTCACCGCTGGCAGGTGGCAGGAAAAAAATCCCCGGCCTTTGATACTTTGTTAACACACTCAGGGGAAATGGCAGGGCGTTAGGTGGAGATTACAACACCTAATGGAGGTATTAAGGGGGCCTGTCGAGGGGCACGCTGACAAGTCGCTGCAGCAGGTGTGGGGTTGAATGAAACATAACCCTGTGGTACGCCGATTCCAGCACATGGCCCACCGCAGGGCACAGCTCAAAGGAAACTGACTGAGTTCAGCCGCATAGGCAAAGTGCCCTGACCACAGGACAACATAACTCAATCCAGGCCAATCAGAGGAGGATTAACAACGTCTGTCCAACCTGGAATAAAGAAGATACAAGGGTGGAGTTTTTGGTTGGTGTGAAGAAAAGAGGTTGCTGACTGTTAGACGATTAAAACTGGGGAAAACCCCTGGCTCAGGCTTCAAAGGTTTGAACGGGGTTTAGATGTGGCTGGTAATATTTCTGATGCAGAGCGAATCACAGGGGTCAGATGTTAAAGATCCTGTAATCGTCAGGCCAAGAATACAAGCTGTGTGATCATAGGGGCACCAGCACCCAATCAGTTTGAGTAAAGGGCTTATGATGGTGTGTTTGTGGAGGTAAGCTGACATCAATACTGTAAACTGTACTATTTCTACCACAAAATGTATTTTTACAGAAACATGATCACATAATTTAACCTACCAGCCACTGTGGCAGGTAAATTAAAGCAGTTTAGCACAGTGACATGTGACTGATAGCAGCAAAGACTGAGCCCTCGTCTTCTGCTAATTTACTCTCATGCTTAAAGAGGACAGCCAAGTTAACCTTTACATTCACTAATCAAACAACGCCACTTCAACAAATGTATGCATTAAGGTCCCCACTTACTATGCCACTTGAATAATTTCATTATAAAAAAAAGGCATATCAGAATGTTGGTTGTTTTAAATAGCAGCTTTACACAAAAAGGCAAGAGGGGAGAAACCTTGAAACACAGATTCTGTCACAAGCTACAACAATCTGACAACTGAGCAAAGAAAACTTCAAAATGATAAACTTGTTTAATTTCTCTTTCTGACATTGTTTTGGGGAATTTGCTTTGGTTTGATGGAGCAACTACGAAGAGTCAGGAAATGGGAGGAGAGCGTGGGGATGACATGGACCTAAGATGATGATGAAAAGGCTCTATTGGTATCAAACAACATGTAGGGCTGTGGGAACCTAAGACTGCAAACCCCAGTGTTGGTAAAGCTGTATTCCCTCAAGTGTCCACTTGAGGCTGACTGCAGGAACCCTGGAGGGTGCATGATTGTTACCAGATGGCTTTAACAGCCAAAATAAACTTTTTTTTAATTTTATTATTTTATTGAGAATTTCTGGTTTGGGAAATTGGGGACATGATTGACATGGCTACATGGCTGCATGAAGTCACTTTCGGTCAGACAGCCTTAAGTCCCGCCTAAATATGGCCTCTTTGTGTGTGAGTGAGTTAAAATTAAGTTTGGTTGAGATGGCAACAGTATGGTGGCATCTATTGGGAATGCATCATCAAAGATCCAAACGCACTTTCGATAATCATACGACTGCATCAAATTTTCATACAGCACAAAGTCACAACTGTAGAAAGCAGCAAAATACCCCAGAAGTTACATTGAGTAACAAACAGTTGACTGTGACCCTTTACCCCCTTTCCATCATGTTACACCCAGTTTCTTATGTTAGTTTCTTAATCTACTGTCTTTTCCACATTTTATTTTACATTACAGGCATTCTTTTCCTGAAACACATTAACAGTGACTTCAACATGGAATAAGAAGTCCCTGGTAGCATATTTGAGAGGCAGTGGAAAAAAACAAGTTTTAAATTGCCCAAATAATGCTTCTTTATATTAAACAAAAGCTATATAATATATAATATATAAAAAACAAGTATAGGCTTCACTCTGAAGAATGTACTGATATAAAGGTCACAAATTATGCAAAATATGTTTTTATGGCTTTATACAAAAATAAGGGTCCAAGGCTTGTGAACATGGAATGAAACAGTTAGGCAACTTGATCAGAACTACACTCATGTTGGACAGCTTCTTGTCAGGGCTTGTCGTGACTGTTAAAGGCTTGGAAAATAGGATCGAGGAAGAATTACAACTTGCATTTAAAAACCCCTTAAAATGTACAAGTCCTTTTTTGCAAGCAGTACTTTTTGGATTATGTTTCCTTAAAACTTACATCAAATAGTTTGAGTCTACCTGTGCCTGACTGCATACCCGATAATGCTATACCATTTTTGGGATAAGGTTGGCACTGAATGCAACTATAAAAAATCCCATCAACAAGCATTCTCTGACAGCGGGACACTTAATGACTTTGAAATGAGCCCTCAGCAGCTTTTGGGGGCCCAGGAGGCCACTGGTGAATGTGAATGGTGTCTTTCAGAAAAGCCAATATTCTGAGGATAAAACTGTGAGAAACAGATATTTATTTCCCCCAGCACCATCTGTTTGCCACCAACAGACATCAGCAAGAAGCAAAAAAGGCCACAACAAGGCTTTCTTTTCAGTGTCTCATGGAAATGCAACAAAAAAAGAGTGGACAGAGTCACCATTGCCTGGTGCTCACTGAGCAGCAGTAGTGATCTAAAACTCCATTTAGGCCCCTGTTTACCTAAGAGATGAGCCCCAAAACACAGTCATTCAACCGCTCACCCCTTTATCTGGTCATGAATATTCCCATAATCCCCTGGCCTCTATCCAAGAGGGCCCCTGCTTTAAGATGCTGGGTGTTGTGCTGGTCGGCAAGGATGTAGGCAGAGAGAGAGCAGGGGGAGCCTTTCCCCCCAATCCCCTCTTTCATGCCTTCCCTCGGCTGATCTCCACATGAAATGATATCTCATTCACTCTCACTCTGTAGAGTCCCCTAAGCCTGGGGATGGCTGGAGCGCTGGCAGAAGGAGGCCTGAGCCACAAAGCCCTTAATTGACCTGTAATTAGACGGCGAAACTGCATGGCCCTGCTGGACAAGTAGCCAACACAGAGGACAGGAAAGATGAGAGAAAGAGGCCTCAATTTACCCAGAGAAAGAAAAAGTAATCCTCCTACTATAGGCCATGGCAAGTTTACTGCAAAATGAAGAAGCTTCAGAGGACTGAAGCAACCAAATATTTAGTAGACAAAGACTGAGTTAGGTAAATTTCCCTTGCTGCAGTTCACAGCATGCCCGCTTGAGAGCTGAAAGCAAAGGGGTTTGTTCTTGTCCTGATCCATCATCATCAGGAGGAAACTTTTTCTATCTCATGACTTTCTCTGCTGTTTTCTTCACTGAAAGCTGATCTCTTAATGTAACCAACAGAGAAGCCCTTTTCAATCAGTGCGCTGCTTGATTTGTCACTAAATCTGGATTGTCACGCTATAAAAACTGAGCCATGGGAGACCTGGACAACAGGGAGTGCGGGGATGTTGACGGCCCAAACGCCATGTCAGTGACAGAGCTATGAATCACCCGTGGCGCTTACTGCTCTTATCTAGAAAACAGATGCCTGGGAGAGAACAGCCCGACCTGAGGAGAGGACGTGTGTAGGTCTGAGCAGGTCAAAGCTCAGGGTCAGCCAGGGGGCAGACTAAACAAAAACAGAAAAAAGCAGACAAAACCCTACGAACGAGCCAGGTGATGGCTATTGTTGGTTGTTTTTTTAGCAGGTTTTATTGACAGGGATTGCCTGGGCCTTTGAAGTGCCAGACATTCAGGGGATCATTTTAGAGCTGGGGCTGTTAAGGTGAAGATAGTGGTGACAAAAGTTTCCAAGATGACTGTTTCAGCTCCAGGCATAAGAATTTAATAGTCATATTTACTTCTGATACTGAAACTAAAGATAGGGACGTTTGTAATGGTTGAATCTGCTTTTAACACATGGTGTAAATCACAACAAGTTACAGATTCAAAGATTTCCAGGACTCACCTTTTTGCACTCAAATGGAGCCCTCCTCAGAGGCTAAGTAGCTATCAATCTTGAGTGGCCACATGGACCGAGGGGATATGAAGCTGACAGGTCTGGTTTAACTGAGATCCTGTCATAATCCTACAGAGAAAACCACTCCTCTGCTGACTCAGCCACAGGTGTGTGGACTAAATTGACTGATACTGAACTCTTGAGAATCACCAGGCGCAGACGGCCCTGTGGTCACCTGGGACTAAATGCTTGTTTTTTAAATCTCCTCCTCTCAGTCCATTCTTGACATGGAGCTGACCCTAAACCAGCACATCAAACAGGATGACTGAGAAGGATAAGACAGGCGGAGTCTTCTGCTGCCCTCAGGTACATACGTGTTTCCAGCTGCCCTGGACCCCACACACTGCCATAACCATATAACACTGAATAGACAGCAACGCACCTGGAATTCCTCTGAGCCTGCAGTCACTGGACAGCAGGTGTTTGCCTTGGAAAGTGCGAAAATATCATCAAAAAACCTACTAGGGTTTGGAATCACAGGGCCATTCGTGGTATGATACAAAAGGGGAATATATGATGTGTTGCAAGACAAACATATGTTAATATCAGATTAACAGACTGGACTGTTTAGTACCTAAAATTTGTTGAAGTTTGTATCTCTTTTTTCAATCTTTTAACGTGCAAGCAGTGCACTTCCGCACAGGATTGCTGGACATATGCAGCAAGTCAATTTGCAGCTGCTTCAACTCTGCATCAATTTCAGCCGAGCAAATCTAACCAAAACAGGAAAGCAAGCGCTCCAAGTTTCTGGTCATTTCAAAATACCACAGACATAGTGGAAATAATGTTGATGCCTGCAAATTAACGTCAAGCAGGAAATATAACCTTCAGTTTACATATTGCTCTTCCTGTTATTTCGTAAACTCACAATTACCTTGTGAGGTTTTGGTTCTCTTGTGATCTTCATGACCTCATGTTTCAACCTCCCATGCTTGCACTGCACAGTGCCATAAATACCCCATAGTGGGCGAGGACATGCGCCCTTGGTCGGAGCAAAGCGCTCTGCAGATGTGAGGCTGTGCAGGCAGATTATGTGGAAATCCAGGGTTACTATGAATCTTAACAGTGCATTTCCACAACAGCACAAAAAAACACAAAAAATAAACTGTATTTGGCACACACTTGTCATGACAACAATTGTCAGTCTTATTATTATTATGAACTTCCACAGATGCAAACTCTTCACAAGTTCAGCTATGTCTGAGTAATTCAAGAACAAAGACTTCTATAACTGAGAAGTTGATGGGTGCCGTTTTAGAGTCTCACACCAAGGTAACCCTATATCAGGACAAGGTTCAGACTAACTTCTGGGGCTCAGTGCTCATGATATGAGAAAATTCCAACCTAGGGTTTGCATTTTTACTGCAAAGAGGGATCATATGGTTTTCCTATTACTTCATCCCATCCAGCCTCTGATGACACATCTTTGTGTCTGCGTGCATGTGTGTGAGTGACAGGCAGATCAGAGCGAATGGGTCCCCTGTGAATGTACTGCGCTGGAAACATGTGAACAGAAGCCTCGCTGGAGTCCCCCTCCCCATCACACATCTCCTTCTCTTTCCTATTTTCCCACACTCTCTCTCTCGTTTTCTCCCTGAGGAGAATAAAGATGGTTTCACATTCTCCATCTTCTTTTACTTCTTTATCACCACCTCTATAATCGCTTTGAGATTGACTGTTGACTAAAGAATGCACCTCTTATCCTCATTTCCTCAGTATCATTCGGCCAGATCACCTGTCAATCAATAAAAAAGACCTGGGGGTCTATATCTCTTAAACAAGGGTGAAAAGACATTAATAATTTGATTGAGATAAAGAGAGAAAACTCTTTTTTACAAACAATTTCCATCCTTATAATTTCCTGCAGGAGTGGACATAAAGTTATCATAGTATGTATACCACACAAAGAAGTGTTGGAAGTCCCACTTACACATTAGGACAAAATCAGATAAATACAGGATCAGCAACTTCACTGCATTCATGCCAATACATCCATAGAAAAAAAATGCATCATTGAGCTGCTGCAGCAAGAGGTTTTTGCCATAATGACAAAAGTCTGACAGGTTTGCACCTTCATCCAGCCTCCTCAGTTTAAAAAAGCATGGGTGTTGAGTTGTAAATATGTTAAAAACAGGAAAAGTAGAAACCTGAAGGAACTAAATAAGAAAGAGTGGAAAGCAGAGAAATATAGATACAGATGCAGATGATTTTTCAGGGAAAGTAAACAGAGAGAAATGTAGATGGAGAAACAAAACAACAGAGGAAGTAATTCAAATTCATAAAGGTCATGTTGAAGTAAGAGTTCAAGTGAGAGCAGCGGTCCCAAAAGTGCCAAAGAGCAGACAGTCTGCCCACAATCGCACAGCACAAA
Organism: Cetoscarus ocellatus; assembly: GCA_037902135.1. Classification (NCBI taxonomy): domain Eukaryota; kingdom Metazoa; phylum Chordata; class Actinopteri; order Labriformes; family Labridae; genus Cetoscarus; species Cetoscarus ocellatus. The sequence goes on from JBAMNC010000595.1 coordinate 355,050, forward strand.
ACCACCCCCACGTTCCCAAAGAGCAGACTTAGGCCATGTCTACAATAATGTGGATGCATTTTAAACTGCATATTTGTCTCTGTTTTGACTTTCTTTCAGTGAAAGATGGCATTTTGACCCCTGAAGAAGAGACATTTAAAGACACACTGTCCACAGTAAGCAGCAGTTGTGTAGACAAGCTGGCGAAAACTTGACTCCAAAAAGTTCCTCACAAAAGTACTGTCAATCATCACACACACATACAACCAGGTAAGCAGGAGCAGTACAATAAAAAGCTTGCTGAGCACCACACAGAATAAAAACTGGCCTGCACACAATGCAGTGAGCCAGAAGGGGCTCAGATATTGGTGACACATTCATAAATTTAAACACATTTACACAAATTAAGGGTTGGGTACTAAATGGGAATGCCACATTGAAGAAATTTCCCCCTCTGTGATAAGTTTTTATCCTTTTTTACTTAACTCTGGGTGAACTCTCCCTGTGACTTTTGCTCTGGTCCCGCTACACAAACAGTTTTGTCCTTTGCAGTATCGCGACAAGTGCCACAATGAAGCACAATGAAGCTCTGCTGTCACTGCGTCTGGAGTCATTACTAAAGATTCTGCAAGAACTTGATATTTGTGTTGACTTACAGAGCGGGGCAGTTTCAGAGTGAGGCAACACAACATGGTGAGTGTTTCACATCTACAGGCAGACACACACAGAGGTGAGCAGCCCTACTTGCTCTCTTCTCACCTTTTGCCCTGTCCACACAGAGACGAAAACGTTCTGTTTCATTTTTAAAAAGTTTCCATATCATTTCAAGAAATGTGTCTGTCCACACAAAAGCACTGAAAAGGCTTTAGTACATAAGCCAGGCCTATGAGTGTAGCTGTAACACTGCCACAGACTTACACCAAATCCAGAGAAGAACATGGAGGTTACAAATAAAACATGTGCGATATAAACAAGCACAAGAAGAAGAAGTAGAAGACTACTGAACTGCGGGAGAATGTTGACTGGAGGACCTGCCATTCAAAATCAATTCTTTTCAAAGTCTATAGTCAAAATACAGCAATATAATGGATGCATTTCAGGCACAGTATCCACAGTAGCAACCAACTGGTAAGGATTTCTCTCACAATGTTGCAGACAGAACAGCACATGTGGTTAAAGGGAGTGGAGGGGCTATGAGATCACGGTTTCTGAACATAAGCCTATTCGCTGTACACTGGGAAAAGCAAGGGCACTATTTTGAGATTTATTTATCGTTTCAGTGTTACATGGATGCAGCCACTGTTAGGAATGATGGGAGAGCTTAAGGTTCCTCTTTTTTGACTTTGCAACCTCGGCGACCACTCTCCATGTAAAGTCAATGTACATCCGCGATGGGGCAGAGCTAACCCTCCCGCGATGCAACAGCCATGATTAAGGGGACCTAGTCGCTCGTTGCTCTGTCGCCAAAGTTGAAAAAGTTGATCATTTCAGGCGATATAACGTGTGGCTGTGCGGCAACAGCTAATCAGCATTGTGTGGGTGTGATGGTACCCATGACAGACAATTTTTATTCCGGTTCACAGAGTGACAATCCATGTCCGTGTCACCAACATTACATAGTGAGTACCTTAGTTCCGCCTTGATGGGACTGCAGAGAACTCACAGACAATGCTGCTGCAGGGCCATCAGCTACAGTGTTTTGTTGTTGGTAGGTGAATGAAAAGGATGCAGTTGGAATAATGCCAGCTTTTACATCCTATTATATGATATTATATGATCATGGTGAAACTCGCAGCGCATACCAGAGGTATCCTCAGAAGCCCCATAGACCGATGTGCCGGTGAGTTTATCCCACTTCATTTGTTTTACTCATGAAAACCAGTCTCTCCTTTCTCAGGTCCATCTCTTCTCTTTTACTGGTTTCACACTAAAATCAGCGGGCCAACGCAGCTTTTTTCAATGCGGGTTAACCCGCGAGTGACTCCTTTACCACTGCTAGCAGACCAGGGTCTAACCGGCAGCAGACGAGCTGCGTGGCTGTTTTTTTTCCTCTGGCGCATCAAGCTGATGTCATCACATTGATGACATCATCAGCGTGATGAAACACGACCACATAAACAATGGAAAGGAGCATGGATGCCGTAGACACGGTTTTCTGTACTTTGTACTTTTGTCCCTCTTTAAAAATGTACAAACTCTGCGCTGATGATACAAAGGCGGATGGAATTTGTTGCTGAGATGGCAAAGAGTCACGTAAGTTACAGACAGAGGGGACGGGCGTCATGTTATGCTGAGAGCACGTAACGGCAACGTCATCCGTAACTTAGCGGGTTGACCCGGGTGTGATGTTGCTTGCAGGGTAAGTCGACCCGGGTGGAAATGCCGATTAGACCCTTTCAAACTGCAGACAGGAGCCGATTGTTGGCGGATTTACACTGTTTTTTTGGCCAGTTTGAAAGGGGTATTTGATTCACAATTTAGGTTAGGGTTAGTCTGTATTTTATTTGTTGACCTTCTTTGGACCAGGAGGCTAATCCGTGACAGTACCATCAAAGTCCGCACTATAATGGAAAATAAAATGAAAAAGTACCGTAACTCTTTGACTGGACAGTGTATTCAACTGCCGCCATGATGTTTATAGTCCACATTACTTCAGTCAACATTTAAAGTACCACTGGAAAACTTAAAGATTGATGTTTTAATTTCACAAGCATTCAAACAAATGTGAATGATACTAAACCATATTCATGTAAAATAAAGGTTTTAGATGACTGTGGTTGTGCACAAAATAGATGTAATGTAGATCTAAGTATGTGCAATAAGATACTGATTAGATTGCATTAAAAACATCTTGCATGAAAATAGACTACAAAAAACAGCTCAAAAGATAAAAGACTGAATTGATGAGGCTCATTTCCTGCTTGCCCTTATAAAGCTGCAGAGAAAACATGAACCATCTGTGTGTTTAGTGCAGGAGCTGCGGCAAAATCCTGATAAACTGTGTGTCTCCCTATCCCCTCTGAAGCAGCCACATGTGCACACAACACCTTAAGACGATACGTCATCCTCAACAGAGCAGCACTCTTCCTCACTAATCACTCTGGAGGAAGCTGCTCACAGGAGGAGGAGGTGGAGGTGTGGGGACATGAAAGGAAACGAAGTGAGCGTGAGGCTGACAGGGCATTCCAGTGAGCAAGCCCAGACAACCAGGGCTTTATTGTGTTCTGCTTCCACACAAGAGAAAAGAAAAGGAGAAAGTGATGGCGTGTGCAAACACGCAAACACTTCACACATTATCACTGTTCTTGAGAGAACTGTCTGTTGACACCTTTAATTCCTTAACCCGCAAACAGTCTCCACACAAAAGCTGTTTTCCATAACTTCTCATTAACTCAAAGTTTCATCAATTATCAGTTAAAATGACAAATATTGTTTCAGCTGTTGAAGTCTGTGTGATCTAAACCAGAAGTGCAGTTACTGGACCAGAAACCAGCAGGTTGTGGTACTAAGGGTGCCCTCACACAATGGCCTGTTTCCAATCCAGCTGCTGCGCAAGGTTATTGTTGTATCATACCTTGCTAAACCCCTCTCTTCCATACCCCTCCAGTCTGCACTCACAATGCTCCAGCTAAAACTGGTCGTGTCCATAAATATCTCATTACGTCCTAATTTGATGAACATAGTTAAAGGTATATTTTAGTATTTTTAAAATTAAGTTGTATGAGGTGCTTGACAATAGTCAGTGAAGTGGCTGAAAGGGCTCCCTGTACCTGCTCAGATTTTGTTCTGGAGAATTTCCATTTGTGCTTGTTTACTCCTCTTCATAAATGTACCACCATGCATCCAGAGTAAAAGGAACGTCATCAGAACTTGAGTCAAAATCACTCATATTTGGTTCAGTATTAGTGTCCTCTGCCATTATTGAGTCTTCCTGAATCCAACAGAAGATTGGTGGAAACAATGCGCACAGGCTGAAGAGCACATAGCCATTTGCTGCATTGTAAAAAAGTGCCAAACAGAGATTTCCTTGAGGAAAAATAAAATACTGAATTTTTTTGCCCAACTGCACATTTGACCCAACATTTCATGGCTAGTTTTTATAATGGATTCCCACAATTTGACAGAATAACTTTACCCACAAACAGCAGTGTACCTAACCACTTGTCTCAGTTCATCCTCCTTGAAGTTGCAGCGCTGCTGGGAGCCCTTTCGGCCACTTTACTGACTGATGCAGTTTTGGATAGTGCACCTGGTCAGTAATCCTGAAGTTGCAGGTCCAAGCCCAGCTCTGGGGGACACATGGCGATGTGTCCTTGGGCAAGACACTTAACTCCAAGTAGGTCCCACTACTACATTAGTGGCGTGTAAATAGGCATGAAAGGATGTGAATGTGTTAGATGATACTAATTGATAACCAACATAGAAACCCAGAACCACCAGTGCGTGAATGTGAGAGCGAATGGGTGAGAATGGGTAAATGTGACCTGCGGTGTAAAGCACGTTTTAGTCAAAGACTAGAAAAGTGCTATATAAGCTCAAGTCCATTTACCTCATACAACCTTCCAGAATACTGAACTATCCCTTTAACATTACTGAATCCCAGCAACAGCTCCTTAAAGAAAAAAAGGCTTTAAATGCACCACATCCAATTTGTCATAACGTGCTGACACAAACCTTTTAGCAAAATGGTGCTGTCATGATTTATCTTCTCAAGCTTAAGGTGTCTGGAAACTCACAATATTCAATACGACATCCAACACTTCTTAATAGAGTAGTAATTCTGGAAACACTCTGGTGTGGGGCTCCTTTTCAAATCAAACATGGTGGTATTTTTTCCATCACAACAGCCGCACACACAAAACACAATTTCTATGAGGAGCAATGAAGCAGCCAAGCGTCATCCCAGCGGTCTCCTTGGAGGCCTGTGATTGAACATTAGGCCTGGGCTTTGCTCCAGAGACGGCACTGTGCCATACAGCTGGTCTGGCACACGCTGACAACCACACACACCTCTATTAGAGTGTACAGTGTGCTACTCATTAACGGTCACGCTCTTACTTGCTGACACACACACCTGACCCGTATTTGTAACCTAAGCAGTGCTGAGCATGCCTGCAGGTAGGAGCAAACAGAACTTTACAACTAAATGCCCCTGGGAACACATTTCTGCCTTTGTTAACTGTGTTAAAACTTTCTCCCGTCACCTATCAGTCCCTCTTTTCCCTCCTCTCTTCCCTCTTTTTTCCTGAGTTCAGGTTGTCATGTGGAGATGGCCTCTCCTCTCTGATTCATTATTCATTCTCTTTATCCTTCTGTTAAGGTGAAGATAAGAGCACTAGGGTCAGTAAAAAAGAATTTGACAGAGGCAGCAAAAAGCATCAGACAAAGAGATGGGAAGATGGGAAGAAATATGGCAGGATCAGATAGCCTGTGGTATAAGCCTGGTGACCTTTGGGGTCAGGTCACAGTTTAGGCCTGAGGTGATTCAAGCCTCTGTCTTTCCACAAGTTAGGGAGCAACAGGTCAGAGGAATGAAGAGTGCATAATGCATAGAGTTAAACTGTCAAACTACAAAATCACCTGAACAAATAATCTGAGCGCCATAAAACAGAAAATCCTAATACAAAACATTATCTGTAACAGTCTAACATTACCATTACCTTGTTTCAATACCATGGTAAAAATAACATTTCTCGGCACATTGAATTTTTTGTTTTTGATGAAAATTACCAACAATAAACTACTACAAACAGTCTTACTTGGAAATATGCTGGAAAATGTTGCCAATGTAATGTACTATACAGTCCAACTATTTTCACCTCATCTGATTGTAAGAGAATTAAAAGTAACTTTGTTTTTGTTAGACCCCTCATCAGCAATAACATATTACTTAAAATATGTAGTTTACAATGAATTATTTTCAACAGTGTTGTTTAAATTTCAAAGCACGCCTTGTGCATAAAATGCGATACATGATATTAAAAAGTATTAAAAAGATTTGATATTAACTGAAACCAGGGTCATTACAGCTGGGGTTGGATACAGGGTTGTACAGCAAACACTGGACATGCTAAATGAACGGAATGATCAATTAAGGCAGTTGACAAGACTGAACAATAAGGGGGCGTTTACACGGCTCTGTTTTCGGCCTAAAATGGAGAGTTTTCATTGCGTTTTCGCCTCCCGTTTACATGAGAACAGTGGCTGGAGTGCCTGAATCCGCAGACTTTTGAAACCAGGGTCCAGAGTGGAAAGCTTTGAAAACGGATTAGTTTCGGCTCCATGTAAACGAGATACAGAGCGTTTCAGGGTGAAATGCTGACGTCACCGCATGTGCAGTACTCTTTCACAAGAAGGCTGCGCGCGCAAACCAGGAACAACAATAGCTTCGGCTGTCTACCAAGCAACATGTATGCTGCTTACCATGCTCGGTTTGTTATCCAGGCAAAACTATCCAGACAGATTTGTTGTCCCGACAAGAAACTCCTGCGTCTTCGTGCGTCCACTCGCCATTGTTGTTTGTGAAAAGTTTTTCTTCTTCATACGTGTGTTGTAACACCGCTGTTTCTCTGCAAACCTACATTGCCATCTACTGGACTGGCATGCACTCTACAGCATTTTCAGTTGTGCTTCCGTCTCCATGTGAACGCGGATTGCTTTTGAAAACGCAAAGGAAAAACCTTTCCGTTTCTGGTGAAAACGTCTCTGTGTCAACGTGGCCTAAAAATAAAACTTACTGCAGATTTAACATTTTGATAGGGCAGCACAACATATTGCCGTTTTATTATGATCGGAATGACTGCTTTGCAACAAATGAAAAAAAAAAAAAGGCTAGAATTCCTTAGAATATCTAGAATATCCTTGTAAATAAGGAAAATAATTTCATGTACACAAGCTATGCTTTTTCAACCTAGGCAGTCTATATTTTACAAGATTCACACCATTTCCACCGATTCAAACAACACTGAACTTATTTCGTACTTCAATTTGGTTGATCCGTTTGGGGAAGGCTGCACACTGATGATCACTGGCAGTCACGCGCAATTTACGGAGTCAGCGCTTAACATAATGTAGTTGTCAAGTTATGATATGTTTGTACAAGCAGAGACCCTTATTAAAATAGATTTTTATTCCCATTTAGTACGTACAGGAAGGTAGTTTAAAACATAAACCATACATAAACTGTGAATTTCTTAAATGTAGCATTTTGTGCTATGCTGGAGTGGTGGGACCACTCCAAATCAATGGTAGGGGAAAATCTGTTGCTATCAGCTAGCTACCAGCTGTTGGGATGGGAACATTAAATAGTTGTGGCTAAAAGCAGACTTCTGGTTCAAAAATTATTTGAAAAATTGAATGTTCAATTGTACACACTTAGACTTACAAACTCACTGTTTAATTGGAACAGGTTTCTGTTTTTTTATTTTTAATTTATCATCACATGATGACTTTCACAGAAAGAGAAGATTTTCCATGTTACATTTAGGTTTTTTCAACCCTCTTTTTCTTCCAATGGAATTTTTGGTTCAAAAGACTTCTGAACCCTCAAAAGTTCCCTCACTTTGTGCTCTGAGGCGTATTACCAAGTCTGCCCATCAGCCAGCCATCACAGTCCAGTCTAGACTGATGGACCCACATACCCACGCCCACACACAGAGGTCTAGTCCACATTACCCTGAAAGGCCTGTGCAAAATGTCAGAAAACTAATGACCCAGATCGTCCACTCACCCACCAACTCAAACTGACAGACTGACAAAGCTGAAACTTTGAAACATACATTTTCTAGGTAGGAGGAAAAGTGAAGTCTGACTTTAGCATAAAATTAGCTTTAAGTGATATATGCATGCTGAGAGGGACATTTTCAGCACAGTTTCATATCATTAGTTAAAACAAAATGAGTGGTGTTGATATTTTTGGTCAGTTTCTTCCATCTGATGGAACAATGATGAGAGAGAGACGACCATGAATTTACATTTGAGACAAGGCCCCCATCCAGATCAGGTCACCACAGACAATGTATCCAATTCCTCTGACAACAGGGTGCAAAGTTTGGCTTAGATTTGGCACTTGCACTCTTGTCTTTGATAACGTCAACTGAATATTTTGTTTTAAAGTCTGATTATTAATTCACATAAAATTGTGCTTTTTTTGACCTTTTCAAAGACCCAGTTCATACATTCTAAGACCCCAATACATCTTCAATTCTTACTGCAAGGTGACACATTTGTATCATATGTTTTGTCCAGCAAAAATTCCTAGTTTGTGATAACTCCAAATCCTTATACGCCTTATTCAGGTGTTGTGGTGGGAACAACACAGTGTAATAAAGCTGAGCAGTTAACCCAATAAGAGGTTTGTTTAGAAAAAGTGCAGTAGAAATCAGCATCCAATCAATGAGCTGAACTTATAAAAGTTTTAAAAAGTTGAACTGTTTTTATAAGGGCCTTATTATTTCTCAATCTACTGGTTAACTTTCAATGCTTTTCAAGGACCCACAATGAAAATGAAAACTGTGCATTAATATTCTTAGCATTCGATATTCATACAGATCTCTATTTAAATCTGCAACTTTTGCACTCAACATCTAAATTTTAATGTGTACTTATTTGGTGAAAAGAACAAAACATACATGAAATGGCAGTAAAACTGATTTTCCTTGAGAGCAAAGTTTATATATGTTCCCATGCCTGATCCTATGAGCTTCAAGAGTGTTTAGTGTGCATGCACAGGTGTTTGTCTATCCTCTAAATCCCATTACAGAGTCAAACCACATTCACACATTTCTCAAAGAGTAGAGTTTGTGGTGGTGGAAGTGGGGATGTCATGCCTGTTTGGGAAAGTTTGGGATCAACTTGCCTCATAGAATTTGCAAGGCCAGGCAGGTCTGGGCATTCCTGACTGAGTGTGGAATGGAGCAAGTGCTCCGAGTGTATGTACATGTGTAATCTCTACTTTACCATCGGCTTGTGATGATGAAAAAAAGAATCCCACGCAGGAAACATTCAAACAGTTCTCTACAAAAACTGTGTGTGTACTGTGAGTCATCTTTATGTATCTTCCTGTCTGTGCTGACTTTTTCCTTTGGCCACTGAAATAATGTGTGGGAAAAAGTTTACTACACTACATGTCTGTAAAATCAATATCCCACTACAGTTTGTATCCTGCCTCTGCATAATCTGAATACATCTGTGTTGACACAGCGGCAACAGAGCAAAAATGTTTTTCAAGGTAAGTGTGTGTATGTGTGTGTTGACTCAGGATTATAAATGTGAGTCTTGTTCCACTAAATACACACATAGAGAGACATATTGTGCACCCTTCAACTCAAGCACCCACGACCTCTGTTTCAGAGCACACCTCACCAGGATATGGTACTGCTATGGTACGAAAGATCATTTTTGCTTCTCTGTTGTTTCCACAAAGTTGTTTTAAACAGCTCAAAGAAAAAATGACAAAGAAAAGAGAAGAAATGACAAAGAAAAAAATGACAACAAAGTTGAAGTATCATGTCAACCATCTAACAGATGAAACGCATGCTCCTGATCCATCAAAAGATGAGTCTAATCACTTTCTCTGTCACCACTGATGTAGACAAAGTAGACGTCAGAAGTCTGTCCCATTCTTGATTTTGATGAGTAAGTGAGAGAAAGTGACTAGTACTATCACAGCACCGGTTGTACTGTTTTCTGTACTGTTCTGTTTTCTGTGAGATTGCTGGGAGCATATTGACAAAAAGTAGCTGATACTGTGGGCGTCTAACTGCTCAGGGCGCTACGTGCTAAAAACACTGGACTACATTGAATCTGCAGGACAAAAACATTAGCAGCTCACTGGTCCTTTATCTTGTTTTCGTGATTTTATGAAGCTAACACAGTACATAAAAATGATTAATAACAAGTGTAATATCAAGTATTTATATTTGTACTTTTTACTGGTAAGTCTCAAACTGCTTATACTTGGTCTAGATATATTATAGAATATTTCAGAATAATTCATTGAACTATACTATCTCCTCAAATAACAGAGTACACTGACTTGTTAAAGCCCTTTTTGCAGCCAAAGAATATTTGAGTGAACAGTGTATCAACAATGCTGACATTCTGTATGCCATTGTGGTGACAGGAGCTACTATTACGCTTGTGCGTCGCAGAGTTCAAAGAGATGTGAGAAAGCCTGCCTGCTACAGTGTGAATAATACAGACTTATATTTACAAGCAGTTTTGCTGATTAAGACCAAAGCTAAAGACAAGAACTTGACAAGAACTTACGAGAGCAGACAGGTAAATAATACAAAAAATAACAGCTTCAAGCTAGTCTTTCAAAGCGTATAGTAAGGATATTATACATATGCATACACCTTTACACCAGCAGCTCATAATTTTAAATGCTTTGGACAACTAAAATAAGAAAATACTTGAGTATTAAGGTTTTAAATGTGCAGTATTGTGTGAATGGGCAGAAGCACATGTGGACACGTCTCTCACATTAAGTTTGAATGTAGTGTTTGTGCAACTCATCTTCATCATCCAAAGTTTCTTTCAACAGAGAGGTGAGCTATACATAACCATGGTCAAATAAATCATCGACCAATGTAAACTCCCTGGTGGAAATTTTTCAAAAACAGTTTATTCAAGAGTAGAATGGAAGATTTAATAAGTAACTTCTAAATGTGCTCACTGTGAAGACAATAACTATTGTATTATATCACGTTAAAACTGTGTTGCTTTTGGAATAATCTATATCCTATGGCAATTTTACGGTGTCTTAAATCTTTTATAATCTATAATAGTATTTTGTTAATTAGCCATAAAAAGAAAGATTAAAAGCAAGCTGCAAATCGATGTCTATGTTATTTTATCAGTTTGATGCCTGACTGTGTGAATTCTGATACAGGAACCAGTAAACCTTTAACACTACTGCCACCTACTGACACCTTTAGGACGTCCTATAATGAGTAACTTGTATAAACCATACAATCACTCATGCATCAAACTCCTTCCTCATTTTACTTTAACCTACAAGTTATAGCTTGTGTCTTTATTAGTCTCACTCACAGGAAAAATTTTCCTGCTGTCACGTCTTTTTGAGTGACTTACTGAGATCCTCAGCCAGCTGGACTCTGCGACCAGTAATGAGCTGGCTCTTCTTCTCCAGGTCCTCCCCAAAGTCATCCAGGACCTCCTTCACATTTTTCTCCAGCCGGCGTACTGAAAGAACGAAACAAACAAAGACACAAAGCATAGCAATGAATTTTCAATTTCACAACATTGCTTCAACTTTGGACTTTCATAGTTCCCATTGTTGATCAATATGTGCGATTGTGACTTCACTGTTTCCCATCATTGAGGTGGTTGAAAGTGGAGATGTCCTTTAGATAGGTGTAAAACTAGAAAGATATAATTAAGTGGTAACCTAAAAATCTTAATATGAACAATATCATAAAGCTCATTTGTCAGCTTAAAGATGGCCTTACATCACAAATTGAAAAATCAATAATGGACTTGGACAAAGAAATACTCAACATCCGTCTACGTCTCCCATCAACCCATCAGGCAGAGAAAAATTAGCCCAAACAAAACCCACCTTTTGAACATGGAGGCAAGACCTGTATATCTCAGATATGACCACAGATAGGTGTCTTTTCTGGATAAAGTTAATACTCCTACCCTTAATTTAGAAGTCCAATCCTCTGTGGACGCACCACTTACCACCAGTGAGATTCAGGCAGCAATTAACTCTATACAGAGCTCTATCAGCCTACTATGCTGTGACTACGAAATACTGACCAAATCTCTTGGAAACAGGTTAAATGAAGAGATGCCCATTCTTACACATCAAGAACAATCAGTCTAAAATGTTAGGAGACTCCTTAATATTTTACATGATACAAAATCAGTGTTTCAGCATGAGGTGATCCTATCTTTAGATGCCGAAAAGGCCAGGATAGAGTGGAATTATTTGCATGAAGTTTTAAAGAAATTTGGATTTCGAACATTTTGTAAATGGATTAGAATCGTCTATGATCACCCAAGTTCTGCTGTCAAAACTAACGGCTTAATATCACACTATTTTCCAATTTACAAAGGTACCAGTCAGGGCTGTTGTCTGTTCCCATTCTTGTTTGATCTAGCTATAGAGCCTTTAGGAATGGCCATCAGAGACAATGAAAAAAATTAAGGGAATCACAAGAAGTGGCATAATCCACAAGGTCTCATTGTACGCTGATGACTCTTTCCTCTACATTTCCAACCTAGTACAGTCTGTAACACACCTCCCAGATCTTTCAAAGGAATTTGAGAGCTTTCCAGGCCACAAATTGAACCTAGAAAAAAGCATTCTTTTCCCAGTAAAAAATACCAATAAAGCCATCATACATAACCAGTCCCCTTTTAAATTGGAGTTCAGTTATTTATATATTTAGGAGTTAACATACATGAGTCTGTTAAAAAATGTATAAAAGCAAACTTTGATACTTTATTGGAACAAAGAAAAGTAGATATGAAAGAGAGGTCATTCCCTTCCAATTTCATTGGCTGGACAGGTCGTTGCCTGAAAAATGACGATAATAACAACATTTCTATATTTGTTTTAAGCACTCTCCGTTTGGCTCCCAAACTTGTTTTTTAATACACTCTATAAACACATATCAACTTTTGTATGTAAAGAGTACTCTTGGTCAAGGGAAGCAGGGAGAGATGGTGAGAGGGATCAAGTGGGGGGTTTTCTACTGTTCCCCCCTTGGTTACTTACCCTCAGTGTTGGTGAGCTGCTGTCGAAGAGTGTTGGCTGTGATAAGTAGCATCCTCTGAATCCTCCAGAAAAGGACCACATCATTGCACTCCAACTACAAACAAACGGTGACACGGCTTAGATTTGAGTTTTGCATTGACTGACTTTAATTTGTCTGATAATAAGCCAATGTAGGGGAAAATGTTTTTGTTACCTCAGAGTCGACAAAGTGTCTCTGGTAGTAGTAGAAACCTCTCTTGCAGAGGTTACAATGGGACAGGGCATTCTGCAGGAAGTGTCGGCGATACAGCTGGTGCCACGTGTCCTTGATCTAGAGAAATAATATTTGTCATTTTTGTGCAACAGAAGGTGAACATAACGAGAGACGGTGGACACAATACAGATGCAACAATTCTGAATATAACATTGAATCAATCAGTATCTACAGTTCAATGCAGTTGGTTTTGACTGTAACTAGTGTCAGTGTGAATACCCAAATGCAATGTGTCACAGTTTGGGCTCATCAATACTGTCAAAGAATCTTGTGACAGTGCCTCAATATGTTATTATACCATAAACATTCATCGATTCTTCAAGAAGGGGAATTTAAGTTCTAAGTACATCAGCATTGTTTTTAAATTAAATGAAAATGCTGTTCCCATTAACTGTCAGGTAAAAAAAACCTTATACAACAAAGTCTGTCAGAGTCGAACTGAACTGAAAAACATGACCAAAAAATGACAAGCTACGCATTGAACAATCAGTTAACTGTATTGTTGCATCCATAACATAAAATGTCTGCATTATACAGCTGTTAAGACTATCACTCATTGCTATTTTGTTTTTTTACTGATCAAAGACATGAGGGACTCATACTTGCTGAAAGGGAGAGAAATAAAAAATACAAATAATATAGCAGAAGCACAAAAGTTGTCTTAGTTGTGATTACTTAGAGTATTTCCCTGTATTTGTCCTGGTTCTTGTTTCAGCACGGACACACTAATATTTTGATCTTACCAGCACAGGGTCAACTTCAACCCCTCGTCCCTCCAGATTCTTCCTGACTGTGGTGACCTCATCATTGGCCAAGTAGGCTGTATGATCATCGTGCAGCTTCAGCAAACGCTCCAGCTCATTTTTTGTTTCATTGCGGACGTGCTATACAGGTAAACAGGAGACTGTGAGTGCTTGTGTTATGGCAGCTAATTGGTGTAAACAGCAGGTGTTTATGTTATCTTCTGTGTCAGTTAAGTATTGTGAAGGAAATCAGCACCAAACATACAAAAGGCAGTGCATTGGACTTATGAGGGTCTTGTGCTTATCCCACTCTAAACACTCTGTAAGGCCAAAAAGTACTCAACTCTTCTAGGAAAAAGGATTAACCACTCAAAACCTGACCTGCTCTGGTGTGCGATTCTTCCAGCTGAACCATCTCTCCTTCCAGTTTGGACCAATCATATCCCTGATTACTGACTCAGCTACAAGAGGCAAGGGATGAGAGGTACAAAGACAGTAAAGAGCGAGTTTTGATCACTTTGCACATTCTTATTCCTTATATATGCAACAGTAAGTCTAAAATCATTTGCACCAATTTATGGTAAATATATTAACCAAAATACACAAATCGATGACTATATTATACTATCTAATAGTAGCTAGTAGTAACAGAAGCTAGAGAGTGACGCTTGCAAGTATTTGTTCATAAAATCTATGCTTTCAAAACATGCCATAACTGTTGGTGACATCTTTAAAAAATGACTGACACAACTACAAAAGGATTCTAACAGCATGACAGATATGTTATCACATGGTTTCACTGGAAAGAAAGACTTAAGCAGTATAAGTGACACCGTAAGAGTCTAACATGACAAACATACTGTCTTTTAGGCGTGACTGCAGCGTTTCCTCCATGAACTGGATGGCTGCATCCCACTGAGGTTTGTCTGTGATGGATCGGTCTTCAAGAGCGTTGTGCTGGATCACCCTCTAAAACATGAAACACACACAAAATAAAAAAAATGCTATTGTCTAAAATGATCACTAAAGAAATGCAATTACCCTACAATCCTGTGTGTACGCCATACTTCTACCAATGATTGTTTCATCCATAAAATTGACAAAGGCAATCAATATATTAGTAAAAAATGCTGAGACAAGCACCATAATACCCACAAGTGCAGCAGCCACTATAACAACTTGCACATAAGCTGGCGCTATTGAAAGTTTGCTGCCATTCATTGTAGCTTATATTAAGTGGCTGTTGGTCGAAATATAAAGAGAAATGCATCAAGACTTGAGCTGATGGGAGTCAGCACACCTTTTAAACAGTTTTTATCACTAAATAAATCATAATCCTGCATTTAAATAAAACACTAGTATATTGTGAAGTAAAAAAACCTTGTATGGTACTCATCTGTTTAGAAATATTCCAAAAATACAGGGAAAAGTTGAAAGTGGGTAGCTCAATTCTCAAAGGGCATATCTACCCATTTCCATAGTCCCAGAGGACCAAGAGTTCAGCTGCATCAAAACAAGCTAATCTTGGAGAGTTAACAAGTAACAAAAACAATGAAGTGTGCTTAAAATAGACAGACTTGGTGATGTATAAAGCTAAACTATCTAGACCTCTGATGAGTCATATCACTTCTTTATAGCCCTCTAATTACTGATTTATTAAATGTTTATAACTCCATACCATTCCGTGTTTTTGCTTGTTTTGTTTTAGAAACAAACCTTTGGTCTGCATCTACTGTAGGTTACATACTGCTCAATAACTGAAGTAGTTGTAGACTATGATAACAGTGTGTGCGGGGAAGTAACAAGATAAAAGACATGGCAGGCAATGAGTCCTGGGATATGTTGGGTCAAAGAAGCCTCACTGACTGAATCACCTGCTGGATGGGGTTTCAAGGCTACATTTGGAACAGCTCTTCTTGCCCTGGTGCCAACAGATGTGCACTTCATCTGGTGCACCCTCTTAAACAGGACATACCTTGACTGTGGCTAATACACCAGCGCAACTTCTCTTTAAAATTTCATGGTAAGCTCTTTACCAGGCAGGTCCAAAGAACTTAAAGAAGTATTTAACCCGGGATCTTTTCTTTTATTTATTGCACATGATCATGAAATGGTATTATATATAGTTATTACATGGCAATATGTGTGCTCCATGTATCCTAGCACCCAGGGGTGAGTGGATTTACTGTGTGTTTACCAGGCTGTCCATGGCTCTCTCGTTCCATTTGTGCCTCTTGATACTCTCGTCCTTCACGGCCTCCTTCAGCTTGTCAAAAATGTCGTCCTGGTCTTTGCCTTTGTATTCAGCCATGAAGCGGGCAAACTCTTCCTGCAGTGTCTCCCAGGCAACCTAAAGGCAGGAAAAGTATAAGAGGGAAAGAAAAGGCTTGTATTACCATAAACATCACCGCCTAAGTGATACTGAAATTCTTCAGTCTGTGAGGGAACCATGACTGCATGACAACAAAAATCAGTCAGCCACATTAAGTTTCTGCAACATTCTCAATTTACCCTCAGAATTACACTGCTGACAAAAAGGCTACCTTACCTCTAGTGCTTTATGTGGGAGCTGCTTGTCTGTCCACTGCTTGAGCTTTATGTCTACTGTAGTGTTAAAGGTACCGGAGTCCATTGTCTGGGCAGCAGGCAGGTAGATGTTCTCAATTACATGTGTGGAAACACGTTCCCACAGTTTCTTCTGCAAGATTGACTCCCTAAAAAGGTGAGAGAGAAGTCATGTCAGAAAGTGGGGGAGGAGGAAAGTACATCTAAATTGGCAACTCTAGTAGGTACTTTGAATTTGGTTCAGGGTTTGGTCATCAAGCAGCAGATTTAGGATTCTTTTAATCTAGTCTGTTACTACAAAGGTTGTCAAAATAATCAGTTAATTTCTAATAAATAACCCTCGGGAAAATAAAATGATTAAAAAAAGACTAAAGATTAATTGCACTTTGACATTGCCAAACAATTGTCTGTAGTAGTTTTGTAAACTGTGTGAAAAGGCATGCCAAAACTCCCTTTTCACTTATTTGTCATTATTGTTTGAAACCTCAAGGGAAGCAAAATAAAGACAATTGTTACTTTTAAGCCTGGAATGAACAACTACAGACAAAGATGTGCAGTAAAACCGCCAGTTATTCAATTCGAAAGAATTTATGAACCAATTTAAAACCACAAAAAAATCATCAAATTTAGATTAAGATGATCTAATAAGCAAGAACGTGACAAAGTTGACCTAAGGTGTCTGACTCGATGTATGTAAAACATGTGCAGAGAAGAAAATCCCATACAGCCATCAACTTCATGACCACTGCCGTTCCCATTGTACTTGGACTGCAGATTCCTATGCTGCCTCTATCTGACCCTGTTAGCAGCTACAAGCCTCCACACTCACCAAATCCTTCTACAGAAGTGTGGCGGTGAAACAAAACCGTCCCAGAGTCCCTGTTAGATGGGGCTGGTGTTCAGCTCCCCTCATTTATCATAAACGCACGCTCATATTTCATTAGGCTCCCCTTTTGTTCAGGCTAGAACTCCTCACTGTCAATAAGCACCATCTCCAATAGTGCTGGCTGGCTGCTGGATGGCTAACAGGGCCACCCCTGTTCCCGTCCATGGGCCATTCATCAGAGTATTGATCTAGCCGAGCTGACAGCGTGCACACTTGGGACGACCACAAAACGATGCATACATCTCATTTAGCATGGTTTTTTCTCATAGGGGGAGAGGTGGTACTATGCAGTCATGCACAGATAAACAGAAACAGAGACAGACCTGAAGTGTGCTCCAAAAACAGATATTCTCCAATGCCTGATGAGTGTATGAGTTAAAAATATGGACACACATTTTTCAAAGATTAGTCGTAATAAGGCGGCACCAGGTTGAATGGATAATCTACATTGACAGAGAAAAAGGCTAAAAGCTATCAAAATGGAGCTGCTGAAGAATTTACTCTGCACAAGGAAAACCTAAATATAGACTGACACCTGAGCCCTTTTGGATTAAAAGACTTAAACTAATCAGAAAAAATTTGTACTGTTATTCAGGGATGAACAATATGCTGTTTTAACATCAAAACTGCAATGTGTACATCTGCAATAGTCAGATGACTAAATGCAAAACGTACTGCCATTTGTGTGTTCTGTGTTTGCCTTTACTATCTACAATAAAAGACTTGAGCAGCTTTAGTCTATCTTTAGCCTTTTTATTATTTGATATAGAGATACTGATGTTTTTCTTTAGGGAACATCTAAACAAGATATTTGTTAAAGGCACTTAGTATCTTTAGAAACAGCCTCAGCTGCGATAACCACGGATGCTCAGAAGCACAACGCAGTGAGCTTTTATAAATTAAAAACATGGGTCTGCCTACAGAAAATTCACTTTGAACACTGTCAGAAAATCTGATAATGTAACACAATTGCAAGCCATGAGTTCATTAATAAAGCTAAAATGAACAAGTAGGTTTTCAGGAAACAGACTTCAAGATCCAGTTTAAGTTGTTGCATATAAACAAGATTCACCCACTTATTTGAAAGAAATGGAAATGGAAATGCCGCATAACATTTGATTTTAGAGGCATTTTATAACATTGTAAAAACTAGGGCTTAACAATATTGGGAAAAACTATGACTGCATTATATTTTTCTTCTACAGTATTGTGATTTTTTTTGTTAAATATGGACTCTTTAACTTTTACATGCTGTTTTATGGTTTTAGAGAAATGAGGTACATGTGAGAGCCATTAAATTAAAAAATAATATTGGTTATAGGGATTTCTTTTCCACGGAAGCAACTCCTTTTGCCCGTTTTTCACCATTTACAATCATATGTGTGTAAAGAATGGGAGAAAAAAATGCACATTACTGCATTGACATGAATAGGAGAGCACATACTAGAACTCACCTTGTTATGCAGCTGTGCAGACAAACATGCACTCACAGAAATGAGAGGGAGAGTATGGGAAAAGGGCAAAAGAAAGGGGTCTTACAGTGTTGGAGGTTGCGTTTGGTTGACATGGTGGTAGTTTAAAATGAAAGCTGCTCAGTGTTTGGCTGTCACAAACCAGCGCACACTTGAAGCTGACGGATAAACAATCACAGCAGTGTGAACGTACATGATCACTCATCATGGACTGCATACTCAGTCAGAGCATTGAAAAGTAGCAGTCAAGTACTGTGTTTTCTAATAGAAGAAAAAATAAAAGCCCTTTATATGAGCAAGTAATGCTTTCTCATTCAACATGTGAACATTTTTACATTAAAGTGGGGTCCTGGGTCTAATGCTGATGCTTTCACATTTTTTGATGCACACCAAGTAGGAAACTGACTATTTTCAGATTATTTTTTATTAATTTAGTTGTAAAAAAAGAAAAAAAAAGCTTTTGGATTTACTTTGGATTTAAGAGATGTGTAAACACCAATAGATAATAATTCATCATGTCAGGTTGTTTGTTGCACTTCACACGTATTCTTGCGGTTAAACAATGTTATTGCCCATCAAATTTTTCTCCCATTTTGCAAGCTGAAGAAAACAGACACTGAGCTGAAAATAATATTAAACACAAGATTGATATGTTTTATATTTTCTATCTTTATTGAAGATGTCTTAATTCCCTTCACTTTCTTCCTGTTTTTTATACTGAAATGCATACTGCAAATTTCTTATCAAACATTGTTTAGCCCCAGTCTCAGGAATCTTATGCTTGATCTTAATATCAACTTACCAGAGTTGGGGAGTCACTTGACTCAGACTAATGACTTCATCCAGTATTTCATTTTTGGCCTTTTCATAGAGTTCATTCTGCAAAAATGTCATATTGTTAAAATACCTTCACTTTTGATTACAAGTAGAGGATCTCAAGTTTACAGTGAAACAAATCCTAAGCTTTTATTTATTATTATAACTTACCCTATCCAGCTCTCTAAGTCGAGGGTAGTTGTTCTTCCACTCTGTCTCTAGGTTGAAGCGAGATGCTAAGGGGAGAAGAAAAAGTGTCAACTTATATTTGTTTAGTCTCTTACAGTTTTAAAGTAGTACCTTTTCAGAATGTTCAATCAAAAGCTTTTTTCTGTTACAAATAAATAAAGAATCTCTCCTGGTGTATGTCAGTTAGAAGATATTCACTCACATGCATGGATGAATATGAATTTTAATTGAATTTCTTTTTTTTTGCTTTTGATCATAGCTCCATCAAACAGAAATTCTCTGTAATCAACAGGCAATAACATACAAATACAGGGCCTCCTTTGTTTCAACCTGGGATGATATAAAGGTAGCTCTCAGGCTGCTAATGGTGCCTATCCGTTAACGAAAGTGGGTGAGGATACACTCACTGTCTTAACTGGTCCCTTAGGAGGAGAGAGGATGGGACCAATTTCACACTCTATATCAAAAGCCAGTTTTAATTCTCATACATGCACACAAAGCAGACACAGTATGAGAAAAGGGACGCACACACAAGGACCTGCTGTCCCTGTCCTCAGCTCCCTATCCACAGTGGGGATTAGGCTAATTGCTGGTTTGTGGGGCCACATTGGCGCCAAGCATGGAGGATGGAGGCTGGCTGTGTGTGATTTGATGGGATATGGATCAATACTCAACACAATGGGCCTATGGGAACTGCAGTTTCAAAGCAATAAATCTCCTGTACTGTTAGCAACTGGCTAGTGATTGTCTCAACTAATTGCAGTTTGAGGGTCAGATTGTGGAAAAGTGTGGCAGGGTGGGATGTGTACAGCCAGCCGAAGGAGGTGGAGGAGTCAGAAGAAGATTCACATCCACCACTTTTAAAGATAATCAACAAAACCATTGAGAGGTGTTCAATATAAGAATCTCCAAAAATAAAAAATTACTCACCTACACAATAGACCAGAGTAAGACCAAAATGTGTATTCATACCTTTAAAGACATCTGCCTGCTGCTCTACAGACTCTCGAACCATCTTCCAGAAACAATCTGAGACAGCCAGACTCAAGTTCTTCGTGGTCACCTGATGGGCCTTCAGCATGCCGTCCCTTTTAGCAAAGAGATGCATGCCGTCATATTTAGATTCATTGATTTTGAGGAGATGTTTTCATTTTGGTGAATCAGATGACACTTGCCTTAATAATCTAGAGTTTTGGAAGAAGTCTTCCTCATAGTCTTTAATGGAATCTATACTTTCACTGCTGCTCCCTGCAAAAACAGACCAAAGGACAATGTGTGAGTTAAAGTTTAAATTAGTGCATTATTTCCAAAGAAGCTTCCCTGAAGATGAGTATGTGCAAGCAATAATACTTTTTATTATTATTGTATTTCTTTATTTTGAAAGACAACATAACAAGTCCACTAGCACCTGAAAACACAAAAATTAAGTTGAAAAGTAGCTTAATGGTGTCATAAACTTAGAGAAAGTTGAAAATGATTTAAAAATGGTATAAAAATCCAAATGAATACAGCACATTACCTCTTCCAGTCACTACAGCAAAGTAACCCAAGGCCTTCATGGGGAACAGCTTGCCTTCCACTATTTGCTGGATCTAAAAGAGAAAATGAACAAAAAACAACTTACATTGGAAGACAAGTCCACCATAGAGTAAAGACTTTTCCAAACAGCAGCTCTATCAAGGAACTATAACAAAGATTCTTAGCGCCCTCTTGTGGTGCTGCTGCATACAGCTTTTCTAATGGAACTCACAGTGCAGACACAAGTTGGATATCCATACATGAGGTTTGCTTAAACCACTATTTTTAGCACACTGATGCCACTTCAGTAGAGATGATGATCAAACTTATCTTACTTTCTCAGTTTTTTTCAGTTTGCTCATTATATTTTAACCAAAGAAAATTTTAACTGTGGCATTACTGTCCTTTTAGATGGCAGCACTGAGAGAGTAGCCATTTGCATGCTTTTTATAACAATATATGTAACGGAGCAAGTAACACAGTTTCAAGGAATTAATTTAAAACAGCAAAATATTGTTATGATGTAATCTTCTTCTGAAGGTTCAGCTCTCTTACTCTGCTTGGGCTGGCCAGGTTCTTCTCAGCCAAGTCCACTTTTGTCAGTACAAAAATGGTTCTCTTTCCCTGAGGGTCCATCTGGCTCACCAAGTCTGTTACAATGCTCCGCTCTGCATCCACACTGCCATCTGAGAGGCAAAATGGGACATGATGTAATTTAAAGTTTCAGTTTGCAGAACAGGGATGATTGCTACAAGTGGGGAAAAGGTGAAAGGTCTTGATTTTTTCTGGAGAACACATACATAGAACAAAATTGGTTATTACGACCACTCTATCACAGTGATTCATAGATGGAGTGCCAGAGCACTCGGGTGCACCTTTAGACAAGTCGAGGTGTCACTTTGGATTTTGTACTTAAATTCTTACACAACTAACAACTACTAAATGGGTTTTCAATCGACTGGTACTTTAGGTCCAACAATTTCCACATGCAGGAGCATGTTTTTTTAACTTGAAATATTCATTTAAAAGCCTTTATGGAAGCACAATCTTTTGCAACTAATGGAATTTGTTGGTAGAGAGGAAATCATTCATTTATTTGTCTCTCATATTAATCATATCACTTTAGATTAAAATGTGACTTGTTAAGTTTAAATGCGTTACAAAATACATCTTATCTAATAGAGTTTCATATGGATTCTTCAATAATTTTGTGATAGATATTCTATGCATAATAAGTTGCTTGTCCATTTCCGTAAGACATTATTTGACGAAAACCACATAGACAGACTGATATGATACTGTAAAACCTATTAAAGTAGCCATTTTCATGGTTATGTACTTGGTATGCCTTGATATTTTGGCTTGATTTCAGTTTGGCCTTGGCGGAATAAAGTTTGGAAACCACTGATTTCTTAAATATTGCCATAATCAATGATTGCTGCAAGTGCCGACAGTCTGCTCATTACTCACCCTGAATACAGAGGATGATTGCATTGGGATTCTGCATGTAGGCCTTGCTCATGCTGAAGATGGTTTCCTTGGTATCCGATGCCATGCCTGTTGTCACCGTCTACAAAAACAAAAATACACAAAGATTTAGACACTGAATTTGTCACCCTATTTCGAGGACAACAGAGCCGTCTCAAATAGTGTGAGGTCTAGGTGTGCTTTGGGAATTTAAACTATCATAAGTTATTATTACAGAATTCCATCTATTAACTATATCAGTTCATGAGTTGCATGTTTACATAAACATTATTTTTGTAAATTAACTAAACGATAATGGCAATTGTTACCTTTGAGTCACTCCCATTTCTTGGCTAACCTAATTTAAGGGAAATTTATGAGCCTGGGCAAGTTTAAATGTGTGTTCTAGATATACAAAATTTGAAGTTTTGACCAAAATCTTCAACAATGTTGTAAAAAAAATATTGTGTGAGTATTACAGTTGCCTGACAAATTTTATTTCGCATTTATCATTTGTGGATAAAAATATCTTTTTCAGATTGATAACACATGTTAAAGAGGCTTAATCCATTGATCTAAGTGTGGTGTGCCTCAAGAGTTTGGCTTAATTACATGTAAGCTTAGGGCAAAAACAGTTTGAAAACCAGAGCCATAGAGGATGAGCATTAATGTAAACGGGATTATAAAAATGCAGTCCTCATCTCAAACACTTTAAGAAAGAAAGAAAGATTTTCATTCGAACAGTCACAACAACAGTTTGAAAAAGTATACTCACACTGATGACACCTGGTAAGTCAACAAGCACCATCCTCTGTATGCCAGGACCTTTCACACTAAGGGATATCGTCTGAAAAGGTGATAATATAGTTTGTTATTGTATGAATATTTAAGAACGTTAGAAATAAGCAGAAGATTTATTAGAAACAGAATTTTAAGCACTATGTCCAACCTCAGAGCTGACTGTCTGTCCCTCCTTCACGCTCTTCCTCATCCTCAGCTCAATTTCATGCCTTAGAGCAGCCAGCTGCAGGACGGGAGCAGAGTGAGAAATGAGGTTAACAAGGGAAATGAATACTTTGTGATAAAATTACTAGGTTATTCAGGCAGAGACTTACATCCTCCTCCTTGGTAAGGTCAAACTCCCGGCCACTGTCCTTAAACATGGCCACATGGTGGGGGCCCTCACTGAGTGTCACCTGTAGAGTTGAGATAATAAGATTAGGACTGTCAGGAGTGAGGGTCACTCAAAAAGCTGTTTTTATTCTCTCTCTACTGTCGTTTTCTACTCAAAACGATTTCTGTTATCATCATATATTTGTAAGTTCTAATATGGAAACACTAATACACATACCTTGACAGGAGAGCGTGTCATCATCTCTCCTGACCCCCTGGGAAAGATTCTGGCTTGAGCGATCATTTCCAGCACGCTGGTCTTTCCAGCACTCTGATCCCCAACAACAACCACCTACAGAAGAGAGGTTATTGATGAGAAAAAGGACAACACATCAAACATGAGGAGAGAGGCCAGAAGAGCCATGAAAGTCAGCTAAACCAAATGTCATCTTGAAAAAATGAAGGAAATATGTACGGTGGCCAGGGTCCTAGAAATGACATTTTAGGTTTATAGATTTCCATGTTCAGTGGTTTCACTCATTGTAAGTTACCAAATAACCCAAAAAGACCGACAAATGTAATATTTTGAAAAGAGACAAGGCCAAAGCCAAAGGAAAAAAAACATAGCTCATGGATTATACAACGCAGACAAATGTTGCGTTAAATGTAGAAATTTGATAGCCTCCTACCCTTGGCAAGTGGTCCTGGGTGTTGTAGTTTGCATCATAATCAGACAAGATGTCCAGAACTTCAGAGTACAGGTCAATAAGGGATTTCTGCAGAAGGAAACATATTAGTCAAGTATGTTTGAGTTTTGTGCATTAATTAGGACTGAGATTGCAGAGTAAAAAGACAGCAATGAAAAACCAAAGGCAAAAAGAAGACAGAAATCAATAGTATACAAATACTGGCAGAGAAAAAAAATCAAGAAAATCATAAAACTCTTGAGGAATAGAAAGGCAAACTGAAATGGTGAGGAATATGATTGTACGTAAGTGTAAGGATGTATCAATTAAGAGTTTGTATGCACAACCTACCTTTGCTTTCCTTTGGTGAATCCCCTTGTCATCTTTTTGCAGCACCACTTTCCTTAACTCTTTATTCTCCTTCTCCAGTCTTTCAAGCATCCGCTGATATTTAAGCTTGGAGATCAAAACAAGAATCAACATCAGCATCTATGGATGGTGTATGTTGGCTACTTTATCTTTTAATCATTTTTAGTTGTACAATCATAGAGAGTACAACCATTAAGCAGTATCATCAGAAAACAATTACTGGTATTACTTTTAAAACTATTTGATAATTAAAAAAAACTCTTCAAAGTGTAAGTAAACCCCAAGACAAGTTTTGTTCAGCCAAAAACTCATGTACATGTGTGTCTCTCGCAATCTGGTGCTCAGTTTGGGTCCAAATCCTAACAGTTAAAAACAAAGTATTTGCATTCTGAACATCTTTGTAGAAATAAACATAGCCAGTGCTCCTAATACACTGAAATACAGTTACTGTAGTTTTATTTTTAAAGGCTAAAAACTGGATACAGGTGAGGTATGTGGTGCCAGGTTCGGTCACAAAAGGGCTCAACTACCCAAACATTTAGTCTCTTGGCTTTGAAGCGAGGTAGTTTAAAAGTTTTTAGTCATCTATCTGATGAATCATATGCTTATTCTTTACTTCATTAATCTTAAAATAACTTTAGCTTTTTACCTACATTTTTAAGTGTAAACATGCACATAATGATCTGAATATTGGGCAAAATCTAGATTTGTTAATCTAATAATGGCCTTTATCTGGTTAGAGTAATCAGACCATGCTGTTAACATGACTTCTTTAGTAAACAGGCCACTTTTGGTGTGTCTGTTGGACGTTACCTGCAGGCTCAGCCAATCAAAGACAGAGCTGTTATTCTCAAGGGGTTGCGGGTAGTGTAGTTTCATTATCTGAGGCTGTTAAAAAAAATCATGTTTTCCTAAAACAACATACTGTGTCAATGTGTGTACACTTGTGTCTTCTACAAGACCAAATGCCCCCCCCTTACTCAATCAAATTTTCTGTCCAAAAAAGCCTGTTGATTCAACAATAACAGCCAAATACAGGAGTTTTCAGGAGATACCAGGCTCCTCCATCAGAGATGCTGCTGCACCATGGTAGGATTACCAGATTTGTAGTTTAACTTTTTGACTCACCTGCCAAAGTGGCGGGCAGATAAAAGGCATCACTGGCAGAGCAAAAAAATGTGTTTTGTGTTGCATGAATATGTTTCAGTATACTTAAGAAGTTAATATCAAATTCTTTTTCACAAATCGTTTAAATAGATCATAAAGTATAGCAGTAACAGAAAATATACTTACTCAGCATGTATTTATTTATGACTTTCAGGTACAAGCACTGAATAGCTATGTTTCACATAACCCTACTAGATTTAGCTACCAAGTGAAAAATTTACCTGCATCTGGCTTCTGGTTAGTGTAAACTCTGAGGATAAAGGGTAGTGTAGTACGGACACCCAAGAATGGGAATAAACCATGAAAAGCAAGGCTGAAAATATACAAACTCAGGTTTTCCACAAAAGCATAGTCGATTGTTTCACAAATGCAAGCAACTTGTTATACATTTATCCCAGACAGTTATGAAAATTATATTTATTAATATAATTTGCCAGAGCACCACTGACTGTATGATACCTTGGCTTTTTTCTGTTCCTGGGTAGATGCATATCACCTAACACTTTGGGGTTTAATAACTCTTTATTTAACTTTATAACTACAATTGCAAAACTGAGAATACTGAATAACAAATCTCTAGATAGACTGGGATGACTTTCCTGGCATCATTTTTTTCTCTGTTTAAATCAACTCATGTTGGATACTGTAAAAATGGTATAAAAAAAAAAACTGTACCTGTGTGCGGAGCAGCTCTTCTTGAAGCTGGTCTATCTTTTCTTTGTCAGAAGACTAGAGGTTCAGGTGAAAGAAGACAGTATGAAAATGAGTACATGTTAACATTTGAAAATCCATTAAAGCTCATCGAGCAACTCCACAAACTGACACCCCACCAGCACCATGAAGGTTGATTACGTGCACACTGCATTACAGAGAGGGCCCGTGTTGAGAGCAGAGTTAATGCAAAGAGAGAGGGACAGAAATCTGATTTCAGGCAGACATTACCCATTCTTCTATTATTCAGACTTGACAAACAGGCTTTTGATTCACAAACAGGCACAAATTACAGTGTGAGCCCCCAAAAATACAGCTGAATATAATCACAAAATCATGAGGCTACTGCAACCTGATAGTTTATGATTGAGCTGATTAAATGTCTTACACACTGTGCAGTATTTTAATCATGATGAGAGACAGGACAGAGTGCAGGAGACAGAATACATGGACAGATGGGATTTTGAAGCAAAAGAAAGGGGATTTAACAAACACAGCAAACTATTTGATACAAACTATTTCTAGACTTTACACCAGGTTAGGAGGGGAGCTCTGAATTAGTGAATTCAAAATGTTGTTGATTTCAGTCATAAAGAAATTCCTTCTGGCTTTAAACAACGTTAAAGGGCTACAGACTTCTACCTTGGGTCCACTCAAGTTAGCTTCAAAAAGTGCAGCTCACACCATGCAGCGGTTGCCACTCCACTCCATGCAGTGCTTCTGAGCATGAATGCTGCTGATGATTATCTATCCATTTGCATGAGAGATCTATGTTGCTGTTCCTCTGGAACTCCTGCAGAGTCGCATGGATGTCCTCTTCTACACAACTGATTGACAAAGCCACTCTGAGCTATGGGGTGATATATGGAGACTAATGCTGCGTAATTAAGGGGACTACACAAGAGCATTATGATGTTATAATGTCCAGACTATTAAAAATATTAAGCCCCTAAAGGTTATGAAATACTTGATTACAACATTGATTTGGTCTGAGGGGCCAATCAGACATACATAACTAGGTAGTGATACAGCAATGCAGTTCCTTAATTTGTCATATGGATTTTTATTTGGTACATCAGAAGCCATGTTTGAGGTCTTCATTTTAGTGTAGAGAACAAGTCACAGTGGCGTATAAACTGCAGTCCGTTTGTAGGAGTTTCTAAGAGGGTAAAAGAGTTCTTGTTGCAAAGTATCTGTATTGTTTTTGGGTGAGTCCACAAATGTGCTTTTAGCACCATCAACTTTTACCATCTCTGCTTTTGATTTTGCTACCACTGTTACAGTAGCTAAACTTTCTGGCAGAGGAATTGTTGTGAAGTGCAGACTTAGAGGATGTGAGAGTTGCACTATCCACCTCTGCCTACTCTTTACAACTGAGGAATCTGTAAAAACAAATCAGTACCACACGTGCATTAATCACTTCCGGATATAGCAGTGTTTTATTGAAATGCAGGATTAGGACTTTAAGAGGATTAATTCTCTCTGCCGCTCTGTGTTTACTTGCATGTTTTAAGAAGTGATACTGCCAAATGCATAATGATACAGGGAATGAAAGCTAACTTTAAACAGCTACTGGTGTGTTTCATGTCATGTTGGCAGCTGCACTTGCAGTAAGGGCAGCAAATGTCTCAGCATCTCTTACTTTTGTACATCTGTAAAAAAGCTGCGGTCAACTTTATAAAAAAAAGTACCCCAAGTGCTGTTTATACACCAGATTTTATAGCAAGTTTCCAATAGATTGAAGATTTTATGCATAGGAAACAATCTAATTCAATTAGTGGCAGCACTTCATTGAATTGTTGTGTAGCTGTTTGTTAAAATTACTATGCACTCCCTTAACAATTGATTGTAAAAACATTCAATAACTTAGATATTGATCATTAATTCTTTTTTAAAATCTTCCTCTAGCAATAGTAAAATCACAAGCTCTAATCATATTTTAGATAACCCTTACACTATTTTTTCTGACCTTCAGGGGACATCTACAGCTGCTGCAGGGATGTGGACTGTATGGTGGTAAATTGCCACTGATGTGTTGTATGTGCTCACGAGTGTGACAGAGCACATCTGACTACACTTAGGTCTGAGTAGCAACTTAGCGTCTGGAGTGCTACAATGGAGGACATTAAATCGCTTTTTGGTCTGCTGTTAAATTGATTTTTATTTACGGTACTCTTGTCAGCTATGTGTGTCTATCTTGTAAATATGAGGTCTCCTGAGGCATTGATGGGATAGGGCGGATCTAAATGGGGTGGGACCTTCACCTTGCGTTTCTGCTGAAGGGGAGTGGGGCTCGGAGGTGGACTTGGAGCAGGCTCTGGCGGTGGGGGGCGCGCATTATTGGCTGCTGCGGCCCGCCGGACCTCCTCCTCGTGCTGTTGGATCTGCTGTTGAATAAAAATAAGCTCGCCCAGCAGACCCTGCTGAGGTACGTCATAATGAGATACAGGCAGCAGCAGCAAAAAGACAACCAGCCATTGGGCTGGACAGTCACACAGGCAATGCTGCATCCAAACACAGGGCGATAACAGGAAACTTAGCCCATCATTCCCGGTGTCATGAATCTTAGAGATGTCTCAGAGTCATGATGAAGTTAAACAGCTCAGGACTTCAGCTTTGGTAATTTTGCCACCAACATCAGTGTGACCCAACAAAGTCAGTCTCTCTCAAACTCAAAGAGAAGATGCCAAACTTTGCTAGACTGAAAGCAGAGGAGGTGGCTAATACCACAACCAGCACCTCTCAGCAAGTGGCAACGATACTAAATCTTTCCTCATCACCATGCACAACTCTTGATGAATGACTATGCGTTTACTAAAGATACGACAACACTATGGCTGGTTTTCATACTAACAGTTAACAGTGTAAAATACAGTAAAAGTCTGAACTTTTACTGTCATGGCAGAATAACAGCTACGATGACTGTATGTGCAACACAATGATGTTGGTCAGTTCAAACATAAAAAGCCTGATGAAGCTGAAGGTGATGATCATGGAAGCAAAGCAAGCACTGGGCTATGTTTCTATCGGGAAGTAAAAAGCATCTGTTTAGCAGGTGAAATATGCTTCAGCTCAAGGTTCCCCAACATGAAATCAGCATTTGACATTACAGTTTTTACATCAATCTGATTTGTGAAATGCAAAAAAATGAATTTTATTAAGGAGAAACATCAACTTGTAACAGTTGTGTCCATGTTGGAGACCATGATTGCAGACTAAAAGCAGGGAAATGAGAGGAAAGCCACATCCTTCTATTTAATTCACTGCTTAATATCAATAATCAAGCTTTCATTTTTTAGACATTAGCTCTTTACAGTTTTGTATAAACACAGACAACATGAATAACAAGCAGAGGGACACTGAGACAGATTGCTCTGTAGAAAAGAAAAAAAGGCAAAAACAAGAGACATAGAAGACAATGACAATGACACAAATATGTTTTTTGACTGATATATAATAAGCAAAAGCAGGGATCACGTTCATGGATATAAAATCTGTGGGAAAAAAAAAAAACAACTGAGAAGCTTAACAAGAAGTGGACACATCTGAAGCGATGACAAATACCAGAGTGATTAAAATTTCAGCTTTTACTCTGTAAGAATCATCTTAAGAACAAAGCTGTTGAAACTTCTTTACCTGATAGCAAGAAAAGAGCACTGTGATGAAACTTTGACTTCTGTTTAAAAAGCTGAGAGCTGATTATATTATACTGCTGCATGACAGTGACAAAAGAGCTGTTTTTTGACCACAGCATTGCAACACAGCCCTTAAAGCTGAACTCTGATGTAGACTGGCAGCCAGTGTAAGACTCACAATTCACATTCAGTGGAACTTAATACTGCAATAGAGCAACATTTACCCACAAATATGTTTATTTTGTACATTCTGATTCAATTCACTGTAGTTTTTGCCACTGAGGTGAAAAGGTAGCCGAGCTGCAGATAGGAGCTGAGTGAGAGCAAATGTAAGTTAAGTCAAGAGGGCAAAGCACAGGAGTATTAGATGGTTTAACATGCTTACCTTTTTATATTGTTTGTCGCTGCTGTCTTGTGTGGCTGCAGCAGAGGAATCTGTGGCTTTAAGAGGAGGATCACCTGAGGTCTCTGCAAGAGGAGAAACAACAAAACAGAATAAGGTAACACATGAAAATGTTTCATTGGCCACTGAGTGCTGAAAAATAAAGCGCAGGAAGACAAAGATGCCACAGCGGAAAGATTGCAATTTGAGACAAGTCGATGATTGGACGTAGAGAAGAGGGCTTCCAATTCAAGTGTTTGGAAAAAAGAACTGTACTGATAACCACATTTAAGTTTTTCAGAATCTTAAAAAATATGTATGGTAAAACCGGTTTGGAAACTGGTTGTCGATGGTTCTGTTTTGGTAACAAGTTGGTGGATTCTCCTGTGGCAAAAGCAATGTGTTAGAGATGGAAAATAAATCTTGACCATGATATAAATTGATGTATCTCAGTATTTTTGTCCAAACATTTGTGAAGCAAAAACTAAAAGCAGCCTGAGATTATCCCACAGATTAGTGCATGTTAATGTAATTATGGAAAGCAGCCAATACAGGCCAGGGAGAGAGAGGGTGGAAGTCAAAGGAGGTAAAGAACACACGGGTGGAAAAAAGAACAGTCAAGGACAGTCAGGTTAAAGAAAGTTGAAATGGAAAAGGGGGGCATACTGAACCTCCATCTCAGGGTTTTACAGACCAAAAATAACATCTACACTTGTCATGTTTTTCCCAATTTTATACTTTTTGAGAACATTATTGAGTCAGGTTCCCAGAACATGTCAAAACAAATGATGAAGGGTGTAAAATTGAAGAATAACTTTGTTAATTTAAAAATATATATATATTATTTCAATTTATCATCAAATAACTTAATGAAGAAAATGTAACTGAATACTCTGTGTCCAAGATGATTTTTTTTTTTCAATAACTGAGACAGGCCATTCACTTCACTAAATACAGACCCTGCATTACTTATTAATGCAGGACTGCAGTCAGCAGCACTGGTCTGCAACCTAGAAGCCAGCGTCCTGAAGAGATGCTCTCCTACCACCTTTAGAGCCAACCATGGCAAGCAGGGACCCACAACATTACCAACACTGTAGCCAGAGGAGTGTTAAACAGCAGCAGGGAGAAAAGAAGGGAGGGGCGGCGCTACAGAGTGCAGGTTTACACACCTAACAACAGATGCAGACCAGAAGCTCCTTTGACTTCACTACCCAAACTCACACCTGTGGAGAACGTCGAGGAGGACAGGAGGGTCAGGGAGTAGGAGAAAGGAAGAACAACACAAGATAAAAAAAATCATGTAAGACAGAAGCCGAGGGATGGTGGTCAAAGCAGGGACACGGCTAGATGATGTGTGTCAAACAAAGCTGCTGCTGTGCCAGAGCTTCAGTGAAGCAGCCACTTAATGAGAAACTTTAAAAGGCATGAGCACACTCAACACTAGGTCTGATCCTTGAAGAACCACAAAAAGTATTTCTTTATACCATCATGGTGTAATAATTTCTAAGTTTATGGTGCACTATAAAAATATAATCAAGACTCTGCTGTGATTTAAAAGGAATATTACAAGTTACAGATGTTTGGACTCAATTATGTGGCTGAAAAGTTGTAATGATTGTTGGATACATTAAAGATTATTTCAAATTTTCATTTACAGCTTTAATTAAAAACTGCTGAAAGAAGATTGCTCCAAAACAGAGGCGACTAAAAATGCTTTGCAACATCAAGAAAGTTAAACAAGACATTAGCATTGCACTGGAGAAAACTGATTCCAAAACTGATGATGTTATTTGATGTAAAAGATGTGCTGGTAGTAGAATATTCCAGCAACTGAGACAATATCAAAAGGGAATCAACAAAATCAGAACACTGAAGCATTAAGCAGACAACTACCTCAAAGATTTCTTTAACTTGAAGTCAATGCAACCTCTTTCTTTTAAAGTCACTGTGACATAAAAGAAACAAGTGCCACTCTTCAAGCTTGGTATGCTGCAGTCATAAAATGTACAATTTGAAGAAAAAAGAACCAATGCAGAAGCGGAAAGCAGGTTTGTGTGGGTATTATACTACCAAAGCTACAGATGTAAAAACAAGGAAACAAAAACTATGTGAATTTTGTTATGAAGCAATACCTGTAAGGCAAATATAAGGTTTTGTTCTCTCACCAGAAGAAAGGAGGCTTTTAATGAAAGTGAAGTTCTCTCCTATCTTGTCAAAGTCTGGCAGTAGCTTGGCTATTTCCTCTATCTCCGGTAAAGCTTTGGCCAGTTTATCTGGGGATACAGAGGGGATATGTTAAGCAGAAATAAAAAAGTAAGCGGATCCTATTACATAATGCAAAACAACCCAGCTATACATTATTTTTAAAAAAGTACCCTTTCATGGAAGAGTCTAGTATTTGTATTGAAATTTTCAACAATGGAATTTTAAACTTACCAAAATCAATCTGCTCACTTAATTCCCAGACAAAATCAGGAATGACCCAGTTGTATTCACTTAAATCAGGCAGCAAGTCCTTCCACTCTTCATAGGTCTGAGGATAAAGGGACAGAATGACAATTACTTCATATGAATACAAGAAGTGCTCTGAGAGCACAAACCTCCGCCAAAGCATTTCCAACATTCACAGGCAAGTTATTGTCAAAAATGTTGAAAACTGCTCGCACTGTTAACAAAACCTTGAAAAAATTCCAGGATCCACATCTGGATTTGCGTCATCACTACAAAAATTGTATTACTCCTCCCCTGTGCCATGACCAACAGTCCCCAGAAATGTGATCAAAATCAATTTAGAACTTATTGAGTTATTAGTGAAAACCTGGAAAACTGCCCAGATCACACTGTTAACAAATCAGTATAAAATGTCAAGGAACCACATCTGGATTTGGAAAATGTAATCACTTTTTTCTCGTACAATGGCCAACATTCCCTGAAAATGTCCTTAAAATCTGTTTACTTTTTGAGTTATCCTGTTCACAATCTTACACAGAAACAAACGCTGGCAAAAACATAACCTCCTTTGCAAAGGTAATAAGTTGTTTTATAATGGATGCACGGATGAGGGTTATTGCTGCTGAAACCTATCACTGGTCACCTATGAGAGAAACAGGTTTATACCAATTCCAGTTATGCCCCAAGTTATGTTATAGCAGCTGGTAAAATAATTGGTCAGGCTTCTTGGCTTTGTAGTATACCAGGACCACAGACCAAAGATCATCCTTCTTCAGTCAACAACATGCATTTATTCAGTTGACTTATGCAGAAGTTAAATCATTTTATTTTGCAGAGGAAAACACACAAATGTTCGCCTTTTAAGTTTCTCACTAAAATCCCAAAATTCAATTTCATTAGTCCATCCATCTTAGCATAAAAATGATTTTACCTACTAGTCATTACATATATCACGCTCATATTGACATTAGCGATGTATCTCCAGTTACTTTTCCTTACGGCACTAGCCCCGCCCCTTTCTGGGTGAAAACCCGATTGACTGAATGACAGTACATCGAGAAAATACGGTCTAGAGTAATTTATAAGTTTAAACAATAAAACAACACAGTTAAACAGCTATTTGGAGCCCAAATCCAACAGGCAATAAGCTGAACATAAAGCGACATTTTCTCAGAGAAGTAATCAAAATCAAAACTTTATGAAATAAACAGACTGATCATGGGATCTGAGTGTCCATTTGGTCCATCACCATCTAACTGAGCGAACAAGCTCATCTTGTGATCAGAACTACGATAACCTGACATCACATTTCTTTAAAGAGTATTTAGTCCTGTTACCCGAGTTGAGACTTTGCTATTGACATGTATTTAATTTATTTGTGAATGTGTAAAGAACCTGTAGTCAGACAGGCACACTACAGCTTCTATATAAGAGCAAACGAACCAGAAATGCACATCACTGAGCCCACAATTTAACACATGACCCCTTTCTAGTCTGGTCCAAAGCCTCAAAACTCTTTTCTTATTTTTGTCCACTGGGGATGAAAATTATAAAGTGTAATGTCTTTTTTAATAATATTAAGCACAAAACACTTGCAATGGAGTTAAATTGCAAGCTCTATCCACTTATCAATTGGGGGTGTGGACGGAGACAGTTCATTAGCATTTACAATGAAACAGTCAGTTCTAACCAAGGCTGAAGGAGGGGTGGTTATAGGCACACTAAAATCTGATATCTTGAGGATTCTTTTTAATTGCAAACAAAAGCTCTGGAGACACCTGGGACCAGAGAAAAATTGTCTAAAATATTGTACCTTTAAACTCAGGGATGACAGCATAATCAAGAACTCTAGGGTCAAATAAAAGGTAAAAAATAAATTACAAAACATAATTCAAAGATACTCATTACTTGCCTTTTTTGCTGTGTAGCCTCCTCCCACTGCCGTACCCAGCAGAATGTATCTGAGCCTCAGCAAGCGGGCAGCAAGGCGTGCCACCCAGAAGTTGCGTTGCTGCCGATAGCCATGGCCTCCTGAACCCGGGGGAGGCTTTGATCGCATTGGCAACCGGGACATGGAAGTGAAATAGCGAGCTGCAGTGCGATGAGGGGTTCTTTGAGGATTGGTGTTGCTGGAGTATCGGTGGTGAATGGCACGGGACAGAGGATGTATCTTCTGCAGGGGTACTCGAAATCTAACCCCCATGTTGGTGGAGACCAGGTTCCTGCAGGCAATGCTGAGATGGAAGAAAAAATTTACAATACAGGATTCTATTTGAACCTCAGCCTACAACAACTCTGAATAAACAGTACCATGCAGGAGTTTTGAGTAGGTTTGAAGAAATGCTGTAAAATAGGAAAGCTTTCAAAATGATACATTTTAATTGTTTAAAATCTGACTCAAATAAATAATTGGTGTGACTATCCTTCACATTTAAACTAGCAGAATTCTTAGGTACACTTGCACAAAGTCAAAGATTTTGTGGAATTACAGTCAGGTATGCAATTCACAATTTACACCAAGCAGCTGCTAATAATCATCATGTACAAAAGAAGGTTTAAACTGAATCACTGAGTGAAAAAGAAACAACTGTGTAGGAGGCTTAAGGCAGAGTGAGGTAAAGCCAAACTCTGCTATCAAAGAGAGGTTGTGAGAGACAGTTCCATGTCGTAGATTATATGCCATGGCAAGACAGAGCAACAAGACACAAGGAAGCTATTTTACATCAGCAAAGTCTCTCCCAAAAAAAGATTTCAAAGTAAACTGGGGATTCACTATGTGCTATTTAGGCTAGTTTGAGGCAGCACAAAAAAGGCAACCCTGAGGTTCACAGACACAGTGGTCAGCCAAGGAAACTAAGTGCAGAAGATGAAAGACACAACGTGCATACTATTCTTCAAAATTGGAAGATGTCTAGTAGTGCCACCAGCTCAGAGGTCTCAGAAACCAGTGGGATCCAGGTAGACTCATCTACTGTCTGGAGAAGTCTGACTAGAGGTGGTCTTCAGGGAAGAATTGCAGGCAAAATGCAATACCTTCACTGTATAAACAAGGCCAAGCATCTCAACTATGTATGAACGCATAGGAACTGGGGTGTAGAAATATGGCAGCAGGTGATCTGGACATAAGAATTGAAATATAAGGCTGTGGCTGAAGCAGTTAGTTTGCTGAGGGGCTGAAGAGTGTTACGATAATGAGAGTCTGCAGGCACCAGTGGAAGTATGCTGGAAGTTCCTTGCAAGTTTGGGGCTGCATTTCCGCACATTTCTGAGTTTAAGATTTGGTAAGGGTTAATGGTGTCCTCAGTACAGAGAAATACAAGCAGATACTAAACCATCATGCAATACCACCAGGAAGGCGTCTGACTGGCCCCAGATTTATTCTACAGCTGGACAATGACCAAGCAAATATTGCTAATGCCATGAAGAGCATCTTCAGTGTAAAGAAGAACAAGGTTTCCTGGAAGTGATAGTATGGACCCAACAGAGACCTGATCTCAACATCACCATGTGTGTCTGAGATTACATTAAAAGACAGAAGGATTTGAGCCAGACCACATCTATAAATGGTTTATGGTTAGTTTTCCGAGATGTTTGGAACAACCTACCTGCCAAGTCCCTTGAAAAACTGTGGGCAAGTGTACTGAGAAGAATTGAGGCTGTTTTGAAGGTGAGGGGCAGCCACACCAAGTATTGATTTAATCATTTACTTTGTAATACTGAAGTGATAAAGCTATCACTTTTGTTTGTAAAAGCACTCTTACTTAACAGCATTTTGCATACCTGCCTGAAACTTCTGCACAGTATTGTTTGTCATCTTCAGGTAGCTCTTTGTACTTCCCTAATTACACAACTGGTGAGATATCAAGGGGCAAAATAGAACAAGCAATCAATTGTTTATAACAAAATATCATTCATCTGAAAAGAGCGGTTACAAAACAAGGAAAGCTATGAGATCTTTCTGAAACAGACACTGCTCCATTAAGACTGTACACTTTCTCCTCCACTGTTTTCCTCTACCATTAATTGGGGCAGATGCATGTTGACACTTGTCATTCTCACTACACAGCTTGACTGCTTTAAATGAAAAGCAAAGAGGCCCACAGAGTAACCATGTTTTGATGTGATTAGATTAGATTAGATTAGATTAGACTAAATTAGATTAGATTACATTAGATAGACCTTTATAAGAACTTTATTAATCCTTTTGGGAAACTCCCTCAGGAAAATTACAATTCCAATAGCAGTTTGAAAAAGTAGATAGAAAGCTATTTAAAAAAGATAGATAATACATAAATAAAAATATAACTAAGTATTAAATAAATAAAATGATTTGAAAATAAATATGATGATTCACATCAATAAAATATAAAGGTACTTTAAATTTAGTTCAAGGCTTTGGTATTGCAAATTCACTGTTACAGTATAAAGGTTATCAGAGTTACTGTAGCTGAAGCAGATCTTACTGTAGCTTAGCTTCATATAAAGACTTGTCGAAGATCGACTTGGAACAACAAAAATCTGCAGATATTCACACAAAACACAACCACAATCACGTTACACACAACAATAATGGTGTATTACTGTTAAATACAACGAAACAAACTGTTGATAAATCATCGGGTTTACTGCCACTTTGTACAAGGTAGCCTCTCTACACAGAGGCAAAATGGAAAGAAAACAACAACCTGTAAGCCAATTTGTTTTCGATTTACAGCTGAGAGCCGTGCCAGACTCAATAGGATAGACCACACTCCCTGTGCTAGCTAGCTAAGCTAGCAGCTAAGGTAACGTCAGAAGCTAAAGCCGCTTCACGGTGAATAATGTTCACTTTACAATACTTCAGACACTGCACACTTGTGGGCTTTTATTGTGAGGTCATATACCTGGCAGGACGGGTGATTTATACAAGCAACCCGCTAGCCTCGCTGCCCTCAGCTGTCAAAATGACCGGCTAGGCGTGCTGTCTTAGCTTCTGCTGTCGTTTTCTTGACAAAATAAAAACTTACCAGGCAGCTTTACTCCCGACACGCAACATGGTGCTGCGATTAACAGCAGGTTCACCCAAATCTCTTCAAATTCTCTCTTTAGGCAAGATTTAATTCATCCTTCCATATGGTACACATTTGCTTGCCTGTTATGGCAGCTAGCTAGCTCGTTAGCTAACAAGGACACTGCCAGAATGACAGTCCACTTCCTGTTGATGGTACGACCTCAAAATCTGCACTGAAAGAAAACCGAAACACCGAAACACCAAGTTCTTATGTGGCACTGCAACAGTTTTGTATTAAATAAATGATCATTAAAACAGTGGTTTAAACTGAGTCAGTTTCACCTAAGTATGGTCATTGAAGCGGCACATACATTTGTACTTCTGAATCAAAGGGGAAATGTTCAGGAGCGGAACCTTTACAACAGCAATGGGATTTTTTTTTCCTCTCAGGCATTGAAGAGGTAGGTGGGTGTAAGGGAGTCGATATCAGTGGTCGCTTTTTTTAGGTTTTAACATATTCAAACAAGAAAAAGATTTAAATTGTTCCAAAAGATAATTTTAAAGATTTTTTTTAATATACCATTCACTCTGGTTTAAATATCACAATATAGTTGGATACTTAAAGATGCAAAAGGTTCAGCCCACACCACAAATTGACCAAATTCTTATAAACAGCGAATGCAACAATAAAATAGGAAGATGTCTGAAAGGCAATATTTTCACTGACCATAAAAGTAAGTCAAGTAAACAAAATTTACCATCATCAGACAAATATTTCAAATACCTGAAAGAAATGACTGTAGACATGTAATAAGATTTACAGTAGTTCCTGAGAATGATCTTTGTCACCTTAGTTAAAGTACTGTGTCTTTTTGTGACGTGTTAAGGTATGATTTTAAAGGTGCAAAAGTGGAGGGGTTAATTATTTTTTCTTCCTCCCACCTTCTTTGGTAAACTGTTCGTTTACTTCAGTGTAAGTGCACACAACTATGTGTGCTGTAGCTAGAAAAGCTGAAGTTGTACTCTTTCTGAACCAATTAAATAGACCCTTAAAAATCGGCATTTAGAGCTTTAATGCTTTGAAATTACCTATTAGATTTCAAAAAGAAAATTTGTATTCTGTATGACCAAAATTATCAAAAATGGACAGGAAAAGTACTATTCTTTTGGCCTGGAGTCTAAACAACCTCGTAAAATTAAGAAAAAAGTAAAGTGTTGCATGATAAAATGTTCTTTGTACCAGCATAACGTGTGATTTTTCAGGAATAATGTAAGTTTTATCTATTCAAGAGTTGAACTAATCATGAAAAATCATACTTGTCCCACTAACTGGTTTGTCTAATTTTTGATACAATTATGAAGATTTTGTCCCACTGAATAATCAGTGCATAATGTATCTGGTTCCTATGAGTAAATACAGAAAAATTAACTACTGACTAGGGGTGAATATTGGCAAGAATCTGAGGATACAATTATTTTCGCAATACATGGGTGACAATATATATATGGTATATATATTTATATATGATGATTTATTGCACACTGTTTATATGTATATATATATATATATATATATATATATATATATATATATATATATATATATATATATATATATATATATATACAAACTCAAGAATGCTCTACAAAATCTTTTAGTTTTTTCCACACTGAAATATGAGGCCTGTTAACCTTTATGCTTACATAATAGTTAGCACACATTGGCCTCTGGTAGCTCTTGTAGAGTTACGGTGTACCATTCATGCCCAGTGGAGAAAAATCAAGCAGACATGCAATTTTAAGAACATTTATTGAAAAGGAAGAAATCAAGATAAATCTGAAATACAATCCTCAGGGGAGAAGAAATGAAAATAAATAAAAATAAATTATAAGGTACAAAAATTTCCAAAAAAAATGTACATTTGTGCCAATAAAAATAATACATATACTCCAGGTAAGCCCCTTGCTGAGGTGTGGGAGCTACGAACAAAAACCACACCAACTGCACTGAAAGAGCCGACACACAGATGGACTGTGATGAAGTTATACCAACAGTACATTTTCATTGAGTTTGGGTATCAACTTTTATTATTTTCTCTATTCAATACAAATAGACACATTTCCCTGAGGAAACAACATCCACATGAGGCTTTAGATACTCAGTGGCTGACTCTTTCTAAATGCCGTTCAATGGTTGGTTACATGATGTGGATGAGAGGCTGATGCTGTCAACAGTCGTGTATGTTGTACCTGTATAAGAGCTCAAAGGTTTCAGCACAAAATCCATTGTCTTGACGTTGCTGTCAGATTAAAAGGCAAAGCTGTAGCGCTGAAGAAAAGCAGTAGAAATATTTACAATTTAATGAAGTTTCTGTATCAAGATGAAGTTATGACACAGCTGAGACTAAATTGTTGCCCATAACAGCAATAAAATCATTTCTACAATTCCGCTGGTAATGAGCAGCAATGCACATTCTTTTTGCCAATTACATTTAAATTTTACATGGATAGAAAAGATTTTTAAAGTGTAATACGATCAGTTAATAATCAAACTGAAACAAGATTGTCACATGTTGCTCATATTGTGAATTTAAAAGGAGCCAAAAGCAGATTTAATGACATAAATTCCCTTTTTGTGTCAGACCAAAGAGAAGAAACCAGCAAGAGAGAAGTACATTTGTCTAAAAGGGAAAAAATCTCTCTATTCAGGAGAGTTTAAGCTTTATGTTTCTGCACACTTGTTGCAGTCCGTTAACCCAAGACCGAACAAACATTGATCCATGTGCCCCAATTATGCTTCACAATATCTGATTCATATTGTGTGATAAATGCCCAGGATGCCCAAAGATAATGCAAGTTTATAACAAAAGTGAAAGTACAAATAAAATCCATAGACATAACAAAACAAAGTAGACATAAAACTGATTGTAACACAGTACCAAAATAGTAGAAAAACACACACCAGCCCTTTGATAATCCAAAAACCATACATTTTTATATCTAATCTTCTGACTTTTATGCATACACTAGAAATGTACATCTCATATATACAGATAAAATCCAATCTCTACAATAACTGGTACTTTTAAAGTCGGTTTCTACTGAATCACATCATATTTGATGGAATTAAATAGGCTAAATCTACATCTAATTCTTCTTTCTTTTTATTTCAATAAAGATGTAACAAAAACTCTTTGGAAATAGATTTGATAACCATTGTATTGCCTTGCAATAATCAATAAATTTTGTTCTTTACACAACATTCAATTTCAGCCTCAGTAGGTCATAAAAAATAAAGCAAATCAAAGAGGAAAAAAGATTCATGTTAAGCATGATAGTTGATGTCAAAAGACATTTCTAAAAAAAAAAAAAAAAAAAAAAAAAAAAAAAGGTCCTTTAGATATTTCTATGCGACTGTCTCACAATCTTTTCACAAATTGGCACATGGGAGTCAGTTGAGCCATGTTATGCATTAGATACACCATTTTTATATTTATAATTTGACAAAAAATACCCAAACAAAGTACTTTTAACTCAGCTCTAAACAAAGACAAAGTACTCATTCAGACTAGTCACAGATCACATTTAAGCTTGTCATCAAAATGTCTTTGAATCGTAAGTTTAGTTCAAGTATCTTGGCAGATAATGGCTTATATAAACTGACATACTTAAGTGTGTTTGTCAATTTTTTACTGTTTTAATTATTTTGCAGGAAATGGTTGATAATTAATGGACAAGCTAAATGTGGTGCTTTTTATGATGAAGTGTTACTTAATCCAGTGTTTTAACAGTTTTTAAAAATAATTTGTTTATACATGTTGAGGAGAAAAAGAAACTTAAGAGGTTCTCATATGCATTTTTAGGATAGTGGACCTCAACTTGTCTTTACCTAAGATCCACCAATTCCTCAAAAATGAGTGATAGCCACCCACATTTCTAAAAATTTTAAACTGCTCTCATTTGTGCCAACACTAAATCAGTCTTCAGCATAGATGAGACAAAACACATCTGAACAAAGAGATAAAATATATTTAAATTACATCATAAAAGCTCTGATGGAAAATGTTTTAAACCCTTTATTTGAACATTTTTCCCATGAAAACATGTCAATTCTGGTGTTTTGAGTGACTGACATGATGATTTTAAGTTTGGAAAAGGTCAATATATTTTTAAATATTATCACAGGAAAAAGTAAGATAAATGCAGAATATGTTGGCAAATTTATGTGACCCACTGAAAACAGCTCTGCGACACACTGTTGGGTCCCACCTACCACTTGAAAAGCTCTGCTTTAGGACACATAAGTGGTTTAAACCATTAACATTAGTTTATACAATTCATAAGAGGCAAGCTGCTGCTATGAGTACACGCTGTGTAGTTTTGACTGCATTGTGCATTGGAGTCTCTGATTTAGAGTTTTACTTCACTCTTAATCTCCTTCTTAAAGGATCAAACTCTTCCTCTGGTGGCTTTAAAATGTTTTTGTTTTTCCCTCATGGTAGCTTTGGTCACAAGTTATTAAATGACTCAATATATTTTCAATTACTTTATATAAAGATTGAGAAAAAGTAGCTACAGGTAAATAACATTCTCTAATAACGAGTCAGTCACCTCTTAATCTAATCAAGCACATTTTTAAAACCCAATTTTTTCCAAGGTCCCATATTTTACACCTTTGTAACAAGTTAACATTCATCCCAGATGTTCCAAGATCCTATTTTTAAAATCCATTAAGATATTGGAGTTTCGCATGCCTGTATACCCCTCTGTTTCATCCCTGCTCATAACAGGCTGTTTCAGTGCAAATACTTAGGATTAGTTTCTGAACACGCCACTCTCAAGAAGTGAATGTGGCTTCAGCTTCCTAAGATTTGCTCTGATGTGTACTGTGGTGGCACTGACATGCCAAGACATGCTCCTTCCACTGCAGTTGGCTGTAAGTCAAGCAAACTCCTTGTTTGGTGTTTCTATCTTTTAAGACAGACCATGGACACGTTATTGACATTAAAAAAACATGTAAAAAGTGTATTTTGCATAACATGGGACCCTGAAGGACAAACCTATGGACTTTTTCAACCACCATCTGAACATGTCATGAAGCAAGTGTTTGATTCTTTAAGATTGACTTTGGGGAGCAACACTCTAAACTAAAAACAAGCAGTGAACATAAAGTATAGCCCTTAGCCCTCTAGGCAGGTAGCCTCTGTTTAATGCATGAATACAGCTGTATATGGTCCATTCATCTATTGCAGCCTGCGCTGCTGCATGGGTGTTTCAAATGTGCGAGGAGCAGCGAGCTTATGAGATGCATAAATGCCTCAGTCTTCCATGGGAAGAATTTTATCAAATAGGACAAAACAGTGCTACTGCTGGTTTTGTGAAGCTAATTTTACATGACCATGTAGATGAAGATATTTTATATGATGTCATGCATGTGGTCCATGCAGTTTCTTATGCAGCTCCTTTAAAATACAGAGATTTTGATTTATATGCTCCTAAACGCTATGGTTATGCTGCATTGGTAGTGATATTTCAATGTTTGAAGCCATCAAGTCTTCAGAACATGACAATAGAGAGCTGGTTTCATGCAAGTCATTGTAAGCTTTCTGATGTCACAAAATGCTGACAGGGCAGGACTCACAGATGCATAAATGTTAGATTTTACCAGTTTACTGCACCAGAACCCCGAGAAAACAGTTTAAAGAGAGACAAGTTTGTTGTTCTAAGGTTTTTACCAACCAGGGAACAAAAACTTTGAAAAAAGTCACGATGTCTCCTGTCCTACATGAGCTATGAGCTAACAAAAAGTACTTAACATGCAATCATGGCATTGATGAAAGTACAGCCTCAGTTGATGCGAGTTCAGTCGCAAGTTTCACAGCTTTTCTTTTATAAAATGCACAGTTAATGTAAGGACACGAAGAAGCTGGACCGTGAATATTGGATTCAAATTTCCTGCCAATACATGAGACTGAAGGCAACACATTACATTTTGAATCAACAGACCAGAAGATTTGCTATGCTAACATGTCTACAAAAGCGGAGATGAAATTCATCTGTTACTCAGCAATTGTTTTTTTTTAATACACTTTTTGCTTTTTAAAAATCAACAATCTCTTCAATAAAGCCTAAATCTAATCTATGACCCACAGACGAAAACAATGGAAAACCCTCAATAGGTCCAGCAATGCAGCTGAGAGAGGATGAACATGTCTACCTCCTGTCTGTCAGGGATTCTTAAGCATTGTTGAGGTGAAGTTGTTTTGGGTTCATGTAAACAGTAAATACTTTACCCACAGCTTTTCTGGTCAGCTCTCCTGTAAAGTAGGAGACCACCACAGAAGC
Organism: Cetoscarus ocellatus; assembly: GCA_037902135.1. Classification (NCBI taxonomy): domain Eukaryota; kingdom Metazoa; phylum Chordata; class Actinopteri; order Labriformes; family Labridae; genus Cetoscarus; species Cetoscarus ocellatus. Next base: position 399,541 of record JBAMNC010000595.1, read on the forward strand.
TAGGATATACACTACTGCTGTCGGGGCCAAGAGCTCCAAATGATCTGAGCTCAAATTAACTCATTTCAGGAGTAAATGAACTAAAAAAGCCTAAAGGAGACTTAAAACATTTAAAATGATTTGCTTTTGCGCTATCTGGAATATTAACAGTCATTCTGATAAAAATTTAAATCACAATTATTGACTGATTTCAGGGATGATTGTCCTCTGTTGTGTTTTCATAACTATATAACATATATGCTTTTTTTCTTCACTGTAATTTTTTGTAATAACACTGTGATCCTGGCAGCTATGTAAAGCCCTGCTCCTCCCCTGACAGAGGTTTAGAAGATTGCCATTGCTTTGGCTAATGTATTTACTTCTGACTTGAACCTCAAACACCATCTCAAAAATACCAAACTATTGCTTTAAGTTATTTTACAAGACATGTTTTAAATTTGTATTTGGTTTTGGCCAATATTTACTAAAAACAAACCCAGATCAATATACAGGGATCAACGTTTTGTGACTTTATTAATCATTCTGAAATGTATGGAGTTGTGTATTTTGCCGAGGGGTCAGAGCATAAGCAGCTTAATCGTAAAACATCTGATCCAACATTTTCAATCTTCTACATCCAAAAGCGTGCTCTGATAAACATTTTAATACTGGTCTCAGAATTTTAAGGTCCAAAGTAAGCTTTAAAGCTTTTGTTTTTGGTTATGATTCTATCCTCTCTAATGAGTACTGGCAACCTGGCAATGCTAACTCGATAAAAAGGACTTTATAAATACGTACATAATATTTCTAAGACCGCTACATAGTAGCAATCAAATCCAATGACCAGTATTATGACTCAATCCGACTACCAACCTCACTGCACTTTTTTTTTTTTAATTAAGTCTACACACAAGGGAAGCTTTCCACACGCCCTCTTCAAACTCTTTCAGGCTCCTTTTTCATTTTGAATTCAGTCACTTGCAGCTTCAGTCTGAGTAGTGTTTCGAGTGCCTTAAACCTTCTTTATTATAAGCAACTTTCTATGACTTTGCCATGAATTGACATCTTGTACATGGCTTCTACGTCTGACTGCCTTGTTGTCATACTTACATAAAGTCATTTGACAGACTCTAAGGCATTTATGCCAGCATATGTATGTAAAAGGGAAGCTCTGCAATAATGGAGTGGAAAGGATGCTCTTTTTTACATTCTCTCCCTTTAACAGAATATGAATCTGAAAAGGTCATCTATAGGAGTCAGTGTAGAGATCTGGCTTGTCAACCCTCCTTTAATCTAGCATTTTATCAACACCAAAGAGATAAGACGTGAGACAGGGGGTTTTTGCATTACTTGGTGTTTAGACAACATTTACATGAGCTAGAGTGACCTGAGAGCACATGAGTGGATGAGCCAGACTGCTGAAAGGATGAAACTCAGTCTAGTGCTTGTGAGTAAGATTTCAGCAGTAAAATCTCTGGATCTACAGTTTGAAATGCAAGTCTTTGCCAATATCTTTTAGGTATTTAATATGTGTTCACTGAACACATTAAGGGGTTAATTCAACACTTTGGGGGTGCTAGGAGTTGACCATGATGTGATAGGTGGAGCCGTTTTCTGGGCGGGGCTTGGCCTCTGTGGTGGTTGTAGGCTTTGGAGGCCAGTCGGGGTCCACACTGAGCTCCTGGGCCAGATGCATGTAGCGGGCTTTGGGTGCCATCTTTCGTGGGCAGCAGAGCCAGGTCAGACACTTGAACGCCCCCAGGTTAATGCTCCTCTGAAAACACCAGAGCCCAAGAAACAAATAAATACAATAAAATGACCAGATATGGAAAAAGGGGGAGGGGGGGGAATGTTTCACAAACTTGTGTCATATGTTTGTTCACTATTAATGACATGCAGATAAGAAACTAACATGCTTTGATAACTGTGACATGCACAAGCAAAAACTGAAGGAGAGCCATTGCTGGCATACTGTAACAAGAATGCATGCAGGCAGGTCATTCAAAACAAAATTCAGCATGATAATAAATACAAGTTATCTGTAGACAGCTTACTGAGTGAGTTCACTCCTTAAAAACAAGCTCATGAAGTCAAAGATCAAAATAAACAAAACATTTAACAGCAGATCTTCATAAAAAATTGAGCCAATTTCTCTTTGACCTTCTAGTGAAAAGTCTGAATTGAATTGATATGTATGGTACTTGAAAGGAGCTGCTACAATTACAAATGACATATCTGTCTTGCAATAAATGCACTTTTTCAGCTTGGAAGGCCTGTAGGCTCAAACAGGAAATGCAGCGCAAGGAGGGAGGGGGGTTGGCAAGCAATCATTTGTCTAGAGGAAAAACATGGGAGATATCCAAGGCTTGGGAACGGTTTGGTAAATATAATATTTGCATTAAACTCACAAAAAATGCTTTCCACAAATATACACAGTATATGTGGTATACATTTAACACAGTCTTTTCTTCATATACTTAAATAGACGTACAGAATATACAAACTACATAAAAACACCTAAATAGCTTAATGTTTGTTGTTACCTAAAAAACGGTTTCATACACAGTTAAAGTGGATTTAAGTCAGTGTTAAAAATAAGGTTAATTTTCAATGTTGTTGAATTATTGGACAAAAGACACAAGAACAGCATCACTGAAAAATGTCAATTAAAGAGCACATGTAACATAGTTTTCATTGAGTGCATTATACTGTAAGCCTCTTTACAGCTTATTGACAGAGTGTGGGCACATAAAAAAAAGTTAAAAGGTTGTCATGTCTGTTATTCCTTTTATTGTTCAGAGTTACAGATCATCAATGCCAACTAGGTTGTCGAATGACTGTAGAGGTAACAAATTGAAGGTAAACATACTGACAGGTAATTTCTATTTTGAGATCTGGACTGTGGAAAAAAGTGGTTCATGGGTTTCATTATTAACACAAAGAAACTCAAGCTATTTTTTATAATGTAAAGAAGTACTGTTTTGTTAATGCCACAACTTCTCCACATTGCTTTTAAAGAATTAAAAAAATAAATGTTTTACAACAAAAAAATGATGGATCTTCATTATAGTAAAGTGTACTTTATACTTTTATTGGTTTAGGATTTATAAAATCTAATCACCACCACAGAAAGTGGCCAACAGCATTGTTTAAAGCAAAAGAAAAAGAAACATCAAAAAACGTGTTGATGCAAGGTTTTGGCATGGCAGTGATGATAATTCACTTTTTACTGTACCTTTTGGAGACAACACTACCCAACACTGACCATAGTCCATCAAAGCCTGCCTGCTGTCAGACAGCTGAGGGAGGTTGTTTTAAGTCGGTTTCTACAGAGGCTGGGAGCCTGTCTCATTTAACTGACTATGGCACTAAACCATCTACCTCAGAGAACAATCAAGTAGCGCTGACTACCAAATACAACATTTTGAAAAGTGTTTTGCAAAATTTATTCAAGCTTGTTTTAAAGTACAGCTGGTAAACCAAATGGTTTGAAAAGTTTGGACGAGAACTACAACTGTTATCAAGCCCTGAACAGAGAGCCCATCGGGGTGGACAGGAGGAGGAGGGGATAGATCAGCAGCAGACGGACGTCTCGCACATGCACGTCTTGGTTAAAGGTTACAATAAGAGGGTGTACTCTGTGGCATTGGGAGAAGAAGTAAGAACAGAGAGAGGGAACACCACACAAGAGGAAAATGAAAGGGACTGAAGAGGAATGTGTCATATTTTCCCAACCTGTGGTGTCGGGGCAGCAGGAGTGTCGACAAAGCTGCCCTGTTTGTCTCGGCTGAACACAAGCTTCCATAAGACGATGTCAAGGACGAAGGTCTATGGAATAGCGCAGTGGGCAGGGGAAAGAATTACAAAGAGGCTAATTTGATTTTCACACAGTGTCTGCTGTTGTTTCTGCACAGAGGTTGTGAGTGGTTTTGTCAAAGCCCCAGTGTGTCAAAGATTTAATCATGTGAGGTAACTGTTTTCTTTCATCCATTGTTAGTCATTACATTTAATTATAATTAGTTTTTAAATATTAGTAGGAAAAGAGTGCAGTGATTCCTTCCTACAAAAATATGTAAAATGTTGATTATGTGCAACGTAATTTGGTTAATCTTATCATTGGTTTAAAAAAGTGAAGCAATGTGCTCTAAAAGCTCATCATCTGGCATCATCTAAGGTGTCTGCTGGGTAGTGCATGGATGTGAGGACAGCCTGCTACGAGGAAGGAAGAGGCATTATCATCCTGCTTTACTATGTATGCCAGGTCAGCATTGTCTAGTCACCTTTAACAGCTGGAATTATTTTCATTAAGAGCATATGTCCATCCAAAAATTTAACAAGATTAACATATGCAGCTTTATGAAATTTCTAAAAGCAGAATCACATCAAATTGTTTAAAGTGGTCACAATTGTATTAAACTGACACATTCTGAAAACTGTCTTTGAAGACAAAACATTGCACTTCAAAACACATTTTCTTCTCACAACATAAGATTGATCCTGCTGTTCTGCTAAATAAGACAAAGATGAGCACACTGCATGAAGAAACAAAAACTGGACATGAAAAAAACATTTAATGTGATTATGTGTTTAAGTGTGTGCCTTACCTCCATCAAGACAGACGCAGCAGCATTTACTACAACAATGAGGAAGAGTTTTACCCTCCACTCAAATGGGACACAAACAATCTGCAAAGAATGAGAGGATAAAGACATGAACCCTTAACTTCAGTTACTGTCAAATAGAGCCATACACAAAATCCATATCGAAAAGAAGAACTACTTTTGTTTTTAAAACATGCCCCAGTCTACATCGGAGTTATGTAGAGATGAATGTTTCCTGCATCTGATGCAGTAAGTCTTACCTCCAGAAACTCGTCAATGCCTCTGATTGGGTAGAACATGATGAACAACAGGAAAACATACAAACTCACAGCAGACACCACAAAAGGCCCTGGGGAAAAAAACAAGCAAGTTTAGAATTGAGAAACTAACTTTTTTTTTTACAGTGTAAAATGAGTGAAGCATCTTACAGTTTTTGTAGCTTGGCTGCCTGAAAGGTTTCCCCTTTGAGAAAACGATGGCAACAATCAGATACTGGAAGCAGGAGACATAGAAGAGGCTGGTGTTCTCAAAGTTTTGGATGTTGTGGTCATCCAGTTCTGTTTCGTTGTGGTCAGACTCATTGATGTATGATGAGTGGTTGCAGACACTGAGTGGGAGGAGGATACAATTCAGAAAACAATGAGATAAAGTCAGAGTAAAACTTTCACTTGATCAAATGGTCACGTTTTATAATAATATAGTCACGGATGTGACTACAACTTCCAATCATATCATTTTTGAGTAATATCTTCTGCATTTCCTTAATCATGGCATCGCTCTACATGAAATTCAAGAGGGTTGTAAGCTGTAGGCAGGACTGTTTTAGAGGTGGGTCTTTATGTCAAGTTCCTTATGTTTGTTTAAACTTATTTGATTTAAATACAAAGTTCATTTGATATCTTATTTTGTTTCTTGCATTCCAATACTTCAATGATAGAATTCTATCTGTATCACTCTCTGTATCCTCCTTGAAGTAAAGCACAGCATTCTGTGTTAACACATTAATAGCAATAAGATAATAATCCAATATAAGACATTCAGTCTTTATTTATAATCATAATAATTGCAGGAAAGTTTGCAATTCAGGGGCACCATATTTAGGCAAACTCAGTCATGTAGTACATGTACTACTTTACATTTTATTCTTCCCATCAGAATTTCTTTTTTTTTTAACTTCTCTATGCGTAGCAAGACTTTTTTCCATTTAAGCTGATGCTTTATGTAATTGTGGAATTATGTGTTCAACTTTGAATGGATTACTTACCAAGGCACCTCCTTACTTAAAAAGTATTTAGAACTTTAATTTATTATAAAACAAAAACTAATAAAAGTAAACTTTTGAAACCAATGACACAAATTGCTATGTTGGATATTGATCCAATGAACAACAATTTATGAGAACAGATATTTGCATTGGAGTTACACTGTGTGTATTTATTTGCCTCTTTTCTACTCACTGTCATTACATTACTAATTATTTTTTATTTACCTAGTTATTCTTTATCATTATTATTTATTTTTTAAATAACTGTATGTTTGTGTGTATGCTTGTATTTGTTCAAAAGACAATAAAAACAGTTTAAAAAAAGAAAAGAAAACCAATGACACAGACTACGAGGGCAAGTCAATAAGTAACCAGCCTAACTTATTTCCGGTTGAGATCCATCTCTTCTTTTTCGATGTAATTGCCCTCTAGTGTGATGCACCGAGACCAACAGTGTTCAAGTGCCATCAGCCCAGAACTGAAAAAGTCAGGGTCCTTTCCATTGACCCACTCCTCAACTGCTGTCACGACTTCTTCGTCAGACCTGAAATGACGTCCACGGATATCCTTTTTCAAGTTTGGGAATAGGAAGAGGTCGCTAGGAGCTAGGCCAAGCGAATAGGCAGGATGTGGTATTAATTCACACCCGTTTCGCTCTACAGCATCCACTGCAACTTTGCAAGTGTGGACTCTCGTGTTGTCCTGTTGCAGCAAAACACCTTTAGAGAGTTTACCTCTGCGTTTTTCACGGATGGCGTTCTCAGCTGGTCTAGCAAGTTTGCATAGTACACTCCAGTTATTGTACTTCTCTTGGGTAAAAAGTCCAACATAATAACGCCTTTTGCATCCCAAAATACTGTGGCCATCACCTTGCCAGCAGATGGTTATGTCTTGAACTTCTTTGGCCTCGGGGACCCCGGCCCTACCCACTGACGACTCTGAGCTTTACTCTCTGGCTCATAATAATGAACCCAAGTCTCATCTACAGTCACCAGACGCAAAAGAAAATCATCTTTTGACCTAAAACGCTTCAACAAGGCGCTGCATACTGATGCTCTGGTTGCCATTTGCTCATCGCTAAGTGATTTGGAAACCCAACAGGCTGTTAGCTTGCGCATACCTAAACGATCATGTAAGATTGTTGAAACACTACCATGTGAAATGCCTAATGCCTGCGCTATTTCTTCCACCTGAATTCGCCTATCAGAGTATACCAGATCCCGAACTTTGTTACACATTTCTTCGTCGGTGGCATCCAGTGGGCGTCCAGACCTGGCTTCATCTTCCAAAGACGTTCTACCGCGTTTGAATTCCCCTACCCAGAATTTAACCTGAGCATAAGATGGTGCAGAAGACCCATAAACATCGGCTAACTCGCCGTGTATTTCCTTGCCTGTTTTACCTTTTAAATACAAGTACCGGATTACAGCACAGTACTCAACTTTAGATGAAAAGCATGCCTTTGCATCACTAGCAATGTTTGACATTCAATATCTTATTAAAGAATGACTCGATATGCATGCAATTTTGCACCCAGGTATAAAACATGTATTGAAACAAGGCATATAAATCGTGATCGTCTCGGTCAATCGGAAATGGGATAGGCTGGTTACTCGTTGACTCCCTCTCGTACATCAGTGATTCCCAAACTGGGGTACGCGAAGTGACGTAGGGGGTACGCGAATACCTGTCAGGTTTCAATCAGTTGTTTCAGTAGTTAAAACCTTGAGTGTTGACAGAGAGGCTGGAGGCTGGATTTGTGAGGCAACTTAGAGAAGGAAATCTGTCCTGAATTGTCTAAGATTCTAATAGTAACAATATGTTCAGTCAAACACCCTTCTCATTAGAGCTGTGGTGAGTTTGTAACACTTTCAAGTTCATAACTGAATATGTTCCAGAAATGTACATTTCTTTTTCAAAAGTGAACTGGTGCTGCCCACTGAAATTGCTGGTAAATAAATCTGTTTTGTGAAAAATAAATCACTTTAAGAGATGTTATTTGTATGTTATGCATGTGAAATGTGGGAGGTGGGGGTGGCAGCAGGCTTACAGACACATGTCTTTTTCTAGCTGCTATAAGTGCGTGAGAGTAGGGGGTACATGGCTGGAGGTCGAGTTTCTGAAGGGGTAGAGGCCACAGTTTGGGAACCACTGGACTACATCAAGACAATTGTTACTCTCTTGCTGCCATCTTGTGGCACTTGTGCAGTACTACAAAATGGACAAAGATCACTCAGTGTGACAAATCTTCTTTAAGAAAATGAAAGCTAAGAAATAAAGAAATAAAACATTGTTAAAATAAAACATCCATGTTAAGGTGAAAACAAACAGAAAAACATTGTGTTTGGTCTTCTTTGTTTTTCTCTGCCATGGCTGTGAGTGTCAACCAAGCCCCCAACAGATATTTCAGACCTGCTTTTATTTGACCTCCTTTTTTGGGAGAAAAATGTTTGCAACTTTTATTTTTAAATAAGGACTGCTGTACAGTAGCACTGATGGCAGGTACTCACTCTGTATGCGGTGTCCAGATTGTGTACCAGGGCTGATGTCGGACCCAGAGGAATGTGATGGTCTGGAAGCCCAAGCAGATAAGGATCTGGGTCAGCACGGAGAACAGCAGAGGCCCTGAGATCAGACCTGATGGGGGGCGGCGGGACACCAGTTCTTTCCATGCTGGGTTCAAACTCACTGAGGAGGAGCAGAGGCAAGGGGGGTGGTGAAGATTGGCAGAGGACATTAGGAGCAAAGGAATAAGGCAAGAAAGAAAAATACCATACAGGTTTTTGTACTTACTGGTAAAGACAATTAGAAGGATGATGGCAATGTCAATAAAGAGGAACTGGAAATCTCCAAGGTTACTGAGGATCTAAAACACAGAACAAACGACAGCATGACTCAGAGTCAGTCCTGAGAAGTCTATAAACTGCCTATTTCATTCCCAGCTGTATGTACTTGTGCAAACAGCATACTTACAGAGTAGAGGAGAGTAACACTGATGTACTGGATGATGCTGTAGAGGGCCATGAACTTGAACACACAGAAGGAGGTGATGAGAGCAGCACGGCCTTCCCTGAAATAAGGAACAGAGCGTCATCCATAGCATGTACGTATAGAGTGTCATCTAAATCTGCAGCAACTGCGTGATGCTATCATGTCAGCATGGACCAAATACTCTGGGAGATGTTTTTAGCACGTTACTGTATTTATGTCACGAAGACTAAAGGCACTTCTAAGGGCAAAGAGGGTCCAATTTATTAAAGAAGCCAGTGAGTGTAGTTTATTCTTTCAACTTCCCTACCGGCTGGCTTCACCATCCTGTGTACCTCAACAAATTAAAGGGGTTAAAGTGCTGAGTGTTTTGAAAAGCAGAAACACTCAGAGGCCTCAGTGGCCACTAAAGAATCACAAAACTAAATACGTAACATAATGCTGCTTTAACTTAAACCTAAGCTCAAACTTACTGGACATACGTATGCTCATAATGTAACATCAGCTGTCTAACTTTAACTCTGACCTGATGAGGCTAGGCACACAGGAGATGTTGGGGGTCCTGGAGGTAAAAGGGGATGCTACAGAGGCTTCAAGTTCAGACAAAGAAATCCCTCCATGAGCCCTCTTCAGAGCCTATGGAAAACAAAACGGGAAATACATGGACAGCAATTAGTTACTGTACTTCTTCTGTTGGTGTTTATTTAACAACAAGAAAAACTATCATGGTTGTACATACCCCACAGTCATTGGCTCCATCTCCACACATCCCCACAAAGTAGCTGTGAGCAAATTAGAGACGATTCTTCATAAAAATCTGACTTAAAAGTCTACTACAGCCAGTTATTTGTTACAGGTAACATTTGTATAATGCAATTACAAGGCTGCATCAAAAGACAAACATACTTACTCCACACCCTGCAGCACCTCAATGAGCTGGGTTTTCTGGTCTGGAGCCATTCTGGCAAACACTGTCCCATGAAGCACCAGCTGCGGGAAAGAAAGCACTGTTATTATAAAATCATCGTATTATCACAGAGGATATAAGCGTTTTTTGAGTCAAGAAAAATTAAAGCAAATTGGAATTACAATCAAAAAAGACCCTTTACCTTTTGGAGCATGTCAGGGAAATGCTCCTCGATGACAGCAAATGATTTTCCATTCATTGCAAAGTGGTATAGCTCCTGTGGTTTTTGCTCATCTATGTGGAAATTATCCTCCAGACTAATCGTCACTTCCTGTTAAAAAATAAATAAATAAATAACAGAAATAGAAAAAGGGCAAATGCCTCGTCCACATGATTTTTTTTTTGTAAATGTTGCTTTTTCTGTGTTTTGGACATTTTCTCACATGCAAATGGCATTTTTGTCACTAGAAACACATACTGTATTTTACTGGAAAATTCTTGCCAGGGTGAATATTTTGGAAACACCATTCACTTAAACGTTCATATTCGTAAATATGGTATACTAAGTATCCTGAAATGCCACAGTATGCACTGGGCTCTCCTCTGTGTGATGTCGCTGTCTGACCTTTTCACTTTGATGGACTTTGCTAAACTTTTACTCTCTTCAACATTTTGTAATGGCTGACTTACAAGCTTACACACATGCTTACATTTGCCTGCCCACTGTGCTGCTGGCTTCATACAAGCCTATGATAATACAACCCCACAAAAATGTTTGGGATGAGACCAAGTGATAGGGTTGAGAGGAAGGCCATGACAACCTTTGGCCCTTAGGGTTGGCAGTACTGGTAGTTAAAACAGATGTTCAAACTGACAAGAGATCCCAGGAATGCCTTTCCTGAGCACAAATTTAACCGTAACACTGGCTGATACTTCAGGTTGGTTGAATACATTTTTTTAAGTAAATAGGTCACTGTTAACTTTGCTCAGCAGCTGGACCAGCCTAAATCAATGTGTGCATTCACACAGATCCATCTTGCCAAGCTACAGTCTATAATGACTGTGAGCAGCCCAAAGCTGCATGGCCCAATCAGGTTCCTCTGGAGCAGGAAGAGGTAAGAGCTACAAGGGAGATAACAGCAGGAAGTGCCTGCACTTACTGAGACTAGCATAGGAGCTAACAGCTCCAGTGGCAGTTTCATCAGATCTGGACCACATTTCTTTCTTAAATGAATACAAATATCAACACTACAAACTTCTCTATAGTAAGGATATTTTTGCTCCACTTCTGACATTTTTTTCTGTTTTACGAGGTGGCTCATTTTCTGTTGCGCAGTAGTGACTGCATACTACGTTATCTGATTGGCCCGTAATAAATGAGATTGATCGAGTGATTGTCAAATCACCTGCCAGATATTCTTCTGAAAGGTTCTGCCCTCCCCAAACACTTTCTATTGGCTCTTTCCCAGATGGACTAGTGAAATATCTTGGACAGTCCATCTGGTGTGCCAGGTTAGGTCACAGTAGGAGATGGCAAAAAAATGCTCAAAGACGATGTTGCATGCATCTGTCCACATTTACCAGTGTAATTTTATATTTCTGCATTTTCTTATGGAAAAAAGATGTTTTTGAAAATTTCATAAATGTGGACAAGATTGCTTTTGACGTCAGCAGTGGAAAACCTACATCCTTTTATTTGCGTGCCTGCCTTTATAAGGCCTTTCACTGTGTTTGTGCAGACTGCTGCTGAATAAGGTGTTCTGTTCAGATCAGTCCTTCACCTCCAGGCGAGAAGTCTTGGTGGGCTTGTCTGCGTATCTCCATGTGATCTTGGCGGCTTGTCCGTTATGCGGAGGTAGAGCGTCAGCAATGATGACTGTGTCCTGGGGAGGGATCATCCCACAGTCCCGAGCCACAGAGATGGCCGTCAGCATGTTGTCACCTAAAATGTGATCAAAGCAGGTTGTTCATTTTGTATTTTCTCTCAAGATTCACTAATATATTATAAGTTATGTGATTCGTTATTGAGAGCTTATTAGTCCATGTTAGTCCGGCTTTTTAAAGAACAAATTTAACCACTTTTCAGGCACTTTCAAGGTCCACTTTCAAGCTCTAGAGGAACCTTGTAGCCCTTGTGATTGTGGCTTTCATATATTCTCGAAATGATTATTGAACTTTTCCCATCTTATTAAAACAGATGTGCTATAAAAACAAAATTGTGATAGCAGTCTACAGAAGGATGACAAAAAGTTTCATGATTTAAAATGTGTCACCTGGAAGTAGACTTAACATTCTCACTTGGTTGTAAGCATATGTCCTTAAATCTCCTGGCTACCTTTAAAGTTTAAACATAAATGAAAGCACTGACAATGACTACAAGCCTTTGTACTAATCCTCATAAGTCACTTTTTTTGGGACGTGGAGTGATTTTAGTTTACTTTTCTGCTAAGATTTTCCAGTACTGTTACTAAATTTGAACATCTAGCAAAATAGATAATCAACCTAAAAAACCTCCCAACGAAAATAGTGTCCATGTAGGAAAACACAATTTTTGGTTATGCTCTCTTGTCAATCTTATTTGACAAAGTATGCATAAATTGAAAACTTTTTGTGTTAAATAATGTTTCCAAAGTCCATTTTTCAAGAACAAATTAGAATAAGCACTCATGATTAGGTGGTTCACGTGTTGATCACAAATTAATCATGACTTAATACAATTCTCTGCTTTAAAATGACAAACAGTCTTTAATTTTGAGACCTGTGTAGCAACTTCCACAAGATAGATAATGAGATGTAAGCCGAGGAAAAAATGGTCTAAATCCTCTCATACACGTTGCAGTTAGTTTGTGCTAGTCACACAACCTAGAAACTGGTCTTAGTCAATATTACAGAGAGCTGAGTAAATACCAAAGGGATTTCATCATAAGTGCCAGTTACCAGATTACAAGGCTCATTTGCATAATCATAGTGTGTTCGGATGCTCTCTTTAGGATCAATATTTATGACATTTATCAAGATTTTTGCACTAACCGGTAACCATGACAGTGCGAATGTGAGCTTGATGGAGGTCTTGTAGTACTCCTGGTGTTTCTGCTTTCAGCTTGTTCTGCATGATGATCAGACCCAGGAACTCCATGTTTGACTCAATGTGATCCCTCAAAAAAAAAAAAATAAAAAAAATAAAGTAGAGTTATTACTGGGGCTTGAGCAGTACATCAAGCTTTAAAGACACATCATCACTGAATTTTCAAACAAGATACTGGGTGAGATATATTTTATTGATAAAGGGTATTTATTATGCTGATTAAAAAAAAAAGATTACGCCACATTTAGTGTTCTGAAAGGAGCACCAACTGTTTATTGGCCTCAAGATTTATTTCAAATGTTTAGTCTAAATGGGGAATAATCGTGTTCTTCATTTTATCTGATTCACAGCATTTATGTCACTTATGAAAATCAGTTGATAATGTTACCTGTTGGAAACCACAGCAACAAAAAGTCAAGTTTTTATCACACATAATTGGCTAATTAGCTTGTATTTCTCTATAACTGCAAAATTTTAGCAGCTTTTTTTTTTTATACTAGCTTTTATGTAAAAATTCATAATTTATCAACTGTTATTTTAGGGCTGAACGATATGGACAAAATTTCATATCTTGACATTCATGCCAGATATCTCGATATCGATACAATATGACTACGGGTTCAGTGAAAACCAAGCTTCTTCAGAAAAATAAAAACATCATAATACAAGAGAATGTGGAAAGTGCAGTTTTAGCGCGGGGGAAATCGATATCATTTATATTGTTGCTTTTCGATATTTATATCTTGAATGTTCATATCTCAATATCGATACAATAACGATATATTGTTCAGTACTAATAACTACCACTATTTACATTGTCGTATTGTTAAATTTACATCCTTAATTGCATTGTGTGATGTTTAATTATGTTTTAAGTATTAATTTGTATTACTTATCATGATCGTATAATTTTTATCTTTTTCATGTATCATTTTGTATTTTTAGCTTTTAGTTAATCTTTTAACATTTTCTTTTGGTTTTTTTAGCTTTTTCTTCATTCTTGTATACTGATTATTGGTGTTATTGCTTGCTTTTTCTCTCTCTTTTCTTATATATTTTTATCAATCATATTGGTTTTATTGTTTCTCTTACTTTAGCTGTGTTGGTGTGCATTAGGCTCCAAATCATTTTGACATCTTACTTATAATTATGATTATTATTGTTATTACAATTACAGTGGAATATTATTTTGTAAACAAACGTCTGCTGAGAGTCTATTTAGTAGTTGTAAAAAAAAAACAAAAAACATGATTATAACCATTATTACTTTTTTGGTCTTTTTTCAATCACTTTCTTGACTTTGTATGAAATGTGCTAAATTAATTAAGCTTTAATTGACTGGTGTATAAGCTGCTGTGAGTTTTTCAGAGTCTCCCTGAGGAAAAACATGTTTAAACTGTCTTTCTGTGTCATGGTTCTGTGTTTAGATAAGTCAACAAGGTGTAGTTTCTCTTTAACCATGCAGGTCATTCAATGTCATCTGCTTGCATCATATTGCTTTATCTTATGGTAGTAGAGCTCTCAGTCCACAGGGACTGTTGAAGGGCAGACTCTGTCTTTCATAGTCATGCTGTCATCTTTTACTGCAAGGTCTCATCAAACAAACCTTCAGAACTAAGTTTTATTAAGTTTCTGTACTTTTAACAGCACAATACATTCAAGAGATTTTATCATTTTGAAAAACAAGGTATTCAATAGAAATTTTTATTTTTTTAAATGTTTTTGTAAAATGAAGACAGTGGGAGGTGCTTGCCTGAACTTTTACCAGAATTAAAACCACAAATTAATTAATCTTGAATGCCAAAGACTTAACTTTTGTTGCCATGCTATTAATCATGTATCATCAACATCATGGGTTATTTAAATTAGAATCATATCAAGTTCTGTCATTTTTAGCTGAATATTTACCATGTCACACCATTCAGTTTAAACACTTTTCTTAATACAACTTTTCTTAATACAACTTTTCTATCTATCTATCTATCTATCTATCTATCTATCTATCCGAATATGATAAACAAAAGTTTGCTACCTGTTGACATTCTGGACCTTGTGCCAGGTGAGTTTGGATTCAAGTCGACGATGAGCAAGAGCTATGACCCTGAAACCCTGCTTGGTGTATCCCTCCAAAACCTCAGCAAAGTTCTCTGGTACTGCAAAGGGACAAAGAAATTGAAATATAACCAGTTAAGTCAGAAAAAAAAAGACTGCAAGCCATACAGGCTCATTTAACTTTTGTGTCTTTAGTTAAATAAATTATTTGCTCACCTGTCTCTTTCCTGCAGAGACTAGCAACTACCTCTGGTGCCCCCTTCACATAGGCATCCATACGTTTCTCCCCCAGCAGACGAGTCACTACACTCATCCTCTGGAGTGCCGAAGAAAAAGGAAACTGGCGCACAATACCGATCTCGTATGCTGACTGCAAATTCACACACAAAAAAACTGATGTAAGTTTTTATGATGTCAGAGAAATTATGACAGTATTGCTGTACAAAAGTAAAAACACTGATAATGAACTAATACCTATAAATACTTTGCTTTTTTGGTAAATACTCAAAGCTTACAACTACATAAAGACCCTTCATTGGGATTTTGGGTCATCTGAAACTGCTGCTTTTAACCTTGGTCAACCTACACATACTGCTGCTGTAAATCTTGGTTATTTCATGATGCAAATACCTTTTTTTTGATCTGTTCAATATGCTGTGGTCAGCTCTGCCTACCATGTACTGCAACTACTGATCTTCTGACCTTAGTCAACATACTGTATAATGCAGAGTTTTCTTTTGGTTATCTTGTGATGCTGCAATAGCTTTTGGTCAACTTGACATGCTGCTATCAGTTCTACTTACATATATTACTGCTTTTCATCTTGGTCAACTTACAATGCTATGAATAATCTTGGTTAATTTATAATGCAGCTAATGACCACCTATAATGGTTCTCATAATTGTGGTTATTTTATTATGGTCACCTTAAGATGCTGCTTTAAGTCCTGGTTATCATCTAATGCTGATTCGATCTTTGTAAACGCTGCCACGGTCAACAGCTTCTGGTTTTTGGTCAAATTTACATGCATTCTTCAGTTGTGGTTACCGTACAGCACAATGCTACATTTTGCTTTAGTAATCTTATAGAATTAATATTGATCTTGCCAACTTACAATGCTGCTACCTTATTATTTTAACCCATAATGCTGCAGCTCGTTTTGGTCACTTTATTATTCTATTAATTATTCTGGCTACAAATATAAACGATGCTGCTTTAAAACTTGTTCAGTGTATAATGCTGCTACTGATCTAATCAACTTACAGTGCTGTTTTTAATCTTGGCTACTTTTTGAGATCAATTTTTGTTTTTATTAATATTGCTTTAAATCTTGATCATGACGACAAAGCAACTGGATATTGGAACCTTTTACGGAGCTATTGTCTATACTCACTTTTTGATATTGCCACTCTGTATATTATACTGTACAATATCAAGAAGTGTATACAGGGTCCTTCCATTGTATCAGAGTAAGGCTTTTATTTTAGCTGTTAATGTTTCTGAAATGTACTTTATGTACAGCTTAAAGAATAATCTTTCACATTTCCTTTTCAAATAGGATATGTTTGTCGGGTACAGCCGCCACTGACTTTTACAATGTATTTCATGTTCATGGTGTTATCATTTGTACTGTTTCTGTGAAGTGGTTCACTGTTTGTTTTGCATCACATTTATCTGGAGAGTAGCTCACTTAAATGTAGCAGCCACTTCTGTTGTTTCTATAAATGATCAATGTCACTGCACAGTGTCTCTTGGCAAATGAATCAATACGCAGTATAAACGCTGCCACAATTTTTATAACCTTAAACCTTACTGTTAAACTTGTTTTTTTTAGTTAGAATTGAATTGGTAATTTTGGTGTACATATAGGACTTTCGCACACTCATTTATAATAAAAATGGGTTACTTACTGAGATTTCATATAACTCCTGGAATAAGAGAAAAGAAAACAGCCGAATTAGTCAAAAAATCCAGTGATTAGTTGATAAATCAATGTTATAATGTTGATTAAAATACAGCCCAAAAATGAAGATATGAGCAAAGATTTATCAACTCATAAACAAAACAAAGTTCACGAAACAAGTTACACAATGTCCACCCTCACTCTATTGTAGGATGAAAACCCCATTAGATCTACAGGACATCCATTTTTTTAGGGTATAGAAAGTGTAATATAAATTATTTTAGACATTTTCTTGACTTTGAGGAGTGATGGTTATAAAAGGAGTCACATGAGTCTTTTCTTTACCATGTCTTGCTCTGGTGATGTAACAGGCTCTGGGGGCAGCAGCTGTTTTGGGGGTCGAACCACAGTGGGCATGATTCGGTTGTGGAGGGATGTTTCCTCCTCTGTGGCCTCCTCCAGGATCTGAGCAGACATAGTTTTTAATATTCAGATCAGAAAATTTCAATGAAAACACTGAAAGAAAAAAAATACATAAATATGACTTTTTTCTCTGTGACACCTCGCTAGCCCAAAAAAGGAATGGCATTTCAAGAAACTATCTGAGCACACTCATAATAAAGGTATGTCTGGATTCCTGGCAGGATTCCTACTGTGCCTTCTGGGCCAATATGATGCTTTTGCATTGATACATAACAACTCACCCAGCCTGTGGCCTCAAACATTTTTAGGTCCAGTGGGTCTCCTGACAGCTGGCCATCTATTTTAGTGAGAGAGTGGCAGGTGGCCATACAGGCCACAAACTGGGACTTGACAAGATTTTCCTTATAGGCATTTTCCTCTGACAAGTGGAAACTGGAGAAGGAGAAACACAAAGAAGGCATAGAAGTACACATTTTAATAAGACTGAAATAAAACTGAAGAAGATTTAGTTTTAACTTGATAAGGTATTTCATGATTTTTATTAAGTTATTTCAGCTGATAGAAGATATAAACACCAGGGGTAAATATGGTTTACAAGTACATACTATGTTTATATTTAACCAAAAAAGAAGTAAATTTCCTTATGACAAGCATACAACCAAACACTGTTTTTCTTGATTTGCGAAAAGGACAGTGACTTAAATTTATTTACTATTTTTTTTAATAGAGCAGTAGCTACACCAAGAAGCTGTGGACAAAGAGTAAGGACATGTGGGACAAGAGTAATGTGTTAGATTTTAATCTGGGACATCAACTTGGAAGGCTGTAGCATTTATGTATGTGGTGCAACCTAACTGCTAGATCATCAGCACCCCTTAACGAAAGAATCATTCTTTTTCTATACCGACTATCCCTTTCGGGGTTGTGGGGGGGCTGGGCCCTTAACAAAAGATTTTAAAGTTGAAACACAATGAAGCAGAATTAATCTAGGTTTGATAATTAAAAACTAAGACAAGCTTACCTGCCATTTTCAACCCTCTGGATTCCCCACAGGTCTAACCCATCTTCTGTCAGAGTTCCAGTCTGTAATAAGATGAAAAAACTGTTAAACTGGAAGTAGTCATTATAAAAATACAGATAAAAAGACACATTTAAAGCCACAAGACTTGTGTGGACAATTGATTTAGGGTGATTTTGACTGTCACAAGTTTAGGTGAAACATGAAAATTTGACAAATAAATTGCAGGTTTTCTATCGTCATACAATTAATGTTAATTTCTCATACTACTTTGTAGATGACTCAAAATGTTAATGTCATAGAACTATACACAGTTGAAAACACTGCATTGCCTGTTTATTCTGATGTGTGTTTCAATTGAAAAGAGAAGCTGGTGATGACCTTGTCGAAGCAGACCAAATTGATTTGTCCACAGATATTGATCCTCTGTGGGCTGATACAGAAAATGCCGATGTCTTTGAGGCGTCGCTGGGCATACACAATGCCAGCTGTCATTGCAGCGGGCAGCGCTGGTGGCACAGTGATGGTGATGATGTCCAAGGACTCGATGATGATGGTCTTAGCTGGCACCTGAGGCGGGAAGAAAGAAAAAAAAAATATCAGGAAACAGCAAATTTAATAATCACTGATCTGAGATTTCTCACTTTGGTGTCCTAAATAAGCACTCCTAAAGCACGGGAGATTTAAAGTTTACCCACATTTATTGAAGGATATTGTAGTTTAATAGTGGGGTTACTGGTATCCAGATTTTAGAACCAAGTGAGTTATATTCCCCAAACAAGCCAGCATGTGTTTGTTTAAAGTGTAAAACAATGTAAACAAATGTCTCTCTGATTTGTGTTTCTTCTCTTAACAAATTCACAACATGGACCCAAAATGAAAAAATCTCAAACTACACTCCTATGATTACACAAACAGCTTTTTTAAGAAGGGAAAGCCAAAGCCTCAAACACTCAGCTTCAGCTGAAAAAACGTTCCTATGTATGATTTCGTTCTGTTTCTTGATGGAACAGCAGTCACACAAAAGGGAGATTAGAGCTAATGCTTCTTTTTGGCTTTTTGTTTTGGGGTGAATCTGCCCTCCAGTCGGAAAAATGTCCTTGGTCTAATTTTAAGCTTCAACCCAAGAGAGGTGCTTTTCAGTGCAAGATTAAACTGTTGTATTGGGAAGTTAAAAGGTTTCACTATGCTTGATTTTGTACGGGAAATTGAAAGAAGAGGTTGCTCTGTGAATGAAAATAAACCCTTGAGTTTGTGAGGCTTTACTGCTTTTCATTGTTGCAATTAGTGTCATACAAATACCAAAAACCAAAAAAGTACATTACATGAATAAAAGCTTTATGATTGTCAATCAATAGCTGGACAGCCGCAGTGAATTTTTCATTAGAATTAATATAAATTGCTTATATTTAGAATTAAGCACTTTTTTGACTTGCATCTCTGTTTACCTCTAAACCAATGTTAAGTGGAGTGACATGATCCAAAAGATTATTTTTCCAGATTTTTCTTTCCAGCTATTTTAGAGTGATTCTGATTTGCTTAGACGATGACTGGCCTGTTCCAATTGGAAATTGTAGAATTCGAACATGTTTTAATATTTATATCACTATAAGGAAGTAAGCAAACTTAAAATTTAGATGGAAATCAGTATTAGAGGAGTAACTTTTTCATACATGCCAACAAAAAACTAAGTCTAATGTATTTTTTTTAAAATACAAAAAACACATTGAAAGAGTTGGTGACCTGACACACCAGATAGACTGCTTTAGGAACAGGGTACCAAAGCATAATTTCATATTGAGAGCCACACTTGATGAAAAAAAACAAAAAAAAAACAAAATGTGGGATTGCTTTATCTCATTGATCTCCTTTATAAAATATCAATGATGAAACAATAGAGCTATTTTTTTTACCCCAAAACATGGGAATAATCTATTTCTGCTATATTAGTAAACCCAATTAGGCCTATCAGTAAATTATAATTTTGGTACCCTGACCCTTGCCACATTTTGCTCTTGCACTCCAAAGTCAAGTCTCACCGCACAAGACACAAGCTTTGAGACCTAGAACTCTGGTCTTTGGTGAATGAACCTGTTAGTGTGATGTGCTATGTTGAGTCATATTGGTGTACGTAACACACTAGAAGATCAAAATAGTTCATAATCTTTCATATTTTGTCCTCATGTGTGGGGTCTCCCACATTTAGAAATAGACATATTAAAAATCTCTTAGTATGTGGCAAACCTAACTTGGATTTAAAAATTTCTTCGTCAAATTTACTAATGGTCCCAAAAGTTACCTTGTTCATGATGCTGAGGACGATGGAGTAGACAAAGCCAACTCCAGCCACAGCCACCAGACACAGCAGGAAGAGGTAGGCATCACGGTACAGCTTGAAGTCAGTGGGTTTTGGGTAAAGGATGGAGCGCACCAGCTGGCCTTTTGCTGTGCTGAAACCTGGATTTAAAAATAAGACAAACCTTAGATAAACTACTGTGTGACCCTTTCTCAATCAATCAATCAAACTTTATTTATAAAGCACTTTTCATACATAAAATGTAGCACAAAGTGCTGTACATTTAAAAAAAAAAAATGTCATCTACATTTATCTTACATAGAGGCTCATGTCTCTGGGCTTAAATGTGGAAAGCACTAAAACTGCCTTAATATCGATTGGACATACACGTTAAGTGCATCACATCTTTTATTGTCATCCTTGTTGTTTGTCAAATGCCAACTTGGTTTTGATTTTGATATCAGTCATGGAATTCAGCTACATCTTAAAAAACATCTTTAATCAATGTCAAGAAGTTTGTATAAGGACACAGACAGTTTCCTAAAATTGAGCTGCATCAGTAAATCAAATATATATTTTAAATAGAAACTGATTATCCTGATGTTTCTTTATCAAAGTTTCACTGCATTAAGCATTAAACACATTTACAGTTCTGAACAAATATCTAAAAACAAACACACATACCTGTGCGAACCACCACAGCCTTGACCAGCTCTCCTGTGTAAAATCGGGTCTGAATGACATTGGTGCCACAGAAGAGTGTGTGTCTCTTATGCTCCTCAGTGTTGTAGGCACTGTCAGCCCCCTCATCTCTCTCTCCTGGTGATGGGTTTGGGAGGTTGGTTTTTGTCACAGGAACACTCTCACCTGTGAGGCACACACTGACATTAGGACTGACTGGTGTTAGATTTAGGGGGACACTATTATGCTGCTGTGGGCATCCTGAGGTCAAAGTTGTACTTTTTCATAGGGCTGTCAAAATGTTCATTACATCAATACCACAAACTTCAGTCTATACATGATCAATTGTTATTAATTCAACAGTGTAAGAAAAACTGTTTAATGATCTAAGAGAGACAAGTCTTCCTGCTGTCTTTGCTCCATACTCCGTCACAACCTCTACTCCACTGACTTTATCTCTCCGCGGTCAGCAAATATCTTAATAAAGTCCCCTTGTTTTCTAATTAAAATCAAACATTGAGCAGTTTCACATTCTCCTTAAAGTTCTCTTTCTGCCTGGATAAGCAGATTTTTGACTGCAGGCCTCACATCTCGACCCACATACTGAAAACTATCAAATGTCCTAAAAAGAAAATTAGCGCATCGATACAGACAAATCAAGCAAACGCTTCTTCTTGATGACTGTTGACAATCTGGAGGAAACATTTAATTTGGGTGTACACTATTTTTTTTAACTTTGTATTAAATGTTTCTTCCAGCTCTATAAATTATGTTTCTTAATTTGGTACGTGTTTGTTGACTCTTTCTAATGTACATGTTTATTATCTAAAACAACTAAATGAAAGGTTTTGGATGACCAGGAAGTTAGTTTTTTTGTTGCCATTGTATTAAAATATTGTTCTAAATTTACCAGAATTGCATCAAAACTAAAAAAAAAATCTGATGTCATGACCGCTCTAATTTTTCATAAATCTCCCATAAAGTAGCTTACCTGTGAGCATGCTTTCGTTGACGATGCAGGTGCCGCTGACCAGCACGGCATCACATGTCATGATGGTCCCATTGCTAGGGATGATCATTACATCACCAGGCACAAGGTCAGTAGACAAGATCTCTTCAATATCTGTCAAAAGAGAGGCACATTCAAAAAGTTTAAAAGGTTTGTGTAGGTTTCTGTAGTGGTTGTTACTCTAGTATGTAGAAGCTCATTAACTGAAATGACATTTTTAATGCTAAACTAGAAAGCACTCGGACAGCGCAAGCCTACGCAAGGTTAAAGAATACTTTAAAAAAAATTCCTGGATCCGGATGGTGATCCGTATCAGTCCCAAAATCTAATCATTTGTTCCTTAACCCATTCCACACATTTCCTGAAAATTTCATCCAAATCCGTCTATAACTTTTCGAGTTATTTTGAACACAAACAAACAGACAAACAGACAAACAGACAAACAAACAAACGCCGGCAAAAACATAACCTCCTTGGCGGAGGTAAAAATAAAAGCTGCTATTAAGCTCAGTGACATTCACTGGTATGTAAGCTTGCACTGACTGGCTATGAGTTTCTTTTGGTAAATCATGTGTGAATTATTTGCATCTAATGTGCAGAGGCCTTTAACAAGGACTTTATCAGTTCTGAATTTGTTGCAGAAAAGCGTGGAGCTACTCTCGGCGGATAAAGTGGTTCAGCAGACATTTTCATATCTGCCAACTAGAAAAGCACTCGGAGAGCGCAGACCTCCACCAAGATACAATACAGGATCACCATCAATCAATCAATCAATCAAAGTTTATTTATATAGCACAGTTCATACAAATTGACTTGCAGCTCAAAGTGCTTTACATCAAAACAAAAAGATTGACAAGACATATATAAAAATATATATGTATACATATATATACACATATATATACATATACACATACACATATATACATATGCACACATACATACACGAATATATGCATACATACATATACACATACATAAACAATGATAATCTTTTTCTTTCAACCACTCAGTAAATAAACACCCAGCAGAGGTCCATCTACTAAGTACTATTCTACTGTAGTTTTAATGAATAATTGGTAGGATGTCAAGAGGATTTGGAGACTAATGCACACCACAGAAGCTAAAGTAAAATAAATAATAAAATTTAGAGGAATGAATATGAGAAAAAGCATATGCTCCAATATGACGGCACAGTCTCTGCTCATGTCTGTCCATGTGGAGAACTCCTCCGCTGGCATTGCAATCAGTCCCAAAATCTAATCATTTGTTCCTTATCCCATTCCACACATTTCCTGAAAATTTCACCCAAATCCGTCCATAACTTTTGAAGTTATCTTGAACACAAACAGACAAACAAACAAACTAACCAGCGCCGGCAAAAACATAACGTCCTTGGTGGAGGTAAATATCATAACTACTGTTATCCATGAAGGTTTTAGTTTCTATTTCACAAAAAAAAAAAAAAAAGAAATTGAAAATCTTATAAGTATTTCTCAATTAAGATGTCAAATTGTAGTTATTTCCTTGCATTCCTGAACAGAAAAACTTTTCTAGTGGTTGAACGTTATGCTGGATAAATGTCTGACTTCTAAGAGAAGTGCAGTGAGCTGCCTCAAATTTGGGTGAATTCAGTTCAAAATTCCTCATTCCTGTTCAAAATGTATGTCCCACAAGGACACCGTATTCATCTTTAAACAAGTTTTGAAACTTTTAGAAAATATTTACGTTTTCTTTTGTTAATGACAGGTGATCTAACAAAACAGTTATGCACTGTATCTCTTCCTGTTAGTGCTTTTCAAAATGGAAGTCAAGTTTGGCATTTCTATAAAGAAACTCAGAATGCTGCAATTTGTAAGTTTTCTCAGGTAATAAATCAAGTCACTTGTAGGGAGATTTGTGGTTCGTCTTAAAATTCATTCCCCTATTAACTAACTATCAAATATTTTTCACTGTCCTTTATATATTGACATTTACGGCCAATAAAAATAAAAAATATATGGAGCCATATATCCTCTATGACTACAACAGGGGTGAAACATGAAGAGAGACAGGGCTGTGGCAGCAAAAGACGCAGCACACATGCACCTGTCAAGGTGCTGCTACTCTGTTTTTCTGCATCGAGCTGGAACCAACATTTGGACATCCATGGCTCATCTCCTTTGAGTGTTAAACAAAACAACCGTCACATTGAGAATGACCAGTGAGTAAGGTGTTAGCCAAAATTAGTTTGGAAATATCAGCATGTCAAATATTAACAAAAATTCAATGCCACATGTTGTATTAATAGCAGACAAGTAGTGGGAGCTGTAAACAAAACAAAAAAAAGATAGAAATTTGGGATTGTGAAATAAACTGAAAAGTGTGAATATTAGCCAACAGAAGCAGATGGTTTGGAGGGTGAGGAAGCAGATATTTTGTGTGTCAGAGCCCCAGAGTCATGCTCAGCACACCTCTCATTACCCACGGCCCTCTGGGCAGCAGAGAAAAAAGCTGAGGCATCACGAAGAGGGCCAGAGCAGAAGGTGAATGCACTCACAAAATATAAGAGGAATACAAACCCTGGCAGCTTTGTTCACCACTGACCTCTGTTTCAGTCAGATAACTAGTAGGACTTCTATTACTGACTCTAGCCATTAGGTTTACAATAAACGTTCCATGATAATGCTACACCTCTGCATGTCTTGTCCAAAAGCTGCCTCTGCAGACATTAAAAAGCAACAGAGACATTTCATAAAATGCCTTCAAACACATACATAAGCAACGCCCTCTTTCTTATAACACCCATTGTTTGTTCTCTCTCAAAGCCTGCATTGTCCCACACTGGCAGACCTCTAGAGGACAGCCAAAGCAGAGTGACAGTACACTTGAGTCTGGGCCAAAACAGGAGCAGAAACAGTCTACCGTCAGGTTTCAGATAGAGAGAACTCTTTAGAAAGGCAGTAAATATTGAATAATACATGCTCTGTATTGATGTTAAACCAACTGTGCAGATAAACACAAAAACATAACACGAAAAGTGACAAACCCTTGTTGGCTCGGCATACAGACACACGGACGATACTGTGAGCTGCCACCATGTCGTGAAGCATGACGTATTGCTGGAAAATAAAAGGAAAAAAAAACTTTAAAGTTTAAATTCTTTGCTTCTAAACAATAAAACCAGTGGCAGCAGACAATGTGCAGAAGAACCTTTAGGCCATTATAAAAACCTTTGGTAAGGCCACTGACTGAGGAAAGAACTGGTCCAAGTCATGTGACATCAGCCGTTTGATAATCAAAAAGGCTTTTGAACGTTGTTAAAGCCAATCTGTGGATGCAGCCATTCTGCACAGGCCCTCTTAGCCTAACTTAGGATCAACCTACTGTAAGACAGAGACCAAAGTGAGGAGTCAAGCATGTCCCACTCTATTCAAAACTGGAACTCCTTTAAGCTTTATGTGTTATTCCTCATTTCCTAGTTTTTGGCACCAGTGCTTTTCGTAGGGATTCTACAGACTGACCCCAAGACCCCAGGTCTTTCCACAGTTATGGCATTTTTGGAGTTCTCACTCCCTGTGCTCACCTTTTTGATGGTGTACAGAGAGGTAGCTATGGATATGACCGACATAAAAACAATGGCCACAGCATAGTAGTAATACTCATCGGCACTCCACAGGATCACACTGAAGAGCTGGAAGATGTAGAAAGGGTTGAGGACCTACAGGAGGAACCAGAAGACGGACCAACATTAGTATGGCAAATGCAAAGATCTGAACATGAGGGTATACTGATAATGAAATCAGTTTCCCTAACCCTAGCTGCCATTCAAGATGCATAATAATTCAAGTAGCATCAAAAGAGTTGGTATTGCATTGGATATGTTTGCTAGTTTCTTAGGTGCAAGAGGAAGGAAAAGCACAAAGAGAGGAATATGCAGTGCCAGTCAGGCAAGTAAGGGCTTGATATAAATGCCCTTTGGCTAATTTGGCCAAAGTTTTTGAGAAGATTTTCAGGCAGGAACCTTAAAAAAAATGTGCTGGGGACATCTGGGACCAAGTGACTGGTGCCATGCACTAAGTGATAGGCATTTGGTATGAAAAAAACAAACGCGTAAGCACTACAGATAAAATCTGCAGGAAAAAATGTTTTAAATTACCAAATCACAAGCGTTGGATTGATTTTAGACATATCATTTACTGACTACTAGACTTGTAGTCAAGACCACCTAAACCGAGACCAAGACACTACCAAGACCAGAGAGTATCGAGACCAAGACAAGACCAAGACCAAGACAAGACAGACCAAGTCAAGACCAAGATTAGTTCAGCTCAAGACCGAGACCGAAAAAAAACCCTAGTTTTTTTGCCATCTTGCATGAGTTGTAGAACATAAGCACCATGCTGGGTTCAGCTGCATAGTATAAATATGAGATTGTATTCAACTACAGGCACAATAATACAGAGACAGTGCATTTCTCGTGTGAACTCATTATAAATGTTTTCATCAATTGGCTGAGATCAAACGTGTGGCAATTGCATGACCGCTATTTCTACACTATTTGAGGATTGACTCTTGAGTGCTGTTAAGGACTGACATGACTATTAACTAGTCCCAAAGTCATCTAACAAAATAACAAGCCTCCAACACCACCCTGCACCTCAAAAAAAGTCTAATGAATGGTAATGAATGAGTGAACACTGTCCACTGAAATCAGCTCTGAGACCCCCTTATGGGCCTCCACCCACAGGTTGAGAGCCGCTGTACTAGTAGATTGTATTTGGAGCTTGATCCTTCTAAGATTGTTCTCATATCCTGGACAATATGTGATGCAGGAAACTTCAGGATGAATTTATCATTTAGAAAACAGTGAGTGAGTGAAAACAGCGGCACAGAGCTGGACTGATGAAGAATGTTGAGTTTGAAATCATCAAAAGGCAGACTCGTCATTTTTAAGTCTTTGTGTTCACTTGAAACGTGCACATGAGCTATCATGACACCGTTAGAATTATAAAATCACACACAGTGACTGATGATCCCTCACTGTTCCTGCGATGGGCGTCTGTCTGCGTCTTTACGCTCACCGGCACACGGAAGAGCGTGCGCCCAGAGACACTGAGCGGCTCGGGAGGCATTTAGATCCAATGTTCACATGAACATCGGCTGCACTGCAAAATGACATAACTGACAGACAACAACGGTAACGGCCACACTTTAGATGGAAAATATCGGGCCTGTACTCCACAGAGCGGACCGTGGCTGCATCAGACAGCGGAGAATGTGACAGTCGGACTGAGCGTTTTTTCAAACGAAGCCGCACGCCGGCGTTTACGGGCACAACACAGTGTACAATCGGGAGGGGGGTGGTCACACAGTTTTGTTTACCTTGTTTTTCCTAAATTGAAAGCACATACCGCACATGTAAGAACGCATAATAAGTCACAAAAAAACTGTGCCTGCCTGGATATTGTAGGTTACAAATCCCTTCGAGACCGCTCGGCCAGTCCAAGACATTGCGAGACCGAGAGACCTGAGACCGAGAAAAGACTGAGACCAAAGACTGTCGAGGCTGTGACAAGACCAAGACCACAAAAAAGTGGTCTGGAGACCAAGACCGGTCTCGAGAACTACAAGTCTACTGACTACATTATATTAAAAGAAACCCACAATACCTGTGCTGAGCATACAAGGTGAAATGGTTTATCTAAATAAGAAGTAAGAATAAAAAATGTGTTTCTGTTTATGCCCACAGGACCTTACCTCTTTGATAAGCAGC
The DNA here is from genome assembly GCA_037902135.1 of Cetoscarus ocellatus. Taxonomy (NCBI): domain Eukaryota; kingdom Metazoa; phylum Chordata; class Actinopteri; order Labriformes; family Labridae; genus Cetoscarus; species Cetoscarus ocellatus. The sequence goes on from JBAMNC010000595.1 coordinate 427,502, forward strand.
TTGAAAACAGAAGGCACTTTCACTGCAATTTCATTCACTCCGAAGAACAGTCTCCTGAAGAGAGATTACAGAGGTATTAACTAGATCAATTATTAACCCCTCATGAAAAACACACATAAACGATAATAAAAACAAACACAAGGGTACAAGTCATAGTTAAGGATAAATCTGGGATTTCAACAGTGCAAATAAACGTTTTGGTATGTCTGCACTGACCTCCACAGCTCAGGAATCTATGATTGATATTGTTCTGACACATCATAGAAACAGGGGAAATCAGTTAAGTGAAAGAGTTTTATGCGAATGCTTCTATAATTTTGAAAGAGGCAAATGGGCCTGGGACTCTTTACCTAACAGGCTGCTTTAAGTTCTGAGACAAACATTAAATGAGGCTAGCTGTTACCTGTACTCCTGCTGGTTCCTGGTCAGGCCTGCACTGTGCTCCGCGTGGAGGGTGGAGCAGCTGACCTGCAGATCCTCCAGGCCACTGTAGGGAAAATATTTGTAGGTTTTAACAGTGGAGCAAACTGATAGTTTTGTTGTGAAGTATTCACTGAGGCTGTAAAAGCAAAAGGTGGCTTAGGTCGTTTATTTTTTTACCGCTTTTCACTGATACAAACAGGGAAAACTGGAAAAAGTTTTTCCTGTTACTTTCTGACACTAACACAGTGCACTATATATGCTATTTATTGCATCTAAAGACTATGGTGTATGACAAGTCACACTGCTGGATAAAATGTTATTTAAGACTTTGTAAGAAAATGAACAAACTGCATTAAAAATAGCACACAAATAGTCTGTGGATAATTAAAGGCAGCTTACTTTAAAACTTCAAAGTTCTGCATGTCGTCGTTCCAATAATACTTTGTGCTATGGAAGGTAAAATAGCGAATCTGGGGGAAAACAAGTGAAAAACAATAAAGTAGCCATACACGTTTGACTTGATTAAACATAGATCAGCTCTAATATAATTATGTCTACACAGTTACAAGGCGCTTTGACAAGACTTAAGATATCCCTCCTTATCAATACTCAGATAACTGTGTGTGTTTAAACAAGTTATATCTGGGGTTGTGTGCACACCTGTATGGGCTGGTAGTCAGCAAATCTGTGGATGAGCTCCTGAGCGGGGCTGCCATCGGAGGGATGGGGGGTATGTCCGTTGGCCAGAGGTGGGGAGACGGGGGAGGAGAAGGGGTGAGAGGGAGAGGACTGGGAGGAGGGGGTGGAGGGGGAGGTGGTCTGGGTGTCCAGGCTGTGGAAGGGGTTGCTCCCTGGGGCCAGCATCACTCGAACCCTGGCCAGGAACCAGCGCTGGAACTCATCCTATGCAAACAGATAAAAGGTTGACCCAGACCACTAAGAATCAAAAGATCAAAATCAAAAACCTTCATAATGAATAAACCTTCAAATTTACTTTCCTGTCTTAAGTACTTTTCTGTCAAGACAATCAGTTTAAATCTTATTAGGTGGCCTCAACAAATACAACAAAATTAAAGCTGCCTCAACCTTAAAACACAGAGCTTCCTTTGTGACAGGCGGGAGTTTATTTTCAGACTCTGCCTCTCTCCGACTAATCCTAACTCTGACCTAACCCGTAAATAAAATTCCTATTTCTGAAGAGGCCACTTTAAGAAATAGTCACCAGGAACAATTCTAGAGTTGTTTTCTTAAAGCTATCCCTCTTGGGGGCACATATAAATCAATCAGAAGCCACAATCGGACACTGATTTATACACGGCCATGGATGAATTCAGACGCATGCACAAAAGCATGAGACCAACACGGAGTGGAAGGAATGCAGACGCAGGCAAGGACAAACACACACATAAGGAAGCACACATACTGCAAATGTTAAAGACACAATGTTAGACTCATGGTAAATTATCTTTGCATTCCTGCATTTTTAGCCAAACAAGCACACCAGGGTACCTACAGTTTCTACTTCTTTACCTGAAGTGTTGTTTGGCAGACAGGTGTCATTATTTAAAGTTGGTTCATAAATTAGATGTCTATTTTTGCTAAATATTTGCCTTTGCAGAGAACACAGTCTTGCTCCCGGCATAGTCCAAGTCAGAGTAAACAGATATGGTAAAAGTTAACCATTCCAGTTCAGTGTTTTTCACAATTTACAGTCTTCCCACAGAATGATAGTATACTTAAGGAGTAAAGGTACTGGGAGGTTGTTCCACCTGGCCTCATTCAACTAAATCATTTATTTTAGTGTGCATTTCTATTTTTTAAAAACTTTTTATCAGTAACGCATTCTATGACAACCACTAAGTATATCTTTCTTCTCTAAATGCTTTATCTAATATTCTGTAATCACATCAGTTGAGCTGCAATTAGAAGGGCAGAGTAGTGTACAGGAGCACAGCTTGTGTGTTACTACCATCGTCCAAGAGTGCAGGCATAAATGCTAACTTTGAAAGCGCAAAGCTTCAGAAAATAGAGCTTAAGTGTCAACATAAGACATTGCACCTCAAGGGGTGCATGTAAGGAAGGGACGTACTTGTAGATGTCTCCTGTGTACACAAAGGTAGTGGGTTGAAAAAAAATCTTGCAAATATACTTGGATGGCTGTGAATTTGTCTGGGTGGCCCACTCAAGTATTTTCTACGTACGGTAAAGCAAACACACGACAAAATTCAATGCACTAGAATGCAAATTACTAATATTTATGTTGTTCACATGGACTCTAAAATGACAAACTTAGAAGCTTTTATTTGGTCTTCTTTGTTTTTAAGAGATAGCTTCAAGTTTCAGAGGGCAACATTACTCCAAAAGATATTGTATTAAAAACACCATTCAATGACTGAATGTCACCAACAATACAAAACTGGGGTTTTCATTTAAAGTTTGAGTGTTTGTTACTGCATGTAACATTGTATCTGTTATCTATTCTTAAAATCAGAGTTAGCTTGCAATAAATAACCAGTCATGGCACCTCTGTGTCGTGCAATTATTGTGTTTCCTTCTGATTTTTTTGCAGATCTGAAACTTCTTCTCACATACTCTCTCCCTTTCTCTGCTCCAACCTGTGGGGTTAAAAGCACAAAGGCTGTATTGCACATACATGAAGTTACTTTTTAACCTTATAGGGCTATATTGAGATAAGAGGCAGCTGAACAAGAGGCAGAATGCTAAAATGTTTATGTGGTTACTGTTGCTTTAATACATACAGCTTTTCATTTCTTAACAATTATTGACTATTTTGACTTATGGATATTTATTGCAAGTTGTTATTTCAAGGTGGAGGGAGAAGGCTTCAATATATTAGTTCTATATTTTCACAGATTCAAAGAACAAAAGCCTGAGGCTTTTCTGCATATAACATATACTGTATTCACAGCTGCGCCCTACAGCATTTGTACTCGCTCTTCTGCAGTCTACTGCTGTGAAAAGAAAAAATCATTTCAATGTAAACACAAACTGGAACACTATTTGTGTAACTAAATTGAATCACTGAATTTTATTTCCCATTAATTTAATATTGTATTGAGTTTCACTAATTTATGCCTGTAAGGCTAAAAATTATATTCATTTGACAAATAATAAACTTTGAACCAAAATATTTAAACCATTTATTAGACACCCATTAACAAAAGAAATGAAAAATCCTCATAATTGTAATTAAGAAATTATCCAAGTAACATTAAAGTTAATTACTTTAAATAAATGTCAGAAAATAAATCACAAAGGTTATCATTAAAGCTTACAAATTTGTATCTCAAATTGCTCCATCAAGTTTACCCCGGCATAAAACATGGGCAAAATTGATTTAATGAAAAATAGCAATACTGCAGCTTAGTTTTCTGTGATACTATTCTGTGAGATTTTTTTTTTTTTTTTTTTTTTTTACAATTGGCAGAAAATTGATAGAAAATATGTTTTGTAATTCAAGATTAAGTGGGAAATGTTAAAAAAAATAATCTTGCATGGGGTCAGTGAAGTATTTGAAATCAGCAAATCACCTAAAAATCTTTACTTGAGACTTTGACATCTTAGCATGATTAAGATTTTGTATTTTATTATAAGCTCTACTTTAAACCTACTGTGGAGCGCAGCAACACCACTTCAGCATCGCGGGCTGTGGTACGGGTGCAGGTGGATTTGACGCACCACTCTGGCATCCAGTAGAGCAGCAGGAGGAGGAAGCCCCCTGTACACAGCACCCCAAGGCCCACAAGGGCCAGCCGCCATCGACATAGACGGTAGCCCTGCAGCTCCTGAAAGGTGAGAAACAAATTCAAATGAGTATATTATAAAAAAAGTCAGACAATGGGAGAATTTAAAACAAACAGTAGCATACCATCTCCTCCTCTTCCCCTTTGTTGAGGACCTTCAGGTCTTCCTTCTCCATGCTGCAGAACAGTTTGCCGAGCCCCTGCCTTTGTCACTGCAAACACAAAATGTCAGTGCGACTAGTCCGCAAAACATCTTACAACAAAGCAGTGCCTGACACATATTTTTCCAGGAATGAAGTGAAAATAAACTGTTTACAATGCAGTTCACTTCAGAATTTGTATTGTTTTCACTTGATGAAAATAACTCTACAATTCTTTTACAGCAAAAACAGTAAAAACATAACATTTTGTTGTGGGGGTTGATAAGCAGAATAATTTAGAAGAACTGATCCCCCTTATTCACAGACTGACCTCCTCTGAACAGTGTTCCTTTAATTAACCTCTCTTGGGTTTATCCGTGCCTTCTGGCCACACCTGGGTCCAGCTGTTAAGCCAATAAAACTCTGATAATCACTTCTTCTCCCTGAAGGCCCTAAGTTTCTGGCTGTGTCAGTATCTTTCTGCCTTTGTCAATGCAGAGCACATAAAGCATCCACATTTTAGCCCACTATGCAAACCTTACTTTTCTGATGTACACAATGCATTCAACTTTTTGTATTCTGTTATGTGTAAAATTAAGTTACTATTGCATACATCTCTAATCAATTTGTCTCTGTCGTGGTCATTAGCGAGTGGCTGCAACCGCAGTAAAGATTTGTCTGAGAAACAGGTTTAAAATATTAAAATTCAATTACCTTTTAACTTCAGATTGATTATTTTTTCACATATTCTTCGAAAGCAGCATCACTGAGGCATTGGTGTATAACATAAATTACAACCAGTGTTTATTGCGCAAAAACAACCTCATGTGAGGAAAATGAAAGCTTTTATTTAGGTGCTGCATTTTTTAACCTTGCAGTACAGATGGTTGAGCCTGATTCAATGTCTATAATCAGACAGATCCAATCTTGCCAAGCTCCAATCTACAAGGATTGTCAGCGGCCCAAAGCAGCACAGCCCAATCAGAGTCCTTTAGAGCAGGAAAGGGTGGGAGCTACGAGTGAGACGACAACAGGAAGAGACTACTTGTACAGGGATTAGCATAGATGCTAACAGCTTCAGTAGCAGTTTTATCAGATCTGGACCACATTTCTTAATTAAATGAAAAACAAAAAACAACTCTACAATCTTTACTATAGAAAGGATATTTTTGCTCCACTTCTGATATGTTTTGCGCAAAGTTTGTCCTGCAAAGTGGCTCATGTTCTGGCTTTACACCACGGTGGTAGCATAAAAGGTTCTGCCCATTCACAAACACTTTCTATGTGCTCTTTCCCAGATGGACTACTGAAATATATTGAACAGTCCACCTTGTGCATCAGTTTCACATTTATTATTTAAGTCTAGTAATAAGGAAAGTCTCTCTTGCAGTCTGACTCAGTGATGCCAGAGGCAGTAACATTTGACTCTGCCTATTCAAATGTGCTAAAAAGACTATAATTGTCAATCTGTTTGAGTCCCTTAGAAAAGAAATGTTACCTAAAACCACTCTTTGAGTTATCAATATAGAAGGTCAGTGTAAGCACTAACAAAAATTTAGGATGGATAACAAAATCTATCTTTCAAACAATCAACCCTGTCTTGTCTCATGGGGGGCTGATGGACGAGAGGTCGAGTTATGCCATATGTGCTGAACAAATATTCCTTGAGAAGGTTCTAGTTACCTCTGCCAAGGAGGTTATGCTTTCGCCAGGGTCTGTCTGTCTGTTAGCAAGATTACGCAAAAACCACTGGATGGATTTACGTGAAAATTTTTACCAGAGGTGTGGTTTGGTCCAAGGAAGGAGCCAATATATTTTGGTGCTGATCCGATCCAGATTGATGTCACAAAAAAACACTGAAGTTTATAATGGCAAATCCCATTCATTTCTCCTCGGCTGCTGTGAGGGTTTTGTCCCCTGTACGTCGTTATGGGAATTGTAGTTTATTTGCAAACTGACTTCATTGTTTTTCAAGCCTACTTCACCATATTTCCCAGCTTCCCTTGCAATGCCAGTGGAGGAGCTCTCCACATGGACAGACATGAGCGGGGACTCGGCCGTCCAATCGGAGGGGAAAAGCAACTACCGTAACTGAGATGCTTGGCAAAGGTCTGCGCTCTCGGAGTGCTTTTCGAGTTCAACTTGTGGCTTCTTTCCCCATGTCCTTCCCCATGTCCTTCCCCCAGGAATAAATCATACATCATTTTACCCCTGCAACTGGGAAGTGCACAATAGTTTCAGGACATGCAATGTTGGTCAACTAACCTGAAGCATGCTGTATAACTGAAATCGAACTGTCTGCTTTTATTTTTGTTTAGATGACAAATAATTAAAGTCTATTATTCTTGGGCGGTACGGAGGCACAGCAGGTAGTGGGCCTCACAGCAAAAGGGTTGCTGGTTTGATCCCCATGTCAGTCAGGGCTTTTCTGTGTGGGTTTTGCATGTTCTCCCCATACATGCATGGGTTCCCTCTGGGACACCAGACCAAAAGCATGCTCATTAGGTTGACTGGTGACTCTAAACTGCCTTTAGGTATGAGTGTGAGTGTGAATGGTTCTCTGTCTCTCTGTGTGGCCCTGCGATTGGCTGGCGATTGGCTGGCGACTAGATGATGGACGGGTATTATTATTGCAATATTAAACAATGTTAATTCTTGTAACATGTTTTTCTTATACAGCGCAGGCCTAGAACAAATACAGATGTTAAATCAAAAAGTTAAGTGCTGTGCATTAAAATCAATTATTTTGGTTTTATTCTTAGACTGGATCTTCAGTTTCTTCCAACATCATATACTCCTATAGTCTAAATTCTCTCTTTTTTTGGATTCTTACTATTATATTTTGTCTACTCAAAACAAAGACTGAGGCTTACAAATACAATCTTAAAAAAGCATTGCTGCTCATGGCCTGAAGCAAGAGGTTGCAAACTCCTTAGTTTTGGACGGATTTATACGACTTTCAAGTGCTCTTTTTTCCCCCAGAAAGTGCTGAAGAAGGGCACGTGTACTGAGGAAATGTTCAATCACACTCTGGACAACAGACTTTTATTAACAAACAGGTTCAGCAGGGATCAAAATGTTTTACTGAACTCTGTTAATACATATTGGACCCAGTGTAAATGCTTCAACTCTGTGTACAGATATAATGAGATAAGACAGCATTACCATCTGTGGATACAAAGTGCATAAAGCTCACAGAGGTTAATAGTTCACTGGAGAACATGTGACATGTCCCAAATACAAGAATGCACAGCTCTTCTCAGACAGCTGCTCGACCTCACAACACCTGAGATTATCTCTTAAGAGTGTCAACACACATACATGCACACTGACCAACTGAGTCATCAGATGTGTGTGTTACCCAATATCAAGCTCGTTTGCATCTCCTCCTCTTAGTAATCCCTGAGGAGCAGCCAGCTGCCAAGGAAGGCTCGCTGACACTTGGTGTGAGATCTGCATTGACATTGGCAGAGAGGGGCACGCAGGTCAGAGGATGAACAGGCACCATGAGACATGAGTGAAGCAGACTGTATGTCTCTTGGCCAAAAGCAAAACCAAGCTCCAGCAAACAGCTTTGTCATCATGGTGCTCAGATTTTCTGTTGGTTGACACAAAGAATCAATGAAGGTGAATGTGTGTGTGTGAAGATCATTCATGTTTGCACTTAAGTTAGCTTCACTCTGAAAAACAACTTCACACTGTGATCCAGTTGTATAACAGCAATATCAATTTCACTGTTTGTGTGTTTTATCTTAACTAAAAGCCCCTGGGAATACAACAAAAACTTTCTTCATAAGATATTGATGATCATAAATAAATACAATCAACTATCTAAAAGTCTTTGGACTGATCTTTGCACATTTCTTAAAATATCAGCAGTTAAGCTTTTGAGGGTGCTTAGAAACTGGATGTAAAGTGAGTGGGCTTTAGATAATCGTTTGTGATGTAATAAATAACTTGACCAATAAAACAATAAACAACAAGTCCTGTCCACTGAAAGGCAACAAAAACGACTTTACTCCAGTACAATCAGCCTCTTCACCTCAAAGTGACAGTGAACACACCTACACAGTACTGAGAAATCACCTTAGCTGTAAAATAAGCTGTTTTAGAACACGATTAGAGATGACTTTTCTCTCTCAAATTTTCAAGGATGCTTAAGGACACATTTAACTTTGATATTCGATTAAAAATCTAAACATTTCATGTCAAGTTCAGTGAAAGGCTTTAGGACTAGTTGGCTTTACACAATTTCCATTTGTGTTAGGCCAGAATAAAAAGTATTTAACATGAAAAGAGAAAAAAAGCCAAAAGCAAATCCCACAAGAAACAGTAGAGTTCAAACATCATCTGGCTCTGAGGACTGCTTGCATGTTTTGTAGCGCTATGATGCCCACATGGCCACCCTGCTGTCTCCACTGTCCAACAATGCCTACTGATTCTTTATCACTGCTCCCCCACGCTCTGATTTTATCTGCAGCTGCACCCGGCTGGATTTTTTCTCTGGCATACTGCGGGATATTTTGCTTAGGACCAAGCCCTTCCTTGTATTTTACAAAAGCAGCCCCCGGGCCGGCGCTAGGCAGGCGCTGGGTGCAGTTTATAAGAACATTCCCTCCCAAATCTCAGATATGACTGGAAATGGCGACATCAGTGCATACGGCATACTGAACTATGACCTATGATTTTTGTTATTTTGGAATGAAGTGGTTGCTGCTTGGACATCCCCCAAACAAAAGGTTTGTCAAATTAAATAACAGTTGTTCGTTTAAGCTGTTAGTGCACTATGTGTTAAAATGTTTATTTAAATATGCGAGTATTTGGCTTTAAGAAAACAGTTTTGAATCAAAAATATTTAATAAACTTTTGATGATGGGATTGATAACACTGTTAACACTAGATTAATCAGGTACATTTTCTGCTCCTCTCTGAACCATGACCTTAAAACTTGTTGATATACAAAAGACTTAAAGTTTAATAGTGAAAATTCAGTTGGTTGGAGCCCAATAAGTAGCTCATATCTCCTTATTAACTGACTAATATTCAACAAGAAACACCCCGATCAATCTGGTGCTAGTAGTTATAGTCTGATAATGATAGTAAAAACACCATCACATGTGGTAAGTGCTCCATGAAGCTGTAAAATAAACTCTTCTACTAAAACTTTGGTAGTATCTTCAAAACTTTTTCCGTTCTTTCAGCTAAAACAATAATCCATAACTGAAATCTATGTTAATGTCCATGCTGAGAACAGCAGGGGAAAAGTTAGTTAGCTAGCTAAGAAGTTGACCTCACAACATTAAGTCATAAGGTCTATCAGGGGTGTCAAACTAAATCCTAGAAGGGGCCAAAATTTAAAACACAGTCTAGGATGCAGGCAAAACAGCATTAACATTTATTGAACAGCCTAAAATGAACTGTTTTAATCAGAAAGTTAAGAGTTTGATCAGCATATTAACTTTTGGGCATCTTAAAGGTTACTGTAAAAGCACTGTCAAATGTATTCACTCGTTGACCACTGTTCAGAGTGATATTAAAGCAATGGGAGGAGGGTTTGGTGCTTAGGCTGTGCATGGCAGTTGTTCCAATGCACTTTGGGCTTTGTAGTATGACTGTTAGGACTAGTTTTTAATGGAGGGCCATTAATAACAGACATGAACAGACATATGAAATTATCTTGTGGGCCATGTTTAATTATATCCTGGGCCAGATTTGGCCTGCGAGTCTTGAGATGTATTTATGTTTGCTCCATTAAATTACGTCTAGACAAATGTGAGTGAACAAGGTGTTCAAATATAGTTTCTAGAAAAGTAAATTTGCTTTGCCAAGAAACTGAATAAAAGCAGTTTGGATGTGAAATGTGTTTGCTTTCTCAGCAATACAGGATAATACCATCAGTTGTATAAGTATTGTATCTGAGTTCTGAAACTCATCTCCCTTGTTTATTTGACAATTTGCACTGTTCAGCCTTTTGGGTAGGCTTATTTTTTCAGTCTGTTAACAACTGTGTTAATTTCCAAGACCATTTGTAATTAATAAATCATCATACTGTGTAATCCCATTGTCCTTATTGGAGGATACTTGCTGCATTGCTTAAGAGGTTTTTGCATAAACAGCTGCTTTATCAAATAAGTGCAGCAAACACAACTCAAGGCCTTTTTGGCTGAGCTAGAGTTCATCCAGACACTTTTGTCCGACCACTGCTGTTCAACAAGTGAAAGCATGAGCTCCTTTGAGTTTGTGGTGAATCATTTCATTTTTCATGGCTCAAACACTGGAGCAATTCAGCTCCAACAACAAAATTACCACACTGTATCAAATGCATAGAGTCCATAAATCAACCGGCTTTTAATATAAGAACAGCATCTAATACACTGTAGGTCTTACAGACGCTGAAACAATGGTCAACATTCAGCTCCTAGAATGAAGTTAATAATTTTTTCTACATCTAACTGACCAGATAAAACCTCCATGGAGCCTTGATTACAGGCTGGGAAATTTCAAAATTAGAAGCAGAAAGGCGCTGGCTTACCATGACTTTAGCTCTGTTACATGTTAACTCAAGCTGGAGACATGTTAAATTGCTCTTAATTTTAAGGTAAGCTTTTTCAAAACAAAGTTAAAGGTCAAAGTTAAACATCTGCGGGGTTTTTTGTGTATACTGGAATTTGCAGAGAAAACTTAATTAAAAGCTCAGACCACTAAGATTGTGCAAAGCTTTTTGAAAAAATAGCTAAAGCTTGATAGCTGGTTTTTAACAAAGCTCTTTAAAATAATGTTTGTAAAGGTATGTTAACCTGACAAAATCCACCAAAAATAAATCACAGTTTGTGGTCAGTTTCAAAAAATTCTGCATTCAGGTTACAGTTATTTCAAAGTCTGTAGCTCTCTGGGTGACTTAAAAAAACTACACTCACATGTGAGCATGCATGTGCTGGGCAGTAAACCAGTGTCATATTAATAGAACTTCGTAACAATGTCATCACCAGTGTAAAAACTTGTGTTGTGCTTATGAGAGGCTAAACCAGCACCACACCGATAGTTGGATGTTTCAAACTGCCAGTCATATTGACAGATACATAAGTGTAGTGTGACAAAATGATTTGTGACACAGACAGCACTGTTTGAGTCCTGTCTTGCTTAGTGCTGTGTGTATTTACGATGAGCAATGGTAACTGCACAGCAACTGGGCAAACGTGTCCTCTCCTCCAAAAGTTTGATGCCTAGTTTTTTTTTAATGTACAGCACTTTGTGCTACATTTAATGTATGAAAAGTGCTTTATAAATAAAGTTTGATTGATTGATTGATTGAACAGCTGCAACATTTTGTGAGCTTTCTTGCTTTGCTCTTTTGTGCTTTTTGTGGTTTAACCAGACTCTTTCTGCTGGAATAACCTTGTTTAAGTTGATCCGATATTGCAGTTATTTAGTCTCCATTACAACAGTCTGTCTTTATGACTCATTTGTTGCAACTCCAACATGGTTCATAGAGGGGACTAAGGCTCTGCAGAGGCTGAAACTCTGTAGCGCTGGACAATTGATGACAACTGTAGCTTGTGATGCTTTATCAATATTTTTCCACAGTAAAATCCTTGTAATCAACAAAGGCTTAGTGTTTCTAATTTGAACAGTCAAATCAGGAAATTACATGTTTCAGTTGCAGCATAACATAAATTAAAAAAAAAAATATGGAATCACTCAATTCCGAGGAAAAAATTATGGAATCATGAAAATTCCATATTTTTTTCCCTCTGCTTGGTCTAAAAAAGTAATTGTTACTGACTACCACATTTTTTTTCTTGATTTCTTTTAGTGTTTCTTAAAGCAAGAACGTTGCCATTTGAAATGACTTTAGTTTTGTGTCATGTCTGTGATCTGCCTTTTTTCTACAAAATTAAACAACTGAATGAACATCCTCCAAGGCTGGTGATTCCATAATTTTTGCCAAGGGTTGTAGTTATTGCTACAACATTGAAAACTAAACAAAAGGAAATTGATAAAAGCATCTTTGTGGGACTTTATGCATCACATGAATAGAGTATCACAACACAGGCTTTTTTAGGGAAGGAAAGGGCTTAAAAATGCAATTAAAAGCAGATTCCCTTAAATTTTGAGCAATAAATACTGTGATATGACATTTAGGTCATATCTCCCATAGCCAGTCCTGGCACATTTGTCATTCTATATCGTTGTAAGGCATAAACATACAAAATAAACTTTGACAAAAACATTTGTGCTAATGGATTATAAGGTGGGGTTGCTATTTAGAGTTTCCCCAAGGGATCCTTAACTGGGGAGTGAATTAATTCTTAGAAAATGAGAGTGAGCAGCACAAACAAAACTCAGTAGTACAAAGAGAGAGTCACCTTTTTCAGAGGGAAATCCATCTTGCCAGGTTAAATGATGACAGTGTTTTCAGGCCCCCAAATTACCATTGTCAAACAAAGAGACAGCTGAAGCTCATTAAAAGGTCACCATTTCCAGTGAAAACAATGTCCAATTGGTGTTATCCGCTGTTTTATTACTCTTCCAGCCTTCCTTTTAGTCGCTGCAAATTCAAATTCATTGGAGTTTATAGTAAGCTGATGTGCTCCTACCTTGCAAGCCAGGGACAAGATGACCCAGGCGGTCCTCCTCCCCGCAATTAGCTTGCTCTCTCACCACACCAACCTGGAACCCTGAGGGGGGAAGAAAACACAGACACAAAACAATGCACGTTACAAACAAAGCTTCACAAAGTTAAAGTCTCCCCAGAGAATGGATTGTGAGAAACTGGAAGTAACCTGAGAGGATTCTTAACATGTGCTGACTGAAAACAATAACAGCTGATGTCAGTGTATTGCAGCAGGAGGTTTTGTCAAGCCCATCAGGTAAAGCTTAAACAAGGACCAGTGATTTGACTAGTGTATGGTTAATAGTGATATTATACTGATTGTTCACACATTTAAGTACCATACCAGACAGACTTCTTTGCCGTCAATAAGATTTGACCTCTCTCTGCTCAATTTCTTGTGCCATGCAGTGTCCATAATAGCCCAAGTCAGTCTCATTTTGTTTGATAAGAAGCATGTTGACCTGGCACAAATGACACTAAAACAGCTCTGCCAGAGCTACTTCTTCTGTGTATCAAGAGACAATATTTGTTTGTCATGGTTTAATTTGCCGGGACAAGGATTTTAATTCAGCTGGAGGGCTAGAGTAAGCAGCAGCTGATGCTATTGTATTTAAAAGCAATGTTGGCTCATTAAAAATATACAACGGACAACCCCATCCTCAAACTACAGGATGAGACATTGCTAGGCATAGGTAAGTACAAAGGCATATCGTCACCATAAAAACACAATTTAAAAGATGATTCTTCTTCTTTTTTACTCATTAACAGTTTGAGTTTAAAGGAGAGAGGGTGAACATGCTTACATGAGATGAACATGAGATTTCTTTTTTTTAATCTGAAGCAGGTCAATGTAAAGGTATATAGCATTTGATATCAATACATTTACATGTGAACTGAACCTGTAAACTAGAAAAGCACTCAGAGAGCGCAGACCTCCGCCAAGCAGCTTCAGTCCACCCCTAACACAATCTCCCAATTACAGAGTATCACTCAAAAGAAATTCCTGGATCCAAATGGCAATCTCGCACACTGCCAAAATGATCCAGATCAGTCCCAAACTCTAATTATTTGATCCTTATCCCATTCCACACATTTCCTGAAAATTTCATCCAAATCCATCCATAACTTTTCAAGTTATTTTGAACACAAACAGACAAACAAACAAACCAACGCCTGCAAAAACATAACCTCCTTGGCGGAGGTATAAATCAATGTTTCGACTGCAGGCATTGATGTTTTATTTATTTATTTCATTTTATTTTTGAGAAATGGAAATATAACATGGATATGGATCTACAGTATGTAACCTGAGACTCAATATGACACAACTTTTCCGTGAACTCTCTGACTTCACAATGCATCAGCTACTTTCAGTTAAAAATCTGGATCGTTTCCTTTTACCTCAAGCAAAGTGATATTTAAGAATCATTGAGATTTCACACTCAGAGGTAATGGGACATCTGAGGAAAAGCAGAGAGAGCTCACATGAAATGCTAGATTCAGAAAACTACTGCAACTTTGCATGAGATACAAAAAAATTGAAAGATCACATTAAATAATCAATATATCATCAGTAAATCAACTATTTGACGGGTAACTTTTCTATATTTTATTGTATAGAATCACATCATTACATAATTATGTTGATGTAATTTGTTCATTTCAGTACTTAAAACCTGGCATATATCCCCATATCAACCCTCTGAGGTCTAAGCCATTTTTTCCTGTTTTTGGGGCGCCTGGACTTTTTGTGTTGTAATGTATGTAAAACCTCAACCCTATGATGGATAATCATGTATTACACCTTGTTTTTTTTCAGGACAAGCTGGGCTATCTGAATATGTATGCTGCAGGAGTGTCACTTGAATGTGTAAATAGTAATATGACCATTAAGACAAAAGAAAAAAAAAAAACGGAAATTGAATCAGAGAGAATTCATCACAAAAAAATCCAGGAGAGTATGGATGAACACTTTTGATGACAGAAAAATGTTTTTTCAAGTCTTCTTTATAAGTTAGAACAAAGAAATAAACGCTATCACACACAGCAAACTATTTACTACCATATTTACAAAAAAAGTCATTCGTTTTTTTGGAGGTTCCAATGTGACAAAACAGCCTATTTTTTCACTTGTTTATCTGTGTGTCTCTGATACTGTGCATCTCTAGGGGAGATAGAGCACTTGTTCATCCAACAGGCTAACCCTCCTGACATCATATCCAGTCATAATATGTGTAAATATGAAATAATGTTTATAAATCCATAAGAATTATCTGTGCACACTAGGCGCACGATTTGGAATAAAATCCAAATGGGAATAGGAAAATATATAATGTTTTTTATTATATTTTTGTCAGAAGACACAGGAAATAGTACAAAACCCAAAACCAGTGAAGTTGGCACGTTGTGTAAATTGTAAATAAAAACAGAATACAATGATTTGCAAATCCTTTTCAACTTATATTCAATTGAATACACTGCAAAGACAAGATATTTAATGTTCGAACTGAGAAACTTTATTTTCTTTTGCAAATAATCATCAACTTAGAATTTAATGGCAGCAACACATTGCAAAAAAGTCTGCACAGGGGCATTTTTACCACTGTGTTACATTGCCTTTCCTTTTAACAACACTCAGTAAACGTTTGGGAACTGAGGAGACCAATTTTTGAAGCTTTTCGGGTGGAATTCTTTCCCATTCTTGCTTGATGTACAGCTTAAGTTGTTCAACAGTCCGGGGTCTCCGTTGTTGTATTTTACGCTTCATAATGCGCCACACATTTTCAATGGGGGACAGGTCTGGACTACAGGCAGGCCAGTCTAGTACCCGCACTCTTTTACTACGAAGCCACGCTGTTGTAACACGTGCAGAATGTGGCTTGGCATTGTCTTGCTGAAATAAGCAGGGGCGTCCATGAAAAAGACGCTGCTTGGATGGCAACATATGTTGTTCCAAAACCTGTATGTACCTTTCAGCATTAATGGTGCCTTCACAGATGTGTAAGTTACCCATGCCTTGGGCACTAATACACCCCCATACCATCACAGATGCTGGCTTTTGAACTTTGCGCCTATAACAGTCCGGCTGGTTCTTTTCCTCTTTGGTCTGGAGGACACGACGACCACACTTTCCAAAAACAATTTGAAATGTGGACTCCTCAGACCACAGAACACTTTTCCACTTTGCATCAGTCCATCTTAGATGAGCTCGGGCCCAGTGAAGCCGGCGGCGTTTCTGGGTGTTGTTGATAAATGGCTTTCGCTTTGCATAGTAGAGTTTTAACTTGCACTTACAGATGTAGCGACGAACTGTAGTTACTGACAGTGGTTTTCTGAAGTGTTCCTGAGCCCATGTGGTGATATCCTTTACACAGTGATGCCGGTTTTTGATGCAGTACCGCCTGAAGGATCGAAGGTCACAGGCATTCAATGTTGGTTTTAGGCCTTGCCGCTTACGTGCAGTAATTTCTCCAGATTCTCTGAACCTTTTGATGATATTACGGACCGTAGATGATGAAATCCCTAAATCCCTTGCAGTAGCTCGTTGAGAAATGTTGTTCTTAAACTGTTCGACAATTTGCTCATGCGTTTGTGCACAAAGTGGTGACCCTCGCCCCATCCTTGTTTGTGAATGACTGACCATTTCAGGGAAGCTGCTTTTATACCCAATCATGGCACCCACCTGTTCTCAATTAGCCTGTTCACCTGTGGGATGTTCCAAATAAGTGTTTGATGAGCATTCCTCAACTTTCTCAGTCTTTTTTGTCACTTGTGCCAGCTTTTTTGAAAAGTTGCAGGCATCAAATTCAAAATGAGCTAATATTTGCAAAAAATAACACAGTTTACCAGTTCGAACGTTAAGTATCTTGTCTTTGCTGTGTATTCAATTGAATATAGGTTGAAAGGGATTTGCAAATCATTGTATTCTGTTTTTATTTACGATTTACACAACGTGCCAACTTCACTGGTTTTGGGTTTTGTAGATGAGCTGCATCCAGGTGACAACAAGATGGCGACTATCTACTGTGCGAACGTGTTTTGATACAGAAACTGGATTAAATAATACACCTAGAAGACCTAACTTTTGGATTTATCATGATGGATTACTTTTTTGAAGTCTCCAAAAAGACACTGATGTTTCAGGAGAGATATCTCAGCCTGCGGAAGAGCTACGATCGCACCAAAGGGCTCATCGAAACGGGTAAGTTGTTAGCTTTCGATCAAAACAATCGGTAAGTGTCTACAACAAATGGTTGTAAAGTTATTAAATATTTTGTGAAAAGTGTGCTTTGCTGTCGTATACGATTGTGTCGACCTCTGAGGGTTAAGCAAGTTGTATAATGGTGTGTGATATTTCTCAGAAGCTCTGCTTTCATGTCCTTAATAGGCTCAGTTGGCTTTACTCAGGCTGTTTGTGAAGCTACCCATCTTTTCAACCACACTCTGGACCTTGTTCAAGCATACAGCCTTAATATTATTGAAAATAAAGGTCTTTCCCAAAAATCCTGTTATCTAACCACTTCTTAGTAACTTTTAACTTCTTAGTGGATTTTGCTTTTGTAATATAACAGTGAACAGTAGAATTCTGTCCAGTGGTGCTGTGGCTAAATTTGAAGAGGTCATTTCTGCAGTGTCTTGGCCATCTGAAAACTCTGTTATTAACTATAGTCCCTCTCAGCTGGATTAGCTTGTTGATAGCTCTGTTAATTAGCAAAGATTCACTTTGGATTCAATTCCCCCACTAAGATAAAAAAAAACACTACTAAACGTCAGAGGATAACTCCTTGGTTTTGTTCTGAAACTCTTGCACTTAAACAAGCATCTCATAAATTATAGAGAATATGGCACTTCAATAAAAGAGGAGAGAGAAGTCCTGTCTACTTTGGTAGGGCAGTCATAATAAATACATGTCAGCCTTACGGCATGCCTGAGCTGCCTACTTTTCCTAACTAATTGAAGATAATAAAAACAATCTTGTACCTTTTCAGCACTGTATCCTAGGCTAACATGGAGTCAGAGCTCTATTGAGCCTGTAATTCCACTAGCCCTCTGCTATGAGGACTTCATGAGCTTCGTTAAGGATAGAATTCTTAAAATCAGAACTCCCTGCCCTCGCCTGGGCCTGCCATACCATTAAATTTGCTAAACCTGACTGCTTTTCTTCAATTGACCTTCGAGAATTAAATTGTGTTAGCTCCTCCTCCTCCAAACCATCAACCTGCCCCTTAGACCCAATCCTAACTAAGCTGTTCAAGGAGGTCTTTGCCTCAGTTTGTTCAACCATTCTGGAGACTATCAATTTGTCTTTATTGACAGGCAACGTGCCACAGACTTATAAAGTAGCTGCAATTAAACCTTATCTTAAAAAACTGCCCTTGATTCAGGCACATAAGCTAACTATAGGCCTACATCAAATCTTCCATTTACTTCAAAGATCCTAGAGAAAGTAGTGGCTAATCAGCTTTGTGACTTCCTTCAAAACAACAGCTTGTTCAAGGACTTTCATTCAGGATTTAGAGCTCATTATCGCACAGAGACTGTTCTAGTTGAAGTGACAAATGATTGCTCTCAGCTCCAGATAGTGGACTTCTCTCTGTACTTGTTTAGCTAGATCTCAGTGCAGCTTTTGACACCATAGATCATCACATTCTTCTACAGAGATCAGAAGAATTACTCGGGATTACAGGGACTGCTTTAAATTGGTTAAAGTCCTACTCATCTGATCTATACCAGTTTGTGAACAATATGATAATAATGAACAATAATGATTTTTTTTTTTAAATGGTCCCAAAACACTTACAACAATGAGTATATGAATTACAGGCAGAACATTTTACCATTTTACAATACTTTGTCCCTTAGTATTTGTTTAACATAATAACAGAGAGCAATTTTCAAGTACAAAAACATGCAGAAAAGCATTAAACCTCTGGGAAATAAATTATAAAACCTTAAAAAGAGTCACTCTTTATCTTGTACTTCTTGTTGATGAAAATAATAAGAAGGTAGGTTATAGTACAGGTAGAACAACTTGTAAAAAGTTGTAAAACAGGTCAGTGTGACAGGAAAGCAATAACATTCCTTCTATAAGCCTCTTTTATTTTTCTACTCTGTAACTTTCAAGAGCAAAGAACTTTCAAGTACAAAATAAAAAAGTGGGCAAAACTGCAGCCAATTCCTGCAAAATAAAATAAATTACCTTATTTAAAATGCAAATATAGAGATGAATTATGAACTCTGTCTTATTACATCTGCCTTTCAGTCCCAGAGTCCTCATTAGTGTATCAGAAGTAGGTTTTAGTGCAGGTAGAACCACTTTTTTATTGTAAACATGAGGTAATATGTGTGAGGAAATCAAAATATTTTGTGGGACACTGCATATATTGCACAAACTTATTCAAACAGGCCTCATTAAAGTTCCCAGCTATGATGAAGGCTCCCCACGATGACGTTGTAGAGCTCTGAGGGAGCTATGTTAACGCTAGCATAGTTAGCTAGCTAGCTAGTTAGCTCAACTGCAGCGTCGGGGACAAGCGGATGGAGACAGGTTTCCGGAATAATCATCACAGAACAGTCACAAATAAACCGATCCCCTGCCATCAGAAGGTCCAATTAGTCAGTTTTGTAAACGACAGATCTGGTATTTGTCATCTCGGCAGTGCTGGTCTGTGAGGCTGCTTCTGTAGCCAAGCTAACAGAGAGCCAGGTGGTCTCGCTGTGTCCAGCGGTATATTGTGCGGGCACTAAAAGTCGGTCGTTATGTCGGACTTGCAGGCAAAAACAACATTCAGCAACTCTGTGTGATTGTAGGTGAGTTTTGCCCCATACACTCCATCATCTATACATACAGCATCAGTAGAGCTCAGAGCCGCTTTAACAATGCGCGCCGCCATCTTTCGCAACGTCATCATTCTGCGCAGCTTGGACACCAAACAGCTTTTACTGTTTTATGAGAAATTAAGAATATATCGGCGTTATATCGGCAAAACTCTGGCTGATGTTGAATACTTTGAAAAGGGCTAAAATCGGCCGATTTAATCGGCCGGCCAATGTATCGGTCGGGCCCTACCTGCAAACAGCACACATAAATTAGTATGGCCTTAACATACAATCATGAATGACCTGCTGTCGTGGACCTGCTCGAACTCCAAGTGCTTTATCCTGCATCAACCAGCAACAGAAATGATATATTTTAGCATAAGTTCATATTTTTAGACCAGTTAAACCCAATTAAATGGAAGTTCAGTCCTCTCCAGTTTATAATCATTATAGATGTTAATGTTAATATTAGAATGACCTCTCTATCCGTGATTGTTATTGATTATCCCTCAATAATAACTACCTTTACAGCCATATAGACATGAGGACCCTCTTAAGAAGAGATGCCACATCTCAAGGGGCTAGCCTCTAATTAATCTATAATCAGCAGATAAAAAAATGATGAGGACAGGTTTATGGTCTGGGTGTCCATGGGTTTGTCACAATCATAAATTCTAATTTTTGTTCCCCTTGTCTCTGCCTGGATGGAAACATCTCTGAATATATGTATATGCATATATGTGTGTATTTTATATATGTATATATATGCATGCATGTGCATCTATATAATGAAGGGTATGGCTTCAGCCTGCTCTACTGTAAACTGCCTTGAGATAACACTTGTTATGAATCAGCACCATACAACCAAAGATTGATTGATTTACTTATAACACTGAGATGACTTTGCACCATGGCTTAGCAATGTTTTTAAAAAAAGTGACATTGCAATCTTTATTCTTTCTGGGAAACATGCTTCCTTATGAAATAATACAACATGAGCTCCGATAAAAGTACCTGACATTTAAGTCTTATAGTCATGATTTAATAATTTGAACTTCAAGTAAGGCCTGCAATATGGAAAAAAGGGATGTACAGTACTATTTTTGGTGATGGCTATGTGATCAGTAATCGGATATTACAGAATATTCATAAACTTTATCAATTTGCACATAGTAATGGGCTTTAAAATCTGGTACTGTTGTAGCAAAACATTAGATACCTACCAAATACAGTCTCAACAGTCTGAATCAGCATTGCCATATATTAGCTTAAAGTTAATTATCTGTAAATGCAGATATAAAATTTTTTGCCGATGTTTACAGCCAACATATTGGCCATGTGTATCTCATATATCGACTGTTAGATCAGCAGAGTGTACAAATGTACCATAAATATCTTAGATATTAAAATACTGGTTTCACTCTTTCACATCAGTCTGTACACTGTCACAATGAAAGGAACAGGTCAAATCTTGTGCAGTAGAGAGACCTGATGCTTTTGCACAAAATTTATATTATAACAATATTACAACAATGATAGAATAGTAACAATAATAATAGTACTGACAGTAAAAAATACTGGTTTTAATATACCAGCAAATTTTCAATATTGGACATTCCAAAAGATGTTATCAATGCCCTTTGTTCACTCGAAAAAAAAAAAAAAGAAATTTGTTTTGGGACCTTTAAGACACTGGCCCTGTTTTTAAAGTACTGGGTTAGAAGTTGCACTGGAAAAAAAATAAAACAAGATACCCAACCCTATTTGAACTCAACAACATAAATAAGGTGTGAAATGAAGACATGCTAAGTAAGAAAGGATAACTGCTTGTGAAGAATACTACATTAACTTAAAATAATCAAACTTTAATGGTGTGTTTATTGTCAATCCCCAAATTTCACAACAATAGAAACACACTGTGCAGCTCTACTCTGTACTGAGGCAGTCTGTTGATGTCCTGCATATTTATATCCTTACAGAAACCTGACATCAGGCCAAACTTCAGGATTTCTTAGACTAGACACATTCTGCTTTTCCTTTCAGTCCTGTTCTTCAACATACGCTCTAAAAGGAAAACATGAACAATGAGCCATGACCTAATGACAGAGGTCTATAATTCATGGAAGCATTTGGAGGAAAAGTGTTTTGTTGCCACCATAATCTGCACTGAATGTGCTTTCTTTATCACTTCCCCTCCGACTTAGAAGGCATTATGGCCGAGCTTTGTTCCCCATCATAGACCAATCAGTCTGTTTATCACTCTGATATGGCTCTGAACAAACCCTGTGTCCACCTACCCTTCCTCTAATGTCTGAACAGCCACCACCACCACAAATGAGATAGCTATGACAATGCCCTCTTAACTTTCTAAAGAAAGCAAAAATAGCATTTTGAGAAACATCTGAAGCATAATAAAGGATAAATAAAAAATAAAAATAAACAATAAAATAAATAAATAAAGTATAGAAGCAACAAGATAACAAGATCACAACTACACTTTGACAATTTTCAAAGCATTTAAACTTACTTTAAGCCTATTTAAATATAAATCACCTTGTCAACTCACCTCTCAGTGCTGCAAACATCCACACATTTCCATAGCACAAGCAGCCAAGTACATAATAGATGAGGACTGTTTTAGGATGACATTTACACACTTCACATCCAAACCTAGTCTGAAGATCTTCTAAACTTTACTGAGGACTATGATCATTTCAGATGGAAAGGGGGGTTAACATGGATGACATCAGGGAGGAGGGAGGGCAGAAAGAGATCAGTCAAGAAGCACTGAATCTGTATGTTCGCTGAAAATCTGTGAATAAATACCTGTGAGAAAGGAAGTGGAGGGAAAGTGCTGGGGAAAATACAATAATCCCTCTGATCAAAAGTCTTGCTGAGTTTTAAGTCAGACCACATGATCTTGGATTATGAGTAGCAATGCTCAGTTGACAGCTACAGTGCAGGAGATCATAACACCCTTACCCCATTGAGCTTTTTGGTACATGAAGACCCTGAATGTGAGAGATAGCTGAATTATTTAAAGGAAATTCAGGATCAAAAAGATGTGGCAGTTGTCACAGAATAATGTCAGTGGGGCAGGGTAAAATTAAAGATACAATTTAGTCAAAATGTATGTCAAGAACTACAGAGCTTTACTTATCAGCTGTACATTCAAAACATGAGAAATAAGTGAATGACTCTTAAGCCCTGTTCAGACCAAAGATTTGTAACAAGAAAGGGCTAAAGTTTTAGAGAGCTGCAAATGACAGTTGCAGCTGTGTGAATAAAGCCATCACAGCTCTAATCTAGTAGGTAGCAGAAGAAGTGAATACAAAGCAGTGTCACTACAAGCACGAGTACACCCTTGAAAGAAAGCTGCAGAATTTCATCTCAGTATTCAACAGCAGCACAAGACGGTTCTTTGGATGCGCGAGAGATCTGCTGATGATCGTTTGGAGCAGATGTTTTACAAAACTTTGATGATGTTCAGTGGAAACAATTCTTCCAATGTCCAGACATTTTGAGATTGTGTTATCCCATTAAAATCAGATAAAGCTTTCCTGCAACAGCAGTTGTTTTGATCCATCCTGTCAAGCCTCTCTCTTCCTGGTTCGTGCTGGTCACACAGTATGTTGTCATCAGCCCTCCCCACTTGCCTGTGAATTTCCCTGATCATTTGCTGCAGCTTTCAGATATGAGCCTACTTGGACTTTATCTGGATAAAATACTAGGGGGGGAAACGAGGAAATTATCCGGTAAAGTCTGAGTGAAATACTCGGCTGTTAGCGTTCATTCATGTGGCTCGTACGGATGACGTCCGTATAATTTCAGGATTTTTTGGCAAGTGTGAATGGGGTTTTACAGTTTGTTTTCTACAGCAAGAGTGATCTATCAAAAAAAAATCAGCATGTGAAGAGTAGCACTACATGCTCCTGCGGTAGTGCCACTCATCACTTCACAAGTCTTACTTCAGTTTGTCATGTTTACAGCACTACCATAAACCGTCAGAGCCCATATCAACCAGCATTCTCCTGGAACATCACTGTAATTTACATCTGACCTGTGTGAACATACAAAATACCAACACCAAGTTAATCTACAGTGACCGATATATTAACCTAATATTGCAAATCTCTGTTCTCTGGTTTCATTGCAGTGTCAAATTTCACAGTAGTTTAGACGTTTCATCTTACTTCCACTGATGCAAGCCGCTGGTTTGTCCTGGTCTTGTTGGAAGCAAACCGCTAGACCGGCACTTAAAAGTTCTGTTTCTCTATGACACAGCTTTGGGGCTCCCACAGCAAACAGTGCCGGGCTGCTGAGATGACTTTTACCATGTCAGGATATTTCTCGTCTCCTCTATGAATCAACACAGGCAGGTCTTCCATCACAGGTTGCTGTGTTAGAGCTCACCTGTGAAAAGTTTTGAGGCACTGGCTCAAAGGATTGTGGAAAAGTGGCACCTTACTTCTTAAACTAAGACAAAACTGCCTCCAAATCTTGAGTTTGAACAAGGCCTTGAGTTCTCTCATGGACAGTATGAAGTTCAAAGATGCAAAAGGGCAAGTTAGATGCCTTTGGTGTTGAAATCCAGAGAACACATGGATAATATTAGATTTCTACTTGTAGAGGTCCATGTCCTTAAGAGTCTTATCAAGAGGTTCAAAGGATCTTCCAACTGATAACTATCCTTTTTACCAACAAGGTCTAAAGAACTGAAAAAAACATGCAAATGACACTGCTAGTGTGTAAGTCTCTTCTAAAGCTATCGTTCCTTTACAACCTTCAGGCCAGTCTTGTGCCTTGATACACTAAATAAACAACATTCATTAAACATGCTCTTATTTTTGGTGACATCTGCACATTTTTTTTCAAAGTCATTGTCAGAATATGACTGTAGTTCACTCTGGAGATGGTGAAAGACTGTTTATATTTTCAGCCTCACCTGCTGAGTCAGTCTGATGCACAGACTGCAGGTGACAGCACTTTGTAAGCTCCTCTATAGCCCTATTTCCACCAAGTGATCTGGTTTGGTTCAGTACAGTTCAGTTCAGTTTGGAGCGCTATACCCTGATCTCATTTACGTTTCCACTACCAGCTGTACCTTCCCTTGAGGGATGTGAGCTGGAAGGAGAGGGTCATGCCGCCCAGGTAAATGTCACATGCGAGACCATGAGGTGGTCCAAAGTACAGTATGATTGTGAACAAAGAGCAGTAATGGAGGACTTAGAGCACTCCTGTACTCCATTGAGCATTGTTTCATGCAGACAGTATTTAGAGCAACAGCAGAGGACAGATCACTCTATTATCTATGGCTTCTTTGAATACAGCATGGCATGCACTTTTGTTTTAGTTGCTGTCACATGGGAATAGGGATGTAACGGTTACCGGTAAAATGGTAAACCACGGTAAAATTTGAGACGGTTAGTATTACCGTGTCCTGTTTAAATTACCAGTAAACCCAGTTTGATTACCACACTGTGTCAATAACTCATGGTGATGCTGCTCATTGCCTGGAAAAGCCAGAACGAGGCTATGTGTCTGCTCCTCGGTAAAGCAGCCACGGTCCCTCACAGACGGAGGCGTGCAAGTGCAGTTTGCAATGTTTGGCCTCTGAAAGTGAAAGTCTGGCCACAGCAGCTGGTGCCTGCACAGACACTATAGCGGAGATCTTTCCCCTCGAAACGGAGAAAGTCTGAAGTCTGGTGGAGGATGCCGAGGGTAAACTGACTGAAGACGGTCACCCTGTCTACAACACGAAAAATCACTCTGGAGTGTGTTCTTGGTGTTCTTTTGCCGTCTATTCGCCGTGTTTTCGCGAATAGATGGTCTTTTTCTGTCATAGTTTTTGTTTTATGGATTTCATCAATCGTAACTTGGAAATATTGGAGGAGGAAATGTAGAGGAGATCTGTCAGGGAGAGAGGAGACCAAAGGAGAGCCATGGAAGGGGGCTAACTGGACAGGAATAGCTTCAGGGACTATTGTCAGTGAACAAACGCCTGGACACGGTCTAATATAACAAGCTGTAACATGGACATTCATTTACAATCGCTTATGAAGAGAATCCTGTTTAAAGTTCAAATCTGGTTTTTTTTTCCTTGTAATGATACACTGTTTAAGTATTTATAACATGAAAATGACAAATACTTGCCAGAATTGTTTACTTTTATTTCTCATGAAAAAAAGGGTAAAAAAATTAACTAAATGGACATTTCTTGACACATTTATTGACAAAAAAAGACAAAAAGACCTTATAATTGTAATATCAAAGAGGTGAAAGAATTTCAAGTGTGTGCAAAAGTACTTTTTGAACATTTTGAACACACAGCAACAATACTGCGATAATAATGATAACCATGATAATTTTGGTCACAACAACTGTGATATGAAATTTTCATACCGTTACATCCCTACATGGGAATCAACGGTTTTTGTGGCTAATCAACAGACTGCAGCACTTTTAGCTCCACCCTTTAGGGTTGGTTTGGTATACCCCGCATCCCCTCAAAGTAGAACAACACGGGCCAGTTCATTTGGGTGCCCTTTTTCCTTATCCGAAAGTGAAAACACAAGTAATTGTGTGCCGTACCGAGCTGAGCTGAACCAGACTGCCAAAAAATTGATATTTATTTACTTGCATTCCTAAACAGAAAAAAGTCTTAGTGATTGAACATTATGCTGGATTAATTTATTACTTTTCTGAGAAGCCCAGAGTGTGGGCTCAAATTTGGATATAAATGGTGAATTCAGTTTGAGAATTCTCATTCCTGTTAAAATGTATATCCAATGACAATGACATTTTCAGTTTTAAACAAGGTTTTGAAAGATTTCTAAAATATGGATGTTTTCTCATTTTTATGACAGGTGGTGTAATAAATCTGTTAAATACTGTACAGCATCCACTGATATTATTTTATATATGTATATATGTATCTATTCATATATGTGTATCCATAATTTGAAGAGCTTTGTGCTCTATTGTAAAGTGTCTTGAGATAACACTTGTTATGAATTGGCGCTATACAAATAAAGATTGATTGATTGAAATACATTATCTCTGCTCGAGTCCAACGCTTGCTTCGGGTGGCCATCCTGTTCCCGTCAGAGCGGAATATGTGCGTCATTGCAACAGGACAATGGAACGAGTATGCGCAAAACGACCAGAATTAATTTAAAGCGGAATGAACGTATACATGATCGCGGAATTATTCAATTCGGATTTAAAATCAGAATAAACCAGCCACCTACTTCAGAATTAAGTTTAATTCGGAATGGTCATTTTCATTCAGAATTAGGTGTTTACAAGGTCATTTTCAATCTTTTTAAAGAGGATTTAAGTTTTATTCTGAATTAAAGGGGAATTAAAGCACTCATGTAAACATAGCCATTGGCAATCCAAAAACATTTGGAAAGTATTTGAGCCTAAAAAGAATCCCTGTGAGTCTGACACCTTTTAGGCTGGTTGGTCAGTATGTTAGTTGATGAGATCTTGTCCAGCAAAATCTCATTTGTCTGATAATCGCATGTTTTACTTTAATAGGATAGAGGAACTTAAATCTGTTCTTTGCATGAAAGGGAGGGGGACATAATGCATTCTATGTGTTAGAAAATACCCTCAATTGATTATAAACAAAAATATTTGAATATACCCAACTTATTTAACAAATGATTTCATAGTCAGACAGTCAAAGCAGCTGTCACATGGCCGCTTTTTACCAGCAGTCTCCTGATGATGCATATCCGTTATACAAATCCAATTGTCCTGAGATGCCACCAAGTTCCACAGCTCACTTGATGTCTTTAATTGGATTATTTTCCAGGTAATACAAAATGCAAATGCAAACACTGAGGAGAGTTAACATGAACAGTTACAATCTGTGTATCTGAGGCAGGTACATGCAGCAGAGCAAAATAACAAGGAAAGCAGGAGAAGAGCTTTTATTAAAGCTCTGTTGCAAACTTGTGTTAATAACTCTGAACAGTTATTGTGCTGTAAATTGTACAATTTATTTATTTTCATGTTCATGTAGACTGTCTGCCAGAGTGCTCAACACAGTCAGTCATTAGTTTGATCAAGATAAAGGTTTTTGTTTAACTACAGTTGGATCATAAGCTGGTGTAACTGCAGTTGATCACGATTTTCTATAGTTGATTACAGCCTTTGTCATTTGAAGTGCAAGACAAAGTGACAGACATTATTTGATGACCTATTTCTCTAACTTAGCCTTATGGTGAAAACTTACTGTATAAGGTCCACTGTGACATACTGTATCTTTAAGCAGTTCCAGTAATCTCTTATTAGTAGGCTTAATTCCAGCAAAAGAAGGAGCCACTCACGCTAAGTAGACAAGCTGGAATGACTAGGCACCAAATCGAAGCCAGAGAAGATTTGGCAGCAAATACCAAATCTGTCAAGCCACACAGAACAGATCAGCCTTCAATGTGATAACCTCATGTGGACACAAAACAAAAAAGTAAACAAATGAAGTTGTTTGAGGAAAATTATAATGCATTAATGTTTCTGTAAAATGTCGAATATCAAGTCTATTAAATCAGCAGTTTTTGTTGTCCATCCAAAAAGCTTTTAAAGACACTATTAAGAGATATTTTGGAGTTATTGTACACATTTGGAGCTTGATTAGACTCGCTAAGCCATCAGTTGTACATCCACAAACTGGGTAAATCTTCAATCTAGCTAAGTCCTGTGAAATTTTACTCCAGTTTGTGTTTATCAAATACAAAAACCAGAGGAAAAATTTTGAATAGCGACGTACAAACTAGAAGAACAGTGTGTGCGGATATCATTTCCCCCAACTCAAAGGTCACATTGTCATTAAATCCACACAAAGTAATTATCTCCTAAGCCTCTCAGGTCACATAAAGACAGATGTGCCTGCCAGTCAACAGTCTTGTTAATATATAGACAGAAGGTGAATCAATAATGAATTGCATTTGTTCTTAACTGCACAGTGCAATGTGTATTTTCACAGCACAAAACTAAACTTAGTCAATCAGGATGCTGCTATATTGAGCCCATTTCCTTTTATGAGCTCTTGTTTATTAAAACTTGCTCCAGCCAAGGTGTGCCAGCCATGTCATGAAAAAAAATACATAAAAGGTAGCCAGCAGTCTAGTATGGTGATCAAGCATGACAGCATGCACCTACAATCAATATGTGCAATGTGACTCAAAGCCTCTTAGTGAAAATCAACTTTAACAAATGTGTCTAATTGTTTTTAAAGGATAAAAGCCAGTAATGCAGATGCAATTACACATTTAACCTACAGTTCAATATATACCTCAAGTTTTGGACATGGTTTAGCATTTGGTTTGGTTTGTTCTTCGTTCCATTTGATTATTTTCAAAATGTTGTTTTGCTATTTTGTATTACATGCTAAATGGTTTAAGGCAGGGCAGCAGGGCAGCAGGGCGGCAGGGCGGCAGGGCGGCGCAGGTGCATCATAGCAAGAGTGTTGCTGGTTTGACTACCTGTGTCAACAGGGTCTATGTGTGGAGTTTACATGGTCTCCCTGTGCCAGACTGGGTTGTCTCCAGACACACAGGTTTCCTCACAGACCAAGAACATGCTTACTAGTTCACTGGTGACTCAAAATTGCTTTTAGGTATGAGAGTGAATGGCTGTTCGTCTCTCCATGTTGGACTGTGAATTTTACTGGTCCATCAAGTGGTTATGAAGAAGAAAAGTGTTTTTTCTCCAAATTAAACACCCTTGGTGTAATCTATGAAATTAATTACAAAAAAAAAAAAAAAAAGACATTATAAAAGAATTCAAAATTGTAGCCAAAACTGTAGCACATCACTGAGGATGACTTAGTTGGTTCCCGGGTTTGAGTTCCTTCTCTCAGCCCCTCTCCTCACAGGCACACACAAAGCAGGGCCAAAAGAAAGAGATAAAATTCATCAAAACCATTAATACTGCAATTCACAAGCAAGTATTGAATTGTGGATGTCATACCAAACAGTAATTTATTATAGAGAATTACTGTGTCCCTGGTTTTTACTGAAGTATTATAAGTCATTTACTCTGCTATGATACACATGAATCAATTCCACTGGTTTTTCAAATGTAACTGGACTTCATCTGTAATTCTAGCTTAAATAATACGGTTACATTGTCTTGCAAAACCTTCACCTTTCAGATCTTCAAAATGCATTGTGGGTGCGGGAAGGCCAGTGGTGCAGGACCTGAAGCACCTCTGAATACCGGGAGGGAGCCACTGTGAGAGATCAGAGACAGTGTGCATCCAACAGCTGTTACCCTGGTGCCTCAGCAGTGACGGCTTCAGGGTATGTTGTCAAAGAGAAAACCGCAGAAGAAAATAACTCATGACAGCTCTCTTACTTAAAGCTTTTCGTGGAATCTGAAATGAAGCATAATGGGAAAGCTGTAGTCTAGACCCCATGAAACTGATGATTATTGTCAGCATTTGTGGGAAAAGCACTACTGACTGTCACAAGAAACTCTGTCTTGCAAGAGCAACAAAAATGCTAGACAGATATGCTGTATGGCTGAGAGGCAGTGTCACTTGAAGTGTAACTGTTGCATTGAAAGGTGTTTCTGGAAGCTTTCACACCACCGCACAGCAACTACCCTGAAAACCATCCCCCTGCCGGCGGAGTCTCCCGAAATGCAGAGCGTTTTCTAAAGCGGCTGCTGCTGCCGCAGTACGAGCATAGGGTACGAGGCGGCAGTGACGTAGAGGTGATTTGGTGAACGTAAGAGCAGAGCCCACCCAAAAGTCCTTCATAACACTCCCTCCCCAAAAACACCTAGTAGAGATGTTGTCCCATGCCCAGTTTTTCTTCTGGTTATCTTTAAAAGAAGGTAGAGCCGTGCTGTAGAGCTCCTCCACTGTTGGCTTTGACCCGCAAAGCAGCCGCAAAGCAGCAGCGTAGCCCGCAATTTCCAGGTTTTCTCCCTACTTCGATGTGACTGGCTGCTGCCAGGCGGCTGCCGCCAGAAAGTTCAACAAACTGGACTCCGAGCAGCAGGGCAAAATCTGCGTGCACTCACATGGGTGGCAACCACTTCTGGGTCCTACTGCCGTGGTAAAAAACACTTCCTGGCTGCCGCCCGTCCCTCATTAAAAATGACTGGAGGTGGCACGCTGCCGCGCAGTGGTGTGGAAGGGGCTTTAATTACAAACACACCAACTTTCACTTTGCAAGCTACTTGCAAAGCACTCTGGGATCACTTGCTAAGAATGCCTCTCTTAACAGCTTTTAACCCAAATGGTAGGACATTCACGCCCTTTTACAACAGTAGGTAAATATTTTTTAAAAAATCAACATATAGAGCAGTATTTTTATTGAAGAGCCCTCAAGTGGTGCCAGTAGCCTGTTAGCTTACAGGTTGTGTGGGGTAGAATACGGCCTGTGGCTCCTTTACCATGTGTCATTCTTCATTCGCTGTAACTCTTTCCCCTGTTCTGACAATCAATGAAAGCCATAACAGTGCCCATATAAATATACATACATGCATATATATTCATTCCTCAGTTCAAAACAGCAAGTGCTGTAGCAGCAGAGGTCGGGAACACTGGGCAGCATATCAATCTGCGTCATCTTTTTTGTGTTTGTGTTTGTGTTTTAAGGACAATGCTCCATCAAATTTTAAGACTGCTAGGGATGCACAATATAATCTAAAAGAACTGGTACTGTGGATAATAGCCTTAAATGTTGGTTGTATCAATCAGGAAAAATATAAATTTCAGCCGATATTTTCAGCCAAGTCATCTGCCATGAATATTTTATGTCAGCTTTTATATCAACTGTAAAAGGTACCGTTCTGCTTCATTATCATTATCATTAAAAAAAAAAAAGTCATAATATGAGAATATAATATTGTTTTTCTTAATTTACATGTTAAAATATAACAAAGAAAGAGACATTGTACCCTTGACTGAAAATATAAAATAAAATGCTATCAGTATTTGTGATAATGATTCAGAAATATTACCATATTGGTTATCAGCAAAAATCAAATATTGTGCATCTCTTCACTGTACTGTAAAAATCATAGCACTTAGGTTGTCAAAAACACTAATAAGGACACTGTTGTGGCTGAAGACGAGCTATGATTCTGTCAAACATAAGCTCTCTTGAGGGGCGTTAATGGACAAGCGGTAAGGTCATGCTGATAATGCAGACGAGATAGTTCTCCAAGCAGGCAACCTGGGCTGAAGTCCAACCATGTCATTCCACTAGGGCTGAACAATGTATCATTTTACCACTAAAATAATTTACACATATAAAATAGTTAGTTTGCAAGATTTTCAATCTAAGTCACGTGACCTTAAGCAAGTTATGCAGTCACTTCTGTGTCATTAAACTTTTATCCAAAGTGTGAATTCTCTACTTTGACAGCTAATTTAAAAAAAAAAGTTTCTTTGATATCAATCTCTATAGTCAGTGAACTGAGCACTGCGCAAACAGAGTCTCTGTGACTCCATGGCACTTTCAGGCAGCAGGTCATTCTGCTCCTGTCACAGACACCAGCATGACTCACAGTGTGGACACTCATGAGGCAGATCTTCAGTGAGTGATCTCTCACTGTCAGTAGCGCACAGTTCCCAAATTGGAATTATATGTTGAGGAAAAGACAGTCTGTTCATGGCACAGATGTGCTCCTGAATGTACATATTTCTGCTGGCAGTGCAGGTTGCTTTGAAAGTCACAGACATGGTGAGCAGTTATTTCATTTCAAGTTACAGCTATGGGCTAATCAACTAAACAGTACTTTGATCATGATTAGAAATAGCTGATGACACTGAAGCAACACAAAAGCAAGCAAGAAGTTCAGTCATTCAATTTTGTCGATGGAGAAATGTTTCACACACCCCTTTCTCTCCTTTTCCTCATCCATCTCTATGCTTGAGTGCATTTCTGTGTGGCCGTCAGAGGGCTGCATCCAGCGTGTGATGAAAAAAGTACAAGGCAGATCAGATACAAAATCTGAAACAACTTCTATACCCAAACAAAAACAAGTCATATTGTTTGAAAAACGAATAAGCATGTACATATAAACACAATGCACAAATTAAGAGCCCAGTGAGCATACACCTCTGCCAAGGCATTTCTAATATTCGAGCAGAGTTAACAAAACGTGGACACTGCCCTGTTGCGCTGTTATTATACCCTTTTAAAATTCCTGAAATAGGCTCTCCTCAGAAGTTTACTGTGAGAACTTGGTGGGAATTGTCGTTGAAGAGGTTCATGTCACATATAAGTGGTAAATGATACATCTGTATGGTATGATTTAATGTAAGAAGATAGTGTAAGGACTGAAATGTAGTTTAAGCTACCATTTAATAACAGGGTCTAGCTGCTACGTCATACTGTTGCTTGATATGGATAAATGATGAGTGTGACTGGCAGAACAATCGTCCAATCACCAGCTTCATTTGTTTTTGAAGGTTCTGCCCTCTGAAAACCTTTCCAATGGGCTCTTCCCCAGATGAACTAGTGAAATATTTCCATGGCGGATATATGGAACTGTCCATCTGACGTGTCAGGTTAACCGTGACCAATAATTCCTGAGAATTTAATCACAAACCATCCTGAACTCTTTGAGTTATCTTGACCACAGAGAGACAAACAGAAAAACAAACAAGCAAAAACATAACCTCTTTGGCGGCGTTAATCAGGAACGGAAAATTTATGGGCACAATATTAGCATTGGCAGATAATTTTCTCAAAAAGCTTAAAATGAAAATCTCGCTATCAGCTGATATTAAATTTCTGCCAGCATTTACAGCTGATATATCAATCATTTATATCAGCCATAACATTATGTACACACGCCACCCTGAGTGGTCTGCAGCTATACAGCCCCACATGTAACAAACTGAAATGCACTGTATATTCTGACACCTTTCTATCAGAAAACTATCAACTTCTTCAGCAATATGAGCAGCAGTAGCTCATTAGTTGGATCAGACCACACAAGCCAGGCTTCTTTCCCCATGTGCATCAATGAGCCTTGGCCCCCCATGACCCTGTCGCCAAATCACCACTGTTCCTTCCTTGGACCACTTTAGACAGATACTGACCAATGCAGACTGGAAACACTCCAAAAGAGCTGCAGTTTTGTAGCTGCTCTGACCCAATGGTCCAGCCATCACAATTTGGCCCTTGTCAAGCATGCTCAAATACTTGTACGTGCCCATTTTTCTGCTTCTATCACATCAACTTTGAGGACAAAATGTTCACTATATCCCACCGACTAGCACATGCCATTATGAAGAGATAATCAGCGTTATTCACTTAACCTGTCAGTGGTCACAATGTTATGTCTAACTGGTGTATATATCATATACTAGCCATAAAATCAGCAGAATGTGCAAATGGATATATCCAGCATCCATCAAGCCAGAGGCAACAATTACAGTCACAAACTCTTTTTCTTATATCACAACAGTTTGTAACACAAAGACTGTCAGAAGGATAGGATTAGATCCATTTTGGTATAGAGGAGGCTCTGTGTTCTTTACAAACGTGCATATACCAGTATTGCTATCAGTATTGGACACAATGAGTTTGGAAATATCAGCATGCCAGCTATTGGCAAAGATCCACAAAATATTGCCTATACCTTTAACATAGGGCTGGGCAATTAATCGAAATATAATCAAAAATGACATTTAGACCCTCTAATCGAAGCAATTTTACTCATGTCGATTATTTTGATTATTTTCCCTGTGTTAGTCACGTGACCGCACCCCCTCCATACAGTCTGAGTTCACTTTAGCCAAGAGCGAAGGACACACTGCCAATATGGAGGAGACAAGTGCCAATCTATTAGAGGACCTTGTAGCCAAGAAAAATGCCATCTCTGTTTTTTGGGCACATTTTGGATTCTGTGCAGAGGACATCGAGCAGAAAGAAGTTAAGTGTAAATACTGCAGGAAGACCGTTTCGACGACCTTCGGTAACACCACCAATTTGTTCCAGCATATCATAAAATAATCGTTTATTAATTGTAATCGAGGTAAGAGCTTCTATTAATCGTGATACTGAGATTAGGTATCACCCATTCCTACTTTAACAAATCAACTACATTCATCTCTTGTAGCTTACTTTACTTTATAATTTCAAAAAAACAGCAATATTTAAAATGAAATATTTTTTTCCAGTATCATTTAGCCCTGGTTACAGTGATAAAATTGGAGGATTTCTTTGTATTTGAGCACTTTTGAAAACATTTGAGTTACTGTCAGTATTTATCTAAAATACAGGTACTTAAGGACAAGTCATCTTTTAAAGTCTTGCCATTTCAGTGCAAAAACTGTACATATTACACCGTTAAAGGACATGTTGTCATGTGCATGAGCTCTGGTAGCTGTTTTTGATAAGTGTTACAGTAGTTTTAGTGATTGTTAGATTCTTTACCAAGGCTGTTTTATAGGGATGCACGACATTATTAGTTTGTTATCAGTATCTGCTGATATCAGCCTAAAAATTTAAGTATCGGTATTGGCTGATATTGAAATTTTTGCAGCTGAAGTATCGGCCACACATATCAGCCATATATCAACTGGAATATTGGCAAATTACGAGAAAAAAAGTACAATATTGATGTACCTCCTCGTCACTGCATGGCTACATTTAAAAATCTAGGGTTTCATTTCTGCAAGAGTTAAATGCTGTTTTTCTTGTTTTACAACTGTTAGTCGAAAAAATATACTGTAACATTGAAAGAAACAAGTCCATTTTTTTAAGTACAGAGCTTGTGCTTTTGACCAGAAATATCGGTATTGGCAATAATGAATTAAAAAAAATATCGGCATATTGAATATGGGCAAAAATCCAACATCATGCATCCCTACTGTTTTATATCATTAAATGTTACTGTGAGGTGACAGTAGTGATGGGTGATACCATACTTTTTCAAATCTATATGATATCGCTACTTTTTGTTGTATTTTTTCCAATACTGGTAATGATATTGATACCACTTACCTCCTAAATGCATACGTAGTTTTGATCAAATTCCTTTTTTTCGATGACACATAGAAGAAACACATACGATATTCACCCTCAAATATTCAAAGGGAGGGAGATTCATTTAAAGTCATTGTGCAAAGAAAAAATATATATCAGGTATTTAAAGAAGAGCACAGGCATACATTTTTGGAGTACTCATTTGGTATCAATACTTAACTGAAGCAATAGATAACAAATGAGTACTTGTAAAAGAATCGGTACTTTAGTACTGCAGTACTGATACTCTCATCCCTGTATGACAGGTGTTTCAGAGGACAGAGAAGAGGAGCATCGGCACAACACTTCACCTGTTTTAATGTAATTCATGCTACTGCCTACACAAAATAAAAGGTAACTCTACTTCATAATAGCTGCCATCTCCGCAATAGAAAATGAACCAAAAGCCGATTGAAAACCTCGGGAACAATCTTTTAATGGCATTTGTATCACGACAGCCCACATTGATGCAGGGTAATAGCTTTGTTAAAGGAGCGTTTTAACATTACCAGGCGTCGTTTGTAAACACATCACCCATTACTGTCCATAGATCATGCCCGTAAGCCCCTAACAGCAGGTAAGCGCCTCACAGAGAAGAGAGAGCAGCGCTCTATGATGGCTAGCAGGCTAACGTTAGCAAAGCCCCATTGTTAGAGAGCTCCTTATAGCCTAGCTTCATAACAACATCCATGTGTCTTCCTCTGTACAGCCGTCTTCTGATTTCAGACACTGTTAAAGCCCAATAGTGCGCCAGTGTCAACCACAACCTGCCCTCCGCACACGTACCAGCTAAGGAGCTAACGTTAGCCTAGCCTCGCTCGATCAACGTTAGCGGTTGACACATGGGTGATGATGACAGCGATGAAGGCAGCAGAAAAACCGCAAACATTTCTGAGCGCAACACTCACCCAGAACCACCTGGACACTCTGAAGATCACCTTCGTGTCATAGTGAGGAGAGAGCTGCTGTTATCTGCGGGGAAACGTCGTTGAAGAGGAGGGAGAGCCGAGTTAGACAGAAAAATGTTGTCGCAGCAGACGGGCAGAGAGGAGGGCTGCTGCGTTGACAGCTCAGCGGGATAGACTGAGTACTACAGCACCGGTGAACTGGCCTGAACTGGCTGTCCCACGGCAGGAAGTGACGTGTGCTGACATCACGAGAGGACTACGCAAGGGGAAGAGCGCGCACCCATCACCAATCAGTAAATATTAGCTCAGCTATAAAAGGTCCATCCACTGACATGTGCCACAGCACTGAATGGCCAAATGACACACGGTGGAAGCATAATAATGAGGTGATGATCCACTGTGAGTCCAGTACAGCGTGGACCCTACCACAGGGCCATGAGAACAACGTGAGAAAATAGGAATGTTTATTTGGACTTTGTAGGTGACAGATTATGGGGCCATTATAAATAAATAGTGATGTCTTCTCACGTTATGATATCAATCCTTCATTACAAGGACAAAAATTAGTGTGATAAAATAGTTAGGTTTTATTGTATCTTGATGTGATTTTTTTCAGGGTGATGTACTGACTTAAGGTGCATTCACACCGAATGCGACTCGGGCGACCTCGGCGTCCACTCTCCAGGCAGAGTCAATGTACAACCACGATCAGCCACGACCACAGGCGACCAGATCTCACACAATGCGACGGACTCGTTCTGGGCGACTTGGTCGCATCTTTGGAGACATGGGGGCGGCGCCCCTGTTGCTGCAGATGGGAACTCTGGGGTCGCTTTGGATGCGGAGCAGGTCGCCCTGCTCCGTCGCCAAAGTTGAAATATTTGAACTTTTCAGGCAATGTCGCGCCGTGAGAGCCAATCAGCGTTGTGTGGGTGCGTGATTGACAGCCGTAACAGACTGTTTTTATTCTGGTCCACAGAGTAAAGGTGCGTTCACACCGAACGTGACTTTGGTGACCAAGAATGCGTCGCAAACCCAGGTCCTGTCGCCTGTTCATAGCTCATTTTGTCACTGTCGCCGTTGCTCAGTGACGTCACGCCTTCTCGAGTTTCACCCTGCGATCATATCATATATCATATAATAGGACGTGTTAGCTGACATTATTCCAACTGTAGCCTTTTCACTCACCTACCAACCACAAAACACTGCAGCTGATGACCCTGCAGCAGCATCTTCTGTGAGTTCAATGTGGTCCGTCTAGGCAGAACTAATGTTCTCACTAACTAATGTTCCCATAACCAATTAGACAATATGTATGAGGAGAAAACAAGAGCTGCCTTTATAAGATCAAGACTTAAATGGATTGAACAAGGGGAGAAAAATACTAAATATTTCTTTGGTCTTGAAAAAAGAAATGCTGAAATAGCAATGGTAAATAAATTGACTGTGAATGGAGTTATAACAGATGACCCCAAAATAATTTCTCAGCATGTTGCTCAATTTTATCAACAGTTATACTCTGCAGTGCCTTCTACATATCAGTGCCTTCTAATATCACATAAGTTTTTACCAGCATTCTGACCACAGAGGCAGTCCAAGCAGTAAGAAAACAACTCTTACTGGACAGTACACTGGAGGTCAGAACCAACCTCACCCCTGACCACATCTGCTCCTTCCTGGATCTCTGCCTTAGTACCACCTATTTCCAGTTCAGGGACCACTACTACAGACAGAAACATGGATGCGCCATGGGCTCCCCTGTATCTCCCATAGTAGCTAACCTGTACATGGAAGAGGTGGAGAGAAAGGCCCTAGCTTCATTCCATGGAGCAGCACCAAGCCACTGGTTTGGGTATGTGGATGACACCTGGGTCAAAATCCAGACACATGAAGTGGAGGCCTTCACAGACTACATCAACACAGTGGACAATAACATTAAGTTCACGCGTGAAGATGTTAAGGACAACGTCTTGGCCTTTTTGGATTGTGCAGTACACTTGGAGGCAGACGGGGGTCTCAACGTTGAAGTGTACCGGAAACCCACACACACGGATCAATATTTACTCTTTGATTCCCACCATCCTCTTCAGCACAAGCTGGGTGTCATCAGAACCCTCAACCACCGGGCTGAGAGTGTTCCTACAAGGAAGGAAGGAAAGGAAAAGGAACAGAAACACATTAGAGAAGCCCTGAAAACCTGTGGATACCCGAAGTGGGCCTTTTTGAAGAACAAGAAAAGAAAGGACATGGAGCATGAAAGGGAAGAGAGACGCAAGAACATTGTGAACCCTTATGTTGCAGGTTTATCCGAAAAACTTAGGAGAATCTTTGGCAAACACCACATTCCTGTTCACTTCAAGACTGGAAACACACTAAAGCAGAAGTTGGTCCATCCCAAGGACAAAACACCAAGACATAAACAGAGCAATGTGGTGTATGCAGTCCAGTGCAGTGAGGAATGCTCAGACCTGTACATTGGGGAAACTAAACAACCGCTTCACAAGCGTATGGCTCAACACAGGAGAGCCACCTCCTCAGGTCAGGACTCGGTGATCCACCTTCACTTAAAGGACACGGGACACTCTTTTGAAGACAGCAATGTACAGGTGTTGGCGAGAGAAGATAGATGGTTTGAAAGAGGAGTTAAAGAAGCCATCTTTACCAGACTGGAGAAACCTTCTCTTAACAGAGGTGGTGGACTCAGACACAACCTCTCAGCCACATATAATGCAGTGCTAAGCTCTCTCCCCAGGAAGTTCTCCAAACATTCACACCTGGGCACATGTGACCACAACATCTCACATGACAGGGGGAGTTAACGACCCTTTCAGGGCAACGACTCTCAGGGGATGCATCACCCTGTGATAAGTTTCTATGAGTCGTTCTCCAACTCCTGCCTTCCTTTGTTGTTGTTTTTTCCTCTAGCAAGATAAATATCTGCTTCCATCACTAGCTTTTTGGAACTGAAGAAGCTTCTTGGATGAGAAGTGAAACGTCTTCCCAACAAACTCAACACAGTCCAGTTGCCTTGTTTTTGAATCTTCAAGATGACCATGACCTGGATGAATGAGAATCTACACAGACTTACCTTGGCATTATTGTTTGTAAAAATTCAGAACAAATATGCAAATTACATTTTGATCCAATTATCACAAAAACCCAATCAAAACTTAACACATGGTTAATGAGAGATATTTCTCTATTTGGTAGGGTGCTTTTATCAAAAGCAGAAGGGATTTCGAGGTCTGTTTATGTCTCTTTGTCACTCAACATTCCATCTACTGTTGTAATAAAAATGGACAAAATACTGTATGACTATATTTGGAGGAAAAAACCCCATTACCTTAAGAGAGATGTTATCAGAGGGAGCAGAGAAGAAGGTGGTCTTGAAGTTTTGGATTTCACTGTTTTGAATACCTCGTTTAAAATTAAATGGATTATTGAATTTTTGAAGAACCCCAATTCCAATATTTGCAATGCTTTCCCAGCATACATGTTTAATACTGTAGGTGGTATAGATTTTTTTACTTAAATGTAACTTTTCAGTTGGAAAAATCCCAATGAAATTGGCCAATTTTCACAGACAAGCCCTTTTAACCTGGACATTGGTATATAAACACAATTTCAGTCCTCATAAATACTTTTTCTGGAATAATAAAGATATTGTATACAAAAATAAATCACTGTTTTATCGCTCATGGTATTACAATGGGATCTTATTAGTTGCACAATTAATAAACAAAGATGGCATATTACTATCATACTCAGAATTTCTTAAAAAATTTAAGTTATCAATTCCTCCCAAAGAATATGCTGTTATCATGGATGCAATTCCCAGTGGCGTAATTCAATTCTTGAGACATTGTAATCTAGTGGAAGGAAACATTATGCAGATAGGAAAAATTTTACAGGAGACATTGACATTAAAAAGAAACCATGCAATAATCAACATATCAGGAATGTTCTTAATTATGTTACACCCTCTGCTGCAAAATTCTTTTGGTGTTCTATCATGGGTGATATACAGTGTAAAAAAGCTTGTTGTGTTCTCAATAAATATTGCATTGTTAACAAAGTGAAAGAAGTATCTTTTAAGATTTTACACAGAATCTATCCTGTGAAAGAAGTTATGGAGAGATTTAAACTCAGTTTAGATAATTCATGTGTTTTCTGCAATTCAGAAAAGGAAACTATATTTCACTTGTTTTTTCATTGTGATCACACAAAATTATTCTGGACAAATATGACGGACTATATAAATCGTAAAATGTGTACTAATGTACAGTTCAAGGTACCTGATATTATGTTGTATTTTATGTATGAAGGCTTATCTGTTAAAGCAACCTTTATAATTCAACTACTTATAATTCTTGGTAAATTCCACATACACAAATCAAAATGGACTTCTACAAACCCCTGCTTTCAACGTTTTATTGCTGAACTCAATCAATACTGCACCTCAATTGAATATGTGAAGACCAGCAAGGCGTCAAAGACTTTTCAGATTTTTAAAGAAATGAATTTTGTATAAATATCTTAAATGCAAACATTGTAATTATTGAACCCCTGGATTGTTCATTGTTAATTGTTCAATCACGTTTTGTACAGGATATGCTGTCTGTCATGCCTCATACTTGTAAATAAAATTGTATTTGAAAAAAAAAACAAAAAACTAATGTTCCCCACACGGACATAGATTGTTACTCTGTGGACCGGAATAAAAAGAGTCTGTCACGGCTGTCAATCACGCACCCACACAACGCTGATTGGCTCTTACGGCGCGACATCGCCTGAGAAGTTCAAATATTTCAACTTTGGCGACGGAGCACAGCGACCTGCTCCGCGTCCAAGACCCCAGAGTTCCCATCTGCAGCAACAGGGGCGCCGCCCCAATGTCTCCAAAGATGCCACAAAGTCGCCCAGAACGCGTCTGTTGCATCGCGTGAGATCTGGTCGCGTGTGGTCGTGGCTGATCGTGGCTGTACATTGACTCTGCATGGAGAGTGGCCGCCGGGGCCGCCCGAGTCGCGTTCGGTGTGAACGCACCTTAAGAGCCACAATAAAAAATAACTGGTAGTGCTCAGAGAGCACAAACTGGGGCCAAGAGCGATGCAGGAATATTGCTGCGTTCCAGGCAACCCGTAACTCGCGTTTTTCCCACCTGTAACTCATGAAAGTGCACTGGAGCGGCAGTCGAATTCGTAATTTCTCACCCGTGAACACGTACTAGATCGAAGCACTCCGAGTTACGACTTGTGACGTCACATCACTGCCTAAACAATATGGCAGCATCTAAATGACGACAGATACCGTAAAATATAAAGTATAAGCCTCTGTTACCTTATGCGTCGTTTCTCCTCCTCCGTTTCACTCAAATGAGCAAGATTCAGGCTCCTTTGGTGACTGAAATGATTAAGCATAAATCTTATAGACTAATGTCTGCTATGTTGGTTTGTTTAGATACCAGAATTCCTTGCGCTCGAACCAAAGTCGTAATTTGCCTGGAACGCTTTCAGGTCGGAACTTTTTTTTTTTTTTCCTGTTTTGGATCACTGCTGAAAATAACCTGTGGAAAAAAAAAAAAAAAAAAACGAAATTTACATGTTCTGTTCTTTGTGATCATCTTAATAAGCAAACCTACTTTTCTCATTTTTTAAGCTTAAATCAGCGAGAGTGAAAAGTTATTAGTAAGCTATCGAACTACAACATGGTAGAAGCAGAATGTAGATGCAACTACAATATTTCCAGTATATAACGTCTTGCTGTACCATCTTCCTTGACAATCATCTCTTAAATGAACAACCTTATCAAGTTGGCCCTCATGGCTGTGACAATATGTGTATGAATAACTGATTAATAAAAAAAAATCAGAAATGCTTGCTGTCGGGTCCCCGGCCATTTTTGTAGTCTTTCTCAGAAGTTAGTAAGCAACCATTGTTTTAAAACACGCAACAATGATTTTAGATGACAAAGCAGGCAACATCAGAAACAATTTATTATTTCCCATTAAACAATCAAAATCTCGTGTGTGTGTGTGTTCATCACAAACCTTATTTTAGACATTTATCTGAATCCGGTCTATCTAAAAATCTAAATCCCATTTAGTTTTGGGCTTGAGAACCAGGAAGTGCTAAATGCCAACTCACTGCCTGATGCAATGTTAACAAACCCTCTAAAGCCCCACAGAACACAAGTCAACTAAAACTTTCTTCATGTGATATTTGTGATCATATATAGACTATCTAAAACTCTGTGGACTGATCTTCTGTTCTTTGTGTTCTTTTGACGTTTATTCATGTTAGTTTCAGTTCCTTTTATGGTTCCAATTCACTCCTCAGGTACAAGTGATGGCTAAAATCCATTATTGACAACAGCGACAGCCTAATCCTCCTTCAACAGGACTGAGTGACATTATATTAGTCATATGCCTGCAAAAGGACCAGAGTGGTGCAGTCCTAAAACAGAAGTGAGTTAGCATATTAAAACTTCTGGGTCCCTAATCCCAAAGTCTATGGGACTGTTGAATAGATTGTTTTGCAAATGCCAGAAAGAAGGTCAGTGGAGAACCCACTGCAAGATCTAAACAATTTTTTCTACAACATAAAATGCATTCAGAACTGCCCTGCTGGTAGATTTTTAAGCATTACAGTGTCTCTTAAAAAGATGTCTGCTAACACACTGCTATAGACAACCACGATCGCCATGGACCGTAGACACAATTATTTGTAATTGTTTGTAATTAACAGTGTTATACAGACCATTGCCTCAGCCCCTGGCACAATCTTGAGCAGGTTGTTTTAAAAAGAAAATTATTATGAAACTTTTAAAGGCCAAGTGGCAACCTCTGAGGTTGAAAATGACATCAGTGTGTAGGTGTCTGCTTGAGGCTTGCTGCAGAAACAGAGAACTGGCTTTGTGGGGAAGGGACATCACTCTGAGACTGTTTTTAAAGCCAAAATAAACAGGTTTACAGCTTGGTTAAATGAACAGCTTTGCTGTTATGTAACTGAGGGCTCTTAGTGTACAAGGGTGATTTTTTAAAAATATATTTTATATATATTTCTATATTTTTTAAGCATTTCTGATTTTGGATAATTAAGGACTTGACCGACAATGCTACAAGACTGCACAATGTTGCAACTGGTCAGACAGCTGTGGATCCTGCATCAACTTAGCCTCTCTGTCTGTCAGTGGGTTGATCCAGAGTTTGGTTGCAATGGCATTTACAGTATGGCTACATCCCTGGATTAGCTAAAACAACACTCCAAAGGCTCTCATAAGAATCAAACAGCTCATGTCACATGGCATTGTCCAACCCTTTCTACAGTTAATGGTAACAGTATGAGATAAAAGTTTGAGGTGTGGTAGCAACTTCTAAGTTAAAGAGTTTTTTCAGTGTTTTTGAAATTGGGCTTTAAGGTACTTGACAACAGTTAGTGAAGTGGCTTAAAGGGCTCCCAGCAGCAATGAACCGCAAGGAAAATGAGCTTAAACTACCGTTAAGCACACTGCCATTGGCAGGTACAGCTATTTCACATGATTTTTTGAGTTTTATGTGAAAACAAGCCACAGAACTATGTTGG
The DNA here is from genome assembly GCA_037902135.1 of Cetoscarus ocellatus. Classification (NCBI taxonomy): domain Eukaryota; kingdom Metazoa; phylum Chordata; class Actinopteri; order Labriformes; family Labridae; genus Cetoscarus; species Cetoscarus ocellatus. The sequence goes on from JBAMNC010000595.1 coordinate 471,757, forward strand.
GTGGAAAATTTCCGGTGCTTAATTTTTCTTCCAGAAAGTCTCTGTGTTTGGCACTATTTTACAATGCAGAAAAGGGCTATGCTCTGCTGCCTGTGCGTCATGATTCTGCCGATCTGCTTTTTTGCCCCACAGACTCAGGATGACACAACAATGGCAGAGGAAACTAATATTGGACCAGGTTTGAGTGACTTTGTCTCAAGTGACAATGACGTACCCTTTACTGCGGGTGCACAGGGTTACCTTCACAAACCGGAGTCTAAAGAAGAAGACATTGCGAATGAGATCAAGCAGAATCAATGCGCACAGGTGCAAGAACACCTTGCACCTGTGCGCATTGATTCCATTTGCTGCATCATAAAATAGTGACAAACATGGAGACTTCCTGAAAAACTAAGTTAGGTCCATGAGCTCAAAAAATACTCTGCTGTTGATTTTAACTTGATTTTTCACTGTTTTCTGCTAGATGAACTGTTTCATACAAGCCTGCAGCTTTGTGCCAATGACCAAATTTCAGCAGTAACTGTAGAGTTATACTGTACAGAAGTACAGCTCTACTCTTTCATGAGTGAAATCGCTGAAATAACTGATAATTTTCTTCAAATGTTCAAAACATGTACCCTGAAGTCATAGCTGTTCAGGCTAATGGAGGAATATTGTCTTGTGTCAAAATGTAGAATATCCTTATACTCGCTTTGCTTGGCATATAAAAAGTTTCATTAAATTTTTCCACCATAACCTAGTTCACTCTGACCCCTTTAGCTCCAGCCTGTAGAGATTATATTTATTTTCAAGAATTTACAGATTTCCTACAGATTTGCAGACTAATCTGAGCGGCCCAAAATAACACAAAATATTAAGAGGCCCTTTTAATTCTTGAGCTGACTGAGACACCCGCAGTTCATCTAAGATTAAATGTTGTTAAAGAGGAGTTTCCAAAAGCCAAAAAGTTGTATGTTTATAGCAAACATTTTACTACATCAAACAGCACTTCAGGAAAAGTGTTGGTACTAAGTACAATGTCATGTAGACAAAGGTTTCGGCCAGAGTCAAAAATAAAATTCCCTGGTAAGATTTTAAAATGGACTTATATAATATTTCTCCCAGGAATAAACTTTCAAAGACAGAAAAGCTTATTGTGTAAAGGAGATTCTTGCCTATTGAACTATTTCCCATACCAGTAGGATTCAGGATTTAGTTGGTTTTTTTTCACATCTATCAAGGTATTACTCAGTAAACTGTGCGAACCTTTCAGAAATGTTGGAGTTGATTGGATGAATGTTATGTCTGTCAGATTAATTTAAGCAAGTCAGAGGCTTATTGTCACTTATGGCTTTCAGCACAACTAAGTCACATTTGTGGCATCTGGCTGTCCTCCTAAAAGGATGCTAACTGACCAAGTCATTTTCTGACCAGGAACAAATGTATCATCTTGAAGCTTTGCAAGATGGATCTTCCCGATGACAGACATGATCTGGTAACTCCAGGTGCCTTACAGGGTTATATCTCGTAGGAGGCACTGTGTGAAAATAGGGTATCAAGGCACTTCTGGCGTTACATTGTGTTCCTGTGTCTGCGTTCTCTGCATGGTTGGACAAGTTTCCTGTGCGTCTTTGCCTCTGCTTAGGCTGTCCTTTGTCACTCATTCTGTGTGTCGTTTTCGTGGACAGGATCTTGGGGCACAGCTGAAGGTAGGGCATTCGCAGGTTTGATGACCTCAGGATTTAATCTCTGCTTTTTGCATTGTTCTGTTGGCTTCTTGAGCTGGGGACCTCTGGCGGGCATTAGGGTGGCTTTCAGCTGGGTGCAATGTAGTAGGGAAGATTGTCAGCACCTCTTAGTCCAAGGCCATGGTTCTATACTTCCTGAATGCCTTCCTCTGTAGGTCTTCCAAGCACATCCAACTGGAAGGGGACTACTCAACACACCAAGAACTCGAGGGGGTTGTCTGGGTTATCTTGGGTCATGACCCATCCCCCTGATAATTAAAGAAAATGGATGGATGGATGGATAAATTTTGCATCTGAATATCAGGTAAACTGAGGTAGAAAGTCAGATGGCTGTCTAAGAATTTGCTTAAATGAATCTGAGCTTTTTCAGACTTTGCGCAGATCATTCAGAGCCACATACATCAATGCAAAGTTGTGTTTTCAGAAGTGTTGAACCTTTAACAAGAACCTCACGTGTCAAATCAGTGTAGTCATGGTCTGTTTTGTAACTCTTCTATCCAGAGTTACTGAGTAACAGCAAAGTAAAAAATCAATGCTCAGTTTCTGATAATTCATTCACATCCGTCCTGGGTTTGTGTTCACCCATCTCTCCTCCACTTTCTGGCCGTCTCTGGCAAAAATGTCCACAAGGCTAAAACCATCACCCATCTTCCCTGTCCTCTGCAGTGGAGTGATCACTGACGCACGAGCCAAGAAAAACAAAAAGGCCTGTTCCCCACCGGTGCTTCAGATGTGCTAATCCATGGTCTTCATCACCTCTGTAAACAGAATTCCACCTTTTTTATAGGGACACAGTTTGTTTTTCTTTGGTGCAGTCTGAGACGTGACAACCATGAGGCCCAGAGACGGACTGGTGCTTACTCAGCATTCATGACACCTGACGTCTAAAATGCAAAACAAACAAAGTATGTCTCTCTTTATTCATTAAATAATTTTAAAAAAGCACAGATTTTTTGTTTCTTTTTCAAATATGGTCGAACACTGAAGCTATCACATATACAACAGCTATTTAGAATCTGAATCTTTATCCTTGACTTGTTTTTATTTTTGGTAAAACTGAATAACCGAGTCAAAGAGGCCATTGTAAAACAGGCATTATGTGTGTTATCAATAATTACATTCAACATCTTAGTTTGCAGGCCTCTTTAACAAGTATTACACATGGGATGCATTCCTATTCATTAGCAACATGAGAACAGCCTCAATTTGAGGAAGCATTTTATGGCTTTTTATTGTTGACTCTAAAGTCACATCCCAGATGCATTTCAGATAGATACAAAAACTGTTACAGATGTAAATATGGCATAGCGTTGACTTAATTAAATTTTAAATATTGTTAAAAACATTACTCTTAAAAACATATATATTTAAAGTAATGTGCAAAAGTTATAAAAAATGCTGCAAAGTAAGAATGGTCTCACAAGTTTAAGTTTTGATGGTTTATTCATATTAATTAATAAATGTAAAGTAAATAAACTGAAGAAAAATCTAAATCAATATTTGATGCAACTACCCTTGGCCTTCAAACCAGCATTGACTCTGATATGTACGCTTGTACAAAGTCTTTGATTTTGTAGAATTATAATCAGGGGTATGATTAACAAGTTTTACCAAACATTTGCTAATAATTATAATTTTCATAAGATGGCTGAAACATGTTAATTGAAACAGCTGTAAAAGGAGTTTGAAATTTGGGGAGAAATTACCAAACTCTTCACATCAACATGACACAAGATGGTTATACTACATCAGCAAGGTCCCCCACAAGCAGATATTTCAAAGCAGACTGAGGTTTCAAATGATGCTTTTGCATTCAGGGTTTTGCTCAACTCCCCTTTACCTTACATGGTGTGGATACTAACAGTTGTGTTTTCCAAACATTACAGTGCAGATGGATCATCCTAATTCGATGTCTGTTATCAAACAGATTCAACTTGCCAAGCTCCAATCTGCAATGGCTGTGAGCGGCACAAAGCGGGACGGCCCAATCAGTGTCTTTTAGACCAGAAGGGTTGGGAGCTACAAGACGACAGCAGGAAGTGACTGCTCGTACAGAGATTACCTATAATGCTAAAAGCTTCTGTAGCAGTTTTATCAGACCTGGACAAAAGTTCTTTATCAAATTAAAAACAAACAACAACACTCTCTACAGTAGTTTTTTTTTTTTCACTAAGTGGCTTACATTTTGTATTTTATACCAGGGCAGTAGCGCCTGCTACTACATTATCTGATTAGCCCATAATAAATATGACTGATGGAGCGATCATCCAATTACCCACTGGACATGCTTTTGAAGGATTCTGCAGTAAGGAGGTGCTCTTTGCTGCAGAAGCTTCTTGCATTGAACTGTTTGAATACAGAGCATTTTATGTTCCACTGCAGTGTAACATGAAATGTTTGTTACGGGGTTCACTCAACACAACAATCTCACCCATATGCATTTTGCTCCAATAACTCAGGCTTTATTCACTCACACAGTAATGACACATAAATGAAAATGTTCCGGTTCTGCTGTGCCGGGTGCTCCACAGTGTCCAGCTCTGTATTCAAACATTCACTCATTTTCTATACTGCTTATCCCTTTCGGGGTCGTGGGGGGGCTGGAGGCTATCCCAGCTGTCATTAGGCGAGAGGTGGGGTACAACCTGAACCGATCACAGGGCCACATACAGAGACAGACAACCATTCACTCTCGCCTTCATACCTAAGGGCAATTTAGAGTGACCAATTAAGCTAATGAGCATGTTTTTGGTCTGTGGGAGGAAGCCGGAGTGCCCAGAGAGAACCCACGCATGCACGGGAAGAACATGCAAACTTCACACAGGTGTTCAAACAGTCAAATGCAAAAAGCTTCTGCAGCAAAGAGCACCTCCTTGCTGTCTGAGTGCATGTGAGTGAATGCCAGTTCCAGCATGCTACTGCAGGAAGAACAAAGAGAGCAATCAATGAACACCTACATCAATTAACCTGGCACTGCTTCCATAAACCATCCCCCACACCTCTCTCCCCTGCAGCTGAGCTCAACCCCACCCAACTGCCACAGTCATTTAGTAGAATCTCCTGTGTAAAGAAGAACAAGGAATCCTGGAGGTATTCACATTGTCAACCCATTAATGGAAGCTGCAATGCAGGCTTTTTTTCTTGAAGCATATTAAGTTACTTTGCACATTTCAACCTACATTGGTTTGCTTTTTTTACTTAAAGTATTAAACTAATTGTAATATATATACCCTGAGTAAGAAAAATTTTGGAGGGAACCCTCCATTTTAGACATTTTAAAAAACATGGTGTGATTTTTTTTGTCATGAAACACCTACAACTCAACCCGATAGCCTTATTAGGTTATGATATTCAATAGTTGAGTTACCTCCCATTGTTTACAAGCCAAACAATATGTAAGGTTAGGAAAATGTGTACTGCTGATATCAGCTGATGCTTTGTTCAACATTAGAGGTCATTTCCCAGCCATCTGTCTAAAAAATAACTATCTAGGAAATGTAACAGGGAGGAGTAACTTGTGCTTCATAACTTTGCTCTAATCTGTGTATTGTTCCATTATCAGGTTTTAGAAAGTCCCTGCTGACAAATAAATAAAATCTGTTGTTACATTCTTTTTGTATAAAACTACAAGCTAAAAAGATGTAAGAGGTCAGAGGGATGATAAAGGGGACGGAGAAGCCCTGGCCGTCTAGTCTAGCTCTTATCTGCTCCATTGGTCCTTTTCCAAGTCCAGCCCTGATAACCCAGGTTGACTAGCAAAATACAGGATATGACCCAGTGACCTTGTGAGGCAGCAGGGGACCAATATTGTTTTATGAAGGGATGTTTTCTGTAAACCTTTTCCTCAAGATTGGCTTCATCATCCATAATGAATGCTCACGACAGACCTTTGACAGTAGCTGTAATTTACTTTACACAGAGACAAACCAGAAAAAAATCCCCAATGATTCTCAGACTTGAAATATTCAGCATCAATTTCCCCATAAACATTATTTTAATCATAAAAAAGAGATATCAGGTTGCTTTTTAAATTTTTTTTTATTACTAAATGCTTCCATAATCCAGTTGTTTATTGCATTACTTATTGTCATCTTTAACAGACAGAGTTTTCTGCAGTGGTCCAGACATGACACAGGAGCAGAATTTACAGGGTTTGGTGTGTGTTGGCCATCCTTGCAGCGGATACTCAAGATCCTCTTGCTGTTTTGGTGTTTGCTTGTTCCACTGGGCATTTGCCTCTTCAAAATCCCACTGGAAATATGCAGAGGAGTTGTGATATTAAAATAGAGAAATGCAGCAAAATATTTATGATCTGTTTTGTTCTACAGTTCTTTTATAGATGCCAAGGAAATAACTGGAGGCAGTTATATATTAAAATTGTTGAAAAAAAGGGCAAAAATAGAGCATGTCCTAAATTGGTTTCACACTTCACTATATGTCTTTCTAGGCTATTCTGGGGATGTCAACATTACTTATGGCTTTAAATTTAATTGAATATTTCATGGACAGTTAATTAACTTGATGTAAATGTATGATGCAGTGTTTCCCTTTGTCTAACCGACCATGAACCTATTTGATTAAAGTTGTGTTTTAAATCTTGATAAGAAATACAATTTATTTAAAGGAACTCTAAAAAATAAAAATCATTTGAAATAAATAAAAACAAAAATGAATAAAAAACAGCATAAAATACCATAATGTTTGTTTATGTTGTGCCCCAGGGGGAGCACACCATGCTTTACTTCAGTAAAGGCTGATACATAATTAATAATAGTTAGATAAATAAGAATAAAACCAATCTAAAACTGCACCTGAAACCCCAGCCCAGTGCCTCAGTCCGTCCAACAGAATTTCATGGTCAATTGTGTTGAAGTCTGCACTCAGTTCAAGAAGTACTAGAACTGAGCACAGGCCTTGATCTACAGCCATTGAAAGGCTGTTTGTTACCTTTAATGAGGCAGTTTTGGTGCTGTGAAACTTCTTAAAACCAGACTGAAAGCTTTCAATAACCCAATTATCATCAAGCACAGTCAGCAGCTGATCTGCCACAGTTTTTTCTAAAAACTTGGAGAATGGCCTGTAGTTTTCAGGTAAGGAGGAATATAATTCAGGCTTTTTAAAAGGGGATGTATACAGGTAGATTTAAAATAACCAGGGACACAACTGCTGGACAGAGAACTGTTGAAAAGCAGCCAGGGACCAAGATATTAAAGATATAAAAACAAAAAAAGGAAAGGGTCTATCATATGACAAAATGCCAGTCCTTACTCTGAAATCCCCATTTCCAAATGTTTCAACTGTATGTCAAAATCACTAATCAAAAAATCCTCTAGTTTCAACATACTGAGTTCACCTGATCCACCTGTATTCTTACTCTGCCTGACACGTTCTGTTGGAGCACCTGCCACTCAAAGGCCCCTTTCGCATGTGGGCCCAGTCTGTTGGTTGACCTGTTTTCTCTGTGGTATGTCAGTTCAGTACTGCCTGGCACCAAGTTTTTCACAATTGGGCATTCATTCTACAGTCTCTGCTCTGCACTAGGCTTGTCAGCCAGAGCCAATGGGCTTAAACTGCTGATGAAACAAGTGTTTTTAGGCAGCTACTGAAGCTGTAGACCAAAATATTAACCCTTGGATTGTCTTAACATTCATTATACTCCCGTTGTCCTGTGGGTCAGAAATGAAGCAACTAAATAGAATTTGAAACCTAAATTGTATCTCACATAGAGGAACAGCCTGTTAATCATCACAGACTTTGCAAATACCTGGACTTTACACCTTCACAGAAGGAAAAGGCTGTGGTTAACCGCATTTTTTTTTTTAAATTACAATACTTCAGCTGAAGCTGTTTCTTTTGCTAAATTAAAGGTTTATTTGGTTAATTACTGGTTATATTCAGCATTTGTATTATTGCTGAAGTAACTGCACATTTTCTTTTTTTAAGCAAGCAACTTTTTTTTTAAATTTTCCAAAGTTGGGGTAACTTTAGAAAAGGTCATGAACTTTCAAGAAAGTTGCTGTTGTCAAAGATTTGTTTGGGTCATTTTTGCCTGAGACAAGAGGAGGGTCCAACAAATGTCACAAGTGGAGACATATATATGTATATACATATTGTACAAACCACATCTTCAAAATATATACATTTTTATACTTTTCAGGTCCTGAAAATCCAAAATAGGTAGGAAAAAATTAAATGCACTGCAAAAAAGCTCAGTTGACACTGATTATTTATGATGCTGAAGGTCTTAAAAATATGAGGAATACTAAATCAAACTTTGTATGACCCATATTATCTTAGAGAATCATCTAAATGTCAAGAATGCACATGATTTAACTTTGTTTGCACACAGACTTAAGTCCTTGCCAGCGAGCATCACACAAGGGACCATAAACATCTCCCAAAATAGCAGAGGGTAACACTGGGCCCCCTATAGACAAGGCACTGCTTCCTAAGCAGACAGACCCAACCCAGCACTGGTCTTTTATCAAAGAGTCTTTACAGCAGAACAATTGGGCCACAAGGCAAATCTCAAACAATTCCACCCCTCACTGTACCCCTCTGCATCCCCTCCTTCCCTCCCTCACCTCCACCTCAGTCTCACCCCGACAAACAGCTGACACTCAGCAGAAATGGGCAAGAAACACACACACACGCACAGCACAATGAACAATTCAAGCTGCTGGCTGCTCTGACCACTCACTCTATTCAGACAGCACACTCCAGAATGTAGAGTGGTTTTATCATGATCTGCGATTATGGTCCTGTAAAGCAAGAAAGTGTTACAGTACATTTAAAATAGTTCAAGTACAACTTCCTCTTTTTTGTCCTTAGCTGGCCCTTCAGACACTTTGACAGATGAATAAACTTTGGATTAATGACTGAAAAAGTTTCACAACTGACAAAAATTTCAGTTTTCAGTCAACTGAAACTTGTAGAGCTTTTTTGTATCAGGGATTAAATATTAGACAGACGTCAATGGGAACTTTCTTCTTAATAATTTACAATGGAAAAAGTTATGTAGAAGTCTAACTAACAAGAGAGAAAAAGCTCCAAAAGGAGTAATGAACAAAGGACTTTTCCTGTCATTTGTTTGGAAGAGACAAAATACAAGGGAGTTGTTCAGTTATGTTTATAAGAGGATGGCTCTTATTTTCAAGATGTTACAGATTTCTCAAACAAACAAGATTAGTAGCCTGAAAAACTTGTTTAGGTCTTCATAACAGCATTTCTAAGTTCCAGTCAAAATATATAATTAAGCTGATTTTAAGTCACTATATCTGAACAATTCCAGATAAACGTCTTATTGCAAAGCTTACACCCTCATATGTGAGGAGGTACCCTCACATGGTGTCCCTCATATTCAATGATGTTCTGGGTAGACACATGCTTCAGCAAGATTCAAAGCAGTAGTAAACGTCCAAGACACTGAAATTGTGCATTCAGGGCCATACTGACATTTGAAATTGAGTCTGGAAATACAGTCCAGTTTTAGGTGATTTTTTTAAGCAAGTGGTCACTAATCTTCATTAGTTTCCTGCATTCATTATTAAAACACGATATATAACCTTTATTTGTTCAGTTATTCTTTCTCTCTAAATATTAATATTCTACTGCATAAAATAAAGCCACAACTTTGACTGCTTCTGTCTCCTGTCTCCCATAATTCCTTCTTTGACTTCTGTGTTGTCATTCTTTCTAATGGGCTCTGATTAGAGTGTGCCCTTCTTGAATTAGTAGGCATCAAGCTTTTGCTGGAAGGAATTGATCAGGAAATTGTTTATCAAAAATAAAAATTGTATCCATTGCTTAATTTGTTTGTTATGGATACTTAACTGGAACTGTTTTTTACTCCCATTTAATGTCTGTAATCAGGCAGATCATCTTGCCAAGCTCCAAGCTACAGCAATTATGAGGGGCCCTAAGAGGCATGGCTCAATCAGCAGATGTTCTTGCTCCAATTCTGACATGTTTTGCCGAGGTTTTTTTCTCTGTAGTGGCTCTGGTCCTGTCCTTTACATCACGGCAGTGACCCCCCAGTGATCATCCAATCACCAGCCAGATATGCTTTAGAAAGGTTCTGCCCGTTCCTTGACACTTTCTATGGGCTGTTACCCAGATGGACTAGTGAAATATACTGAATGGTCCATCTGGTGTGTCAGGATAGCCTAGGTAGGGGGAGCATCAAAATCAAACATGAAAAGGATGAACATGAGGCCTAAAGATCTTGACCATTAAAGTAAAAAATCTAACCAGCTCATCTTCAAGAAAGATTGGACTTTTATGCAAAATATCAAGAAAATCCTTCAAAGCACTCATATGATATACAAAAGTAAGAGATGAGCATTAGGCTCATAGACCTTGACCTTTGAACTCCAAAGTTGAACCAGTGCATCCTTGAGTCAATGTGGACATATGTGCAAAGTTTGAAGAAAATCCTTCATATCATTAAGACATTGCACTCACAAGCAAAATTCACTGGCCTTGACCTTTGACCTGTAACCTCTCAGGTTTTAATATGTAGATTGTGTTTGATGAACAGTATTGAGCTGAAACTGTTTGAGAGCCCACCATTTGCCTTTCTGTCACATTCAAAAGCATCCTCTATATGTAGTTTAGCTAGCCCTGGCTGTTCTGTGAGGGTGTTTGTCTTGTGGCTGTAAGCTTCAGGGCCTGAAAAGATGAGGCTTGTAATTTCATTCTCCCTGTAACCTAAACCTCATCTTTTCAAAGAAGAACACACATTATATAATCTGAACTGTCCTCTAAAAAGAATGCGAGTTTCTACTATGAAGCCAATATTTAACTCCGGGCAAGTTGCAGAATAACACCACATGTTAAGTTTTAGTCCCAAGTCACAAACCCTTCTTCTTCAGATACTTAAACCCACAAACCTTTTTCAGGACACCCACCCACACACACACACCCTTCTCTCCTCAGTAGTTGACTCATCGATCTTACATGAATATGCTGACCACTGTCTTCTCCCTAAACCTCTGACGGCTGTCTTGACTTACTTCCCTCAGAGTCACATGGATGAAGTACTAAGCACAAAATCTTCCTCTGCTGCTACTTCTTCTTATGAGTCCTCCTGAACTTTGGACTTTCATTTGCTCATAGTTAAGTCAATGCATAAGGAATACAAAGATCTAATAAATACCTCTTAACAGAAAGATCCATACAGTACATTCAAGGATACTTGTAGGATTGGCTGATGCATTTACAAACAAAAGAAAAAGAAAGGGGATGTTAGGTCATCCAAGATAAAACTCTTTGAGCATAACAACAGCAGAAATTTCAACTAAATACTCTCCAGAAGTGTTTCTATCATCAAGATGCAAACTCAGTTCATTTAATACTGTGAGACCACACAGGGTCTTCTTTTTCTATTTTACAACACTCAAAGACAAAGTCATACTGATAAAGCAGCAACTAGTCAAACATTCAACACAGTATCAATCTCAACTTTCACCCCTCTTTTAACTTCAGTCAAGAGAGAATGTATTCAAAATAAAGTGAACAGCCAGCATAAGAGTTTATATAAGGGGACACATGACAGGCTAACAGGAGTCAAATGCTGTTTTAGTTAGTCACACATTCATATGAGTCATTTACAAAAACCACTATGTCATGATGGTGTCTCTACCTAGTGGCAGACTGTCAAAACTACAGGCCATAGCTCAATTCATTTCACACAACACACTATTATAATAATAAGTTTAAATCAGATCAGGAGGGCAAAGATAACGCTGACAATGAGGTAAATATCAAATCAGTGTTGCTTTTAGTATTGAAATTAAGATGTTATATGACTCTAAACTGAAATAGTCCTTCATGCATACAGCAGTTTAAAATAAAATAACATTAAAATATTCTTAACAGACTCATCATTGTAATTTAAAGTGGTTGATAAGCTTTTGATTATCATTTCATATGGAAAAATTATGGCAATAACGTTAAGTCCATTTTGTTTCTATAAAATTAGTATGCATCTTGTATCATACTACAGTATATTAGAAATAATTTTAAAAAAAATGAAACACCACAATGGGTCTGCTAGTTTGTTAATTTTCAAGAAGATTATTTTTTAGCATAAAAACTCATAGATTAACCAAATGGGAATTTAGAATTTCTTGGTTTTTAGTTTAAAGAAATAAAGTTATAACTGAAAAGCACATAATGACTTTATGAAATCATAGATATAAAATATTGACATATGGGAATAATACTCAAGACACAGGTTGGATCAGAGTGGTCTCCTGGAGGCTGTGATGATGCAGAGGTGCAGCCATGAAAAAGTAACACTGACAGACTTGATAATGTTGAGCTAATCCCACAGGTATTCCCTTATCAATAAGTCCAATTTAAAAGTGTAAGTTTATCTGACTTTAAACCGCAGATAATATACAAAGATAACATGGAAGACAGCTTTATCCAATACAATCTTCTTCCATACAATAAGCAGTTTCACACATGGTAATCTCAATAATTTTTGTGTCTGGTCTCTCATAAATTGAATGGGTTTTTTTTTGTTTTGTTTTGTTTTTTAAATAAAAACACAATTTTTTCTATAAATGTATGACTTCCTTAAACTCAAAAATTCTGTTTGTTTTTCTTCCCTTTTCCCCAGAAAAGTTTAAAGAACCTAAAGACAAATAACAGATAATGTTTTAAAAGCTAATTTTGTTACAGAATTAATTTGCTTTCTAAAACCTAAAAATGCAATTAAAAATTGTCTGATAGAATTGAATTTGATTAAAAGCATCAAAGAAGGTTATGCACCTCAAACTGGTAAAACTACCACAACAACATCTACAACTACTACCAATATTAATAATAATAATAAAAAAACATAAAAACAAAGTTACGATAGAAAACATTAAAATATTTGAATGTAATAGTCACGATGTTGATAAAATTGCACAAATGTATTAAAAAAACAGAGAGCTTGGAATTGAATTTAACTGGAAACATTATAAATAAATAAAGCTTAGAGAAACATTCAGCTGTCAGAAATATATTTAAGTTAAATTAACAGAAATATTTGAAAATCTCAACTTTTACCTTGAGATTAAACATTTTTTTAATGTCTTTGCTATGTGAATTGATAAGATTTTATTCATGTCAATCAATAAATTCTAATTCCTAACTTTGTTTTTAATCGATTCCTGTGGGTTTTCTGTGTGGAGAACGCCTGAAATCTCCGTGTTGATGATGTCAAACTCATTGCACTCCTGATACATTAAGCCATATTGTGTTGACCAGCATTTCTGCATGTTGCTGTTGTTTTTGCCTTACTTGAAATTGCACAGCTACACATTACACATCGCACAGTAGACTGTTTTTTGTCTCCAATCTGCCATGATTACTTCTGGAGTCCTTTATGGTAGTTTGTGCTGACTGCCTCTCACAAAAAAAGTGGTATCATTGGCACATGATACTAAATAAAAGAACTGATTAGAGAAATTTCATGAATTAAGGCAAATTATTTATCTTCCTCAAACTGTTAGGAACTGGCTCTTAATTGGAACCACTTCTCGACTTCCATCCTTAGCCCACAGTCCAACCCACCTCCAGATCAGAGCTTTCCAGTGAGGAGTCATATGAAGTATCTGAGGAGAAGCTGTTGACTCTGATCACTCGCACTGTTTCCTGAAGAGGCTGGTCCTCCCTCTCCTCCTGTGACAATGTCCCCTCCTTCAGACAACTCTGAAACAAACATGTAAAAAATGTATATTAACCTGATAGAATGACCATTTAATGAATGGGGTAAATCTATGGAGTTTACATCAGGGTCCACTTATTTCAACAGTTGCGGTACTTGCTTTTCTTGAAGGTTGAACATTGACATCCATGTAACAACCCATCTCAGTCATACTGTGGAACTTTTTGTTTTTTAAAGAGAAAGGCATAAAACAGTGTTCAAGTTAAGACATTTGAAAGACATTTATGTAAACTCGCATATTGTTGTCATTCATTACAAAACAGTCGGTTTGAAAGTATTTTTCCCAATAACTTAATGTGAAAAAATGTGGGAATAAATGAAGTTATGATATCCATCATGTGGGAGAAAATTGCACATGAAGAGAATACTTACTTTTGTGTTTGCTGATGAATTCACTCGCTGTTTTCTTTCTGTGTTTAGGACAGCATTATCTTCAGTTTGGGGGCCCAAGCATTCTAATAGGCTTTCTGTGTCTAAAGAAAAGCTGTTGAGCTGCGGTCTTGTTCCTCTACTGCACCATATGAGGAATATAATCTGACAGCAATGATTTCAGGACCCATATTTTGCATTTGATTGAAAATCTCATTTACTCAAATACCAGTAAGTTGAGAGGACTTTTCTTTGACTTCATGGAGATGATATTGTTGGCATTGATTGTGATGTTGTGTTTTTTTTCTTTTTACTCTACTATGCTATTGTTGTTGCTGTTGTAAATCAAAAAACAAACTCCTGAGAAGCTCTTTAACTAAACAGCTATTTGTTTTCAGCGATAAGTGTGGAGTGTTCAGAGGGAAGAAAGTGTCAGCCACCACTGACCACTCTGTGGTGCTGCAGCACAGACCTTTTTAATTTTCACCCCACATAATGACACGTTAGTATCCCATAATAACTGAAGGAAAATCAGATTTTTCACCATAAGTTTTAGATGCTCTTTATCCTGTTACAGCACCTTGGACACTATTTAAATGACTTAAACCAACACAGGTTTTGCCAGAACATCACTCCAGGCTAGTTGTCACACATTAAAATTAGAGAATCCCTAACCCTAACCCTTCTGCAACAATTGACGCCTACAGTTATTTAGATGGTTCCATGTATTTGTAATGTGTTTTGGATGAGTAATTCTGTTGTTTAGGAAGTGAGGACCTAAAAGTTCGGCGTCTATTTCTTGTTACTACTTCTGTAACCTATGTCCACAGTGGAGCACCTGATAGCATTAATCCACAATTTGCTCCTCCTTGGGTTTTCTCTCTGAGTTGGGGCTCTGCAGAGTTACAATTATGGCTTGCTTTGTGCATCCAACTAAAATAACTATTTCATTAAAGAATTTAAATCAATAAACAAAAATCTGCTCAAAATTCTTAGCTGGCAACCAAGACTAGGGATGGGAATTAAAAAACAAATAGCTAAAGGAGTTGATATCATTTATCTTTATGCTTTAAAAGTTCCTTATCAATTCTTTTCAATAAGTTTTAGTTGCCAATCAATGAGGTAATGCTTATATCAGAGGCAGTCAGCAAGAACAACAACGACAGTGAAGTCAAAGACTGATGGCAGACGGACCAAGGATGTGGCTTAATTATACACATATGGTAGTAACTGCACAACAACCCATGTCTGTGTGATTTCAAGTACTGGTGGGAACACTAAGAAAATGCTTAAGGATTTGTCTATGAAAAAGAGAGTTAATTATCACTAGTGCCGTGTGTTTGACATTATTGATCTTGAAAACCAGTTTAGGCTTTTTTAAAAAATCCACAAGAATCGATAATGGAATTGGAATCAATGAAGTCTGATCAATCCCCAACCCTAACCAAGACTGTCAAATTCTTTAAAGGGTAAAACAGAGGAATGTGTTCTTTGCCTGCCATGGGAGTGTCATGTTTAAGGAGCTCAAAGCCCTCATTAAGGATACAAGAAGGTCCAAGAAGACACAACATAATGCTGAGAGCAGCCATGGAAGGACTCTGAAAACAAATGTAAACTGGGTGTCGTAGAGGAGAATGGCAGAAACATAGAGAGCACCAGCCAGTGTGCATAGCAGTCCAGAAAAAATATAAGGCCTGGTAAACATCTGTCCTCGATACTGCACGAAAAGAAAAATGCCAAATTAATTGAGTTTGAAATCATGCTCACAGTGAGCGGGACATGAAAACACACATGAATTGTTTGTCACTTACTGCCTTGCTGAGAACAGGAAACCTGGAGGTAGAGGAGATGACAAAAGACAGCAGGCCAAGAATGTAACCAAGGACTTCAGTGGTGTCCTGATTGGAAAGCAAAAACAACAAATAAAATGTATGGAAATGATTTTAACTCCTAACAGATGATAGATGGATAACTCCAGTGCCATACTTAGATTAACTCAGCCTGCCACATGACCCCTTGCTGCCGTATTGCTTCCTTCAGTAAACTCAAGCACTGTGCATGCATGCTCCAGGTCACTGCAATTCTACCTTCCTCAAACCCACAAGTACTTAGATTCATGATGTTAACCTTGTGCAGATGCAAATTCAATTTGACTGTTTGGCCCTTTAGGTTAGATGCTGTATGACAATTTTGGACCCACACAAAAGTCGGGACAGCAGGAAATAAAGCAGGCTAGTTAGAGCATTTGACCCTTACAATAACCTGTTAACAGACTCCCGAATAAGACTGATGACAGGCCAAGAAAGTGAATGTTTGCCTGAGGCAGGTGCTTGTGTTACTGATCCTGAACAAATAAGTTTCAAGTTATCAAATTAAACCTACGGAGGGCCCCATATTGGTTTATCCGGGGCCAAGCCAAATATGTTAGGTAGCCTGATACTACTGACACTACCACATGGCAAAGTTACATTTGAAAAGAGGAGGTATACAGACAAAGAGCCATAAGAAAGAAGACTGACGGTGCAGTGCCAGGGAGAGGTGCCCTGATCAGGGCCAGCACTCACCCCAACAGGCTATTGCTCTACCTCCCTTTACATCTTCAAATATATACTCCTCAAAAAAGTTTGAAAATGTTATTTTGGTCAATTATTTTTCCTCTTCAATAATACCAATTGGTATTGTATTTCACATAATTGGAAAGCTTGATTCATCACCTTTACAACAAGGAGGAATTTGTGAGGATTGTGAAATGAGCAACACAGCTATATGTGTGGGAGGGGCACCAAAATATGTGTCAAAATCCCCCCTTCCCCTGGAAGAAGGCAAATGGTTTTTCAGTAAAAAAACAGTCTTCTTGGGGTGTTGTCTTGCCCCCTTTGCAGTCTGTCTTTGACTTCACCAGGCTCACAGAACTTGGTCCTAAGTTTAGAAATGGTACCATGGCTGACACCAAATAATGCTGCCACATCAGTTTCCAGCTGCAGGCCATTTGGCACTTTTTTTTGGCGTTATCCACCCACATGTATAGCTGTGTTGCTCATTTCACGAATGCATGATCCTCACAAATTGTACCTTGTTGTAAAGGCGACTAATCAGACTTTCCAAGTATAGTACAATACCAATAGGTATTATTAAAGGGAAGAAATAAACCAACCGAAATAGCATCTCAAACTTTTTTGAAACGTATACGTTTCTCATAAATATAGTGTACAGCACAGCTAATTTGTAGGAACAATACTTCTTCTGGAGTCTTTCTGAGGACTTGTGATTACAAACACCCTGGGACCAAAGCCAGGGTGAGCTCACACAAATATTAAGCTCAGGTTGGAGCTTTTTTGGTAAGCGTTCAAAGTTCAACTTAGTAAACAGACATGCAAGTGATTTCAGTACAATTCATCTACCATTATAAACTATCTATTCGTGTTTGGGGCAACAGCAAACTAAATAATTATAAAGGATTTCAGCAGCAACTGTGGTATGTCTGTTGGTATGTGTGCTCACTTGGAGGTTAACATGCAGCAATTTCCTTCCACTTAGAGGCATCTCTGATGAATGATGGGTGATTCTGGACTTGAGAAACCCTCCTCCAATCACCATGAGGACACACAGTGAAAGAAGGTGCTGCCTCCTACGGCGCCTCATCACCCTCTGCCTCCTTACTTGGGGGGAAGCATCCAAAAGAGGATTATTTTTGCAGTCATCACACATCCTGTATTCATGTGGTTATCTGGGAGCACCCTCTGTTTTGCCTAAACGGTTAGACCAGGGTGCCGATATGCTCCCTGTTTTGACTTTGTTAGACAATTCACTGCAGTAAGGTTGTCTCAAAGGTTAAGTTCTGTTATTTGTGTGTCTTTTTTCTAGGGATGCACATTGGCATTGGTTCAACATCAGTATTAGATGATAGTGGACCTTTTTACAAACTGGTCATCTGCAAATGCATGTGATATCAACAGATATTGATTTCAGATGTTTTTTCTGTTGTGTCATACCAATTTAATACTGGAATTTGCTCACTTAACTGCTGATTCAGAAAACATTTGTGACATTGGACAGTCTACATAGCTTCTTGGACAAACTCGTATCTGTTTTGATGATGGAACAGGAGAAAAAATGTTGTCATTTTGGGATAATTAAGCCAGAATAGGCATTGATATTAGCTCAAATTACTACATGAAACTTGTTTTAAGGCGTTGGCCCTAAATTTCACAATCAGTGCATCACCACTTTTTCCTAAAATGTACCTGGATGTGACTCCCAGCACAGAAGCACAGGGAGGCAGTGAGAAATAACATGGACGACATCCACAGCAGCAGCAAAGGCACCCATTATGATCTGCAGAGAGGGGCAGAAGTAAATTTTCTGTCTTAAGAGGATTACAGTTCAACAATTCCAATATACATATTTACCAGAATATACAGCTGACTGGACAGAACAGCTCCCACGGTGCTGCACAGGTGACCCAGGAAGCCATACACGGATGTCAAAGTTTCTCCTCGAGCTTCTCTCCGAGATGTGCAACTCTGATACACCAGCCTGAAACAGCAAGCGCAGTTCATTTGCTGTAAACTTGACAAAAAACAGTGAAACTACTCAGTCAAAAGTACTCACAGAAAGCGTGACAGCAGTGTACACAGCACAGACAGAGAGCAGAGGCCGAAGGAGGCGCAGCGTTTGTCTGCGTCTCCACTCAAACATTTTAAGACTGAATCCTCCACAGAGTAAACCAGGCTGGAGAGGAGAGGGTCTGGATTTCCTGTAGCAGCTTCACGTCCCTCCATGTTTGTCACAGATATGTTTACATTTCGTGTTGCTGAAGCAAAACAATGATGGAAACACCTGTGGCCGCGGCGACGTTTGCAGCGGCACGTCAGACGCACGCGCAGAAAGGTGAGATGATGCAGGCTGAAATCTGAGGGAGGAGCTCAAACACAGTGGACACGCTTCATGAAAAAAGACGGCCTTTGAATAATTAACAAGTCTATCGGTTAAAACGCATAAGGCTGCTGTTGAACTTGGGCCAGAATTTCAAAGTTACCACAAAGTTTATTTAGAGTTTTGGTTCCCAAAGTGGGGGTCAGGACCCCTATAGGGATCATAGAACACTGAAAGGGAGGTCGTAAGATGCCTTCCAAAAAAACAAAGAAAATGTTCAAAAGTTGTCAAATGGTTTATTTTAGTTATAACTGTACAAATCCACACATAATATAAACATAGTATAAGTTAAATTCAAATTAAAACTCAGCAATTAGATAAGATAAATGCTGAAACAGAGCTGTCCAAACTATGGCCCCAGGGCCAACTGAGGCCACTGTGCACTTTTAGTTGGCCTGCAGCAGGATCCAAAAACAATGGATATGTGGCCAACTAAGAACATAAATCTTGTGCCATTCTAATGAATTAAGAAATACTGATTACAGGATTTAGCAACAACATTAATGGCTCCCATTTGCTTAGTAATCATCTCCATCCAAAGGTCAGAGTTACAAAGACTATTGTGCTGGAGATCACAAATCAAGCTCCCATAGAATTTGTCAGCTTTGTGCAGTTTGCTCTTTTTTGTGTCTGAAAGTGGAAATGAGCCTAAGGCATCCTCTCTCATCTGGACTAGGTGCCCATCCAGTGGTAGCCTGGGCCAACCAGGGGCCCCTACCATCTGATTATCAACTCCAAAGTCTTTTATTCTGAGAAATGATTTGCCTCACTGAAGCAGTACTGGAAACTGTATTTTTTTTCGTTAAAGCATTTCCAATGGTTAAATATATCTTAACCTGGGCTGTTCGCAAAAGGCAAGAGCTGTCAGGCAGGGAAAATGGGTGACTCACTCTGACATCAGCACCTTGGCCTGACCTCGTGAGAAAACTTTGGACACCCCTGTGCTAAAATGAGGTAATGAATGACAAGTACTTAAAATGTAAGGATGCATGTATGTATGGATCTACAAAGAATAGATTTAATCACCTTCTGGGACAGCAAGTGTTCCTCATCTCTGGCACTGTTTTTTGGGGTTCCCACGCTGAAAGGTTTGGCAACCCTTGTTTAAGGACCTTGGATTTAAGTTATGAAACATTTGCTGATCAGGGTGGTACTGTATCCTCCATTTGATAAAGAGCATAGAGTTGGTTGTGTTGATTTTTTCCAGAGTAATAACTGTATAAATTTGAGACAGGGGCTTCCTTGGATCCAGAAAAACACTTTAGACTAAGACATTTAAAATATAAACTTAATATTTGTCTTTGGCCAGATCAGAGGCCTTTTTTGGGCGTACTTCCTTGTTTACCTTTAAGGCTCTCAAGACTGGTGGACAATCAAGAAATAATGTGTACCTCTCATTATGAACAGAAATTACTTAAATAGGATTTTACATCCTCCATTAAGGAGAAAGAAATGCACAAAATCTGCAAAAAAAGAATATTTTCTGATATACAGTATTTTATAAGCTGCGATTACAGTCATCAAAACTAGATGTTTCAGAGGAGTGGAGGAGTGATTTGGTTTTTTGGTACCTACAGTGCAATCAGTCACAAATACTGGCTGGTCTTTTCTATTGAAGTGTAGAAATTAAAATGACACACTAATATGAAAACTTCCAATTTATTTCATCATAGGTTTTTACAACAATCAAATAGTGTATTGGTTAAAGCAATGACTAACACAAAGTAATGTCTAAACTGACGAAGTCTTTTTAAAGGCATGTATAAGACAGCTTCAAACTACAGATTGAAAATGCCTTTTGACAACAGTTTGTACATTTTTAACTTTAAGTCCATTTCTGAACTCCACGGTGAGATCAGGTGTACAACAGGTGACCCAACTGATGGAATGTACTTCACCAAAAAGATTTTTAATGAAGGCAGTAAATGATGAGTAATTCCTTTAATCTCTTCAACAGAAAGCAGTCCAGCTCTTCTGTCCAAATGGGGGTGAATCTGACTATACTGTGCAGTAATGATTCCTTTGGAATCACGTAAAACTTCAATCAAGGTGTATTTGATTCCTGATGAAATGCTCATTCATTAAAAGTCCTTAGATTTCAGATCATTGTCAGGCATCCAGATGCTTGTTAAGACGGCGTACTTTCTCCTTCTTGTTTCTATTCCCGTGTTTTTTCCAGGGTTTTCCTGCCATCATGTCTGACCCAGCTTTTCCCGGTCCAACAGGTCCACTACCTGGTTTGTAGCCCATGACAGCTTGGACCCCCTTTGAGAGAGCTCTCACATTCTCCTGAAGACACAGATTACATCCGAACTCAGATATTTATAATTTTACAATGTACAGCTTTTCTACAGGAAACAGACTTACGCATATTCATGATTTTCTGAATAATTTCGAGGGATTTTCACAGCTAAAAGAAAACGTGTATTACCTGATGAAAGAAGTTTTTGTCAACCACATTTTCAATTCTCTTGATTTTCTGTTTATTCGTCATTGCTGATGGGTCACTGTTGCCAAGGTCTCTGTCCAGGAACTTTTTGTGTTGTGGCTGGAAGTCTTCAGCATCAATATGTGGAGGAGGATGGCAGTACAGAAGCTTGCCCTGTAAGAAGTATAAGGAAAAAGATTTTCTAATTTGCCAACAAAGCACTACTAAATGATGCATTTGTCCAATTCAACCAACAACTATAAAGTCTAGTCTGACAGTTAAGAATCAATGCCGTCTATAGTCTGACACTTACACAAACATAATCCTTCAAGATGTACCGGGCGGATCTGGGCTGATCAGGCTGGCCGTGCGACGTCATGAAACCTCTCATATCTATCATTGGAAAGAACATAATAAGATAACTACACAGATATTAAACCTAGTGCTTGACAAATATATCAGTTAAAGAAATAGATACAAATAACTCATTACTGAAAAACTAACGAGCAGGGGGGGAGTCAAACAATATTAATGTTATTCAGAAAAGGCTCAATGTCATCCAGAGTTTCTTTTTGGTCTGTTTTTCACGTTTCTTAATAGAACTGTTTGTCCTCCTTACATCCATAGGCCATCAACAGCTCCTCAGATGTGGGGTGTCTGTCAGGGTCTTCATCCTCTCGTGGGCGGATGATGTTGATGCCATAGGTGCCTTCTAAAACATGTCGAGGGATTGTTTGACATATGTAAAATATCTGTCAAGGAATTCTCTGCATCCAATAAATCACATACTCAGGACCCTCATGGTATTTAAATTCATGATTATAGATACTTCTGTAAACTTATGTTTATTATCCAGCATTTTTCTTAACAGATACATCATGATGCCAGTGCCACATGTTGTATTTTTACAGTTATAGAAAAAGTATACCAAAAGCAAGTACTACCTGCAACATCAGAGTTCTGATTCTTTGACCCTGGCAAAAGAAAACATTTTAAATGAAATTTAGGGGCAGGTAACCCAGTTCCTCGCAAGAAGGTCATTATTTCTCAAAATGAATCTTACACTATATAACAGCTCTTGTTGGAGAACAACAATTAGTTCTTGGAAGTACCTAAAAACTACAATGACAGTGTAACAGGTGCTGTCATCAGTCAAGCAGTTATGCTGCTGTCTACAAACATCAGGAGTCAGGTTGACAGAGTTAATGGCACTGAGATTTGGAGTATATTTGTAAATTAAAAGGTTAAAAAGTACTCCTAAAATAACCCTAAAAATATATATTTTTGACTTTTATTTCACAGATGTCTCAGCACTATCTTCTTCGGGATGGGAATTAACACCAGAGAGTCCTGATGAAAACCTCAAAGGTCCCATGTCCTGGTGTCTCTGTCCGATTACATCACGTCTGGGTCACTATTAATCAAGCTGAATAAGTAAAGGGGAATTTTTCATCTCTGTAGAGGATCAGATGCAGCTCTTTTTCCCTTCCCTTTGGAAACCCTGATAGGAGGGTGCAGGGAGGCTACAGGAGGCCATGATGATAAGCTCTGTGCTGATTAGCTACCCAAACAAGATCTGATGGGAGGGGAATATGGGTTTACAGGTCACAGAGCAGACTTTTCAAACTTTCATGTCATCTGCCTGTGAAGAGCATAAACACATATGTAAGTGGAGAATGTATGGCTATGACATAATAAACCAGGAAGTGAAAAAATAAGCATTTTAAAAGCCATTTTCTTTCAAGAGGTATGGCACATTTCTGTGTGAACTGAGAGATTAGTAAAACATGTTTTGCACTTTTGCTCCTCAAGCCCCTTCAACAATATTTGAAGCAAAGAACATTTTTTAGCAGGATGTGACCTTTAAATCTTAATAAGAAGTGCTCATGACTACAATAGCTTTGATTTAATGTAGTTTATAAAAGTTTTCTAAGATAGATCGTCGCATATCAATACAGCAAGATATTTTATTTTAGAATCTCTTTTAATTTTTAAAATCTTTACAATAACTTTAACAGGTCATCTAAACATTTCCCTCTTTTCAGAAAGGCATCGCACCACCCTCCAGGGTGGTCCTGACCTCAACTCTGAGAACCACTGTTTAAAGTAACGAAAAAAGCCAAGTGGTTATTGTCATTTATATTTAAAATGCCTTAGTCTAAAGTTTCAAATTCTGTTTTTTCTAGATCCAAGGAAGCCCGTCTCAAATTATTTGTTTTCAAGTGCACTTGTTGCCTCATCTACAAATTCTATGAAAGTAGTCCTGCTTTAACTCTCAACATCAATGAAAATAAAGGCTTGTCCTATGTGATTTATTTGTGTTTGAATAAAGATTTGATGAATGAATTTCTTAATCTTCGTGAATTACCTTGTACTTTTCGATGAAGTCCTCTTACCTCAAGTAAAAATGTTTTTTGAAAAGAACAATGTTAATATCAAACAAAATGCTTAAGGGGCCTCAAATGGGTTGAGGATTAGGCGCCTATTTTGCAAATGTCTGAAAGTTAAAGCCAGGTGCTGCAGATGACAGAAAGTATCCAAGGATATAAGGGAGACCGCAGGCACATGATCTCTCATCTGGTCAATGGGCAGGATTCCCGAGCAGATCATCTCAGCTTTAGTGGAAACAAATGAGGGCATGACCAAACCGGGGCAGTCACACAGACACAGGCCTGGCTCCACATACAGAGTCTGTGGGATATATCAAGAAAAGATTGTAAAAGTGTCACATTCTTGTCTTTTTGTTGCCTTTGTGTTGTAAAATAATATTAAAGTGTTTCTGTACCTGAAAGTGCTTTGTGTGTCCTGGAGTGGCTGAAACTGAAACCTTCTTATTCCTTAGAATAGTGTTGATGCTTGAACTCTTTCCAACATTAGGATACCCAACCTGTTAAATTTGCAGACAAGAATTACTCTCACTTCCTCCAAAGTGTTTTCAGCTAGTAATAGTGCTTGTTGTAAGTGTAGAGCCCCTTTGTTAAAGTTTGACCCACCAGTCCCACTGTCAGCTGTCCTTCTTTACACCTGGGCCTGTTGTGAACAGCCTTAAACATATTCAGCAGCTCATCTTTATGCAGCAGACGGCTCGAGTTACGGAAGGATGAATCACTAGACGAAACTGTGGCCCCTTCTCCTTCTTCACCCTCATCTTCTGAGCAAGTATACCATTCCTCCTCATCTACGGTTATCTTATCCTGCTGCTCCTCTTCTGTGCCACTGTCCTCGTCCTCGTCTGTTGTCTTTTCATCAGCCTTTCCATGAGCTCCTTCTTCATGCATCAGGTCTTCATTATCTGGCTGTCCTTCCTCCTCTGGGTCACTGTCTTCACATTCTGCATCCTCCACATCCATGCCCTGTCAGAAGAGATGTTTTGTGCTGTGATAATATGACTGACAGGCAGAAACAAGCATTTCTTGGGGAAAAACGGAATAGCAAGCTCATAATTTCTGCCTCATTGTAAGCTGAAGCTAAAGAAAGTAAGACTTGGGTAATGTGGCACATTTCAAACAAAGGGCATCATCATTAGTTCCACATTCAATCAATCATCATTTCATTATATAGTACCAATGGATGATGAGTTTGTAAAAATAGAGCAGGTTTTTGCCAAAGTGTTTGATATCCTATTTACATTAACTGAGCAGGGAGAGGGAAGAACATCACCAGCATATCAGTACTGGCAGATAATGACTTAAAAAAGATTTTCAGTATTAGCACATAGGTCTGCCGATATCTACAGCCATATTATGTATGAATGCCCATGTTACATCCTATTATAAGGAGGAATTTACAAATATAGCAGAGTGCTTCATCTAATAAAACAGAACATACAGACACATCATAATGCTTCATGCTATGAATAGGGTTCACGTGATATCACACAGTTTGGAAACAAAAATGACAGCCTTGGATTAAAACTTTACAGCAGAAACGCCCAAGTAATACTTCAACAGAAAACCCTAAAGGAGCAAACAGTAAATTATGCCTTCAAACTCTTTACTGTGTCTGTAAAGTACAAAGGCAAATGGACTTCTTCTAATCCTGACATCGAAACATTATTGATTTCATAAAATTACTGTCACAAAATGCTGACAAGTGAAAGCTGATAGTGATCCTGATACTATTCATAAATAACATTAACTGGTCCCTTCAGGATTTCGAGGCATTTTTTTGTAAATGGAGCAACAGAAATGGCCTGATTTTTCAGGTTTTCAGGTATTCTAATAAGTTAAGGCACAAGTTGTGCTTTTTTTGTATTTTATTTTATTAAATAAAACGACTAAAGTTGCTGCAAAAGTTGCAATGGCTTAAGTTTTTTTTAAATACGACAGAAGATCAGTTTGTAACTTCTTAGGCTGCTTAAAGTAACCTAAAAAAAAATAACATAAAAAAAAAAAATCACTCGATTATTCAATAAAATTTCTTTTTTCACGGAAAAAAAAAGTTTTTTCTGCATGGGGCAGTGACCTGGGGGAGGGCTTGGTAGTTTTCTTTCACGTATTTGCAGGACAGAGACAGTTGATTGCATTGTTGATTGGTGGATGGAAGGAAGGTTGCAAAAAAATTTAGACAGGGAGTCATGTTTACCTGATAAAACCGCTCAGTCATTTGTAGATTTATTCTCCTGGCAGTGGTGTAAAGGTACAGATTGTCCAATATTACGCTACAAAACATACCTGGAGTGACATTCTGGTAAAGCCTTTGCTGTTTTATGTTGGGAATAATGTGCCAGGTGCTGTACAAGGGTTTCAAATGTGAAAATGAACATTTTTCTGTGGTTTTTGTGGGATGTAAACATGTCATTTTGTAGAGTTAAAGATAGAAAAGCCTGCACCGCAGCTCCACACAGTGGTTAAAGCTAGCAAAAACTCTCTTTGCCTTCCAGCCCTACACGTTTGTCACATTAGGTAAAGCTAGAGTTTTAATCAGAATCATGTTTACATTAATATCTGTAAAAACAAATTTGGAAATATCAGCACATCTGGTATCTGCAAAATCATAGACCGTAAATCTCTCTATTGGTTCCTCATGAGCATAGCACTGAGCAGTGTTTAGCAATGCAACAATGGCAAGAAACCCACCACCTTAACAGGGGGAAACCTACTTTACCCTAGGTAATGATCTTGATACACGCTTCATCCTTACCTTTTCCTCAGCATCCAGCCTGTTGGCCTCAGCCAGTGCAGACCAGAAAACGGCTCGCAGTCCCTCTTTCTCAAAGTATTTGGCCCAGGCTCGTCTCTGCTCCCTGGTCAGCAGGTCCGCTTTGTTCACCAACAGCATGTTCACCTTATGCTCTGACACTTCCTGTACGTACAACTCCTAGCAACACAACAAAAAAGTTTGATATAATGAATTTGAACTTTGAAGGATATATTATCTAAACATTGAAAATGTAAGACAGATATCAGACAGACAAAATCACAAACAAACCTTGTGAAATACAACCAGAATGACCGATAATAAAGTGTGTGACACTACTGTCCAATTGGAGAAACTCTGCTGAATATACTCACTAGGTCAGGACATCGGAACAGCATTGGATTCCTGGCATCAACGATTTGAACAACAATATCACTGAAAATAAACACAGGAAAAGTTTGGCCTTATATCAGATAAGAGGGAGACATTCCTTATTAAAGCTGCCACAAAACACAGCTTTGGTTTTTCACCTCCTCTCAATGACTCTCCATAGTTGCCTCCAGAACTCCAGATTCCTCTCAAACGGTGTGAGAATTAACTTCTGTTCCTCCTCTAGCCTTTAGATATGATAAATACTGTTAGCTTATTGACCAATATAAATCATTGGCTGAGTTTAAAGAGTATTACATACTGTGCAAGCTCTCGTCTCCACTCTAAGAAGCTGTCTTTCTCTGCTTGCTGAAGTGCATCAGGACTGGTGCTTTGATCCCAGTGGGGGCTGAAATTTAGGAAAGAAAGATCACATATCAAAAAAAAGACAAACAACAATTAAAGAAACAACAGAATCTTAGCCTCATAAGATACACTGCATCTGTTCTTTTTACCGTCTTGGAATTCTGAGGAAGTGCCTGTTTTCTTGGTGCAACTTTTTCAGCCTGGTTCTCTCCTCGGCTGTTAATAAACCAGCTCTGGCTTCAGCTGGCACAAACTTGATGTTGAGTTTCTCTATGAAAACACAGCGAGTTGGAGTCAGAGACGGTGGGAGAATCAAATGTAAACTTGTTCTGAACAGTGGTCACCGCAGCGCCCATTACCAGTTAGTTAAAATCTAGAAAACTGAACTCATCTAAGATCATTTTGCACCAACACAAAAAACAAAAAAAATCAGTCTTAGTGGTGACGTTACAACACAAAATCTGTGAAAGTGATCTAATGGGAGCATCTTTCAAGGGTAAGTATGTAACAAGTAGATGGAACATATCAAGCAATGCTTAATCAAAGAAAACAGATTTATTCTAGTTACCAGCAACAAACTCCGTTCCTGCCAACTCAGCAGTGGCAAGAAAGTCATCCATTGAACTCTGCTCTGTCACTGACTGCAGGTTCAGCCGTCCCCAGTCATAACCATCATTCAGCTCACTGGTGTGGATCTGCGTATAAGAAACGTTGGTTAAAAAAGACTAACGTTGGGGTGCTGGTTTGGCGGAGTGGTAAGCAACCAGGCACAACCCACATGCTTCGGCCGGTCCGGGTTCGAGTCAAGCCTGTGGCCCTTTGCAGAGTGTCTCCCCCTACTCTCTCCTGTCAATAAAGTCCTAAAAATGCCCAAAAATAATCTTAAAACAAAGGAAAAAAAAGAAGAATAATGTCAAATTTTAAGCCTTTTTTTCAAGAAAGTTAAACAATAGAGAATGATTACCAGATGCTACCAGGAAATTTTTTTTACAAAAAACACTCTTGCTTTTCCTCTGAAAAAACCCCCATTAAACTCTCATTCACATTGATGTTCATTTAATTGAATTATACTGAGACAAAAATACCTGTTTGCTTACTGTTGCAGTCGACAGATATAGTTACAAAGATTCATACAGTGAGAAAAAGGACCTACTGACTTAAAAAAAAAAAAAAGCATAATATAACGTCTTTATTTCATAGACTTGCTTTTACATTGTGCTATCTTTATTTGCTTATGTATACTTCAACAAATACTTATTTGTTCATTTATTTAATCCTGTATTGTCTGTTTATCTTTTTCACAGTAATTTATTAATCTATTTTAAATCTATCTTCTCCTACTCCTTTCACCGGTTTATCATCATTCTTGGTCCAGTTTTAACCACCATTACATGTTTTAATATTCTGATTTTACTCTAATCTTCCAATCAATTTGATGTGATGTAATCACCTGTTCAACTACTACTGTGTTATTTTCTTCTTCTCATCATCATCATTATTATTATAAATCTTCTTTATTCATGCCGGCATTTTAATTGTACTAATGAAGGATACTTGTAAAGTACTTAAATTGTTTCCAGTTTAGCACATTCATTCATTTTATCTGCTTTATTTTTCATAACCCTCTGTGTTTACATTTCATTCCTGCCATTTTGTTTGACTCTTTTGGATTTTTTGTGTTCCCTGTGAGTATGTCCTTGTTTTCTCTATTAACCAATTTGTTGACTTCTGTATACATGTATATATATATCAAGCGTTTACTATCATTACAGATGCTGAATATTGATTTTTGGTGGATATTTGATATGCTGGTATTTCCAAGCCCATTATCCTTGATGTTGCAGATATATACTGATATTTTTGTCAAGAACACAAGCCTCTACTTAACTAAAACTGACTTGCTCTCTCATAGTGACAGTCAAATTGTATTAGAAACAGATGTGAAACAATAAAAAGAACATTTTATTCTTTAATAAATTACATTTTTGATATCTTAAAGTGGTCATTGAGTGATAATGACATAAACTTTTGTGGTACATTTGTACATTAAGCCACTATTACAGTCAATGCATCAAATATTTACGGCAAAGTTGTGCTGCCAAGATATCAACAGTTTTTTTTTTTTATCTGCCGATACCAATAATCAACTTTTTAGACAATTATCTACTGATAATGATATTGATTTTAAAAAATATTTTGCTTCCCTAATTATTACTATTATTATTAATACTATTATTATATCAACAGGTTACGATGTCCAACAAAACTGACACAGATAAACCAGTGGTTAGTTGAGACAAGAGGAACAAATTCGCCTTTCAGGGGTGGTGTTGGCGTTAAACTGGTGACCATGTTAACTGGCGTCTGCACTCATCGTAGCAACATCAGGTGATGGAAACTTGAGCTCTCACTAATGCCTCGCTGCTGACTTTTTCATCAAACGCTTGTCGCATAAATATAGTCTGACAACAGACATAAATACTTTAGCAAAACGTTCTTGTGAAGACTTTTCAAGTCCCAGACTTCTGTTTTAGCAGCGACTACAGGAGACTGGGCAGAGAGTCGTCAATGAGCACGGTGACCTGTCAAACCATAACTCCGGCTCTGACGCATTTACTCTGACAGCGGTAAAATGACGTTAAAGTGTAGTCAGCTGCCTAGAAGTGTTTGGTTTTGCCTTTGCTCTGTCATCGGTAGAAATTGAGAGACGGGACGGACATTGCCATGTGAAAAGTGTGTTTTTAAAATGAAGACAGACTTTAAACGTGTTAATGTTGTTGACAGATCTTACCCATGAGTCCCCTCTCTTGTTTCCTCGGCCAGTCTGAAGCCTCTCCTTTATCAAAGCTCTGCCCAGTCCGGCTCCTCCACCTGCCTTCTTCTTACCCATACTTATTTTGATGCGGTCGCCTCACACTAACACTGAGTTATTAACCAGCTAAAAGCTTCAAAATGTACCTACGAGCAACCACTGCTCCGCGTGTGCACTGTTGTCGGAAGAGCCGGAAGTGGAGCAAACCAATCGCTTAACATGACAACGGATGATTCGACCCGAGCTGTGTTAACGGTTGTATTAGCCTTCGGTGGTAGGTAGGAAAACATTGCAAATTTGTGCTTTCTCTGCATTTATAAAGTTTGCGGAAAGCCGGCATAATTTCAAGATTTAAAGTCAGACAGCAGTGGTACGTTCCGTTTCCTGTCCAGCGATCAAATGTGCTCTGAAGATACCAGCACAGCTTTACCTCTTAGTTCCACATATCAAAGACCGAAATTAAGTTGATGAAACAAAAACAAAAAAAATGCGTTACTGGTATACTCTACATTTCCCCCTATATCCATTCATAGTACTCAGTACTTGTGACAGGAATTTTGAAAAGTATTCTAGCGTAAATACACCAAACAGACTTCTGACATGAACCAAAAGGGGGCGGCAAACAACAGTAAACTAGAACCGAGGATTTCAAACATCACCCAGGACACACCAAAGGTCAAGCCAAAATCTCAAGGCACACCATATTTATACCCTAGCAAAATAGACTGTTTAACATGAACTACAGAACATGTTAATTTCAGTCTACTAACTTCATTGAAGCTTGATATACATCTGTATCATTCATTAAGTAGGCCATTTGAAATTTTGGATAAATTGAGGTTTTTCACCGATAACAGATTTTCTTACTTTTTCTGTTACATTCAAACACATCATTATGACTATTTATTTAAACTCACCAAACAGTTATTTTTTTCCTAAACTAACCATGAACATATCCTAATATAAACATGAGCTTGTTGAGTTGCAAAATTAACCTTCTTTTCTGCCTGTTTCTACACAGATTGCAACATTGTATTAATATCTTTAAAAGACAAAAGGGGTTATCTGAGTTTTGCTCAAGATGGCATCTACAGGTTTGCCATTTTGGTTTGATCAATTAAATTCTAAGACATGAATATATACATTAGACTGTAAAATACCACTGGACAGAGATAAACAAAGGGAAATAATGCCTAACCATAACTGGACACATACAAAAGTAGACTAACAATTTAAGTGATTGTGGTGAAATAAAGAGAAAAATATTAAAACTTAAATAAAAATGGGAACAGAGCTTTGTAAAGGTGGACAAACACTAGCTGGACAAAGTAATAATGGTGCATTAAAAGACTTTCTGGCAACTTTTTATTGAATCATATTGATAGAGCATGTCCACATATAAGGCAATCAAACAGGAGATCACTTACAAAGTGTAACAAATTACAGTATCAGCTCTCATTCAAATGATAATAAACACACAAGAGGGGTATCATGATGTCAATGTCTGTAAAGGAAAAAAAAAGAATAGCATTTAAATTGTTCATTACCCAAGATTATGAGTGTCATGATATGATTCACAGCCTTTAAGTTATATGAATATACCTAACTTTGCCTAAAAAAAGATTGCTCTTATGTTTCAATGAAGACATAAAAAAATATGATATTGCCAACCCTTTTATGTTATTAAAAGAAAAAATTCAAAGAGCAAAATTCTGAACTTAGCTCTTTTAAATTACTTTTTAAATAGTGTTCTTAAACACAAGGGGGTGATCTGATTGTTTGTACATTTCTTCAATTCAGTAAAAAGCATTCAAAATAGACGCGTGACTTCCTTTCATTTAAATTAGGATTAAACAAATGATGGACTGATGTTCAGACAGTTGACAAGAAACGTGAGTAACTTCCATGAATGCACAAAATAAAGCAGAAGTGAATAACCCACAGGCGTTTGGTTCAGTCCCCCCTACACTCACACTGAAATGGTTCCGCCCTGAATATGAACAGCTGAGCTCGCGCTTGTACAGCAGAGTGAAGACCGTCCTCTGAGGAGACAGGACGGGGACAACACGATGGACCAGAGCACTTTAACAGATGAACTCATGAAGTACGGTGTCTTTGCGTTTCGTTCTCATAGAGTAGCTCACAAATGACTTGAAAAGGACTTGAAACTTCTAGTTTTTAGTTGGTAGAAGTAGCCTAATACACGGTTTATTTGTGTTTCTCTCAGTAGACTTTGTTGCTGTTGACTGGAGATAAAATGCTGCCTTGGAAGAAGAATAAGTTCGACCTGATAGAGGAAGACAAGCAGTCCAAGCAGAAGGGATATGCGGTGAGTCTCAACTACTCCGCGCTCACCTCCTTCGCCAAGTCCTGCCCAGAGAGCGCGCTCAACCGGGTGGGCAGCATGTTCAAGTCAAAGAGGAAAAAGGTGAAGATCACCAGCGAAGACCCCACCTACACTGTGCTTTACCTGGGGAATGCCACCACCATCCAGTCCAAGGGGGACGGCTGCACGGACGTGGCGGTGAGCAAAATCTGGGGCAAGAGCGAGATGGGAAAGAACGGCACCAAGATGAGACTGACCATCAGCTCGCAGGGCATCCGGATGGTGCATGTGGACGATAAAGCCCGGAGGCCGGGACACTTGTACCTGCTGCACCGGATAACTTATTGCGTGGCGGACCCGAGGCTGCCCAAGATTTTCGCCTGGATTTACAGGCACGAGATGAAGCACAAGGCCGTGATGCTGCGCTGCCACGCAGTGATGGTGTCCAAGCCGGAGAAGGCAAAGGCCATGGCGCTGCTGCTGTACCAGACCTCTGCCACGGCGCTGGCTGAGTTCAAAAGACTAAAACGGAGGGACGATGCCCGGCACCAGCAGCAGCAGCTCATAGGGGAGCAGACCATCCCCCTGGTCCCCCTCAGGAAGCTGCTGAACGGACAGTGTTACTACAAACCCCCGGTGGAGCGCAGCCGGAGCGCGCCAAAGCTGGGCTCCATCACGGAGGACTCTGTCGGGGAGGAGGAGGAGGAAAAGGCGATGCACTTTGAGTGTGAGGACATTCTTGACACGGCTCATGATTGTGTTACAAACGGTAAACAGGAGTTGTGTCAGATTATTAATGACTTGGGAGAAATGAGCATAGGAAACGATGTGCAGACTCTGAAAGCTGACCTCAGAGTCACCAGACTGCTTTCTGGAGAGAGCACAGGAAGTGAATCGTCAATAGAGAGCAACCCGGACCCCCCTCCTCCGCTCACTAACGGGCTCCAGGAGGTAAAGGTGCAGGAAGTAGCCTGAATTATTCCAGGCATGTCTGACGCATTGTTGTGCTGGGTAAAGATGTCTCCAAAAGAAACATTTCCAGTGAGTTAACTCTAATCTGTGCCTCTTCGACTTATTTAAAGGACCCAGAGAACACTGAGGCAACATAAGGCTACTGAGTGATATTTGAGGAATGTGCAAACAGGAAAAATGAAAAAGCAAGTGCATGCAGCTGAGAGAGGAGCCACAAAATCCTAGTGCGCCTTAGGACGCAAAGCACTAATTCCATCTCTTTTACTTAAGAGGATTTGTTGCAGCCTCGAGCTTGTTTACCTAATATGTTTCTGCATTTTTTTTCTTTGGAAAAGTGCTCACAAAAATCCAAAACATTCCGTTTTTTAAAGCACGTTTTCCCTCATCAGTGGGTCTAAACATGCATCCTTATTTTTCCATCTGGGTGCTTTTTGCCTGTTCATTTGGTTTTTTATGTTTGCACTGTTGTAGAAGTCGTTCAAGTATTATATTGACTCTGTGTATGTTTGTTGTTATGTTGTCTGAAACATAAATGTCATATCTTTGCTGTGCAAAAGGAAACCAACTTTATGTATGAAGATGTAAAGTAAGATGTTTTAAGTAAAAATGTTATTTTTTAAAGAAAAATTGTGGTTTGTTTTGTGAACCTCACAGAGTTATCAATAAAAAAAGAAATGATTTAAAGTCAGTGAAGTTAATGTGCAGATTTTGAAGACACAGAGGCTTATTAATATGTGAGGGAATTACCTTGACAGCCATAAAGGAGGTCAGACTTGCCCTGTTAGATAAAGGTCACACCTACTGGAAAAAGGACATGCTGCAGATTCTTTCTGTAATGTCCTTTGGGGATTTGTGCTGCAGTAAATTTGTGCTCCATTTCATAGTTTTTGCCAAATTTTAGCCCTCTTTCAAGCAGAACAGTGCATTAAGGTGGCACTGAAGGCTCTTTTATAGCGAGTGGCCTCAGGGAAGCCAGGCCACACAGGAGAACATCACCACACGCACAAGCAGTTAAAACATCACATGAGTCCTTTAATGAGAGGGCAAAAGAAGCACCAGAGGCCTTCCTGACACCATACTGGCTGCCTTTTATTTGCTATAACGTCATTACTCAGTTGGGGGGACTTCTGAGAATCTTTGAAGGTTAAAAAGAGGGTTAAAAGGTAAAAGCCGTGCGAGTTTGTACATTAATGTGGGGAATCACATTTGACACTGAAGCAACACATCTTTAAGCCCTGTGATAGAACATGTGACAGTTTCTCTTCTCTTCTCTTCTAATATCTAATACTAACATCCACTAAAGAGACACCACGTTCAAAATTTAAAGTTAATTTGACTTGATATCTTGCAGCTCAAGTAACAAAAGGAGCAGAACCATCCACCATGGTACCTGTGAACTGTGGACATTCAAGTGATGAGTGTGACAACGCCTCCACAGCCCCTCAAACTTGCACTTCCTTTTAACACCCAGCGACAGTCACACATACCATGTGTTGACTGTAATTTAGGTGAAGACAGATATAAATATATCATCTGCTCCAAATCTGATGAAGTCTGTTTGTCTATTTTTTCTTCTATTTGTAAGAGTATCCAGTTACACTTTCTTTAAGCCACACTCACCTGAATGACCTTATTTCACATGTAAAACACAAAATATGCCCTACATTGCTTGTAATAAGCACAAATATTTGACAATGGGTCAAACAAACTTCTATTGTTGGGTGTCTTTTGGATGTGTGTGACTCATTGCCAAGTTTACATTGGTATGAAAGCACCCCTAAATATCATCTCAGCTAATTAATAGTAAGAGAGAAACATTTCCCATTAAATATTTGAAATTTGACATTAAATGCTCAAACATCTCAGCCAAATTGATTTCAGGATGGTTGATAACTTGCAAGAAACTCTACATGTCATTATCTCTTTAGTAGCTGTGCACCTTCAAAGGCCTGAGCCCAGACTTTCCAGAGTGTTCTGTCTAATTTAACAAGATTTACTAGAGCAGGGGCAGATGACTGGCAGCCCAGAGGCCAAAACCCAACACTCCCCCACCTTGCTGCTTGTGACTCATCAAAAAACAAACAAACAAATTAACAAATAAGTCATAACATTATAAACCGAGGCATCAGTAGCTCAGTCAGTAAAGGGTTGGGTTTGAAAACAAAAGGTTGCTTATTGGCCCTGGCTGTAACAAATCTAAAATTGGCCTGGTTGCTGTGGATTTTACTTCTGAGTTGCCCCTGAGCAAGGTGAATAAGGTGCAGTTGAACAGAGAGCCCTTTTTTCAAAGCTGCAGACCATCATTGTGGAACTTCTCCAATAATGCATGTTCATGTTTGAATGAGAGAGAGGACTACAATCCCCCACAAGAGTTAAAAAAAAAACACTCTTTTAAAATAACCTGCATTAAGACTGAAACTTGAGTTCTGTAAAACCATGCACAAACACAAATGCATCACAACATCAAAATAAAACAAAAAAAATGTCTGAATCTATAATACAGTCTATGCTGTTTTGTTTGGATGGCATGTCCAATGCATTTTTACCTACATACAATAATTTCTAAAGTGACCAGTCTTGATAACTGATACATAAAGAATGTGATTACATTAAGTCATGATACTGTAATTGAGTAGCTTTTTATGTACTTGAACTTTCTTGAGTTTCTCTCAATAATTAGTAT
Source organism: Cetoscarus ocellatus (assembly GCA_037902135.1). NCBI lineage: Eukaryota > Metazoa > Chordata > Actinopteri > Labriformes > Labridae > Cetoscarus > Cetoscarus ocellatus. The sequence goes on from JBAMNC010000595.1 coordinate 507,605, forward strand.
GTTTACTTTCACTTACGTTATTTCTTAGGGAAATATATTTCTAAGTTACATTTCAAATAGCATCTGAGTACTAAGTACAAGAAGATAAAATTAAAATCTAAACTAGTCAAAGCTTTCCATCAAACTGTGTTGTTACCATACCACAATTTAATGTTGTTCTCCCAAACTTAGTTTAGTGTCAAAATACTTAAAAATGAAAAATTACCCATACCATGCTCCAGAGCAAATTGATCAGAAATGATTGATTATTAGCAGCATTAAATGTAATAGCACATTTACAATAAAGTTTGATTCATTGAATATTTATCACAACAAATCGTTGATCTATGTTCATATATTTGGCGTTCTCTAGATATTAGGTCAAAAATAGTATCTTATGCAAAACTATACCAAATTTCAGTAATATTTTCATATCTTTTATTTGACATATTGATAATTAGGTATACACACATTTATATATACACACACAGAGAGAGTTACCATACTATCACTATTCAGCTATTAACCTTTTACATGTACAGAAAAGTCATCTTAAGAAACTCAAAATTTTAACACATTTTCATTGTGATGATTTAATCTTTACCTGAGTAGAATCATAAAGTGCTACAGTCACCTGTACATGAGTAATATTTCATGAATCGAGTACAATATATTTGTACGACATTTACCCTAATGATTTATACTGTACGTTAGCCATAAGGCTAAATACACCAGGCATTACAGAAATGTTATGAATGTACATTGTCACTGCAACTTTAAATTGCATATATAACATATATAAAAACATATATATAAAACTGTCCCTATAAGTAACAATAATTGTGTAGAGGTGTACTACAATTAGGAACATTGTGGGCCTCTGGTACTAAAAGTACCACAAAAAGTGTCTCCCTTGTTTTTCAGCTGCCTACCCCTGTATTAAAGCAGTGGTTCTCAAAGTGGAGTATGAGAAGAGAATGGGCTTGCAAGACAAAATAGGGGGTGTTGCAAGATGCCTTAAAATGTAAAAGTGGATAAATGATAATCAAATTGACCATTACTGTGAATAAAATTAGACATGAAACAAGTTCAATTCAAAACTAGAAAAGCACTCAGAGAGCGAAGACCTCCGCCAAGCAGCTTCGGTCCACTTTGGCAGAAATGGTCTTATCTGGCAATGTTAAAGAATCCTTTAGAAAATTCCTGGATCCAGACAATGATCTGGATCATCCCCAAAATTTAATCAGTTCTTCCATATCCCATTTCCGACAATTCCTGAAAATTTCATCCAAATCCGTTCAGAACTTTTCAAGTTATTTTGAACACAAACAAACAAACAAACAGACAGACAGATAAACGCCGGCAAAAACACAACGTCCTTGGCAGAGGTAAAGAAACTGAAGTCACTGGCTGAGATCTAGAAAGAAATAAAATGTGTCAAAAATCTTCAAAATGTAGGTTTACACATAAAAACAACAGTGAAGAGGTCTGCAGCTCTGTGTGTAATGAGATAGTAAGTTTAGTTCATCCACTCTCAGAAATCAAAATGTCCAAGAGCCATCACTAGAAATATTAAGGTCCGAACTCTTACAGTGTTTACCCTGAGTTTACCAGCTTGTAACTGGAAGATGTGGAAAATGGCATTCTGTTTTTAGGATGTTGTGATCCTTTATGTTGGTCTGTTACCGTGTTTGTAAAGATTTTTACTACTCTGTACGATATATTATATTTCACCTCAAGGGTTAGAGGGGTCCCCACTCTCTGGCAGTTATTCTTTGGGTCTTGGGCTGAAAAGTTTGGGAACCCCTGTATTAAAGTGAACATTATCTGACTTCAAGTTATACAAATACTAATGCTTCTATTGGGATATTTGCAGTATGATGGCGTATGTACAGTATATTGATGCACATTAGTTAATATTGTTATAATCCATCTCCCAGAGCCAGACAAAACTCAGTAACATGTCAACACAGATTCTGCACTATCTGTAAGACACAAAAAGGGGTAAAATCAGGCATTCTGCTGCCCAAGGAGGTGTATGAGGAGGATTGTTATCTCTGTGGACTGAGCTCCACCAGCTGACACAATCCCATTGGCCATGCTGAGGTATTTAGTGAAAACAAAAACACTCCCACCGTGGATTTAGCCTGCAATCCAGAGACAGGGAGTTAATGCAGTTCAGCCAGGGGTTGGTGAGTCCTATAAAAAGCTCCTCAGCCGCTCATTATGAATTGATGTGCTTTCAGGAGGCACAATACACACCCGCTCAAAATCCAGACTGCTGTTGCTCTATTTGTGGCTTTTCTAAATGGATATCGTGCACACAAGATGAAAGCAACAGAGCACAGAAAACCCACACAGTCGGTTCCTCTTCCGCATGTGGTGTGATGCCCTTTCTGCTGTGGCAGCTGCAGCTTCACAGAAGTCACCCACATGAAGCTCAGACAGCATGACTTCATCAGCATGTGCCAGAGCTCATGTCATTAAGTGGACAACAGCAAAATGTGAACAAAGCAACAAGGGGGTGTCATTGAGATTTGAACAATATTAATTAGAGTAAAAAGCACATGTAAAAATTGTTTTTGTTTGTTTGAAAACAAAACCAAATGAAAAGCATTTAAAAACAAGTACAGACCAGTTTTTTTACTTGCTTTTTGCTCAAAATAAAAACAAAATAAAACTAGGGAAAATATGTTTGCTCCAATCTAACCAAGATTATCTTGTTCAACACTTCCCAGACAGCAGAATTATTATTCCAAACACACCACAGATACACAAAACTTCCCATAAATCTGTAGTTTGTATCCTGGCAGTGGTGTGTGGGGAAGGATTCTCCAACATTATGATATGTAACAATACCTGGATTGATGTTCTGGTAAAGATTGCGCTGTTCTCAGTGATTTTAATAAGGATTCAGCTGCTTCATAGGGGTCAAAAGTGCCTGAAACTTAGATTATACATTAGTATCTCAATTCTTCTGTGGATTTCAAGGGATGTAAACATGCAACATTTTGCAGGGATGAAAATTAAAAAGCCCGCAGCTCCACATAGGGAAAAGCAACAACAGTTGACACTGTTTTTGCCCTTCAGTCCTTTGCACCGGGGGCAAAACCTCATGTGATTAAAGATGTCAAAATTTGAACTGTCTGTCTATCCATCCATCTGTCTGTCCATCCATCTATCCATCCATCTATCCATCTATCTATCTGTCTGTCTATTCATCTAACTATCTACCTGTTTTGAACCTTACATGAGAAAACAAACTATTATCATTATTAAATTCTGCTAAATTTCATTATATTTAACAGAATTTTAGTTTTTATTTTAAAATGAGAGAAGTTGGAACATGATACGATGATCCCTCTCTGCTTTTTATTTCTTTTTTTAAAACACATGTCCAAGGATAAATTTTACTTTGGTACCCTGCCAACAGGACACTCATGTGCTGACCCTGTTTTACAGTACTAGCCCCTAAATACATTTGTACTTGTATTTCTCTTCTTGACCTACATTCCCCTGTCGCCTCCATTGTGCCCCACCTGTACACAAAGCAGCCCAGATCTTGCAATCTTCAAGGTTAACCTGAATATCAGCCACATGTGAAGACTAGCCCACTCACACAGATCAGGATTTGAAAAGCGTTTGCTGACGTCAAGTGGCTGTAGAACACGTTTCAAGCAGCAAATAGAGAGAAAGCGGAGTTCCAAGCTGATGGGAAGGCAATCAGAGAAGAGATGTTTTATTGTCCACATGTCACGTTCATTTCTCCCTTGAACACACCATGGCAAAAAACACCTCCTGAACAGTTATTTTTGACCTCTAACTTTTACATTTGAAAAGGTCTCTATACATTAGGGCTGTCACTCTTCCCAAAAATCTAACTCATTTGGTTTTTCGAGCCTATGTAGTAATAATCGAAGAACACCATCTCAGCCCGGCTACAACACAGATATGAGACATTTCCATTAGATAATTTACCCACCCAAATTACGAGCTTCTATTGAAAGTTTAGAAAGAACCACAATTAAATCTCTCCACAAGGAACTGGATTCATGAGTACCTGTCCAGGGAAACATGCAGAATGAAGGCATTCTGACAAACAAGGGGAGTTTCCCCACAAAAGAAGCAAACTGAAGTTTAACTCTGAGAGGCACAGATGATAGGAATAAATGGATAGTTTCTATCTTTTCTGTGAACTATTCTACTACTTTGGAAATCCATACCAGCTGGATTAAGGTAAATATGGCTCTCTATTTGTCATTTTATGTCTATTTTGGTTTGGTAGATGTACGTAATATGATAATGAAGGTCTTCCAGACCAAAATGCTGTGATCAAATTATTTTTATAGCATAAAGCACGACAGTGTGCATGAGCATTTTACATAATCTTGAAGAATTCCAGTTATATCTAATAAGAAGCGTAGATGACAAAGAACAAACTAGCCTGCTGTATCTGTTTGTCAGGAAGTTTAAAATCAACATATTATGCAAAACAATGTTATGCTATCATTTGTGTCCATGGCTTGATTACAACCCTCTAATGTGACAAAAATCCCCCTTCTTCCTCAGTTTGTTGTTCCACCTTTCAGAAAATGTTTGCTTTAGCACTAAAATAATCCCCTAATTATGTCATTGGGGGTTGAGCTTATTCCTTCAGAAAGGAGGCACTACCTGAGCCAGGTGTTTTTTAGGCCAACAGCTGGCTCCAGAAAAAGAACCTGGATATTTCTGCACTATAAGGCACAGTAAACATGAGAGCACAGTGCTGAAAAGCTGAAGCCACGTTATCCTGTTGAGAAGGGCATGGTCAGACACAGACAATGAGGACTTATCCTAAAACAAAGTGTTCTGAGCAGGGCTGACACAAAGGGGTTTATAGTAAGCCAAAATCCAGGCAAGAAATTAAAAAAAATGTTCTAGGGACATTTTAAACCAATTTAAGCTTGTTAAAAATGAGTAAATGTGACTTCAAGTTATAGTAATGGAGCAATAATCATAACCTGGTTTGCAGCAAACCCCTTACACCCAAACTAAACTGAATTTCCTGTAATGCTTTAATGACTATATTTTGCCATCTTCACCCTCCAATATAAATTAACCTGTCCATATCAGCCTAGGTTGACCCAGAAGATTTTTTTTTTAATTATCTGCCTCGGGCTGCCAATGTGCCAGTTCAACTCTGAATAAAAACACTGCACCTCACTGAGCCATGCTAGAAAATGTGTTTGTCCATAAAACATGAGCAGGGCTGTGAAAGCCCCAGAGTGGTTGTTTCGGGTTCCTGGGTCTGATTACACTGGCAGCATTCAGGCATTGAGCAATAATGTCAGAGGGGGTTGAATCGGAACATGAAGCACTGGATGGTGACCTCTTGGCTGTGGAAACATTAAAAACACATCTCTGGGTATAGTAGCAGAGCAACATGCCCCAACAAGACCTCAGATATAAATAGTTGCCTCAGGGAAATGGTAGGTCAGAACATGGGACAGGTTAGGAAAGGCTGGATGTGGCACTGCTATTTAAAATATAGAGATGTTTAAGTAACACACTTTATGAGCAAAGTGACCCACCACTGAGGACCATTTTACACACAACATAGACTAAGTGACAGCTTAATATTTAACCCACATGTAAGAGCTCATGGCTCAGTTGAATTACTGTCTGTGCCCTTTTTGACATCAAGGAAAAGTGCAGCAGCAGACAAACTATGTCCCTCAAGTCAACCAAAACTATGTTTATAATTTGAGTACATAGCAGTAGTGGACACAAGTGTTGCACACCTGTAGCAGAACATAAATTGCGATAGTCATTTGGTTTGCCTCACTGAAGTAGACTGCCATAGTACTATGTTTAACCTGTACCCAATGTTTGTGTTTGTTTCAATTCAGCATTTTTATTTAAGTGTTTTTTCGATTTCCATTGGGGCTTCGCAGCTTGAAAAAAGGACACTCCCCATCAAATGGGAGTGTATTTTCATCTTATTCTGATTTCTTTTTCATCAAAAGGATGATGTGTTTTAACCTTGAGCTTCACTGGCAGATGGTGTCAGACTGAACCAGACATGTCTAGCTGCCTGAGAGAAAAAGACAGAGTGTGAGACAGTCAAAGTGAATCCATTACAGCTCCATCTTCATATGTCATTAGCTTAGATTCTGACAGCTGTCCTCTGTGGATGTGTAGGCTTGAATAAGCGATCATGCATCTTAGTGCACCGTGTTTGGAGGCAAATGTCATATTAATGCCAAGGAAGTCAAGAAACTTGCTGAGCTAGAGGACAGATGACCATTTCAAAGTGTGGAGATAGACACGCTCGAATTAATTATTGAGAAAGTGCATCCATTAAAAGTGACTGAGTTGGTAAAAATTTCAGATAGACATCAGGGACTTTCTGCACCAGTGGCTGAAAAGTTGGTTTGAGTAAACTAATAGAACTTGGAGGACAAAATGATTTTATGGCAGAAACACAATGAGAAAATCTTGCTGCTTAGGCCAAGATGCAAGACAGGGCCTAGGGAAAGGCCAAAAACTGCAATACCTGGAGTGGCCACTGAGGAGTGGCTACAAAAATTACTCTTCATTTTAAACAACCAAGCAACTCAGCTGCTCATTACATGGACATAAATTTGACTAATATAACCCACCTTCGTCAGGTATGTAGGTATCAGTGCTGGGCAAGTTATTCAAATGATAAGTCACTTTTCAGTCATTACCAGAGTTGGGACCAAATCATTGTTATGCAAGTCACAAGTAAGTCTCAAGTCTTTGCCCTCAAGTCCCAAGTCAAGTCCAAAGTAAAGACCGACAAGTCTCAAGTCAAGTCCTAAGTCCCACAGTTGGAGTTTCGAGTCCCTTCAAGTCTTTTTCAGGTCCATCTTGGCTGCAACTCTCTGGTCTGTCATGTTATCCATCAATGAGTTTGACTTAAGCATATTTGTTTTCCTGGTTGAAGGTTGGCTAATACTGGCTGACAGGTGTATTTCTGTAAAACAGATCCCAATAGTTTCAGGGGTTGCATTTACAGCTATAGGGAATCAATGGAAAAAATATACTTTTCAAACTGCAACTACTCCACCCTCATACTTTTTGAACTTGATAATGTTCTGGAGGCCGGTTAGGAAGCTGTGGAGGGCCCGATGAGGCCTCAAGATCATGATCACAGATGTTCAGTATGATGACAGATTTGTCAAACAAGGTAAATTCTGGGGGTGACCATATGCTTTTGCTGGAAATGTATAAAAGGTTTTATCATTAGTTAATTTGGGAATTGTAAGGACACATTGATATTTGGTAGTTTTTAGATAACACATGCCATCTTGTCATCATGAGCCAACTCTCAAAAAGATTAACCACTTGAACTTGTTTAAAGAAAAAATGTTGCAGTTTGGACCTCAGATGGAAGAAAACACATTTTTTGTGCAAAGAGACTGGACAAAAAATGTTATAAACATTAAATAATAGTAAGAGCCCGGGGAGAACACACATCCATAAATCCTACTCACGATGTTTCCAATCATAACATTTATATGTTGGTTGTTATGGTTGTTGCTATTTTTATTAGAGCAAAGTTCTAGATGCCAAATAAACATAATTCTGTGAAGTCTTGATGAAGGGTCAACCATTTTAGTATTTTTAATGTGTATGATAATACTGTAGTCCTCGATGTGCTCAGAAATTATTTTTTTTTAAGTTTCTCACCTAAAATTTACATTGGATTTCGGCAGGCTTAACCCCCTAACCCCCCATTGTTCCAGCTTTGCTTAAAACAAACAGTGTTCGTGTCAATCCTCAAGAGCTGTTTCTGACCACACCACGAGCAGCTTCAGCAAGTGCTGTGCTCTAATGGTTCCCGTAGCTGCACAGATATGCCTAGAAATGTTCCTCCTGCTGGAGCCAGCTGTGGCCTGAACAAACACCTGGCTCAGGGAGTGTCTCCCATCTAGGTTATGTCCCCTTATGACATCATGAAGATATTTTTTTCAGACTGTTTATGCACACATTTTCTGAAAGATGGAGATAGGGTTGGGCTGAGTTAGAGTAATCTCACTAAATACAGTTTACCATACTTTCAGATGGTAAAAATAACAGATGCATGTAGAAAAACGTTTTTATTGGATTTATTGTTGCCTTGCCTCAGTATAGGATCATAACCATTCCTTCTTAGTTCACCCCACACACGGTCACAGACACTTACAGAATATTTCATCACTTTGCCATCATTCAGTTTCAGACAAGAGTCCAGCCTACAATATCCCCTCCTGAATTATACCTGCTGTGTCTCACACGACCCTTCTCGGCTGGTCTCCATACAGTCTGCTCTTGTAATGAGCCATGTCTGTGTCTATGGACAAAGGCCCATGAGGTCGTGAAACTCCAGATCTCGCGGTGTCCCATTCAGCCATCGCTGCTCTTGTTTTCCACTTGCTCGGACACAAAAGCTTCGCCCCCTGAGAGCCATAGATTTCAGCAGGGTTATTTTGGGCTTTCCGTTCACGGGGAAGGAAATGGAATAATAACAGAGGAGGCAGGGAAAATCACGGGGTGACCCTCAAACAGGCTTTCTGCCTGAACAGAATATGATTTGGTAGACTATTTAACAAGATACTTGTCAGCACGTTTTGTGTTGTGGGAGACATGAGATATATCCATACCCCCCAAGGGTACTTATTTCACCCCTTCTTTTGTTGCTCAGAGGAAAGAGCCAAATGAGAATCAGATTTATAAGCAACTTCATCCACTTAAAACTTGAGAGTACTCTTCATATTTGTCATAATAACAGGAAACTATGGTGAAATCCACATGTGTAATTTTCCTGTTTCAAATACAGAGAGGAAACAGACTTAATGTTAACTACCTCAGGTCTTAGACTTGTCCCAAAGGATGCACATGTTTTGGTGTGTGTACATGTGTAAATGTTTTATCTAGTGGTAGTAGGACTTAGGCAATAGTGGACAGTACTGAAGAAAAATTATTGAGTACATCTTTGCATTAATGTAACTACTTTGTGAGTATTATTTTCTAGCGTTTAGACAAATCACAAACCACATTCAGTGTTTCTAACTAGTGATCTGTAGCATTATAGATGATGCCACCAAGTGTCCAATGCAATGAGGTCCATTTATTTGCAAATGATTGGGGGCATGATAAATACAATTGTTTTCTGCCATGAAGATGCTTCAATAGTACAGCTGTCACAAAGCAAGGTTTTAAAACCCTTACTATTGTGGCCAAAAAATACACAATAATAATATTATTATCGTGGCATTTATAGAAAACCAAATAAAAAAAATCAGTGCTGTTCAAAGTCTATGGCAAGTTTTGTGAAGGAGGACATGTATGCTTAGTTTGTCAGATTTCAGGCTGGAATGAAACACCATGACTAGATAAATAGCCTTCATGATGTAACACTTGTAGCAGATATATGGAGGAGATTCTATTGAAATCTGTGTCTTGATGTAATTTGTGGCATGACAAAGGTGAAGGTGTATGAGCAGGTTGGCGATGTAACCCTTTTATGCAGTAACTGTTGTTAAGCGTACAGATTGGCATATACTGAAGCTCCCAAACAGGTAAAAAACCTCTCTTGCAGCACACTATAATGCCCCCCTTTTATCAGTCATATCCTCCTCGATGGTTTCTGCAGCAGACGAACTGCGCACTATGGAAAATAGAGTTGCTTAGTATCAACTTTTTACCATTATTTTTCCAAAAAGACAGTTCTTCTCAGCACTGACACATTGCCACAGCCTCAGTTTATAAAAGTAATGGGATAAAAAGAGGACAGCGAGGCAAATCACTAGTGAAGGTTTCATCCCACCAAAAATATTTACTATCTAATACTAACTATTATACTAAATACAAGATGATGTAATGAAGCCTGAGGTTTGTCCATCCTAAATCCAGCTCCAGTAGAGGGAACATGTCTCAGCATGTCTGTGCTCCCACAACGAACATTAGAGCAAAGCACTAGAAAGCCCCAGCCACATCCACTTCTGGAGAGGGTTGTGGTTGGACAAAGCTCATTTGGACTGACAATATTACAGCCTGCCGACAATCTGACAATTATTTTCAAGCTGTCGTTCTCCAGTACTGCATTCAAGTTATGGTCTGATCCAGCAACTTTTTCTTTTACATCAGTTATGTTTGACTGGAGGGATCTGTACTTAAACTCAAGTAAGAATTTGTGAATTTCACTAACTCTGTACATCAGACACGTATTAAATTGGACATAAGGAAATACTAAAATATTGCCAAACCTTTATTAAAAAAAATGCCAAGACTTTTATTATTTTAGATTTATTTTTAATCCCCTCTTTATCTAAAATTCCTCACTGTGGTTTTATGAATGGTTCTTACCTCAGCACGTGACTTTTATCACCTGTGTATGGTTCAAAGGGTGTTTTGGTTCTTCATTACATCAGAACCTTCCCCTTGTTTAGGCACAGTGACATATGTATTTACTAGCAGGCTCCTAAAGCTCAGAGGCATAAATTAAACTAGTCTATTCTCAATTTTCCATTTGTTGAATGACCTGTAACAGACCAAACTTGTAGCTGATAGATACATCCTGACCCGTGCATTCAGGTCTGTGCAGTGTGTTGTGTACAAGCATGCCCCTGCCTGGTATTGACAGACTAGCTGTGAGAAGAAATCAGGGTCTGTGCTGATGCCGGCCTGTGTTCGATTCAGTTCAAAGGCAGAATGGCAGCATGCCCAATGACATCCATGATTAGGTGTCCTATTGATAACGATTTTGAGGGTGATCAATACATAGCCTGGATGTCTGGGTAAAGTCACCTCTGACCTATTGCAAATTACAGGTTTTCTTCCCTTTTACACATTTTAGCTCTTTGATCAAGGGAAATCATTAAAGGGGACTGGGTGACAGGATAATGGATTCATGAAACTCCAGAGTTTATTTTTATTATTTAGATTTATGTATATATACATATATATATATATATATATATATATATATATATATATATATATATATATATATATATATATATATCTGCAACTGAAACCTTAATTTCCCTGAAGGAGTCTTCCCAAGGGATGAATAAAGTTTTACCTAATCTAATCTGATCTATTCCAATCCAATCTAAAACATACCATAACCCTTTTTTACAGCTCACTGTCAGCATATTTTCAACTGTGTGCCTTTGCTTCTAGTTTTAGTGCTGGGTTATATAACCCTTCTCCCTGAACAAGAGCAGGTAAATGCTAAAACCAGAGTTGGAAGGTTTTCACATGATGAAAAAGCTTGTAGACCAATTGAAAGCAAGAGGTTGGCCCTGTGCTGCTCTGCAAAAGCCCATTATTTATTATACTTAAAATAAAGAGACGACAGATGGGCACTTCTAATAAGAAATCAAGGAAATATAAGCACTACAGGCACCAGGCTTTAGAGCTGTCAGAATGAATATTCAGTCCTGTATATGTAAATGTGGGCCCTACCCCCACAGGCCAAGTCACTCCTGCACAGTAACTAAAACCACACCTCTAGTTGCCACCTCTCCTGCCTGGAAGGATGCCAATTGGACATTGCTTCTGCAGACCAAGCTTCATCGCTCTGGCTTGGAGCTTGGCAAGATGTGTCTGTCTAATAGCGGACAATGAATCAGACAGATCCAGCTGCACTGCAGTGTTAAGTATTTTCTTGACCTGAACTTAACCACTCAACCTAACCATGACATTTTCCTGTTATCTAACCCCTATCCAAACTTGACCCTGACAAACCTTATGAAACAGTCACACTTAGAAACATGGTTGGAGTTCTGCTGACTATTTTTTTTTTTTTTTCAGATTTTTAATGATTTAGCTAAAGGGAGCTTAAAAGCAGCAAGGTTTCTGGGGTCCCGAGGTCCAAAGAGGGGTGTATCTGCATGTCATCTGCATAACAATGTAAGAAAACACTGAGACATGGGATTATTTGGCTGAGTGTCATTGGGGACAGTAATAACCCTTAATAACGGCAAAAAAATCCTACAAGGTAAGAATAATACCAATTTAGTGCAGTGTTTTTTCAGCACAATTCTTAAGACATTCATAAAGGAATAATCAAAGCTGCTGGATTAAACACACAGTCTGACAGGGTGATTTGTTACTGACTGTAAGTTAGCAGTTCTAACCACCTCACCACAGGAATGCCTCAGAGTATTTGCCTTGTTGCAGTGCCTAGCTTACTTTATTTAGTATCCATTTCATTATGGTAATTCAAAAGCTGCCCAAGACTTCAATTTATGAAAGCCAGAATATTCCACCTACATGGAGAAAGGCCTCTGCAGGGATTCACCCAGTGCTGTGTTACTGTAATGCAGCAGTCCTAAACACCATCCCACTTTTCTGCCTTATACTGTTCTCGTTATAGTTTATGCTTTCCTATGCAAAATGGCAATTTAAAAGTTTGTTTCTCACATAAGTGGGTGGAAGTCAAACCTCTCAAGCTACAAATAGAAAAGCCCCTGCTGAGATTTGAACCTTCATCTAAACCTCCACATCACTGTCACGCCGTGCAGTTTGCCTGTTGAGCTTCTAGACTTTATCAAAAATAATACTATCATCCGTAAAGCAAGCACCCGACTCCTGTGGGAAGTGTCCAGAATGTTCCATCACCACATGTGGAGTCTCCTGCCATGACTTTGAACCCAGAACCACCCTGAATGAGGTGTCAGTGCTTAGCATCACACTAAGGCTGGAGATATATTTGCTGTTTTAATATGAGGACATGGATGAATGATGGCTTCCAGGCGACCACTGTGTCGGTTTGTAAAGACGGCTTTGCATGTCCTGCAGAATTTATGTGACACAGGAGAATATATGATAGACAAATGACTTGTAGGATAAGTGTTTAAATGAATAAGAAAAGAGAACACAACAGCAGGAACAACATCAGAAAGTTTTGAGGACACACTGGGATGACAATTATCCACATCGTCACAGTCACTGTTCAGAGATAAGACTGCCTCCAAAATGAGTTGGTGAAAGATAAATATTATAACATGTAAGATGAACAAGATAAAGTGTGGAGTACTACAAGTTACCCTGTAAACTTCTGAATTTCAGTTAAGAGTAACTTCATATATCACATGTTTAATCATTTTTATTTTAACATTCTAATGAGCAACTTCATAAAATAGCACTTTAGGCAACAATATTTGTTTCTATTTAGGTATATACATGATCGTGTGTAAGGCATTTATTATCATAGTCAGGTGAAAGTCACTAGTTAACAAGGTCGTTATCAACCATAACAGTGGGCCATTACATCCAATCACAGACAAATGTTGTCCGCATGCCGCAGATAAGTATGCCTTTTTTTTCCATAAATTTTGCAGGGACCTAACCTTGCACCACAGTTGGATCCACCTGTGTCAATGTCTGTAATCAGTCAGATCCCTCTTGCCAAGCTCCAATCAACGACGCTTGGGAGTGCCAAAAAGAGGCATGGCCTTAATCAGAGTCCTTTAGAGAAGGAAGAGGTGGGAGCTACAAGCAAGACAACAGCAACAGCAGGAAATGACTGAACAGAGATTAGCATATATGCTAACATCTTCAAAAGCAGTTTTATCAGACCTGGACTGCATGTCTTACTAGATGAAAAACAAATAACAACATTGAAAGCACCAGGAAGGACATTTTTGCTCCATTTCTTACATGTCTTGGTGAGTGTTTGTTTTACTTAACACCCGGACTGTAGGATCCACTTACTACATTATCTTATTGGCTTGTAATAAATGCGACTGACAGAACAATCAACCAAATTACCTGCTGGAAATGCTTTTGAAAGGTTCTACCCATTCGCAAACACCTTGAACAGTCCATCTGACGTCCCAGGTTAGGGACCATGAATCATATAATTAACACTGACTAGAAACTGTATTTTGGGTTCTTAATGCAATGAAAAAAAATATTAAAATGGCTTTTTAGTGTAAAATATTTTGAAGTCTGTCTTGTTTATAGTACCACAATGAATCATGATATATCACATCATTACCAGTGTATCAGTATATGTATCATATCATAAGATTCTTACCAATACACACCCCTAGTTAGTTCCTATAGAATCAAACTGTGCATGCTCTCTTGTGAAACCTTCAAATTTCAGAGAGACCTGTCTTTTTGGTCTCCTTACAGCATGTTGTCCACTGTCTTGTTTTGTTGTCCTGCCTGCCTTGCTCATATGCATTGTTAAAATTATAGCTCCTGGAGTTTTGTAATCTGTTTCAGGAGTTAACTTCAGCAGAAACTACACAGAAAGAGCAGAGCAGCATTCAGGACTGAGTGTCTCCACTCTGGGCAGTCCAAACCATGTGTCTCCATGTGAGGGGAATGTAAACAAAACTGTGCCTTTTGTTTACAGCTATGTTTATCAGATGTAGCTCTGTCAAGAAACATCTGAAAATAAGACTAAAACCAAATAGTAGTGTCAAAACTTTGAGCGGGTTCATACGTGTCAGCTGATGGTGTCTACAGCGTAGTGTTGGAGCATGAATTCATCTCTGTCATTCAATGTCACGAACTTCAAGATTGACTCATCATCTGCTTGACTGACAGAGGAGCTGTTATTATCATAGCTGTGAACTGTGCAAGCTTCAACAAACCTGATCAAACTTGTATTATGAAGCTTGCATTTCAGCATGTTCAATCCCTGCGGGTTTGTTCTGAACATGACACAGATACAACTTGTGAAACTGTTGATGCTCATGAGCACGCTGCAAAACTTAATCACTGCTGAGGTACAAGAAGAGCTGATGCAACATGACAACATAAAAGTTTGAACATGTCTGAAAAGACAGACAGCTGAATGGAACTGTGGAAAACAGTGGTTTGATATTTTCAAGAATTTGGACTTTTACAATCACATCAATAACAAACATACTTACAGAATCAAATTTCTTCTGTGTTTTTTGTTTTCAGCAAATGTTATCGTGTAACTTCCAAGGACACATAATAAAGAACAACTGTGTTTCAGCCTGTCAAATGCTTTGGCGACCAAACTTTTTCTGGAGTTTAGATTATTCTTTGTATTAAAGTACTTTTAAAGCGCATTCACTACAGTCAAAAGAGTTTTAAGACCGTTAATGCTTTGCAGCTTCCCAGGGATATAACTTTAAACCTGGGTAAATGCAAATCAAAGATGCATTAACCTGAACAGTCTAATGTTAATAAGATTGGCTGAAAACACAATTTGAGTTATATTTTTTATCAGATTATTACAGCATCAGCAGGTAAACAGAGAGAAGATTAACAGTGACAAGTGTAGCTAATGATAATGTTAGCAGTGCTAGCACCACTAGCCGACAGTCCTCATTGCAATTTAACTTTCATATCTGTATTCAATGGGATTGCTCACTGCTTCTGTTGAGTTTTTATATGTGAGTATAACTTGGCATGACCCACATGCATTTTAATCTCCATTAGATAGATCAAACTGCTATGAGACTCTAATCAATGTAACATGTAGCTTCCTTGGCACTCACTCAGTTACCTTTGGTTTGCATATCAATTTAAAGGCAATTTCTGCAGTAAATCAGCAGCCATTAAACAGAGCTAAAGGTGAAAGGGTTACCATGGTTTCTAAGTTGATGCATTTTACCAACATGACAACAGTTGTGTGCCATGTGTTCTGGTTTTCATTTCAGAAAGCAGCAAGAAAAAAATGTAATGTTTTTTATATCAATGTATGCATCAATGCCCTGTTCACAACCCACTAAACATGAGAAGAATCCATTAAGCAGGGGGAACTCTGCTTCTTGCTCCATCTTTCAGAAAGTAGGTGCTCAGATAGTCTGAAAAATTTCCCCTCATGATCTCATTCGAGGATATGCTGCCTCCCCAAGAAGAAAGACATCCCCAGAACCAGGTGTTTGTTTGGCCTGCACATGGCTACAGTGACAAGAACATGTATAGATATATCTGTGCAGATACAGTAAACACTAGAGCACAGATCTACTTTTTGAGAGTGGTGTGGTCAGACACAGCTCATGAGGATTAACACCATATCAATATGTTCTGTGCAGCGTCGAAACAGAAGAGTTTATAGTCATAGTCCAACATCTGAGTAAATTCAAGAAAAATCAAAATATTTCCTGGTAAAATCTGAGACCAGTGTTAACTTGTTAAGTGGGGGTTAATGATAGTTTCCTGGTGTTCTCTGATGTTCTATGTTTTTTTTTTTTGTTTGTTTATCATTTTTTGGTCATGTTTCTTGGGTATCAGTGCTTGGGCTCTTCAGGTTATAATTTGAGTTTTTAGTGTCCGTGGTTTGTATCCTTGTTAAACTAAAAAATATTCTTTTTTATACAAACAATTAAATGTGTCACTCATCAGAGCTGTAGTTGATAAAATGTCTCTGAAAATCTTTACTTGTGCAAGTTTTTAATTACATGCCTCCTAATCAATCCTGTTATGGTCTTGTTTGTCTTATTAAGGTCAAACTGGGGCATCATTAATCATCATCTTTTAGTCTTTACCTACCTGCTGATATCACTTCAAGTCTAGCAGGTGGTGACTCAGTAAGCTGAGGTTAACTGCAGGCTTCACAACATACTTCAACCCATGTTTTGACTGAAACATGTTTAGATGTTTGGTCCTCTTTTAATCGTCTTGCATCATCAAGACCTTGCACCTGTGCCTCATCACATCAGTGTCAACATTTACTCCACCCTTTGTGCCGGCCGAGCTCCTCAGGATTTAACCAGATGGCAGCTCATCTCCTCCAAGCCCCTTAAAGCCTCTTAAGACACAGGCAATGAGCTCCAGGAAACAACAGCAACCTTGCTGGACGTCCACTGCCAGACTGTAATCTCATCCCCCCCTACAACGCTGTCTCCACGGAATTAGCGTGTCATCAACTACACACACATCACACACACTCCATCTAGTAAAACACACCATGCCCTTGGCTGTTGCTATGACCACGCTGTCACCTAGCTTACCTTAAAGAAGCAGAGCTTAAGTGTGAGTTTTGCTTCATGTTTATAGCTTACTCATTTTTTTCTCCAACTGCAGATTTCATGTTTCGTCTTTGCTTGACATGCCACTTTCAGAATTTTCCTTTATTTCATTCCCCTGTCAGTGCTGCCAAGAACATTAAACACATTACTTCCTGCTCACCGGAGGACTTTTCCTGTGAGGGCGCCATCTTTCACTGTGTGCTTACATAAGCAGGTGTGATGAAATGGTTGGTGCATGTGTTCTATTAACTTGTAACAAAAAGAGATTTGCTCCATATGAAACAAAGACCGTATAAAAGAAGATTGTAACCTTGCTGATGCTGCTGACAAGTTACTGGAGAGGTATTATGAAGCTTAGCAATGGTGGTCAACGTTTTGGAAAAGCTAATTCCAACAGATAAACGATTAAAGATGAAAAAGAGGAAGGAGGTGGAGCTGAGCTGGCAAATAACTAACATGTTTGCCTGTCAGTTTAAACAGTTATACTCCTAGTAATGCAAAATTATGAATAACTTTATAAAAAACTGAACAACTCTAATCTTTAAAAAAAAAATCACCCTCTTTACATTGTGAACTAAAAAAGAAACATGCAATTAATATTAAAATATGTTTCCAACAGGCTGTAAACATGTTTATTCATGTTTAAAAAAAGGCTCTTTCATATGAATCTGGTAAGTATTCTCATGCTTTTGGAGCCAGCCTCAAGTGGACACTCAGGGAATTGCACTTCTATGCTCCTCTATGTTTTCAGGGATTGTCTGGTGTGTAAATGTACTGATTATGAGAAATATTGACCTGACACAAAACATGGACTGTTCAATATATTTCACTATAAAGAAAGTGTTTGGGCAGAGCCTTTCAAAACAAATCCAGCAGGTGACTGAACTATTGTTCCATCAATCAACTTTCATTAACCAGATAATGTAGTAGGCAGATGCTGCTGTCAAGGTGAAAATTAGAACAAACTCTCGCCAAAGCATGCTGAAGTGGCACCCTTAGCGAGATTGTGATTTGGTGCCCCTTACCAGCTCTGAAGCTTACCATCTGGAGGGAAAAAGGTCAGAAATTACACTGTCATAACGGCATTTTTGTTTGCTACAAAGCATCGAAATGTTACAAATCTTGTTAGATGATAAAATGCAAAACAGTAATTCAATAAAGCCCTGCTAATTTGATTTTAGATATTACTAATGTGCAACGATATAAGGACATCATTGGGTTTCTAAGGACCAGGCCCAGTTTTCCATATTGAAGGTTCTGTCTCTGGAGTTTTTCCAAAAAGGCCCATTGAGATGCTATTTTAAGCACTTAGAACACACAGTTTATATCATCTATGCCCAGAAGTGGATCTGTTAAGTACAGCCTGGGTCAGTATTTTGTCATTCATCATTTCTGACTACTTGACTGCACCACCAGCAATGTTTACACTACTTCATTTGTAGGCATTTACATGGGAAGATGTTTAAGGGTGCAAGGGTGCAAATCCTACACACCAAGGCTCTGGAGGCAAAGGACACCAGTCTCAACTTGCATCTTCCCAGCTACCAAACCAACTTCCAAGCATGTTTCAAATCCAGACGAGAACTGGCCACCTTCTGGACCCCAGCCCAAGCCCCTCTGGACTGAGCTACACTGCTGCCTGTTGGCAACTTGAATATTGTGGCAATGAATGCACTGCATATTGTTGTTCTTTAAGGCTCCCTCTGTGGTTGTGGGGGGCAGTAAGTGCTGGTGAGCTTGGTGGACAACATTTCCAAGGGGCACTTGAAAGTTATTGCCCAGGGACACCAAGCTATGTTTATCTGACCCTGGCCTAAGCTCTTCCTTGTTGTCTGATAAAAGTTTGATGGCTGCAGTGGATTGGCTCCCAAAGTCCCCTATAGGTGAACAAACAGCTGATGGCACTCTGGCTTTGTACACCTTTTCCTACAGTCTATTGTTGACCACTGCTTTATAACAGACATTCTGCTAAAAACTGGCGCAGCTTGCAAACTACATCTGTGTGGGAATGGTGCTGATCTTTAAAATATTTGAACACAGAAACATTTTTGGAAACAAAAAACTGATCCCTCATTGTTGATTGTTCTCAGGTACACATGGCCTAAATCCATAAAACACTGCTGAGCAGCACGATGAGATTGTTTAACAGAATGTCAAAACTCAGTGTATACACATTATACACACTGAAGCAAAAATATGTGATAACAGACATTCCTGTGACATTCCTGCCGTGACCTCTGACCTTCCTTTGCCTGTCTTTTGTTGTTTTTGTGTCTGCAGATGAATCACCTTCAAAGAGAAATACACTCACGTCGGAGTCTATTCCTCAAAGACTTACATTTTACGTCATCATTCTGCTGCCGCTTTGGCACTCAGGCACGTTTTAAACAAACAATAGGAAACATCTTTGTGTCTAGTTTGATTCAGGTCTGTTGTGTTGTGGCGGCGACAGTGTTGTTTGTGTCGCCAATGCAGCCTGCTGCCCTTTGGGTTATCAGTGTGGAAGAACTGACTTCCTATGCTGCATCGTTCCCATGTTGATGTGTGCAGAAAATGCTTTATTTGGCCCATACTCTGCCTAAAAATCTGCACTAATCATTTTATTTGAGCACGATTTACCGTCTTTCTTCCACTCAAATGTGTCACTAGATTAATTTTATAAAGAGTCAACACACACAAGGAATATGGAATGCTGACTTTGACAAAATGAGTGCTGAAGTAAGCTCTGTTACTTGAGTGCATAAAGAAGTGACATGTTTTTGTCCAAACAGTAATTACGTTCCCTCAGTCTGCTCTTTTTTTAATGCTTTCCTTCCTTTTCTTTTTTATTTCCCTCCATCAGTCTACATTTATATTAGGTCTCTCTTTGTCTCCGTCCTCGCTCTACCTCTATTCTCCAAGCTGAGTGTTTTCCATCCTGTGTCTCAGATCCTGTGTACCAGTTTTCATCAGAGTCACAACAACAACAGGTCATGAGTGTGTGTGTCCAAGTTTCCACACGGGACAACAAAGGAGCAAGTGGCAGTATGGCGGTTTCAGAGAACAGGCCTTCGTCATTTCCTTCCCGTTTCCTTCACTTCATTCTCTGATCCCCTGCTGCAAACTGCCCCCTCTTTCCTCCACCTGGAAACACACACTCATGCACAAACACATACACAAGAATCTCACAAACCGTACAAACAGGCTCACAAATTCCTTTTCATGGTCATGCACATACTTTTGAACTAACACAAAGAAAGCAAACACAATGCAGGTGCATCGACAGGATTTTCATAAAAACAAAGATCATGAGTTATCTCACAATAAAGCGAGCATGTGCACAAAATTACTTCTTACATAAATCCATAGTAGTGGTTTAACATTCAAATAATACATGTGACATCTTAGTCTAATCACATCGTAGTAGCCAACAGAGTCAGTTAGATAAGCCTAGACATGGGAGGTATTCAGATCCCCCCACCATACTAACAGTACATTCTAGTTTTGCTAAAATGCAGAATGCAGTATATCATAAATGTGTGACTTTCAGAATGCAAAGAACACATCAATGTCATATCATATCAGAAAAAAAAATCACCATTATGTATCTGACCTCCTTTATGCATGGAGCCAAAGGTCAGGGTTCACAATTGCAGACAGCAACAGAGTATGTTTGACAACAACTGGACACATATTAGGTATGATACTCTTTTCTGTTGCTTACTCCACCTCTCAGAAAATGTGAGCCCAAGCAGGACATTTGAAAATGATGTCATTAGGGGACATGCTGCCTCCTTCAGATGGGATACATTTTCCCAGCCAGCTGTCTGTTCTGCCCACAGGCGGCTCAAGTTGAAGGAACATGGTTGGCATGCTTGCTTTTCAGTGAACACTAGAGCAAAGCACTGGAAAGCTGAAGCATCACCCACTTCAAGAAACTTCAAAATTATGTTCTGGTAACATCTTTGACTAGTCATAACCTGTAGAAAATAAGTAAATAATTGAACTTTAAATGCTCTTCTTATACAAAATGAGCATCTTAAGGGGCAGTGCTTAAATGCCCCCAAAATTACACATGGAAAAGGGCGCTTAGAAGTAACTCAAAGACAGAGCTGCATGAGGGCTCTGGAAGAGTGCACTGTCAGAATTCACACACGAGTTTAAAGTCCGTTTTTCATTAAGCTAGTTAGGGAGATGCAACCCCTCAAGAGCTGATCAGACTGCTCTGTAGCTGAGGAACAAATCTCAGACCACCACTGACGCATGCGTAGACACAAAGAAACATGGACCAATGCGCACATGGATGCACAGATACAAAGACATCAAGGTGAAATGAAAACACAGCACCTCAAAAGCCTCTGAGTTTTGAGTGAGGATTTTTTTTAAATATCATTTAAACATCATGCATTTATTTTTGTCTTTCATGAAGAGAAAACACTGTCAAATCCCCCCATCACTGTTTCTATTCATCAGGTTTCTATTTTGTATTCTTAAACAGCAATATCTAAAATATAATTATCACAGAGACATATAGATAAAAATGATAAATGCTTGTGTTTAGAGTTGTGAGAATAGATTTACATTTTCTCTGACACTAATTCATGACTATTTGTTTTACTTTTCTTAAGGACTCTTGCATATTTTGATTATTTTCATGAGCCAACAAGCAGTCTAAATGACATAATTTATGTGTTTCTTTGCTATAGTTTTAGGAATTTATCATCTGATGCCAAAGAAAGAAAATTTAAATTTAGTCTTTTTGTTATATCATACAATAGTAGCAAAATATTTCTTTCAGACTTGTTCCTATTTGTTTCTATTAACTCTTCAGCCTAACAAAATCATTTTACATATAGTGTTTGCGCATAGTGCTCTCTAATTGGTGATTTTTTTTTGATAATGACTGCCTTTTTTTATACCTTATTTGCACCTTATTGAATCTATACCACAAAGACTTAGTTCTCAGTTTTGAGGGTAAAATAGGTACTCACAAGTTGTTCCAAATAAAGTGGTTGTACAGTGTTTACAACAGTTTATTTTTTTTCCATTTATGTGCCTCTAACCATTTCTCAGGGGCAGTCATCAGGTTCACAACACTGAATCAGCAAATCACTGTGAAGGGCAAAGCAATGCAGACTTTCAGGTGCAGCAGGTTATTAAAACAAGAGTCAGATGGTTCAAACAGAGGCTTCTTTGTAACACTATAGCAGTAATATCTGGGAGGGTTCTCTATAATGTGCTTAATGGTGACATGAAGCCAGCAAAGTGATGGGATCAGCATCAGGAGAAATACCTAAAAGCAGAAACAAAACTCTTGTACAAGTAACTATTTTTTGCAGGCATGAATATATCTGTACACATCCAGATTTCCTCAGTGGGTTAGATCTCAGGGATGCTTGTGACAATCTATTGTTTAAAATCACATGAAGTTCAGACATGGGAAAGCCTGTGGAGCCACAGTGTGCTGGAGCGGCCACAGAGGATCAGCACATCGCTCTGTAATCTCTCAGCTTATGAAAATGAAATTGACAGATACCACTGTTTGCTCTAATAAGCAAATCGTACTGACTCAGAGCGACAGGAATGCTCCCAGTCAGGATCCTTGTGATTAGATGGGATTGTACCCTGAGTATGTGTGTGTGCATATGTTTATATGTGTGTGTGTGTGCATGTGTGTGAGTGTGTGCATGTGTGTATGCATACTTAACCTCATGGTGAAAGGGACATAGCTTTATCAAATGCTTGACCACAAGTCTGCTTGTGTTGTGTTCATTGTTTGAGAAAAAGTTGCTCAAACCAAAACAACTTGCACCACAAGAAACTCTTTGTGTTCAGACTTGTGAACTCTCTTGGACCAACACTGTAATCTTTTTGAATGTCACGAGAGAAAACACCAGAGCTCTACATTTGGAGAGAATTGAAAAGTAAATTTACTTATAGGCCACTTGTTATAGTATTTAATGCCATTGCCTTGAATTCATTGTGGTTAAATATACGTATATTGACTTAAAAAATGTTCCTGGCATATATTAATATAAAAATATTGAAATGATATTGTGACCATGACTTAATATGCCAAATTCCTTTTTCCAAGTTAAGCCAAACATGACTGCCCCCTTGTTGACCCTCTGGTTGGTCTCTCTCATCACTTCCCTTGCTGGGTGACTTCCATTTAAACAAAATTTTTCCAGGCAATTTTTTTTTGGTCTAAAAGCCATGGTAAACGGAGACTTTAAATATATCACCTCACATGGATTAAAGTCACAATATGTAAAATACACTTTTAATGTTCTTTATACAAATTATGTGTCCATGGACTGTCTTCATTCCCCAAACACTGTGAAAATCCCTAATCTCCCTCTGCTCCACCTTTTAGATATGTGGTGAAACAGTCTGTGTTAAAAAAAATACCCCCAATGCTGTCATTAGGGGTATGCCATCTCCCCCAGAGAGGAGACACTTCCTGAATCTGGTGTTCGTTCAGCCCCCTGCCGACTCCAGTGAAAAGAACTTGGTGAACCATGTCTGTGCATCCACAGTTAACATTAGAGCACAGCACTGGAAAGCTTAAGTCTATAACCATTTGTAGGGGTTGAGCTCAGACGTGGATCATGAGAATTTACACTTAAACAGCTTGCTCTGAGCAGGGCTGAAACATAGGAGTTTATGGCTATGCCGAAGTCCAATATCTGCAGAGATTTTAAGCCAAAAAACGTACAAAATGGCTTGGGGAACATCTGGGACCAGTCTACACTGGTTGTAAAGGAATGAAACATGAGATCTTGCATGTGCTTCTGGTGTTGTTCAGATATGAAAGGATATGGTAAAATAGACTTGAGCTTATGTACTGCTTTTTCTAGTCTCTTTGAACAGCTGCAGGTCACATCTACCTTTTGACATCCAATCACTTTCACAGTCACTTACTGATGGTTCAGAGTTTCTATGTACAAAACCCATCAACTAACACGTTGAGGCTCTTTCATACCCATTTTTCACACCATTGACGCAGCAGTGGGAGCAACCTGGGGTTGAGTGTCTTGCCCAAGGACACATTGCCATGAGACAGCCGGAGCTGGGCTTGAACTTGCAACTGCCTGATTACCGACAGAGAGCACTATCAGACTGTCCACTTACTTTGGAAAAAGATATGAAAATCATAGGAATATATTTTATTTTGTCTTCTCAACCCAAGGCCATTAATTAAATTCAACTCTGTGGATGGCCACACAGACGCTTCAACACTTCAGCAATCACATTGAATACTTACACATGCTGGATTTTACCCAAAATATTCTCAATAATGTAATATCTGATGTTCTGGTAATATTAAATAGCTTTATGTTATTTCAGAAATTGCTATTTTGTAACACTGGCAAACTATTGTTAGCGTCAACTTGATAATTATCTTGACATTTAACATCAGCATACATTTTTTGACCAGGAAGGGAGGAGCTTGATGGAAGTTTGATATATTTTGTGTCTTAATATTTTGTTTGTGTACAGCTACTTGCAACACCAGCATGTTTAACAGTCATTTTAACAGGTTTAACAGCATGTGAACACTTTGCACAGTACATCAAGTGCATTTACACATAGAGAACGGACAGGTTGTGCTTCACACAGTACTTGATTTAAAGATTTGTCAATGTACTACAAGGCAGAAATGATCAGGGTGTTCGGGTATAAATGGCACACCTCATAATGCTGCCTCATGCTGTGTTGGATATTGGATATAATGTAATCAAGCTGACTTTGAGAGGCATGGTCATGTCATGTGCTGACATGGTGTTAGAGGGGGAGGTAACACCACTGAGAAAGACATTATGTCAGGCACAGGCAACTTTGGTCACCTAGTTGGCCACATTAAATTATCCTCATTGCCTGAAGGCCATATATTTGCAGTTTGAAGGGAACTAAAAAGAACAGATATACATAGTTGTAATGACAAGTTGTTAAGCCAGTTTTAGTTGCTTTTTGATGTAAGTTACAGGGCATTATCAGGCTTTTCAAATGTTATAAATGTTACTTACATCCTTATTTCTATTTTGCAAAATGCATAAAATGTGATTTCACAGAAACAATTACAGCCAACTACTGTCTTGAAAATATTGCCATTTTTATGTCGTCATGGCAGACTTTCTCAGATTTTTTGATGAACATACATTTAGTTATTTTAATTTCTTAAACTGACCGGTGAGCTGAATTAAGGGAGTTGGAGGGCTGCGTGTGGTACCTGGGTTGCCAGTTGCCCACTGCTGGATTATGTTCAACATACAGTATGTAAAAAATGTTCTCTCCCAGTACATACATTTTAACATAGAAGCATTAGGCATGACAAATGTATTATTATTGTATGTATTGATAATTAGGCTATGCAATGTCTGGGATAAGGTGGAAATGGTGATAAATCCAGAAATTTGTCAGTTTTTTCAATGACATATGTTTTTTTGATGCTTTCTAAAGATATGGATCCATTATTTTATCCTGAGGTAATGTTGATTTCCTGTGACAACTTGTTTATTTCTCAGTAGCTTGTAAAAACATTAATATTTCATCATAAGAAAATTAGCATTATTGAGATTAATAGATATACAAGTCCATAGTTACAGAAATCAATGACAAGTCTTATTGAAATGGTCTCTAAAGTATTCAAAAGTAATTTACCTACAAATAGCATGAGAAAGAGCCTACCCCACAATATCTGAGTCAATACTCCATCTGTACCTAATTTTTTGTCATCTCCTTCCACTGATGATAAACGATTATATTGTGTTGCACAGAGGAAATTCTTAACCTTAGCCATTTTGCTTAGACCAAGGTTCCTTTTAAGGAACTGAGAGCATGAGAAAGTGAAATCCTGCAGTGAGACGAGGTGACTTTTGGGTTGGGGGTAACGGGGGCAGAGGTGGATTCCTCTGTGTCATGTTCCCATCTGTCACCAGCAGAGTCACGTGCCTCCAGCCGCTCTTCTAACCTGTCCACCTCCACAGAGCAAAGCAAAGCGGGGAGGAATGCAGCTCAGCTCATATCTGGCCTCTTTGTCTGCAGACGCTGGCATCCCTCCAGCAGCTTGAGAGAAGAGATGAAAGCAGAAAAACAACGACGAAGGAGTTAAAAGATGAAGAGTGACGGAGAATGAGGAAGAGACGGTAGGAGCTCTGACAGTCAGAGTCAAAGGTTGAAATAAATGTTCAGAGAATTTGTTCCTCCTGTAAGCCTACATTTACATTTTCTACATCAGTGTTCTGTAGATTTCCAGCAAATAGATTTATTTGCATTTGCAGAAATCAACACAGTTATTTAATTCTTATGCAGCTCTGTGAGACAGAGGTGAAGAACTGCATACAGACACAAATCCCTACATCAACATTATGTCCCCGGTACTTATACTGAAGTGAGATTCAATTAAAAAACAATCGAACAGTTTTCATGTACAAACCCCAATTGGAGTACAGAATTAAATCACAAACCAGTAAATATGAAGCAAGTCTTTCTTTGGGTAATCACAGCGTGCACTGTGATCTACCCATGTTTACCATCAGTGCCACTTTGCTTTGCTCTACTTAAGATAAGTGCCACGCCTGTTTTCAGTGAAGCATGCATGAAAACAGTGGTTTCAAACTGGATGCATTTAGTCTGCCAATTTTCATTTTGGTAACCATGTTATCAAGTCAGAGCTTTCAGAAACAAACTGACGACAAATCAACTGAAAATGCTGATATGAACCCCTGTGGACACCGCAGGTGAGGCAGCATCAGTCACCCCTCTGCTCACGCTGTATAATGTTATGTTAATAAGACATTTCTATTTGGCTCTTTATTTTGTCATCTTGATCATAAAATGTGTTCTGTCAATGTCATTTTAACACTGACTTTTCTCTGAGTTGAGATGACATTTAATACATTACCATGACTAATTGTTTTTACAGTCTCCATTATGTTAAAAATATAGATGTTTTGTGAAATGCATCTCTTTCTCTGTTAAAGTATCAGTTTGAACTGTCTGCAAAGGCCTGATTGTTGCTCTGGGACAGAAATATAATTTCTGAAACACATCAGTATGGCTTAATCCTCCTGAATTAAGTAAACTGGTTACTTGAGTAATCTCTGAACCTCACTGTTACCTCTATGGTTTAACATCTGCACAACATGGCAATTAGGTCTTTTGTATTGTTGTCTAAGTTAGGTATTTGGTAGCAAACTTTTTACAACAAAAAATTGTTTTTAATGCATAAAATGAATAAAAAATGTAATCATACTATAGTTATAGAATAGTTCTATATATCTGTTCTCATTTTAGTTTACAGTGGGCCAGTCTGTGTTTACTGTATGCTGCACTTTCTTGCAGTTGTCTGAGAGCACACCAAATTTGATTCCTTGTGGTTTAAAGTAATCCACATTCTTGGCCAGCGACCAGCCTTTCGACAAATCCCTGTTTGATGTTTCCCTGCAGGCACTAAAGCTGCTGCTCTGTACCTGAGATTTGACCTTAGACCTTGTATGTGAGCAGGATGGGAGAAAAATTGCAATGTCCCTTTAAATAAAGTGAGATCCCTCCCCCAGCATAGAACACGTGAGTCTTTGTAACGTTTTGTGTTTGAAAGCTGTGACAGTCATTGTCTTTTTTACAGACACATTGGATAGATGGCGGAAAAAAGGCTTTAAATCAAACGAGTGCATGAAATGGGTTTGATTAATCCTTGGCCTATATAATCTGTACGCAGCAGAGCTAAGAGGATTGCATGGGAAGTCATTATTTTCATTTTGTCTCAAAGTCATTTCAAGGGATGTGGCTGATGATTATAATAAATGAGAAAATGTGAAATATGCATGTGCATGTGAGTGTGCAATTTTTGCAGAATGAAAACATGAATGAAGGTAAAAAGAAAGACTGAGTCATAATAATGAAATGAGAATTATGTCCTGAGAGAAAGGTAGCATAAAGTGATGAATGTTAGAAAACAACTGCATATAAACATCTTTGAGGTCAGGCCTTATCACTGTCTAACAAAATTCACCTGAGTGAGAAACAAAGAAAACTGACTCTAAAAGAGGCCCTGGCTACAGTTTTGAACCACCTTTACTCAAGTTGATGTTTCCAATAGTCCTGATAATCATTTATAACTAAACAGAATCCAAACTTGGGGAGAAATGTGGTGTGCTTAAACCTCTAAAGCCAAGGATCGGTAAGCTTGACAATCACTTTTATAAAAGCAATGATTTATATATTATACCACAATCATATAAAAGCATATAAGTAATATGAACTTTGTAATTATACCTCTGATTATTATTGATGAATGCAGATAATTATATTTAGTAACATAGAAATTTAGTTTCGAGCGGTATATATTATGGATAGGTTCATTGTATGTGTATATGTAGCTGTGGGGTGTATATGTACATTTACATATGTATGTACATTTATTGGTAAATGTGTTTACGGTGCTAAGTTGGAACAGCTGTGGTAATTTTATAGTTAAGAAGAATATAATGTACAGATATAACAAACCAGGTACCCTGTCAAGAGAATACGAGTTTTAAATGTTTGTAATGTGGTTACAGCGGGTGGTGTGAAAGACATGGATTGGGAAATACATTATTTTGACATTTTCTATTTGAGGACGACATTTACATTATTGATGTGCTTTTGGGTCTCTCTGGAAGGTTTATATGAAAAGTGAGGTTGTGCGTCAGGGTGCTTGCAGAGATTTGTTTTCCCATTAATGCTGACTCAACACTGTAAAATGGTTCTATAACCAGTGTTTACATTTTGTATAGTTTCTATGACTAAAGAAGGCTGGTCAGAGACAGTTTTATTTTCAATATTGTGATCTGACAACGTAAGGAAGGAGAAGGAGTAGATACACGTTCTGACTCATTCTGTCTCATCTAAAACAGTGTTGTTGTGTTGACATTCATGTGTGTTTATGTATCTTTTTATGTAATTTATTTGATGTATTTGTACATTAGTGTGGTGTACACATGAATACTATTTTGTTTTTAATTGTTTTATCGTAAGATTGAGATGAATAAATAAATCCAATGAAACCAAATCACCTCTGAATTACTTTAAGACTGTTGTGATAATGCTTCAGGAGATTAATTTGGGGTTAGTGTAATGAAGCACTGATCATATAAGTGAAAGATGTAAGGAGACACAGGTATGGCACTGATGCCACACACCTGGGGTGGGATGTGAGGTGCTTTTCACATTAAGATCATTTGGCAGGATGGACATTTCCTTTTGACTTATTTTGTTCAAACACACATGGACACAGCAATGGATCACTGTTTTGGTACAAATAAATGTGCTGAGATCTTTCTTCTTGGCTCGCTTTCAATCAACCTCTGAACAATTTGTTAATAGTGAGCATGTGACTAACTCAGCAACGGCACAAACAGGGGGACAAGTTTCTTCATCACACTGCTGTAGTAGTCCAAGAAGCTAAGGCAGTGTTAATTATTGCATTAAGGCTTAACTAACAACAAAACACTGATGGTGATGCTATGGAAACCACAGAGTCACTGTCTGATCTCAGGTACAACATCCCATGAAAATAGCAACAGGAGAACTTTATTGCCATCTCATCATCAGTTCTTCACAGGACATGTCGACATACCCTGGTTTAAAACCTTTCTTAGTTTTTAGAATTAAGTCCAGCTCAGGATTCATCCTTTATATCACTTAAACTTCCACTTTTTCAAAGCTGCTTTCTATTTTGTCACATCAATGACAGTTTTTCTGTTGACACTTCTGCAGGTGTAATGGTTTAAAAAGGTATCATGTTATGTTATAGGCTGGGATAGGCTCCAGCCCCTGTGGCCCCGAAAGGAACAAGTGTTATAGATAAGGGATGGATTTCAGGAGAACAGGATACACATACAGACAAACAAATTTATACATCTCATCCCAGTATGAATCGATTAACATACATAAACATAATAAAAACACACGAACAATTAACACATACCAAAAAACACAAGTGACAACACACAAAGAAAAGATTACAAAAAATTAGATAATAAATTAATGGGGAATCAAGATATTAAACCCAGTCTATGCCTAAACAGCAGTTAGTCCTGACCAATCTAAATTCCAAAACATTTAGAGGGGTGCCACACATTTACTAAATTCGTTCCTTGAAGTGCATTCAGTAATCTCTCATACATCTCATCTTGCCAAACTGACCTGAAAGTTGAATGTTATGCAGCTCATGGCACTGTATTAGACTTTGGCCTCTATTGGAGTATAACATATGCACAGAGGCATGTTCATGATTGTTTGACGTGATGATGATATACTTAGTGTGGCTCAGCATAAGTAGTTTCATACTCATTCATACATCCATCCATCCATCATCTACTGTATACCTCGTACCCCTTTAGGGGAAGCAGGAGGCTTGGGCCTATCACAGCTGACATTGGGTGAGAGGCAAGGTACACCCTGGACCAATAAGGCCCAATCACAAGGCCACGACCATTAACGCCCACCCCTAAGGGGAATTTACTGTCACCAATTAACCTGATGAGCATGTTCTGGTGTGTGGGAGGAAATAGAGGTGTTCAGAGAAAACCCATGCAGGCACAGGGGGAACATGCAAACTCCACACAGAAAGGCCCTAAAGGACATGGAGAATTGAACCAGCAACAGTCTTGCATTTGGGCTCCTGCATGTACCTGCTGTACCACTGTGCTGCCTCACTCATACATTTGTTCTTAAATAATCAGACATTCATGCGATTTTCTTTTCTCCAGTCTTCCTCTTCCTCTGGTGATCAGCTGATCATAAACACATATATAGATTCCACGTAAAAGCACTTAATATTTCTCTTTTTCCAAGATCGATGATTGCTCACTCTGAGCTGTAATCCCTCCTGATAAAAAAGGACTTGAGAGAAGCCTTTTATTGTCAATAACTTGAAGTGTCTGAGTCATTTTGGAACAAAAAAAAAAAAATTTTTAACCCAAAGTCAGAGAGGAAAATATGATACACTCCACCATTTTTGTCTTCTAATGTTGCACTGGTTTTAATTTTCAGAATAAATGAATAAAACAAAAATATATCTACACTAGCATCTAGCTGAAAAAGCCACCATACTATTAAACAAGAGGAACAGATTGTACTTCAGATATTACCTATGCAGACACCATCCCGGTGTTGGTGTGCTGTAATGATTTTTTCACATGAGAACATCTGTAGCTGTTCGGCACCCTTGAATCACAAGCTTTCAGGTCAACACCCTTGAGATGCAATTTGATGAAAAGCAATCCAAACACAGATGCCGTTTCTTTTATATGCTTTTCAAAGAAAGTCCTGAATCATTTTTCACAGTTTTACTCTCTTTGCCAAATTCCTCACATTCTGTTGTCTCCACCTTGTCCCTCTATCTAACCTCCAGAAGAGAGGAGGATGAATAGGAGTCGGAGATGAATGACATGAGGAAAATACAGAGGATGGGTCAGAAAAGCTGTGCGATGAATATGTATTAAAACCATTAAAAAATGAAGCAGCAGCACAAACAATAACAACCAGGTGGGGTGAGAATCTGCACAGCTTCAAGGGCTTCCTCCCCTGAGAGTGATGGGTTATTCTACTGTCACCACTTTGGTGTCACTTCTGTAGCCTGTAATAAATACCTGTGGGTGTGGAGAATGAGGTTTGAAGCTTGTATGAACGAGTGTGTGAAATGCTTCTTGTGTTGCTTTTTATAGGTCTGCACGTTTGCTGGTTTGCATATATTATTCAAGCACAACCTACAGAGTGCAGTTGGTTTACACTCATTTATAATTTACCCCTTGACTGCACACTGGCAGTGCTGACAGAGGAGTAGAAAGATTTCTGGGTCCTCTGAAAATGGATCAAATTGGGCCCCTCCACCACAGCTTCAGATATTGTTATGCCTGCACATCAATTACAAAAATCACCAAATTAAAGCTTTAATTAAGGCTGAATAAATGTTTCACCTTTAGTGCTTTTCAATAACAAACATTTAAAAGGAAAGGAATGTTTTGTTTTAATATTTTTAACTTTTTATTATTTTGCGATTGACAATTTCCAGATATGACTAACATGTCAACACACACTTCTGTGGGAGGCTGAAGTATCGCTGTTGTCAACAAACCCTTTGGCATTTTAGCCAATAATTACAGCAGAGATTTGGAGCCACTGAAGTAAGAAAGTATCTTTAACACATAACAAAAATGTCTCTGTGTACGTCAGATGAGTCTGGTCGCCTTAAGAAGCCTAAAAAACAGAAACACAAGCGCTGACTGGACTAAAATGGTAGTCTGTGGCACTCATCATGCAGATCCTCCTTGCTGCATTTAACATTTATACTTGGACCGACCCAAATCAACGTTTTTCAAACTCAAAATACAAACCAGAGGAGCAGAAAGAAAGTTATTTTCAAAGTAAGTATTCTGCTTTCACAGATGTTTATTAGATAAAGAAACAGCCATGATTTAATAATAAGTTTACATGACTCCGGCTAGCATTAGCATTAGCCCACAAAGTGCTTCTGTTGCAAATTATAATTTGAGCATCAAAAAATGACTCGCAGATACTGTGTATAAAACTGACCCTTCAAGCCTTGTTAAAATAGTCCACAACACAGCAGTAGATAATATGGTAAGATTTCTAGGTTCAAGTTCACTATGACGAACATTTATATTTATTTATCGTAGACATCCATACTGTTACATACAGGGTGGCATTATTTTTGACGTCCAGCCAGAATGGAATGGAGTGAGACATGTGCAAATGGTCAGTACTACTGAACACAGTCAGATTCACAGCCTTATATTGTTGAAAATTATAATTACTCAAAAAATGTATAAAAAATACTAAATGCATCATGCAGAGTTACTTTTTTAGTTTATTTTCCTTATTCCATTGCTGCTCTGCTCGATGGTTAAACTGCTTTGAATGCAGCTACTTTATTTTAACTTCTAGCTTGTCAAATTAAAACCCAGAGTTGTCTCTTGGTCAAAAAACTGCCTGAAGACGTCAGAACTTTCAATGAATACTTCTGCAGTTAAACTAAAATGACGACTGTGATGTTGATTATCGTGAGGTTTGACCAATCAGATTTGGGTTTTGGCAAATAGGTGCCTTCTTTTGCACTGCAGAATCACCCAGTTGGCCTTGCTATATGCCATAAATAAATTGTAACTGGACAAGTCAGTGGGCTTTGCTTGCACTTCCAACTCCAATTAGGGGAACTAACAGAAGGCGGTCAAATTGGATTATTGATATGAAGTTTATATGATATTCAGATTTGAAAAATGAGGAGAAATGTATTTTGTTGCCTTTTTTGAGAGCTGTTTCACGTAAAGCTTGCAAACCTGAATTATCTGACCATAGCTGCATCAGAGTGGAATGGGACACAGATGTGCTTTAAGAAACTTTTGAAAAAATTGGTGGTTTTATAATTTAACTGGCAGTGCAGGTGCAGGTGAAGTTCAACAATGAGCTGCTAAGACCCTTTCAACAGGAAAAAAGGAGGATGGTCTTTGTAGTAACAAGTTACAATGAAAGCACTCAGATATACTTGTGTCAGCACATCTTGCTTCGGAGTAACCTGACACGCCAGATAGACAGTTCAGAATATACTCAACAGGATAATTTTCATCAGTCCAGGCAAAAGCTATAGGAAGTGTTTTGGGAGGGCAGAACCTTTCCAAACATTTCCGCAAACCATTGTACATCAATCCCTCACCAAAACCCGTCAGGAGAGGAGCTCAAACATCTGTCCCATTGAGAAATGTTTTTTTTTTATCATTGTCCTTTGTTCTTCATTTAATGAGGACATTTTGGCCAGTTCTGATCAAACTCTTACAAGCTATTGTCTGCGCAAACAGACATTGTTTACAGGCTTGCAATTGCTTCTTGCTGTCATCATGTAACCTTGCAGTGCAGATGGATCAACCTGATTCAACTTCTGTTGTCAGACAGATCCATCCTGCCAATCTACAATGATTGTGATCGGCCCAATCAATATCCTACAAGTGTGACAACAGCAGGAAGTGATTCGTTAAGCAGAGATTAGCATAGATGCTAATAGCTTCAGTAGTTTTATCAGATCTGGACCACATTTTTACCTCTGCCAAGGAGGTTATGTTTTTGCCAGCGTTTATCTGTCTGTTTGTCTGTTTGTTTGTTTGTGTTCAAAATAGCTTGAAAAGTTCTTAACAGATTTGGATGAAATTTTCAGGAATTGTCAGAAATGGAATATGGAAGAACTGATTAAATTTTGGGGGTGATCCGGATCACTGTCTGGATCCAGGAATTTTTTAAAGGATTTTTTAACATTGCCAGATAGGACCATTTTCGCCAAAGTGGACCGAAGCTGCTTGGCGGAGGTCTGTGCTCTCTGAGTGCTTTTAAACATATAACAATAGTACAAACCACTCTATAAAAAGGATATTTCCACTTCACTCCTGACATTATTTGGCTAGAGTTTGTTCTACAAAATGGCTCACATTCTGTCTTTTACACTGCGGCAGTTGGGCCTATTATCTGATTGGCCCATAATACATGTGATTTACGGAACAATTACCTGTCGGTTACGTTAATGAAAGTTTCTGCCCTGCCCAAACACTTTCTATGGGCTTATTTATTTTAGAAATGGCACACACCAACAGCAGGCAGCCAAGGAAGGGGTGATACAGAAAGTCAATAACCTCCTCTGGTGACTGATTTAGTTATGTTATGACTAGCACATAATACAGCCATGTCATTTAGACCAAAGGAGCCTGTTTTAAAAGGTGGAAAGCAAGCATTAAATATCAAAACAGACAATTCACATCAATGTAAAAATGCCAGTGCTAACACAAGGTCTACATTTCCACAGCTAACGTATGATGGACAACCATTATTCTCGAGCGATTACGATGAGCAATAAAAAGGGTGACTACGCTAAAAAAAAGACAACCAAAGCCATGTATGCAGACTGTAGAGCATGTTCACGTGTTTGTTTGTGTGCTTGTGCAGAAGAGAAAATTATGTGCACGTTCACTCACGTTTACATAGAGCGAGAAAGAATGTGTGTGAGAATCTGTGTGTTTGTTTTGCATGTATCTGAGCTGTGTGTGTCTCCAGCAGGCCTCATTGTTTTTGCATAGAAGCAGCCTGTCTCTCTGAATAACAGAAACCCTCTTATCTCCACGCCTGGATAGGAAACATAGGTTTACACTATTTGTATTTGAAAAGCCAGAGCTCAGCGCTAAGACCACACCAAGCTGATTCTGCCCAACACACAAGTGTGTGTATTTAAAATAGGCCCACAGCTCAGAGTTTCTGAAGCAGTCAGTCGCTGAGCTTCTGCCTGTTTGGCTGCTTTGTAGCAACACAAAGAGGGGGTGGAGGCGCTTAGAAAAAGACTGAATTGGTGTGAGGGTGATCCCCTTGTTGTTGTCTTTGTCTGTGTCTCCGCTTTCACTTCCACCCAGAGTTTACCATGCAGTAACAAAAAAACACTAACCCAGGCACCACAGAGAAAGGCCTTTATCTGCTCAAACACTCAGAACAATGAACAATGTACAGCTCAAACTGCTACAAAGAAAAGAAGAAAGGAGTAAAGTTGCTTCTCAAGAACACTTCATGTTAACTGGATGGGCCAAGGTTTGATTAAACGGGCCTGTAATCCCCAACCTGCCCCAAGAGGCTGACAAAATATGTTTACAAAAAAGAGGTTTAGTGTGCAGACTGTCAAGGAGAGAAGAAGTGTTCAAGAAATTTCTCAATTTTAATGATCAAGATTGAAACACTATGAAGACCAGCTTTAGACTGTAACCTAGCTCTGGGGCTGGTGACCATGTAACCCACTGCAGTGGTCTTCATTATTTTCCTTGTAGCCCCCCCCTCCCTGAATACACTTAAGAAAAGATGAGCCAATAGCACGTTAGTTTGGCAAGTCAAATATTCTGTTAGTAACTGCTTTTTTTCATAAAAGTGACTCATTACTTAACAAATAATTGCTCTGTTTCACTTCCCATTTTGTCACCACAAAAGAGAAGAAAGAGAGGAAAAGAAAAACATGAAGTATCTGCAGAGTTTCCAGTTCCCTCTTACCTCTTAGTGTGATAATAAGCAACTGCATGTAGGTAGAAGGTAAACAAATGCTGTGTGGATGCACGCACAAAGCTGATTCAGCTGATGAGATGAAAGAGAGTACAGCACTGGACTTGGATTTTTTGATGAACTGACAAAAACATCAACAAGCACAGACGTAATGGGGGTGCACGGGGGACATGTTCCCTGCACTTCTTTGAAAGCCTGTTTTAGTCCCCTGCAGTTTTAACCGTCTGTAAACAATGTTACATTACACGTCTAACACTAGGACCAAATGGCCGCTCAAGCCAAAGACTGTTTCACTCAGTTTGGACGGCCCACAAGCTCCTTGATTGGCTCTGCTGCTTCTTGTGTGATTATCCCTGCTGTCAGTCACTCCATCACCCGCCGTACTGATGTCTTGCTAATTGCTAATTGGAGTTCATGCACATCTTCATTCACCACTGTAAGTTTTTAGGAGGGCAATATTCGTTCTGCCTCCGTCACCCCATGTTGTAATATATCAGGTTTCAACCTACATTGATGTTTGAATCTGTGTGTCTCTGTGCTTGGGAATTAGGCGCAGCCAGGATGTTGAAAAAAAGAAAAGTCGTCACAAGAGACTTCTTTATAAGTCAGAGTGTAAGGAATGCATTACACCAATCCTGCAACACCTTCACTGGCTCCCAATCCACTTCAGGATCATCCTCATCAATTACAAAGCTCTCAATATTCTTGTAAATTTTCTTCTTCTTCTTCTTCTCCTTTTTCTTCCTCTCCTTCTTTCTTCTCCTCCTCCTCCTTTTTCTTCCTTTCCTTCTTTCTTCTTCTCCTCCTCCTTCTCGTCCTGCGTCTTCTTCTCCTCCTTCTTTCTTCTTCTTCTTTCTTCTCCTCCTCGTCCTTCTTCTTCTTCTTCTTCTTCTTCTTCTTCTTGTCATCCCTATTATTATTGTTATTATTTTTTATTAAATTGGGTTAAAGCGTGCTTTAGGCTTATGATAGTGTCAGTTTGCCATTTGCCGTGTCATCTTGTACTGTACAGGTATGGTACATTAAGCTCTTCATTTATCAGTTTGTCTTGATAACTTTCAGTCATGTTTTTTCCAGCTGCTGTGTTGACTTATCTTACTGAGTCCTCGGCCTTCAATAACAAGTTTGAATTTAGGCTATGTCAGAGCTTTGACATTGTAAGGTTAAAGTGATAACACAATAATTAAGTAAAAACGGTGACCCTGAAAAGGGTTTTCAGGGTCAAGGAATCATATTATGATGGTAAATTTATCATGAAACTGTTGCTTATAGATGTAACAGCAATATGTGAGCTACCTTGGCGGAGATTTGCTCTCTCTGAGTGCTTTCTAGTTTCTACTTTGATCCTTTGGCCAGACAGCATTAAAATATCAGTTGGACATCATAGCAGCAAGATATTCTAATAGGCCAGGGTTTACTCCCACAAATAACAAAAAATAGTTTGGATAAGCAACGGCTAATGAGCTGCACTGCTTACACAACATAGTGTTGTAATGTTGTTGTATTCTGATGGGTTGTGTAATGTTTCATAATAGAAAGTTGATGGAAACTTTTATCTGAAACACTTTTGTGCAACACCTGTGAGCTCTGTAAACTCTCATCAATGTTTGCATAGCGTGCATCCTTTTGTTAAAGACTCAAGAGCATGTGTCGTTTAGAAGTGAGTTTGTGTCTCGCTCATCCCTGGTCGTTTGTCCTGAGCTCTTTTTTTTATTGCAATAAAGATGTTCCAATACTGCAGCCTCCTGTCTCTGACCAAAGACACTCACAAATTGATTTACTGGTCCACCTTGTGTGTGCGTCCACACTTTAAGTGCCTGGCACAAAAGTAAACAGTGACATTAAAAACAAATGCAGAAGAGGGCAGAGGCACAGAGCATTGAGTTTACAAAGACATCAAGATTAAAACGGGCTAAGATACACACGCCCAGACACACACCAACACAGACATATGTGAACATACATATGAAACACATGCACGCACACAATCAAGCTGTCTACAGGAAGTGTGATGGATGAACAGGCATCATGGCGGAAGGCAGTGGGGCCACAGCACACTGCTGCACTGAAATGTTTTGCTTGATTGACTGAGATGCACTGTTTAACCTCCCACATCACCTTTGACCCTCATCCAAATATAGAGAGAAGGCATTTTTTCACTCCTGCTTTCAATGTCTGACAGAAAAAAGAGGACAATTAACATTTTTCTGTCACTAAGCAGAAACTCAGTGGCTTTATTGTTGTATGTTTTCAGCTAAAATTAGGACATGTTTACATGGTAAAATTTCCAGGCATTATTTATTCTGAAGAAAAGGGGTCTGACAATGTACTCTCTTTTGATACAATAAAAAGCAAAAGTAGAATTTGGTTTTAAATGATTCTGCTTTGACAGTGTTTAATGATTTCTCCAAAAAAGCATAGTGCCAAACCACTTCAGTCATGAAGACCGATACTTGGCTATCTAGAGGCTGCACAAACCTATGCAAAGCCAAAGGGTCGGATTATGACCCTCAACAATTCATGTGTGTCTT
Organism: Cetoscarus ocellatus; assembly: GCA_037902135.1. Taxonomy (NCBI): domain Eukaryota; kingdom Metazoa; phylum Chordata; class Actinopteri; order Labriformes; family Labridae; genus Cetoscarus; species Cetoscarus ocellatus. Next base: position 546,135 of record JBAMNC010000595.1, read on the forward strand.
GGGCATTAAATCAGTTAAATCAATAAGAGAGTTAGCTCTCAATCCCTTAAAAGCAGTGTGTACATGATGGTATTTGCTGTTTACACAGCAGAGTTAAATTTTCGGTCTGCTCTTCGGCCAAGACATCTCATTTAGCACTGCACATTAAGCACACACAGGACTCAGTATAGACTACATGATACAAAGATTCAAGTTATATTTCACTGAAGCATTCCAGTAACATCAGAAATGATTAGAAAGACATACTGGACACTTATCTTCTTCTTCTCTAAATCTATAGATAAGACTAACAGGATCAGACAAGCTCATAATGTTTATGGATGGCTCACTAATAAACATGAAATAATAGCAGATGGTACATAAGGATTAGAACTGATGAGATTTTATTGATACCAATGCCATTATTGATATTGCTTATCAACCTGATTAATTATCGATTCCCTTATGGATTACTGTGGCTTGTCTGTGTGGAAGAAGTTGGTTTGCACAGATTTTTAATGTCAACAATATCAAAAACACATGTGGTCCAGATATTTATTGCTGTGTTGCATAGATGGAGGTTTCCAAAATTTGTTGGTGTTTCCACCTTTGGTTGAAATCCCACTGTCTCTCGAATTTAAGCAGTTGGCATAATTTTGTGCCCACCAAGATCACATATTTTACTTCTTTGTTATCGTTTCTGGGGATTGCCTCTCAAGACAGCAGGATGTCATTACTGTGCAACAACAACAGAACAAAGTGGAAGTAATTGATAAGGGAGTTGCTAGGCATAAAGACAAATTTTATCAATTTCTTAATCTAGTTGTTACTGATTCTCAACTGGATTTTTTTTTTTTTTTTTTTGATTTCCATGCATAGTTTTGAACATGTTTTTCACTAATTTTCTCCGCTGGAATTCTTGGCTGTATTCTGTAATAGGTATGTGAAAAAACTGAACAGCCTGTATTAATACCTCTGGGCACAATTAATGGTTGCATTCATAATTATGTATAAAATACTTTTAATTAAATTCCTTGTTGGATGAGAACTTGTGATTGTGTGAATGTTTTTTCTTGTGTCATGGGTCAACTTCTCAAAATGGAAAGCACACTGAGGAGCATTTGGAAAAAAACAATAACCTATTAGCCCTCTGTTCAATTCAGAGCTTAGATTGAAAATATTGACAGATACTCTGATATCAAACTATGAGGAGGGTCTTTGGTTGGGCATCCTGTCTATGTGTAACATGCATATTGCCAAGCCAAGCAGCATTAGGTTTTTGTTTATCCATCTGCTCAGACCACTGTGTGGATACAATATCTCAATGAAGCTTTGTAGGATTTCCCACAAACTTTGTGGATGCAAATGTATACACTGACGGAAGGGTCATAGGCCAGGGTTGTAGGGTCTTATGTTCATCTTTTGCTTGTAAGGGCCTATGACCTACGATAAGTTAGAGAGGACATTTGTGCAAAAGTTTAGAGAAAACATGAGCATTAGCTTCAATTACTTTGTCCATGGACCTATGGTCTTAAATGTTTGAGGTGATTTCTCAAGACACCTCTGATGGATTCTCTCCGACTTCACAGATGTCCTTTTTGACTCAGCGTTGGATTGATTTGAAGGGCCAGAGGTCAAAGGTCAAGGCTATAAAGTCTCATGCTCAGATGTTCAGTCTGAATGTGATACCGCAAGAATGCTTTGAGGGATTTTCTTCAACCTTTGCACAAAAGTCCAGTTTAACTCAATGCTAAACTGAACAGGTTAAGGGAACAATATCAAGATTGTTGTGGCTTTAACTCTTACAAACTCTGCAATTAGACCATTAAAGAAATAACATCCACACAGATCCCAGTACTTGTACTATTGATGGCCTGTAACCACCAGGGTGGGGTTCTAGTTAATAGCTATGTAGATGATTGTCACGTGGTTAAGAAAATTGATTGCACTACATAAAAAGCAGCATACTCTTAACTTCTTTTTATGTAACTACAGCTCAAATTAAAGTCAATAAATATAAGGATTGGACAAGGGGGAGATCTGAGCAAAAAATTAGGATTGGATGAATCTAGAGTTTTAAACTGATAACAGCTTAAAAATAAGTGTTGTTTTTGACTCCATCATTGCTCTTCTACACTAACACTGTCTTCTATTGTTTAAGTTAAAGGCCCAGCTTCATACAACCAGCAGACAAAAATAGCCAAAGCAGGGCTGTAAACAGGATGCAAGACAGAGGTTTCAACTATGTGTACTTGAGAGTGTGTGTTTGTGTGTTTCTTACTCTCTCTGCCCCATCACTCGCCTCCTCTTTCTCTTGCTGTCACTTTGTGTCACACTACATTCATCATTTCACACACTCATTGAACTCACTCATCATAAGATAAAGTAGCCCCATTGGATTGTGTGTTAGAATTTGAATGTGTGTATGTGTGTACTTGTGTGTTTGACCTTCCTCTGTCCAACAGGATGAGCTGACCTCACACACACTCCTGACTGCAGCGTCAGCTGGAGGTGGCGCCTTAGCCTTCAGATTTTGAAAAAGTAAACTTCCACTCACGTTTATTTTTTAGGACTATGTCAAGAAACACATCACAAAGTATTTCCTTGACTGCAAAAACTGAAGATGAGAAAAAATGTACAGAACAGTCAGAAGGGAAGCCTGCTTGTGTGTTTCCTCTGTTTGTTTTTCATCACGCTGCTGACAGTCTTATCCGCAGTGATTTACAGAGAGAGCTGCTGTGGAATAAACTGCAGCTCTATTATCATATCTGACATGCAGACAAACAAATGAACAGAGCGTGCCCTCACAATGAAAGCTGAGACCAATCACTTATACACAAATGCAATAACTGAAACAATGCTGAAATGCCCACATCATTCACTTTCAGCTTAAATCAAAGTGTTTTTGAAAAGTGAAACAAACAAAAAACAATATGACAAATTTACAGTCCTGCTACAAAAAAGGAAGGATGGTAAATCTAAAATTATATATAAAGGTCCAAGGTAAGGTAGCAGCACAAAATATACTGTAGAAAGGGCCCCATCAGATCTTACAGAAATCAGAGAATCTGTCTCATAAACAAAGGAAAACTGTATTTACACTGACAGCTCTTTAAACTAACAGAGCTCTGTTAAAAGACAAATTTAAGGACATCCTCACTTTTCTCTACATGTCTGCTCTTATTTGTAGGAGTTATGCTCTTTGTTATGGCTTTGACCAAGACTATATCATCGCTGTTGGGCAAAAGCCTCCTGTCTTCATACTTTATGATTTTATTCTTTTTTCATGAAACAGTGCTACTGTCATCTCCCATGTTGCTATGATAGTTTTACAAAAATTTTGACCAAATAAAAGCACAAAAGATAATTTGTAGTTGGGATAGTACAATACTTGTTTATGATATAATAGAGTTCTTTTTCATTACCCGAAAAGTAGCAATTTTGGAAATAAATTTTTTGTTCCCGACAGGGAAAATATCCATCACCGATTTGGAAAAACTTGAATATTAAGCAAACAAAAGTAAACACACTTAAAAATAGATACAAATAAGTTTGAGCTACATTAAAATAAACCAGGGACAAATAAGTGTTTGCTAATCTGCAACAAAATTGGCAAAGAAGCTGAAATAATGAGTGGTTAGCTGCTTCTTAAAATGAGAAACAAAAAAAGAATGAACTGTCAGTAAACTATTGGTCTGCACGTTAATCATTAGTTAACCTAAGCTACCCTAGACAGGTAGATAGTAAGTACGTAATCAAATTTTGAAAGTTAACTTGAGCACTAAACCAACCCGATTCTGCCACGGCCTTATGTGACCAATGATCCTGCTGCTGCCATAATGTAAAAGCCACCCTCCTCCACCTCAGTCACCTCCAGTCATCTCATCATTGTCCAGTTAAGGCTCCACAGAAGTCTACACCTTATCTCCTCCTATAGCCCTCCCATCTTAGTGTCTAGAACCCACAGGGGAGGTATCTAATCCTGCTGACGGCCTCACTACCCCTTGAGTACATGGAGTGATCAAGATGGAGTCTAATCACCAAAGGCGCTCTGAAAACAAAAAACATTGAGCAACTAGAAAGCACTCGGAGAGTGCAAACCTCCGCCAAGGTAGGTTTCTTGTGGAGTTATATGAACAAATGCCGAAAATTGTCCTGTCTCGCAATGTTAAAGAATCCTGTAAAAAATTCCTGGATCCGGATGGTGATCCGGATCAGTCCCAAAATCTAATCATTGTTCCTTATCCCATTCCACACATTTCCTGAAAATTTCATCCAAATCCGTCCACAACTTTTCAAGTTATTTTGAACACAAACAAACAGACAAACAAACAAACCAACGCCGGCAAAAACATAACCTCCTTGGCGGAGGTAATTATTGCCCAAACATATAAAAAATAATACTTCACTTACATTTGAGTCTCCCTGATTGATATGACTTTGACAATAAAAACGAAAATGCTTAATATCACTCCTAGAAGTCAAAACAAGTTCACAGAGAACCCCAAAGGCTATTATTACCTCGGCCAAGGAGGTTATGTTTTCGCCAGGGTCTGTTGTGTTTATTTGTTTATTTGTTTATTAAGATCCCCATTAGCTGCAGCAGGACTACAGCTATTCTTCCTGGGGTCCAACAAAATTATATGTACAGCAAAATAGAAATAAAGAAAAACAAAACAACAACAAAACACCGGGCAAAGTGAGCTTACACTTTCTCACATTATATACGATTTACATCATAGAGCCTATAGTGCAATATGTTATACCAGATTTATCTTGTGTTATATGCCAATATCTTCTATCGTCTATACACAAATTGTCTTTATGTATACACACACATACATACACCTAATACACATATTTATGAATACACATACACATACATATGCATTCGTACTGTATTACAATATGCAAAAATTCCATATACATACACCATATGTTATTACCTTGTTATGATGTCTCATGCCATAACAATCATATATCATATCTGTATCGATATTATAATACCATGTGTGTTTGTTGTTTGTCTGTTAGCAAGATAACACAAAAACTACTGAATGGATTTACATGAAAATTATACCAGAGGTGTGGTTTGGTCCAAGGAAGAAGCCATTACATTTTGGTGGTGATCTGCACATTTGTCTGGATGCAAAAAAATCCCAAAATTTGCTAAAAAAAACCCATAACTCAGCATTGGGCTGTATTTTTAAAAAATCATATCTCTGACATCACTTGATGGATTTACTTCAAAGATTACACTATAATATATATAATATGACTCTATCATCAAGGTCAGTTTCATCTGGATCCGATCCAGATTGATGTCACAAAAAACATTGAAGTTTATAATGGCAAATCCCATTAATTTCTCCTCAGCTGCTGTGAGGGTTCCGGCCCCTTTACGTCATTATGGGAGTTGTAGTTTATTTGCAAACTCATGTCAATGTTCTTCAAGTCAATGTCACTACATTACCCTGCTTCCCTTACAATGCCAGCGGAGGACTTCTCCACATGGACAAACATGAGTGGAGACTCGGCCGTCATATCGGAGCACGTGGTGATCAAGAATTGTATCTTGGCGGAGGTCTGCGCTCTCTGAGTGCTGTTCTAGTTTGGCTAATAAGATGAGCGTAATTAGCGTGGCTTACATCCCAGGGTTTATATGGATACATCTGATAACCACGACCATAAAAATACAGAAACCAGCCTTTTCATGGTAGACTCTTGTGTAATTTTTTTAGTAAAAAATCTATTATTAAATCTTTGATCATGTAATTTAAGTCAGTTTATTCTTAAAAAGGGTTAATTGAAATGAGCAAACCCTGACAGAGTTAAACTGTCATATTAAAAAGTCTAACTTCCAAAACTTCATGAACAAGAGCATACCTTCACTGAAACCTGGAAGCACAGAACAAATAATGCATGATGTCCTCAGGAAATGTCAGAGAACAGCAACTTGATAAGGCAGCAACAAATCCTCTCTCAGCAAAACTTAAAAGTATAGACACAGTCATCTGGTAAAAGGGATCGTCTAAAAATAGTGTCACTTTTGAAGCTCCAGAGTGTATGTGCAGTAACTTTAGTTTTTTCTTTGTGAGTCAGAGAAAGAATATCAGGGGATAAGACTCACACAACATGGTTCAGCTGTCTAGTTCGGCGCTTTAATTGGAAATACAGCATGATGTGTTCGAACTTTTCAATTAAGTCAGTGAGTGAGTGCAGGTGTTGGAAAACAAAGTGGAACAAAAGTGAGAGGAACGTAAGGGCGAAGTATTTCTCAGCTCCTGACTTTCTCATGCTGTCACTAATCAGGTTGATTGCTTGGCTGATGGCAGTGTTTGTTGTTTATGTGCGGATGGAGAAACAACAAACACTCAAGTCTAATCTGTAGATGTGATATGAACAATCAGAATTAAAAGAACAAAACAAAATCTGAGTGCATAAGATGGATGTGGGCTGGAATAAAAGTGATTGAATCCATAAAAACAGTCAGTTCACTGCAGCTGTAATGACTAAAATGTCAATCAGCGTTTAGGTTGAGGAAACATAAAGTCAGTCATTCTTTAAGCTTTACAATGACAATGGCAGATGGTTTTGACTCATTAAACATAGTGAAACAAACAAACTAAAGGGACTTTAGTCAACCAAAGAAAAACTGTGTCAACCAAAACTACTGCTGCACACTGACCAATTGTTTGGTCACTGCAAAAAAAGAAAAAAAAGGTACACCTAACTGGCAGACAGACCTCCAGAATTCTGGCCGTATACAGCAACGTCTGCACATCTAGCCATAGTGCCTACATAAACAGCAATAAGAACCTGCATCTGATGGAAGTAGTCCAAATTATAGTTTCAGAGCACTTTTCACCAGCAGATAATGGTGACAGGCTATGAGGGATAATGTCTACTTTGCCTAGTACTGTCCGTAAGGGCATTTAAAATGGCCTTGTGCGCTTCATATTTGCTCAAAGTCTTGTAAGTATTCCCCAGAAACCATTTAAAAAGTAAATAAATAATATCCTTAACTGATAGCCGGTGTCCTTTGAGAATAGGAAACAATGTCATTTCTAACTGTCACTTCTTTTTAAAAGGTGAACATCAGAAGTCCCGCATTTTCTAAAACATTTGATTGGTCAGTGAAGGAGAGGTGATTTTAATAAACACAGCACTCTTTTACAGTAAAACTGCTTTTAACTGAGAGTGCCATGAGAGCACGGACAAAAATAAGCTTATGCTTTTAGTGTTTTGTTGAAAAATCTGCACTACATTGGTTCTGAATTGGGAAAAAACACTGCGAGAGCAGAAAACACCTGCTTTGGATAAAGGCCCTGAAAGCACAAACATAATTTAATAAATAAAGAAAATATCATGTACTGAAATAATCTAAATCAGCTCCCAACATAAAAAACCAAGCAGCTGCACTACAACAATAACAACAAAAAATCCTGTGAGTTTCAATAACAAAACTGTCAATTTTACTTATATTAATTCATTGGACCCTGAGTATAAATGGTAAATGGACTTGAGCTTATAGCACTTTTTTAGTGTCTTTGACTATTGAAAGCAGCTTTACACTGCAGCTCACATCTACCCATTTGCCCTCATATTCACTCACTGATGGTTGAAGTTTCTATGTATGTAGCCATTCAGTATCAGCAAACACCGTCACGCATCATGCCCATTTACACGCCACTGATGCAGCAGTTGGGACAATATGGGTATAAATGTTTTGCCCAAGGACACATCACCATGTCACAGCCGGAGCTGGGCTCAAACCTGCAATTTCCTGATTGAGTCGATACTAAAAGGTGACGTCGACCGACTGCCGGCTACTGATTGGTCAGAGAATGTCGTCACCGATGGGTCATGAGCGCGATGCCCAAAACAGGACTGCAGTACATACACTTTGTTCCTTTATGGCAATAACTTACTGCCATCACAATGTTAAACACAGGACTTTATCATTAAGAGCTAGCTAACAAGCTAGTGGTAGCTTCCATTAGCTTACCCCCATACGTCTTTTCTTTGCAGCCCTATTGCTTTTGTCCTCGGCTTCAAACTGTTGTATAGCTTCCAAAACTCTCCTGTACTTCTCAAGGGTATTTCTTCTCGCCGCCTGCAGCCTTCTTCTGCTTTCCTCTTTCATTCGGTTTTTAACAAAAAGCCACAGACCGAGCATCAAGTATTCTATTGCCTCCAAGTCCTCCACTGTTTTGATTGTTGTGTTGTGCTCAAAATGACATGAACACAGTGTCGCCCAGCTGTTTCACGGCGACCCCGCCCCCGCTTGGTAGGGAACCGGGCTGGTGGAAAGGCAGCACAATGCGAGTAGAGTAGAGCCGAGTAGAGTCGGGAACAGCCGAGCCGAGTAGAGTAGGGCAAATTGAAAAGGGCCATTAGACTGCACCACCAGCACCTCTAAACCTGTACTTTTTTCTTTATATATATGTATGAATAACTTATAAAAAGGATTCATGAATAGACAAAGGTTCGTTCACAAAGGAAGGATTGGGCCGTTCTGCTTTTGGTTAATCATAATCATTGTAGATTGAAACTTGTACAGATGGATCTGCCTGATCTCACACAATGCATCAGGATGATCCAGCTGCTGTGCAAAGCTAGGAGAAACATCCACTTCTTTCAGAACAACTTCTCCAAATGATCCAGTGAAAGCACCTTTAATCTTCAATTGCTCCCCCTGTTGTGTCAGTGGCATGTGAATAGGTACAAATGTGTCTGAATGATGCTTATACTGATGGACATGTCTGTTTCTTCAGGGCATGGATATGGTGTTAAAGGGTAAGTGTGTAAAATGCTTTGAGGAGTCAGATGACTAGAAAAGCATTACTCAAGATCAAAGTCTGCTCTAAAGCCAAAGCACCTCTTGTGGCTGATATTTGGAGGCTTTACAATCTTTAAAAAATAAATGTGAGTATTTTTCATGTCATTATCGTGTTGAATTTTAAAGCCAGTGTAAGAACATTTGCCATTTAAGTGGTACAAAGGGAAGGACTAAAGGTTTTCTCAAAGCTGTAGAGGTGTGAAAGGATAGGTAAACTTAACACTGTGTCTATAGTTCACTCACACTTTAACACCACATTGGGTGCGTGACAGATGACACATCCCACTCCTACCTTTCCGCATGGTCATAGAAATTAAATGTTACTTCTACATTTCAATACAATTACTCATGCACGCACACCCAGAAATACACCTACAGACACACGCTAGTCTGTGTGCTTCACCTGCCTCACCCTGCAGAGCCTGATCTGTGTATGGCTCCTCTCCTGCATACGCCACTGTGTCTGCTGATTAGCAGCCAAGCAAGGAAGCGGAGCAGGAGACAACACCAACGGCGCTCTGCTCCGACATGGACTGCATGTCTGGGGCTATTTCCAGCCGCTGCCTGTCCTCCGGATGCAGCCCAGAGCGAGAAGAAAGAAAGCAGAGGCTCCTGACTCCTATCTGCTCCTTGACTCTGGCTTGCGTCCACTGAGGCTCCGGAAAAAAGTCCTCCAGAGGTGTTTAAATCAACGAGGCCCCTTGAAGACAACAACCTGGTGGTGAACTCCAGAGCTTTGTTTGAGAATGGACAGTAAGGGATAGCCGTTTTTGATCAGATTGAACACAAAAGGCCATTAATGTTTCAGGATGTGGTGCACTGCTGCTGGAACAAGCTGACTCAGCATTTCTTCTTGCTAAACTATACAAGAGGGTGATCTTGATCTTTGCTATTGTTTGGCCAAGTTTAATATGCTTCTGCTCAGGCAACAGTCAGGGCAGCCAGGGGCATTTTGTCTCCAGGTTGTCTGTCTACATCCACCTTCACATAAAGGCCATAATTGTTAGCATTTTCTCCAAACTAAGCAAAATGAGAATGGCTAGGTGTTTTATAAAAATTATGTGCGGAAGCATATGATAATCATTAGACTCCATGACCCTGACCTTTGCCCTATTCATTTCTGAAGTTAAAGGTTGATGGTCATGGTCTTGAACCTTAACGGGAATGCCTTTTTCAAGAACTTTAATTCTGAACAAGGCTTAAATCGCCTACTCCAGCTCAGAACAGATTTAACAAAAGTTGATCAGATTTCAAAAGGTCAAGTGTCAAATGTCAAGACCATGGAGTCTCATGTTCATTCCTTCCTTTTGAAAGTGTAACTGGCAGAAAAATCAAGTTTAGAGTAATTTATGTTCTCAAGAAAATGCCAATATTTTAGGTCATAAGTCATAGGGTCTCATCTATAAGTCTTGTTTGTGAATGATATCTCAAGAATGTTACAAGGGAATTTCTGTTAATAACAACAACAATAATAATAATAATAATAACAATAATAATAATAATAATAATAATATATTTATATAGTACCTTTCAAAACAAATGTTTACAAAGTGCTTTAAGTGAGGCAGCAACTCAGGGAATATCAAATAAAAACAAGACACAGTTTAGGATGAACAGAGCAGATCACAAAAAATCAACAATAATACCAGAATACTAGAGCACAAACTTCCACTGTGGCATTTCCAACAATGTCTGATGAGTTATTGAAAGAGTGTAAAACTGCACTATCGAGCACCGATGAGAAATCTTTTTAAAAAAACTTCCTGGATCAGCATCCAAGCTCTGATAACTACTAAAATTGAATCACTTATTCTTTGTACCATGTCTAAAATTCCATGAAATTTTCATAAAAATCTGTTCATAAGTTCAAAAAGTTATAAATTCAAAAGTTGTATGGTTGAACAGAGCCAAAACAATTCAGAAGTAGTGTTTAAAACAATTTTAAAACGCTAAAAGAAGACATCACATCAGTGAATGTGGAACAAAGTCATTGACAACAGGAAAATTACTACAAAGAACCAAAAGTTTGTAAGAAACTGGACTATATATTGATTAGGAATTTAAAAAGAATGGGTGTAGGCCTATTAATTTGAAATTATATTATGTAAAAGCAAGTTTATAAAAGTGAGTTTTAAGAAGCAATTTAAAAGACATCACTGCTGCTTGCTTTATTTCCTCTGGCAGATTGACTCACGGATGATGGACTTCAGCAGTAAAGATCATTTGGCCTCATCTTCATCCCTTGCATGCAGACAAGTTTTCTCATTTATGCTTAAATTTTGTTCTTTTTTTCAACATATTAACACTGACCTCTCTGAAGGACAGACTCACTTGATTTTGAAAGGCATAGGGCAAAGGTCAGGGTCATGGAGTCTAATGGTTATCATATGCTTGTGCGCATAATTTTTATAAAACACCCAAAAGCATCTTTTTTTTTAGACCTTGCACAAATGTTTGTTCCAACTTAATGATGAACTGATTAAATTCTGGGGTTCAAGGGTCAAGGTCAATGAGCCTCATGTTGTTCCCTTTATAAAAAGACTTCTAGAAATCACACTAGTACAACAGTCCCTTTGCCCTTCTTTTGACAAATCACTGCACACTTAAATGTCTGGTTATTGTTAATGTTGCTGAGGAATAAGAATATTAGCTTCTGTTCAAGGTTTTCTTTTTAGCTCAGTTTTAACATTCACAAACTCAATCATAGCAATGTATGAAGTACGTGGTTATCACAATAGGTGTTTTCTTTTTGATTAATTTTTCCTCCTTATCCCTGTTTTCAAATTTTCTTAAAAAAGCAAACAGGTAAACTTCTAGTCTCTCATATCTCCCCAATACTCATGGCAGATTAAATCATGTCCTTTATGTCATTAAATCCCAAATGCCCATCAACCTTGCCAGAATCCACTTGTATTCCTTGGAGGTGTGTTTGCATGGCCACTGAGAGGCATGTCTGTAGGTGGCGTGTGTGAGGTTTCCATGTGGTATTTTTACCAGCAGTCAGGTTTAAATAGAGGACTAAGAGTCAGGGATAATCACAGGGGTCCTGACGTCTCTCAGTCTTAACCTCAAATCCAGAAATAGACTTCAGGAGATATAAGGTAAGCAAACACAAATGAAAGTGACCTGATATGAACCTAACAGCACCCAGGATTGGCCAATAACTACTCACTTTTTCTAAAGACGTCAGTCAGTATGTTTTTTGATGCTTGGAAATATGACATAGGTGTGACTAACATTCCACAACAAGAGTGAACTGATACTGTTATCACCATGACCAAGTGTCAGTAAGTCAGGATTCCAGCGGATTTAGGGTCAGACCCAAGATGCAACCTCTGATAAATTAGGTAAATGCAAAAATGCCAAATAAAGAAAGAAAGAAAGAAAGAAAGAAAGAAAGAAAGAAAGAAAGGAGATAAACTGCAGTTCCAGAAGTATCCACTGGTGGCTTGCTGCAAATATGAGTCAATACCCATTAAGTTCTGTCTAAGAAATTTTTTTATTAGCAGAAAAAAACATGTTTACAGCCTGGTAAAAGAATACAAAAAGTGTGGTATTGATAGCAGTGCACATTGGGATATTTGCAAAATTAAGGGTTCGGGGAAGATTGTTGACAAGTAAATGTAGAAACATGGGTCTACCTCTTTGGTCAAGGTTAAAACAGCTCTTCCAATTGGTGTCTGTCATTGATTGCCTTTAGGTGCCATTGATTGACATCCCTGCAAATGTGTCTTATCTTAGACATTAACATAGATATCTTCTAAGCCTTGACAGTCAAACCTTCTAAAAAATGAATAAATATTCATCAATTAAAGGTTTAAATGATGCAAGTTCATCAGCAACTATGGCAAAGGGTCTTGAGTCTATTGTTTTAAGTCCCCTGGCATCGCAATGCTTATAGATGAGTGTGACTGTTAAAAGGGTCATATGTTCAACTAAGAGTGCTTCAAGAGGAACAAACCTCCACCAAGGAATATTTTAACATAGTCATGCAAGTTCTCGTCACCCATCAACATATCTAAAACTGTTAACAAATCCTTGAAATCCTTTTGTCATGACAACATTTCTTGAAAATAAAATTATGGATGTCAGAGGTAGTCAGAAGAAATGCTAACCAAAAGGTTAAAGATTTGATCAACCAAGAAAACCAAAAAAATCCTTCCTGCACCCTGTCAAAATCCCTCATCTCACTCCTTGTCCACAACAACGCATGCGATGGAGGAAAAAGTTAAGATTGGGCATCTGTTGCTAGTCGGCAGCTAGGATACTCACGTATGATTTCATATTATAAGCTTGTTTTGTTGCAGACACTAACGCATTCAGTTAGGACAGTGTGAGAGTTCTTTTTTGCAATAAAACAAAAAAGAATTTTCATCAGGTATTTCATTAGTTTGAAGAAAATGGTCGCTGACAGCAGTTTTACTTCTTCCTTTGAATCTTCATAACCATCTCTGATTTTGTCAGAGGAGGTCAGGTTCATTTATGCACTAATTAAAAGACTGAGCGTGTGATTTTTCTTAAGTCTGTGTACATATGTGAATCAGTGTCTCATGATAAATGTCTCGTTTGCTTTCTTCTTAAAGACACAGAAGTATTTTCATATGAATTTCATGATTAATGCCTGCTGAGTGGTGTTTCACAGCATGTTCATACTTGAATGAACGACAATCATGTAGAAGAGAATTTCAAAACACCACTTCTGTTTTAGTTCAGCCACTGTTCTTTACAGATGACCAATTATTTCCATTCATGTTAACAATACAGCAAATCACCAAATGAGTTCAAATCATTTTGGAGCTTTAAGAGGATGGTACATGGGCTTCAGTACTTTTCTCTATGTAACCTCTGATTAACATTGCCCTTGTTCTCATAACCCCAATGTACCTTCGAATCTATGCTCGACCCATTTGACCCGACTGTAACCTCCGCTTGACTTCTTGTTCCTCTTTCATATTTCTGAACATTGGTAAGCGCTTAGCAACATACCAGGATGGAGGTTGACCCACTTTCCACAGGATTAAAAACAGGCCAACATATACTGTACCATGATGACTGAAAATATTTGTGAGAATTGTGAAGACTGTAACTTTATGTAACACAATGCAAGGTCACACGTTCTCATGAAGTAAAGGGGAAATTAGTGTCGCATAATTAAGTGCTGACACACAGCTAGTGGTTACATGCCATAGCCCTTTTTTGATGACGGTGGAAAATGATATTTAACCACTGAATGATGACTGCATTATTCAAAACAAGGTTATTCCTGGTTATTTCAGTCAAGAACAAGTTAAATGACAAGGTCTGTTTTGATGCCAAATTAATTTTGAGGTAGACAATATTGTTCTTGAATAAGTGGTTGTGCATTTCCAGGTCATAGTGCAACAACAGGCCTGATGATAGGAACAAAAACCACCAGGCTTTAGGTCCGGCAGGCAAAGGGCAGTGTGAGAGGAAACCAAACCAAATGAAAACTGAAACAGTTTTGCAACTTCCGGCCCAAACTCAACTTTATATGTGAAAGTGCCCTAAAACAGCATGTTCTGAGCAGGGGTCAAACGGAAGTCTCTAAAATCTTATATCTGAAAGAACTTTTAGGCAAGAAGCTTCAAAAATATGCCCAAGAAATGGACCATTTTAAATTTGATGAAACAGAGTAAAAACACAGTATGCTAGACTGATTTATGATTTTTATGATTTAAATTATTAAATGACCCATGTAATAAGCTGAGAAAAGTCTGTATCAGTCTTCATGTGCATTTTGTGCTAAAACATCACTGATCTCATTCTTTACTGACCTCACAGAAACTCTTGTCCACCAAGGAGATGATCGATATTAGCTCCACTTGCACAGTTCAACCACTAAAGACCATCACACTTTAAGTCAAAGAACTATCTGGCTGCTTATTTTTTCATGCTCTTCTTTACGAAGCCCCTAACTCCCACAGCTACACAGCTGTGGTCACATACATACATGTACAGACACATGTCCATGCTTCTTTATTTTGTCAGACCCTAACTGACCCTCTCCTAAATATAGCCTCATACAAATAAACACCATCTGTGACAAGAAAGCGTGTTTGATCCTCAAACAGCTTTTTTAAAGACAGTTAACCTGGCAGCGTTTGTTTCACATATCCATGGGAAATATTTTACATCCATCCGGACACATGTGTGTGTGCACTTGTGCGGTAGAGTGTTTTTATTTGTTACTGTCAGCGTATCATCTAATTAAAGGGGTTAACTTTAAAAAACGGTTTTTTCTTATTTTTGACCTGGACTGAAGTTGACTGAAGACAGTTGATGAAATGAAAGAAGAAAATAATCTTTGTAATTTCAAAGAGCCCACTTCATGCTTTTTTTTTTTAGTTTTATATTCCCTTTAGTGTTCACAAATGAGTATATGAGCCTCAGTTCATGCACAATATGGGCTCTTAAAGCCCTTTTTTTGCTGTATTCATTTTTAGGACACAAAGCTCACTGTGTAACTTTTTAATGGGACATGAGGGTAAAAAGAGAAAAAACTTGAAACCATATTCCTCAGCTTTAAATGACTTAATGACCTTTCATACTCTGATCACGTTTACTTTAAGTGTTGAACAGTGTCTAAACATGCTAGTTGAATACGATCATTTTATGAACAATGAATTAAACTCTCACATTTCAACCCCTGAACAAAACTTGAGCGTTGTTGACTCAAGAGGTAAATATTCTTTCATATTTCCAAAGGCAGTGGGAGTTTAGAGCAGTGTCTGCTGAGTTAAAGGGAAAGGTTAACAGTCTATGAAGGCTCTCTATGACCTGCTGCTTTAGAGATCTACAACACCTGGTAAGATGAAATGTTCACATGAAGGTAAATCCTGTGTTTAGAAAAAGCTCTATGGTTACTGTATGGTTGGACTTTTTTACATAATGATAGACAGTAACAGGTGAACTGTTTCACTTGATTATTGATCATAATTACACAGAGGTAACTATTCAAAACTTCTGGTTAC
This sequence comes from Cetoscarus ocellatus, assembly GCA_037902135.1. NCBI lineage: Eukaryota > Metazoa > Chordata > Actinopteri > Labriformes > Labridae > Cetoscarus > Cetoscarus ocellatus. The sequence continues at coordinate 561,948 of JBAMNC010000595.1, forward strand.
TGGAAAAATTGATAAATGTGTGATCTCCCTCTAGTTTTCTGCTTCCCTTTACTGACTTTTCTCTTCATGTATGTTTGTCTGAAAAGCACACTCTTTAATATAAATGATCAATCCATCCATCGTCTATTCCAGTGGTTCTCTTGCCGGGGCACACTCCTGTGCCTTGAAGCAAGTCTGAGTGGGTGTGCTTTGGCAATTTGTTCAACCATAAGCTACTACAACCAATTAATCTTTTTAGACGCATTAATTTTTGCAGCAACTGCAAATTCTGTAATTTTTCACAATCATACAACATTAAAAGGAACACCTTCTTTTGCATTGAACAGAACTAGAAGGGGAAGGATATTACACATTTTTTTTCTTTTAAAGACATATGATAACTCCTGATTTTGAGAAAAATAATGTTTTTCTGAAATTTTGAAAGTTGACCATGTTTTCTAATAAATTTTTGCTTTCTTTGAAAAGTAATTTATGAGTGATGCAGTTTATCATCCATTTTGATTAGACATTATTTTGAATAAACTTGCACAGACCCATAAGACACTGCAATTTACCTTATTTTATTTTATTCTATTGTTAAATTTTATTTTTATTGTCTGATGTTTAAATTAAATTAATGTGTTTATCTGTATTTCTCATTAAGATCATATACTCTTTATATTTTTACACTTAATCATTTTGGATTTTCTTTTAATTAATCTTTTTAACATGGCTTTAATGTATTTCAGCTTTTAATTACTGGCACAACACTGTACGTGAAGTGTTTAGTCTACAAACTTACCAATACACTCTAAACCAGTGAACTTATCTTAATGTGGTCTTCATGAGTCACAATTCCAGTTAAATAATGATTCACTTTCTTGAGAAAGTTTAAAAGTGGAAGAGAGATCACTGTTTTAAAGCACAGGTCACAAACAGGAAGTAACATAATAGTTTCTGTGGCCTGAATCTGATTAGTCAGACGGTGGATCAGTCCTGTGTGTGTTTGTTCATCTTACTAAAACCTTTGGTGCATCAACTGCTGCTTTATTTATGATTATTAACAATGAATACTGTGTGTTTTTTAAATGTTAAACTTGTCATGGAGTATTATCACAGGCATGGATACTTCTCTTTGACGTGACGTAATTGAAATATCTATTTTTTCCAACAATATGACATGACATATGTGTGTTTAGCCCACCTCTGAAAATGTATCTGTTTTACAAGACAAGTAATCCTTCTTTTATCTTAATCTGATCCAGTAATCAGCAAAACATGGCATTAACTGTCCGCTCTTACAGTGTCAATTCAGTGCTTCGTCTGTTATCGATACTTACGTAACATCAGGTCAAAACAACACAGAGCAGGCCTTTGTTTGGGCTTATAGAGAAGTTTCCCTCGCAGTAATTGTCTGAGGGGGATTTAATGGGGCTTCACTGTTTATCCTCAGGCCTTACACAGAACTGGTGCTGCTTTCAGGTGAAGATGGGTCATATAATGAGCATTGCATAATAGGAGATGTCTCAGTGGAAGTGAGGACCTTTCAATAATTGATTTGTCATTTCTTTCAGCAGCATGTGGTTGTTATTAGCACACAAAGCCAGCAACTACCTCTTTCACCCCTCGTCATAATACCATCAGACATCCTTATAATACATGCAACTGAGTGGATGATGAAACGAAAAATGAGCTATTCAGCCAAAAGGAACATTTCTGCAACCTTCTACGCAAAGTGACTAAAAAATAAGGAAAGACTGACTGACTATCTAAACATGCAGACATAGGGCTGAGCGATATGAATCAAAAATTTATATTTAAATTTTTCATTTAATCATGAGACATAACACACATTTTTATAACCACATGCAAATATTGGCATCACTAGAAAAAGCACCGTGAGAGGGCAGACTTCCACCAAGCAGCTCAGTCGTGCCGATCTACCATGCTATTGTTAGCCGCTGTGTTAGCAGAAGCCCTCCGCTAGCATTGCAAAGGAAGCTGGGAAATATAGTGACATCGGCTTGAAAAACGTTGATGTCAGTTTGCAAATAAACTAAAATTCCCATAATTATGTAAATGAATGGGATTTGCCATTATAACTTCAATGTTTTTTTGTGACGTCAATCTGGATCGGATCAGTACCAAAATGTAATGGCTTCTTCATTGGATCAAACCACACCTCCGGTAAAATTGTCATGTAAATCCATCCAGTAGTTTTGGCGTAATCTTGCTAACAGACAAACAAACAGACAGACCCTGGCGAAAATATAACCTCCTTGGCGGAGGCAATAAAAATACAACTTGACATAATTTGAGTAAAAATATGAATATGTAAGTTAAATGTACAGTATGTTTTTTGTAAATTAACTGATTCTTTGTTCAATTTTTATTTTTTTTTGTAGAAAACTAACATTTCCTCAGATGTTTCCTTAAGTTTTCAAAGACAGGGAAATTCTTACTTTATAGAAGACACAGGCCGGATATTTACTACCATTTGTTAATCATTGTAATAGTAATGTCTGAATGGCTGCTGGGCAAGTAAGCAGAACCTGCTTCTGCTGCCATTCTGTTCTGTGTTTTGCTCTGCTTACCTGTGATGGACCACCTTTAATCTCTGCCTGCTGTCGTTCTGTCACCCAAACTTCCTCCTGTAATCCCTGACCCCCCTAAATAAGTTCACAAGTTGAATGGATATCTGCTTTCCCCCATACACTCAGTGTTACTTCTACGTGACGTTTTCACTTAATGGAGTCCTCAATTTGAACAAAAGAAAGAAGTGAAGGCAAGTTGGGGTAATTGAGATACTACCTCTTGACTTATCAGCAGTTGTTTTGTTTTCTTGAGAGCCCCCTGACTGCCAAATATTGCACACTGTGCTTTTAATACCTGCTTGATACCATGATTAAACTGTATCTGTTGATTTCTTGTTTGCAGACAAACTCACACTGTCTAAATTGCATAAAAATAAAATTTTCTGTCAGGACAGCCTGTTCTATCAGAATATTCATGGTGTAAAGATGTCACAATTATGTGTTAAGTGCTGTATGAGCAAAGATACAAATAATAAAAAGACAAACAGGATTTGAAACTCACACACACATCGATGATGACCGAGCCTTTTCAGCTTTGATCAACTTTTTTTTTTTTCTTTCAAAAACAAGCCATTTTAGCCCGTCACTCTCGAAAAACCTCAAAACACATTTGAACTCTAAAATGGAAGCTGCACCCACATCATTCTGGGTCATTCACATGACATTCACATTAGATTATGAGCAAATGCATTGATAAGGTTTACCACTTAATGTGTTTTCTCTCTTGCGAGTTAAGTTGTTTTATGACTTTAACTCGGCATTTTTGATTCAGTTGGACCACATTGTACTGCAACTATGGATTAAGAACTTTAATAAAGACAACTTTGTTTTTACATTGTCATTTTTATTGTTGTATAATAAAAAAAGATCATTATCCTTATTATCATTGCTATTGCTAGCATTTTTATTATTGTTATTATTATTATTATTATTATCATTGTTGCTGTTATTGTTATATATACATATTTTAAATAATGCTAGAGTGTAATTTTAAGCCTTAATTTCAACATTTTTTTTTTTGTGCCGTGCTCACTGTGCATTCGTCTGCAAATCGCCCTCATTCTAGTTAATCAGCCAGTTTCCAAATCCTGTGCTGAAATCTGCCAGCAGCACCTCTCTGGTTTTCAGGAGATATGCTGAGTCTATTTTGAGCATAACACTCAAACTGTGAAGTTTAATGTCATCTGTCTATCACTACCAAAAATGCAACAGTATTAGGAGTCAGAGGTCATGACCATTTCATTATTAATGTTTATAAATTGGTTGTTTCTATATGATTAAATGACACTGAGTTTGATGAGCTAAGAGGATATGTCTCCACATAGAAGTAGGTCACTGTACCATTGAAACTGAGCTGTCTGCGGGTGCTGGAGCTACAAATAACAACAGTGTTCACTACTGTGCAGAAGATGCAGCTGCATGTAGCACTGTATTCAACAGGAGTTGAATACTAACTGTACAGTTAAAGCTCATATTCCAGTCAAACGTTGGGTAGAACAGCAGCAGGGCTTGTTAACAATCAAGCAGGCAAGTTTTATCATTTATTCCTTCAGTTGCTGGATTTAAAGAAATCCTGCTGCAACAATAACCCTCCCAACTTGATGACATTTACAAGTTTTTGAAGTTGCCCAAAACAACAGAAACACCAACTTCAAGGTAGATAAAACACAGCTGGAGGCTGTCTTATGAAAAAATGAAAGATAAAAATCACTTGTTGCTCTGCCTGTCTTAAATGCTAAGTTGGTTAGAAAATTAACACACAGAAGCAGAATGAACAGAAAGCATAAAGACAAAAACAGCACAGACAATATAGAAAACAACTTGAAGTCTCTAAAAGCACAAAACGGCTGAAACATACAGTACAATAACAGGCACATCTGGCCTGTGGCTAAACATATAATGGACATGAATTATGAGGGTTGTTACAGCAGGTGGTTAAGAAATATGATGAAGCAGAGCGGGCAGAAAAAGGTTTAATTTTAGTCCGAGCTTCCTGTTTCAGAGGACGAGATCTAATGAACTGTTTATGTAACTTTAGAGGAGGAGGCTGTCTTATGTATGCCAGTCACTCCATCTTCACAAACCACCTCAAAGCACATGCAGTGGGTCAGTTATGCAATGCCAGTACCTGCTACTCATTTTTGTTTATCTTTCATCACTTTATGTAAAACAAACGACTGAAGATGACACAGTCAAATAATGTGTGTGGTAATCTGTAAGTATCTTAAACTGACAATAATCCTCACACACCTCTTCTCAAGCTGTACTAACACATGAAATTAAAGGCTCTCACAATTTAAAGTAGAGCACAGACTAGCCTCTCGTGCATGGAACATAACACCATTGTCCTCTCTGATGCATTCATAATTAAAAAAGAAAATAATCTCGGTCACCATCAGTAAAGGAAGACAAGTCTGAAAGGAAATGGGCCCTATCATGTGCCTGCGATGAATTTGCACTACTGTCAGTGTCAAGAGTTTGTTCGTCTTAAAATACGTGGTGGTCAGATGCAAAGCTGGCATGTTCCTATCTTAAGGACACAGAAAAATGGATGAACCTTAAACCCCCTCAAACTGGATTTACAGACTAAAGTCTGTGGTGGAGGGTGTTTCTGTTCATTAGAAGACACAAAGGAAAGATGGACATACATCAGCAAGATCAAATCACATTCTCCACTGAGCTTAACATACAGTATGTATGAAGAGGATGCACAGGGTACACATACAGTACTCCAGAGTTTCATATTAAAGCATTTGTTCATACATTATCTGTTACCTGCTCCCCCAAACTTTCCAGTTTGCATGTATACACCGGAAAAAAAAGAAAAAAAAGTACACAACATCAAACATGCTCATGCAACAGGGAGTTGGATTTTTTTTTTTTACTTCAATATGAGTTAGGGTTGTCACAAAATAAGAGGCATCAAAAACAGTCTTTATCAAAAATGGCAATAATCATATTGAGCTAAAAATAGGCATATGTTAGTACCGTGTAACTATTTGGTTCTACTACTCAACTGTCCCGCCATGGAGACGTGCAGATAATAGCAGCACCACAGATGGACTTCCCCGACACAAACAGTAGTGTAGAAGGGCCAGACATGTTCACGCAAACACACTGAGCTGCACAACATCCACTCAATGCACTGTATGGCGCTGTGTGCGGTTACAATGTGTTCCCCACTCTGCAAGTTTGTCTATGACTAAAGCGACAAAAAGGAGTGTGCGCTTCACAGAGCATCAGTGTCCAACTAGCCCTGACATACACTATATGCTGGAACATATGAGTGTAGACTGGCTGGATCCAGGTCTGCAGCCATTTAATCTTTTTTTTTAACTGCTAAATAACAGCTTAAATGAGAGTTTATACCAATGTCTGACTTGTTTAAGTCAAAGGGATCTACTACAAATGCAAAATGTATTATCAGCAGGCCCCAAATCAAGGTGTTCCAGGTGCTTTTAGTCATCCACTTTGTGCCATCAAAACAGGACCACTAAAAAATGGGTAATGATTTCGGGTCATTTACATCTTCCAGTTTAATTTTCTATGTTTTGTCCCTGTTGCAAGGTAGAGTACTCTATCTGCAAGACTTCAAACAAGTTTTTTTCTTTAAGTATTCAAGCGCTATTACCAGACTAATACACGCATTTTGTCCAGATTGCACTTAAACCCTCAGGTCCCTGACCCAACCGTTTAAACACTACTCACATAACCATTAAAGCACAGAAAGAAAAAGTTAGATTTAATAATGTAAGAAACAAAAACATTACATTTTTTCAAATAAGGTGGAAAAAGACAGAATACATTCAACCGTCATGCAAACCGCCTTTAAAGTCCCTTTTGTATTGAGCTGTGGCTTCACAGCATTTTTTTTATCCATTAAAAGCCAATGCCTTGAGCACATGTTGCTCTTAATCGTTGAAAAAAACAAGGAGTGGAGGACAAGGCAGAGCAGACATTTTATCACCCTGTGTGGTATAAAACCTTATTTATTCTTCTTTTGACTGCCTCATTATGTTAGATGTAGTCACTGCAGTGGACTTTGAGAAGCCACCGGGGCCACACCTGCTATTCACAACATGCACTACACATACAAATGAAGTTGGCACATGCTGGCTGTGTCTGATGCAATCTGCTGAAATAACCTCAAATCATACCCTGTCTGCAACCAAAACAGGACAGGATACAGAAACAAAAGGTGAAAAAAACACAGCTTCAAAAAGTGGGTTCAGCGTTAATGATAGAGGCTTTTTAAGTGTCAGATGAAACCTTAAATAGCTGTGCCCTGCTGAGGAACAAGTGAGATTAAAAGTCTTTAAAGCTCTGTGACTGTAGATCTTATTTTGATAGCAAGTAGAAATTTTAGACTTTGTAGGTCCTAAAATTAGGAATGTATGAAATTATTTGAACAATACCAGTATTAGCAAATAATAGCTTTAAATGTGAAAAAATGGCATCTGAAAAGAAGCTAAGGTTGATGAAACAGTGATACTATGAAGCAGGACCTAAAGCTTCTAAGTTGCTTGCTTGGAGACTTAGAAAACAACAAGTGGAAAATACAGTTCAGAAAATTAGGGTCCCGATAACAAACAGAACAACTACTAAACCAGAGGAAATTCAGAATGCCTTTGAAAAATTCTATACACTACTATACACACAGCCAGATAAAGCAGGCAGACTCACAATTCATACATTTCTTAACTCATTAGACCTTCCTTCTATAGGTAAAACTCAAAATGATAAGCTAACCTGTGTAATCTCACAAAAGAAAATTGATTTTGCAATCTCAAATCTTAGCGCCAACAAATCTCCAGGCTGCGACGGATTCCCTTCAGAATGGTATCAGTGTATGAGAGTTATTGCTCCCTTTATTAAAGGCCTCTTTTAACTACACCTCCCACCTTCATGGAGCGAGGCATTTACTTCAGTCATACTAAAGGAAGGAAAAGACAAAATGGACTGTAAAGGGGAAAGACCAATCAACGTTTTAAACACTGATTATAAATGATATGCAGCCATATAACCTAAGAGATAAACACAGAAATGCACTCCCTGGTAGATGAGGACCAGGCAGGTTTCATAAGTAATAGGCAAACACATGATAACATAAGAAGAGCCCTTCATATTTTAAGTCATACTTCTAAAGAAACCTCAAGCACAGTCCTTCGCAGCCTTGATGCTGAGAAGGCATTTGATTCTGCTCTCAAACAGCAAGGATACAAGTTAATGGGTGCCCCTCAAATCAAATAATGCTACAAAGAGGATGTAGGCAAGGCTGCCCATAAGCCTATTGCTTTTCAGCCTTTTTATTAAACCACTTGCCCAAGCTTTCAGAGAGGAAACTGCCCTAGAGGGCATAACTATAGGAGGTGTTGAAAACGATGTACTTGTAACAATTAAAAACCCTGACTCCAGTATTCCATTACTTATGAATATCCTGGGAAAGTATGGGCAATACTCAGGTTATACTCTCAACATTCAAAAAAACCAAGTTCTGTTCTTTCATTTTGCTCCTGTAAAACAATTGATGGATAGACACCAACTCCACTGGCATCAACGGCAAATTAAATATTTGGGTGCCTTATTAACAATAAACCTTTCACAGCTATTTAAGGTGAATTATGAAAACATAAATAAGAGGATTTATGATGATCTGGATGGGTGGGGCCTGCTCCCCCTTGACCTCGGCAGCAGAATTTGGATAATTAAGATGAACATTCCCCCGAGATTGCTATATTTATTTACAGCCCTTCCAGTAGAAATTCCTGCAAAAACAATTCAGGGAATGGGATAAACATTTTTTAAGATTAATTTGGGATAATAAACATCCACCCGACAGCTGCTGGGGGAGAGGGTGGGTACGGCCGTGCCCCTTTTTAAAGATTATGATCTGTCGGCCCAGATGAGGCCCTTGGTGTGTTGGTGAAATCCGGTCTATGAAGCTAAATGGAAAGAAATTGAGCTGTCTTTAATGGACATCCCCATTCAGTCAGTTCTTGGCTGCCCTGATAGTCTTACTGAAGTGTACCAACTACAAAATCATTGTGCAAGTTTTGCTTAAAAATGTGGAAGGGTTTAAGAGGTTGAAGTTGCACAGAGAAATCAGAATTTTGAGTTGTACAGGGATGTATATCTTGAGAACATGACACAAATCAACATTATTATAATTAAAATTTGTTCTTGAGCTCTAAAGTTCAAGCAATTTGATATTTGATATTTGTAGGTTAATAACATGAGCTTTACATCAGTGCTGACTGAGTAAAATCATCTGGACCAATCTCTCATGTGGGTTCAGTAATAAGATGTTGACAGGCAATCATATTTTTGAGCCAGTGACACAAAAATAAGCCAGATACTGCAGATTTAACATTCTGAATAATCTCAAAAAGCACATTACCGCTAGTAGTTATTTATGTAAACACTGTTTTTATTGAGCATTAGCATGCATTCTTTACACAACTGAAGTGCTGCACTCGTCTCATGCAAGCATAGAAAGAAATTACCAAACTACTTTATCATAAGCATGCAGTATACTGGGATGGAACAAAGTTCTATTTTTAGGTTTCAGGAGACAATCAAGGTCGAAACCTTTCTTGGCAGGAGGCTTAAATAAGCTCAGATCACAATTTCCTATCAAAACAACTGGTGAGTGCTCTAACCGCACACGTATGTCCCATGATGGTGTTAAAGTGTCTTTGGCTTTTATGAGTGTGGTCACCTCTCTGCTCTGAGTTCAGCTGTTTGGTGGCCTTAAATCCAAAACACAGCTGCATGAAATCAACTCAGAGATAAACAGAGGAGACATACAGCGAGAAAAATAGCTGAGACATTGCAGGAAGTCTTAAAGCTGGCCAGATCTCTAATTTAGCACAACAGGGTTATACACATGGATTTATAAAAGACTTGTCTTGTTTCAAAATTCACTCTGCTGTCAACAAGTCTGAATCTTAGAGACCAGCAATGTCTGAATTAAAATCAAAACTGGGCCTTTCTAGGATTTTATTGATCTTCAAACTCCACCTCCACATGGCACATGATCTCATCTGTGTGAGATCTTATTACAGGCATGGGAGAATGCTCTCTTCTGATAACATGTCAATATCTGTGACTCAGTATCAATACATATGATAAAAGAATCTCAAAGCAGATGGTACAGAAATGCTGTTCTTAGACAAAGCCTGTCTTTGAGGCTAAAACACTGAATAACTCTCTTTCTTAAAAAAAAAAAAAAAATCTAGCTCTATTTCATTTGAACTTCACAATATGTCGCATCTCGTAGCAACTCCACTATCATTTCCACTCCACTGGTTTCAGACTTTTCAATCTGACAAACAGAATCATGACACCTCTGTCATAATGTGTTATTATTATGGGCATATAATGTGAATACATTTATCAGGATAATATTTAAGTCAGAAGATAACAAATAACCTTCATAGTACACCCAATTAACACCTAAGTAAAACTACTGTGACATATTCTATACAGGACTTTTGGGGACGGAAGTGCCTTATTTCACACAGATACTATCATAAAGGTCTTCACTATGCTGTGGAGGGATATTTTAAGAACATGTAGGCAGAAATGAAGGATAACAAGACCAAGATGAAGGCAAGAGTTTACAGATCCCAGTGCAGGAGGGAGCAATTTGTTTTCTTGTCATCATCTTTTCAGAAAACAGTGGCAAAGGTCAGCATTGTGCATGCACAGCAGGGTATTATATGTATACATATATATATATATATATATATATATATGTGTGTGTGTGTGTGTATTTCCTTCTTCAATTAACCTTCTGAAATTACTGTAGCACCAGTCCTTGTAGATTGGTTGGGGTGGGGGAACTCCTCGCTCGGCCCTCCATTGGTCCTTTGTAAAAACCACAGACATTACTTTTCTGTCAGCAGAAATAAACCATCGTTCGAACTCTGTCTGTCAGGATACCTTGTATCAGTGTTACATGTGCCCCATGCACATTGTTCATCCATTTCTCTGTCTTTATTGTATAAATAGAGAGGGGCCAACATTTTTTAATGCTTTTCCATTGGAGTCTACAAGCAGCATGTCCAAGAGGGCCGGATTTAGCGATAGGCCAATTGTAGGGTTCTGTGACCCTTTAGCCTAAAATCTGTCATTTTAACTCACATGATGTAAACTTGATTTAAAATGCTGTCTAGTAAACCTCATGATTTCTTTACAAAAACACAAGCATGTTCAGCTGCTATTATTTACCAGCCACCATAACTGGAAGGATGAGCTCCCCTCAATAAGTTTCTTGGTATGACTGTATGCCAATTATGAGCTCAGTATAATTTTTTCATCTCTTGTAATGTAGTTAAGTCCACACCAGAGTAGTAAGACAGCTCTAGTGTAAACAATTCCATCAAAAGCTTGAAATGATGAGTTAACAACACCTCGGGTATGCTTTAGGCTCAGAGTTTTGTCTTATTTGAGGGACAGTCTTGTTTGAGTTTGACTGGAATATTAAGTAAAATTTACACAATGCTATTTAAAAAAAAACTGTGCTTTTTCAACGGTGACATGTTAAAACAAGCTGAACTGAATAAATCTCCCTTATGTCAGCGCATAGGTTATGTTTGTTTTATGTATGTTTGTTTTTTCATGTTATTTTCTGTCTCTTTGATTTCTCACATCTTTATTTGTCAGAGTACATATTAATCTTTAAACTTACAGGTTCTCACAGTCTGACAAACCATCTCAAGCTTATCCTCTAAACTTTCTCAAGAACAGGGTGCAGATGAGGTTGAGGTTGATGAAAGCGTCCCTGCATGAGCGGGTCTCTGTCTAATGCAAACTGTCAGAAGTGTTCACAGGGAGAGCTGGAGAGTCGCACAGCATGGTGGTTAGTCTCACTTTGTCATTTTGGGGTTATTGAAATGTTTCCTGAGGCCATGCTCTGCTAAATACCACTGTTATGTAATTCATATAAGCACACACACCGACATTGACACTAGCAGACATATACTCAGTGTTCGGAGATAAACTTACAACAACAACATGCTAACATACTCGACTTGACTTACTTCACAAAAAGTCTGCAGGAGTGGAGACGATGTTTGGTTAAAAAGCCTTAATTTGTCTGATCTTTTTAAGCTCCTGGCTTGCTTGGTGTTAGGATGCTTCACTTAAACCAGGGATGGGCAATTTCTGTGAACTTGAGGGCCACATTAATGTTGTTTTTACTTTCAAAGTGAAAAATTATTGCAAGTTGAAGCAGGGGTTCAACAAACACAATGAAAAATAATTTGAATCTAACCAAAGAAGTAGAAGAGCTCCAAAGGCACAGACCTCTGCCAAAGCATTGTCAATTGATTGTAGAAAATTGACGTATCTTCCACTGTTAATAACTCCTTGAAAAAAATCTGGATCCACAGCCAGATTTGGATCCCCACCAAAAATCTAATCACTTCTTTCTTATGCAATTGTTACGGCCTCCATACCACTTGGAAAGTACCTGGCTCAAGATTTACCAAAGGAGACCAGAAACACATTAAAAAGGACGCCACACAGAGGACAAAGTTGTTTCTTCTCTTTATTGAAATTAAAATATTCAAATGAGAAACAAACTAAATGAAACAAAAGGGGCTGGAGTTGTCGGCAAAAATGAACAAAACAGGAGAAAACGATAAGGCCAACCCATAAGGGGCCGTCGCAAACACCTCTCCATATGCTGCCTGACCAAAAACTAACTAAACCAAGGAATAATCAAAACCGAGAAAACAGGACCACCGACAATCTCCAGCCCAAACTAAAACAACAAAACCCAGCAACCTAGTGCTGCTGAGGAACAAAAAGGGAAAAGGAGAAACAAAAATACCTGTGAATCCAGGAAACAGAGGAGTACAAAGAAACCTCCTGCTCCTCAGGTCTGTGTGTGTGCCAAAACCATTGCTCCTCTCTCAGCTCCTCCAAATCGCCCTCCCCTCCCTGAGCGCAGATTGCTCTCAGGTGTGCAGCAGAGGAGAGGAAGGAGAAGAACCAGGGAGAGACAGAGAGAGAAACAGGAGCAAGAGAGGAGAGGCACCTGGGAGTGAGGGAGACAGAGAGGAGCAAGAAAGGAGAGGCACCAGGGAGAGAGAGGGAGAGGAGCAGGGCCGCACGTAACAGCAATGACAAGCATTCTCTGAAAATGTCATCGAAATCTGCTCAAAAACATAACCTCCTTTATAGCTGTGAGTGTGTTTTATAAATTCCTCCAGTGTGTGATGGAAGTTTCTGACCCTTATCATCAGGCCCCCAAACCAACAGGAAAGTTATTTCAACTATATTGCCTTATTTGCCTTATTTGTCACAGCCTTACTGTATATTACTGTGACTGTATATTGCCTTATACAGTCACAGCCAGAAAGAATTCAGTACCAAGACAACTGCAGAGAATGTTTCATGAAAGAGAGGGAGGGTATGATTTAAGGGAACCATTAAACTTTAAAATACTGACATGTCGAACCACAATTAAAAAATTTTGTATAACACACTGCAGAGTGAAGCTGTGGAACGGACTGAGTGTGGACTTGAAACAATGTCCAACCATCAACCAATTTATAAACAAATACAAAGAAATGATCTGGGCCAAATACAGGGAAGAGGGGACATGAGGTTGTCAGTTGGGTGTATACAGGTGTTTGAGTATTGCCGGTGATGCGTATTTCTTGGGTAAGGAGATGTGTGTGTGTGTGTGTGTGTGTACATGTATGTATGCATATATAGAGATATGTAAGAACAGACGTAGTTAGGGATTAGTCCTATTTATTACGTATTATATTGGGTATTCTATTATAATGTAATATTATATGGTGTATGATATATATTATTAAACATAACAGAAGTTAATATAAATTGTATCTACAGTTTCATGATATGGAGTTGTATGCACTATTATATATAATATTCAATAAAGCTGCGATAGTGTGCTAATGGGGTACATAATTATAAGCTATACATAAAATTAGTATATATGCAACAATGTAGTAATAGTGTATATTTAGAGTCTTTATAATACTGTAATATTGTACTATAATGTTGTATATAGTACTAAGATATTTGCAATAATTTAATAAGTGTGTATGAAATATTTATAGTGCCTAGGTATAATATGCAAAGTGCCGTAATATACTGCTGTAGAATATAAGAATATTGTGGTAATATGGTTAAGTTATATAATATAATATAATATTTAATAGTTGTATATAATATTTGTTAGTTCATATATTTCAAAGTGATAATAGATGAATTGATGAATGAGACTAAAGGGGTAGGATTGAATACGTTTTTAACTTCTTCCTACTCCTTTTCGAGCATACTTAACTTTCTGGACTTTTGTTTCATTAGGCATCTTTGAGGATTTTGCTTTTTCGGTTTGCTTTGTTTTGTTTTTATTTATTCCTTTGCTTTTATTGATGTATGTATTTGTGTTTATGATCGAAATAAAGATTCAATCAATCAATCTGTAAAACAGGATCAGCAATAGATCAGCAGTGATTAGAGGTATAATGTCAAAACAATCTGTGGTAGACATCACAAACTGCTTCAGTATGAAACAATGGCATATACTTCAGGAGAAGACAGAGTTGACTGATCTCAACCATTTCAAGAAAAACACTAGGTTGATGTAGCCCGCTGTCACCATGGAAATAATAACTGTACCCACAAACTCTGGCTGTTTATGGTGTCAATAGATGCTGTTGTGCTACAAAACACTAACACAAACTATGATATATGAAAAGGCCATGAAAAATAACTCAACCATAAAAGGTGAATGTTGGAAGGTTAGTGTGTGATAACTGACAGATTGTTGGATGCGTAGGTTCTTCATCATTAGGAAAAGTGCACACAGTCTTGTTCCTCAACCTTTTTTCATTTTTATGCCTTTTTTGCACAAAATCAAATCTTTATGTTCATAGGTTTTGGTAGGTTGGTATCTGAATTCACAGTATTGTAAAAAAGGATTGTAAGAAGGCTGGTGGAGGGTTTGAATGGGTACTTCTGACCACTTCAGCCACCGGTGAGCTTTAAACAAGCAGAGTCTTCATCAATAAAAAGTACAGAATGAATTTATATTAAATCTAACTTCTCTACTTTGAAATAACTGTCCAACATTTTCTTGAAGGTGTTTGTGTGGGGTGTTTTTGTTTTATCTCGAGATGTCAAACCCCATCTTCAAATCCACAGCTCTCATACAACTAAAATTCAGCATTATCTCAGAAAGTGAGAGCAAATGTATTTAGAGCTCTGTGTAGCCCATTGAAAAATTTTTTGGCCCTAATCTGGAGAAAAAGTGCTGCAGTCTGTTTGATTGGCTGGTTTGCATCTGCTGTGACAAACAGAATGAGCTAGTAAATAAACAGGGCCAAATCCATGAAGTTTTTTATCACCCTGCTTCCACATACCTCAAGCTAAAGCCGTTTCTTTACACAGAAATAAACATCACATGCTCAGACACAAGCTGGCAGCTTTCCTATATAAAGAAAATTGTACTGTAGGGAGAACTATATAAACTCTCCTCCTGATATGACTAGTCATTTAATTCAAATTAAAGCAAAAGTAACTCCCTTAAAATCAAAGTCCAAAATGTGTCTGCTTTCTTGTTGTGATTTTAATTTACTGAGAGAATAACACCCTCTATGAACACTATGAATATTTTGCTCATGGATGCCAGGGCATAAACTGACATACCCGATTTACAGCTCAATAGGTCTTCAAGATATGTTTCACTGCTCCATCTGGATGACAGGCCAGGAAAAGTGTTAGGGGAGAGCAAATCAATTACATGAAGGTAACTGTCCAGTCATTCTGTTCATCACATTCATGATGGGGTCAGTCAGATTATCTAGTCAGCAGGTGCTACTGTGGAGGAGTAAAGTATTCAATGCAAGCTAATTTGTTACTCAAACTCTTGTAGAAGCCTGTCAGGAAAGGACCAAAAATAAACTTACCACTGAAAAATGTTTCCACAGTTCTAATAAACCTGCCACTAGAGCAGACATTATCTGTGCTAATCATTTCATATGCAGTCATTGTTTACAAGCTTGCAGTAGCTTCTCATTGTTGTCACACTCTTAGCTAACGCCTTTCTCCTCAGAGGACGCTGATTGGTCAGCGTCTCTGCAGACCGATCTCAATCATTCTAACTTGAAGCTATGCAAGATGGAGCTGCCTGCTTAGCCAGGGAAAGATCCAGCCAGTTGAAGTATGACTGACTATTTCCTCTTAAGAGAAATATCATTATCAAAATACTTTTCAGTGTTTCTTTTCATGTTATTCAGAGTGTCTAAAACTCTCAAAATAATCCAATAAGTCAACCTGGTTTATTGTTTTTGGTCTGTTTTGGGGTGCTTCCCTTCTGAATATCAGGTATGTGAACCCTGAGTTGTTCTTTTGCAGAGAACAAAATCAACCCAGTGACTGCAATATACAGGCAGACAGGTTACTTTATTGTGCTGCAGTGGCAATAGTAATACCACTACCAGGTAAAACTATGCAAACAACAGGTAGTAAAATATCAAAGTTGATAGATATCAAATGTGATTCTGTAGGTTTTAATTTTTGGAACTCAGGCACTGATTTAAAATAGCAGCACGATAACATGACACAAAATTTCATCAGTAGATTATCACAGGACTCAACAACATCAGGTGTTACAAAAACTTGATGTGGTTCCCAGTAGGACTGAGTGCTACATTGATTAAATCAATTAATTTTGGTTTTTTTTGAGTCAATTCACAATTTTTTTTTTCCTTGACTAATTCCATCATGAATGTTTCAGGCAGCTACTGACAATGTAAACAGAAGGAGAAGCTCAAGACTTTTTGTCTGCTTAGTTGCACTCTGTCGTACAGGAGACACATCGAGAGCATATATAGATCTACAAAGCAGAATGTGGGCTTTTTAACTTATATTTGTATGTGGTATCAGATCATCTGTTAAAATGTTCAGCTGACATTTGACTTCCTTGCTGGTTCAACTTAACCTGCTGTTCATTTTGTTGGTAGATTAGCTTAATAACAGCATCCCAAAGTCAAAAAAGTGTAAAATTACGGGAAAATATCTAATTTACTTAAAAAAAAGTGTGTCAACAAAAAGTCAAAGGGTTGAGACAATTCAAGAGAAAAAAGACAAAAATGCCATAAATAAGTTGAAATCTGGGAACAAATACCTTGACCAAAGCTGTTTTTCTATGTCAATTCTGACACTGACATTATCAAGTTGAATTTCAGTGCATAATAAAAATAGCAGATCTTTGTCATCTTATAATTTCATCTCATGCCCGACCATGTTATTCTCCAACATGTTTAAGAGGCCTTGAAGCATTTGACTTTGACTTTTCTTTGCTGCCTAGCTTTTTTGGTAGTTATGGTAAAGGTATAACTGCTTCCCTTAAGCAGAACAGTACAAGTTTATATGTTTTTGACAAAACATTAAAAACATTCATTTTTTAAGTTGTATGTTGGGTTTTAATGAATTCAAGACATACAGGAATATATGTTCTATATTCAGTATATTAATAGTTTTAATGCATTAAACTACAGTACCTATGTGCAGCAAAGATAAAGGGATAAATATATTATTTTTGTTAGTTTTTGTTAACACATCATGGTACCCCTGAATAAGTCTAGTCCCCATCTGTGCTACCCAAGTAAAAAGTCTGGCTCCATCCCCAGAACAGTTTAACTTTCCCCAATATAAACAGACATGATTTGTAGAAGCATGAATGAGTTCCTAATAAGATTATATATCCCTTGAAAGTAGTATTATTAAAAATCTATCAGTTTTCAAGAGCTGTGTTGGAGCACGTGTCAGACAGACTATATTAACCTCCTGGCCTATTTAAAGCTCCTGATGAGTTTTCTATTGATTGGTTCGCTTCCTGCTCAGTCCAAAACGTGACCAAGAAAATATTGTTGTGCAAACAACCTTAACCCCTGAAAAGATGGCAAAAACAGGGAACAAACAGCAAAGCTCAATATAGAAAACAACCTGTGTGTAATTTTTATTAATGGACTGCCTGACTTTAACTTACACATGCAAAATATGGAAGTAAACTCTCTTTATAGGTAGTATGTTGTAAACAGGGCCAAAAACTCTGACTGTTACAGTATGAGGCCACATAATAGGTTATATAGGTTAGTCAAACAAAAAGTATGAGTTGATTGGCTAAGTTTGGCATGTTTGCTCTCAAACAGTAACCACGTTCCCCTTCTGCTTTATGACCTCTCAATCAAAAATGACGTTGAAGGAAGGACACGAGACTGCCCTGCTTTAAATATCTAAAACTTTACTGACATTGAAAATATTAGAGCCCCCAGACATGAGCAAAATTAAAGATTAATTTGACACTATCTATTTCTGTAGTATATCATGAGCAAAGATTTGATCAAAATAGCACACAAAACACTTGGAGGCCTTTTAACACTGAAGAGTCCACAGAGTCATGCACTGTCAGGCAGGAGGAACAGATGATGGTTGTGGGCTATCCTAGACTGATAAAATGGAAAGAAATGTAGGTTGCACATGTTCCTGTGTGAGCCAGGGCTAAGTTAGGTTATACTCGTTAAGTAAGCTTACTTCTCAATGGGCTGTAAGCGGTCAATTTTAAACAGTGTGACAGGCAGTAATATCAGCCTAGGGCAGTCACAGTTTGATCATTTAAACAATTCTTTTGTCTCAGAGGTAGAGGTCTGTTTGGTTCACCTCTCTACTTTAAACTACCACACATGGAGTTTCCCATGGAAGTGTATGACAGCACTGATCTACTATGTGCTCTTCTCTGGGTTTTCTCTCCCAGATGGGTCTCAGTGGAATCAGAATTTGGGCTTAGTCCCTCAATTAATTGTGCGTCCAACTAAAAAAAACAAAAAACAAAACTTGCCTTTATCTTAACAAAACATAAATAAGAAAGGTTAAAACCTGCATGTGTAAGCCATGTGCTGTATCTTAATGGTTTTAGACGGATAACTTAACAGCCAGCACTAGAGACACAAGTCACTTCAAACAATTCCCTATATTTCTTATCAATACAGGTCCAAAATCCTGGTCAAATACTATGTCTTACCTGCAATGCCGCTGCCCTTCACTTGTAACAACTGAAACTCTGCTTCATGGCTGCTGCCTTAACGCCACATGTCCTAAAACCTTAACGCAACATAGGATATTGAATCAGTGCTGTGTAACAACTTGTAGAACTGGTAACATCTTCCTATCTTCAATTTTAAAGATTTTTTTTTATAAATCAGTGCTGTTGATCATCTTTAACATTGGTGAGTGGGTTTTATACATTTCTAACAGCGTAAAAGTACAGAAAAATAATTTGTAATAGGACAATACAATATTCATTCATTCAGAAGTAAAAAGTTTCTTTCATTTCCTGAAAAGCAGCAATTTTTGATATGGGAGCGTTGTCCCCGACATCGACTCATTCAAACAAAGAAGTGAGTAACCAAGAAATACAGATGTTTAACTGAAAGTGAAAACAAAGGCAAGTGATTCTAGCACTGCTAACAGTAGCCAAAATCAGTTGGCAAACCAATTTCATATTAACCCCATGGTCCTGTGATATCTAAGACTTGTTTATTAACCTGAGAATAGGGTGACACAGGTAGTTCGTGTGCAGCACAGCAAGAAGGCTGCTGGTTTGAACGACGTCTCGGTAGCCTTTCTGTGTGGAGGTCGCATGTCCTCCTTGTGCATGTGTGGTTTCTCTTTGGGCACTCTGGCTTCCTCCCACAGACCAAAAACATGCTTGTTGATAGGTTAATTGGTGACACTAAATTGCCTTTAGATATGAGTATGAGCATAAATGGTTGTCTGTCTCTCTATGTGGCCTTGTGATCAGCAGGTGACCACCCACCTCTTGCCCAATGCCAGCTGGGATAAACTCAAGCCCCCTACAACTCCAAAAGGGATAAGTGGTATAAGTAATGAAGAGATGGATGTAAGTTTAGAAGAGTCAAGAAAACAAGACTTTTATTTGCAGTAAGCTGAATTTGAAATGAACTGCATGGCAACATTACTTGTTCTAAATAAGTTTAGCTTTTACCAAAATATGATGTCAAGACACTGGTCAACAATGATTCGTTAGACTCAATTCTTGGTGTTCGCTTTGTTTTGCTGTATGGCCCCCCAACATCACTTTTACTCATACACAATTATCAGTATTTATTTGCACTAATTGCTACCATCTCTGAAATAAAGCTTGTTTCTTGCTGTAACATAAATGGCACAGACCAAGAGCCGCTGACAATATGGCATCAGTGTCTTCCATTGTAGTTAGGTTGGATGTTGAGCTAACCTGTAAAGTACCTGTCACCAAAACTCAGAGTAAAAGCAAGTTTTGCCAATATCACATATGGAGATACACCATTATTTCAGTCTGGAGGGGGACATTGGGCTAAAAATCAGCCTAATTACCTTGTAATGCACATCCCTCTTCAACCATTTTATCACATGGATCATAATCACAAGAAACTCATGCTTAATGAACATGATGATCTAAATATGTGTTGATTCAGTGAGGTCTCTGCTTGCTCGAGCCTCACCATTTAAATTTAGATTTCTGTTGTTATGATCAAATACAGAGAAACGACAGAAATCATTTGACATTAAAATTAGATGATAACCCCTTGCACCTTCGTTTCAATCACATAGTTTGAGCCATGACGGAGTCACTCTGTGTTCCCGTTTCCTATTTTGGATGTGAATCAGAGCACCTAATCCATCAAACACAGAGAAGGAACCTTGCTGCACGTTTGTGTCATTACGCTCTGAGTGCTGCGGAAGAAATCATTTATTAGTCCAATAAATACATGACTCTGGTCTATATTTACTTCTGCAAAGACAGGTGCTGGTTTGGGGTCTTATTCAGAATCTTGTATCAAAAGCCAAGTTTGTCGCAACACCACCTTCTCCCCTGTGCGCTCCATGCACGTGATATTTAAGAATAAGAGAGAGACGAGGATTGAAAAGGGCAGCATGTCCTTTCCATGGGAAACACACACTCACACTCACAAACGCACACACTGTCATATATTGTGCATGTGCCACCAGTCAGAACATCACATGATAAGTGCCAAAAGATTTTTCCCATTGACACAAGGCATTACACACTGTAATGTGTTTTATCTACAAAGCGTGACGAAATATGCAAGAAAACGTGACAAAGTGGAGGGAAATGTGCAATGATGTGGACTAAATGTGATCACTGCTCGTAAGAGTTCCCCTAAGGAGCGAAACTGGATGAAGTGTGCTTCTCAATTACAGAAATGCAACGATGTGCCAATGAGAAACTGAGCTTAAGTGCTCTCCTGTGTGCTCATTCTAGCTGCTCAAAAGTGGTGTTGTGACCTCTGACATTTCTGTTCAAGAAATAATATAAGGCCTGGCATACACATAAAAAGTTTTTAAATCCAGGGCCTCTGCTCTCCCAGCTTGCAATCTTGCGTAGTCAAATGCGAATTCAGTGTAAACAAATATGGTGGACAACGTGAGGAGGAAATGAAGCTATATGCGCAAGCTGTTATCTTCCTATGACATCCTTGGCGGTTGTGTTTTGGCCGTCTCTCTTCATCAATTTGTTATATGTAATTGTAAATATTACGTAATTATTGCATTGTTTGTTGGCTTTCAAAATAGCATTACTTTTGTTTTTATTAATTAGGAGCTGACTGTCAGATGGATTGCATCGCTATGCGCCCACCTACTGTGAGTCTCATGTGCTGTATGTTGGCATGCACTGGCTCACCAGCACAAGGATGAATCAGCATGTTTATACGCCAACCCTCTCATTGTCTTGTGCAGAAAGAGGTATTAGATGCATCTTTGTGCTGAAGAAAACTTGATGAAGTGCCCCCTTGGATAGTCATCCATTAAAAACATTCATTCTAAACCACTATCCAGGTTTCCCATACTGTCCTTGCAATAACTTCCTTATGTTTAAAGCTAGACAGTCAGCTAACAAGTGTGAATCCTCCAAGAAGTACAAGGAGTAACTTTCCTTAGTCATTAAAGTATTACTTTCTTTTCTGGAAAACTGTTAAAAAAAAAGCACACATAATACAATTTGTCAAAAATAACAAAGACAAAAAATAAGGTACAATAAGGGAAAAAAATCCAAGTAGGGATACACAATATTATTAGAACTATATCGGAGTCTGCAGATATTGGCATAAAAATTTAAATATCGGTGTTGGCCAACACTGAAATTCTTGCCAATATTTACAGTGGATAAATATCAGCCATAAATTGGCTATAATATCATTGAAATACACAAATGTACCATAATGCTTCACCTTATCATCACTGCATAGCTACATTTTAAAATCAAGTTTTATGTTAAATAGTTACGTAGAGTTAATTATAGTTTTTTCTTTTATTACACCTTTTTCCTTACAAAAGGAAAGCAGCAAGACAGTTCTGCTAAAGTGAAGACATGATATTGATGAAAAATTTCAAGTTAGTATTGGCAATAAGGAGTTCATAGACATATGTTGAATATCAGCAATATTGAATATCATGCATCCCCATTTTTAAGCTCAAAATGCTTAGTCATGATGCTAGCTCACAGCACTGCTAGCTTTCGGCCTCATTAGCTGTGATACAGCTTAGCTCCTAAAATGACCGAATCAAATCAAATAAAACTGTGTACCTATGCCTATAACAGAGAAACTCATCATAAACAAAAACATCATACGTATGGACCAGTAGTGTCCAAGGCAAGATGTGGAAGATAATTTCGCAGGGGAATGAAGCAGTGGCTGTTTGTACTCAACAGCAATGTGACAGCAACTCTTCAAATGCTCTCACTTCTCTCTTTCAAACAGGACGGGGCAATTTGAAAGTAAAATTTAACATGTACTTCACAGAGGACAGGATGTTTCCCTTCCAGTGGAGGAAATGTTTGAGGTAGTATTATGATACTTAATACGGTGGAGAAATGTCATGGCTACCTTCAAGTATCCTCTCTCGGTGGAGAAAGTGCCTTCATGTACCATCTCAGGTCTTTAAAAAGGACCAGGAAAAACAAAGCCGTTTGAAAATTTGTGCCATAAAGCTTAAATTAATTGAGGAAAGTACTAATGATGTCCTCTTGTCTTCACTACTGGGAAGAAATGCCCAAGAGGTGCCACTTAATTTTTTTTTCATCGGAGAAAGTGTGATGACGTACCATCAGGGCCTGGATTGACTGCAGAAAATGTTTTGATACCTATTTAATCACTTTCAGCACAGAAAATTATTAGTTTCCTGCTAACTTACTGTAGGATGAAGAAAATGTTCAAAGATGTGCACTTTTGTGTGCATGTATCGGATAAAACTGAAAATAGAGTCATTTGATTATTATTCATCTGAGAAAACATTATCAACTGCCCTCTAATTTCTTCTTCCAGAGGGGACAGTGCACCGATTTACAGTCCAGGCTTTCATCATTGAGTAGAAAACATTTTGACGACCCTTTAGTGTTACTGTCAAAAGAGGTGCCCTCTAGCTCACTTTCTTAAAAGGAAAAGTAATGAAGTGCCTTCTTTGGTTACATTCATATGGGAAAATGTGATGGCCCACCCTCGAGGATATACAAAGTGGGGAACTCCATGTTGGTTTTCGAGTGAATGAAGAGGACTATTTCAAAATTTTAGAGAAAAGATCATAGTTTGCCCTTCACATTTCTCTTTTACTGGAGAAAACTGATCTAGTGAGTTGTAATATCACTATCAATAGAAATATCAAAAATTTGATACAGCAACACTTAGTCTACCCTGGATGTAAGAGGATGTGTTGTCTGACTGTACAATTTCAATCTGAGAATACAATAAAATGATTCCAGCCAGGGGTAACGTGGTAGATTTTTCCCTCATGATTATAATGGCCAAAAAATATCACAATAACAATATTATGGTGATACATAGAGAAAACTAGAAAAACCTAAATCCTTATAGTCGACTTAATCTGCAGCCTTATTTTTGTTCCTGCTTTGGCAAAACACTTGTAAAAGATGCTCAGGGAGGTGGAGAGACTTCAAGAAAAACTATATGAAAAATATAAATAGCAATAATAATAATAATAATAATAATAATAATATAAAAAAATGATTAAACAATAATGAAAATGCAACCAAATGATAGTTTGGAGTGATATTAAATTAATATCATATTGTAGTGTTTTTTCATGTAATAATTTGTTAATTTATTTATTTTACTTGTTCCCTGAACAGTAATGGCATTATATCCATCCATCATCTATACTGCTTATCCCAGGTGACACTGGGTGAGAGATGTGGTATACCCTGAAGCAGTCACCAGCCAATCCCAGGGCCACATAGAGAGAATTAGATCATATATTTAAAAATGCATTTTAAAGAGCTTCTACCATTTCTTGCCCCCCAAAACAAGCCCATGAACTCACAAAATCCATGCAAAAAATCACGGAGATGGTTTAATTATTGTCTGATCTCACTGACGGTGTGTTGTCTCTGTAACTGATTTAGTGGTTCCTGCCAAGCAGGTACAGGAATCTCAGTTTCCTGTTTCTTGCTGTTCAAATCCTATCAAAATAAAATCATTCGCTGATAATTTCAAAAAACATTTTTAGTGTGAACATCTTTTCACATCCCTTTTATATAAATGACAGAGCTTTACATACCATAATCAACTTTGTGTTTGCAGAACTTTAGCATTTTAAGCAGCTTTGTTGACCCCACTCTGCAGCCCTGGATCAGCCAGTTTATGTCGATATATTCCAGAACATAGTCTGTGTCAGAACTTTACATGGACAATAATATTCTGCACACTTGAAATGAACACACTTACTGTTGCTTTCATTAACAGATATCTAACTCAGAGGAGGGAACAGGTCCCAAACACATACAGCGTTGCTCATTGTGTTTGCTCCACTCTGCTGTTTGTGTCAGAGAAATCCCTCTGCTGCACTGCTGTTATTGGCCCTGCACAATGTTTGGGAAGTTTAAGTGTTCCCCAGTTATGAAACGAAGAGTCACACTGTAAATGAAGACAGTTATTGTCACTACTGTTATATTACAGCCTTAATTCCAACTATATAGGTGAATGATTATCAGTGCAGTGGAAAACAGTTGTTCCAACAGACATATAAGAATTTTGTCTTTAATGAAAATGCTTTCTAATGCTGTTAGAAAGGTGGGTTTGATCTCATCCAGGGCAGGGGGACATTGTAGTTTAGATATCATATACCTGAATTATGTCTGATACACTTTTGTTAACAGCCAGCTAAAGAACATGATTTTAACCAGCTATAACCTGATGAGGCTATCCTGTAGAAGAGCAGCCTACCTCATTTCTGCTGCTTAGATTTGATTTCCTGAATGAGGAAACAGTAAAAGCTCGACTCAAAATTCAGGAAACCACACGTTTCACCAACAAGGAATGTGCAAGAAACTTCCTGTACAATTTAGATGGCCATGTTGTGCTGCACAGATCTGGGAAACACTGAAATATACATTCATATAGCCAGAACCACCTGTGTTCCTCTGAAATAATAAGAATACTGTTTATGCTCACCGGCCACAAGCTGAGGGGGAGCGATCCCAGGGTGCTGAGTGAGAACAACAGCAACAGAGAGAGGAAACATCTGCCAAGAGGGTCAGCAGCACATGGTGGTATTTCCGCACATGGAGGACTCATAAAATCTTTATTCTTAAGGATTGAACATTCAGTGGAGTTAATCCATAATCTATTTATCTCTCCTCAGGAGTCCTAAGTGACCCCATGTATTTCATACTGTTTTTACGGTCTGGGTCGTTTTGTTTTATTTTCCTTTTGTCAGCAGTTATTTAATGATTTCCCATCAACGACACAAAACAAGACAAAAAATGTAGCTACTGCACATATTGTTCAGCTGGTGGCGAAAATTCTTAAAGACAAAAAAAAAAAAGGCTAAAAAAAAAACAAGACTAAAAGATTATGAAAGCAGCTGCTTCCTTCATTACTAAAGGAGGCAACAATGTATGCTTAACCTGAACAGAAATGCAGATTGGTCAGCCAAGGGTCACCTATCATTTCTGGTGGATTTAACTGAGCACTTATCTAAATGCCCATTTTTCCAAAATTACACCCTGGGTGGTAGATTGTAGCGTTAAAAATATAAAACCAATACAGATGTTCAAAAACTGCAGTTCCTCAAGTGTCCTCTTGAAGCTGGCAGCAAAAGTCAAGCAAAAGTCTAACCCTAAACCGAACTCATGGGTATGTAAAAATCTGACAGCAGGGGGCTCTCAACCAAAAGAAAAAAAAAATGTTTTTTTTTTTAATTTAATTGAAGACTGTTCATTTAAAACTGCAATTCATGAGTTTTCTTTTTCACTGACAAATTCCCCATGGTAAGGGAAAAAATCTTTAAAAAGTGGATATCCTGGTTCATGTTTTAAGTTAATAGGTGAGTATTCTGTGATTGCTCATGGTATAAATCAGAAGTCCAATTGCAGGAGATTTTTGCCACATCTTGTGAAAATTTTAGCCACAAAACAGAATTGTGGTTTGGTGATTAGACCTCAAGTTGAATAGAAAAGTTAACCAGGTAAGGTCTCCCTGCCGTCACAACTCTCTCTCTCCGTATATATCAACCCAATAATGAGCTTCTATTGAAAGTTTTGGGAGAACAACAGTAAATCTCCCCACGATGCAACAATGCTAAGTAACTTTCTAGAGACTATTCTTTTTTTCATTAGGGCTGTGGAATATCACTAAAGAAGTCAAAGTTTGAAAAGAATCAAAGTAGAAAGTCAATGATTTTCAATCAAAGGAGGCATTTAGAAACAGTCTGTAGTATTTTTTACACATATATTTGGGTACCCAGAGAATCATCTCATGCCAAACTAGTCACTGGTTTATGGTCAACTGGTATCTGAAATCATGAGATCTGATGGTCTGTTCAGAATCTAGTCTCATTGTGTCATTATAGTGAGCCATTATTAAATTACCCTCCCCTCACCTGGTAACTCCACCCATAGATTTACATCTACAGCCATGAAACCACATAGAAGTACTCATGTTAGTACACCGACATGAAAAGAAGGGTCTCAGCCAGAAGAGTCTCATTTGTGTTTAAAGAGACAAACCAAACATAGTTCTAGTTAGAGTCAAATATCTCCTCCAGTTAATGATGTAAATGACACAGATTTTTTTCATTTAGACCACAAGAGTTGGCAAAGGGAATGACATGTTTTTTTTAATATGTGTTTCTTATAGTATAACATACTAACCTTGTGTGAATGGATGTATGAATCTTTTAAGCCTAGGGATGGCTTTGAATATGTCTGTTTCTTCTTGTAAACAGGTGAAAAAAGAAGAAAATGTTGCTAGGTGCCTACCATTACAGATAGTCAGGTGATTTGCGAGAATAAATAATAACAGTGACACATATTTTTTTGCCTTGACATTTCTGCAATCATTTTTCCATCAGGTTGATGAATGTCATAAGAGTCATCTCAGATGTAGGTCAGTGCTGAAAATGGATTTATTTGTTTGGTCTCTATAGTAGCTGTCTAAAAATCTAATTTATCTTCTAACCCAGTTACAATACTCTTTCAGGGTTATGCATCATTTGCTTTAAATATCAAATGGCCTAAGGAGGCCTTGACATGACACATGTAAAAGGGTCAAGCTTAAAACACCGATGGTCTTGTATATGAATATCAGAATAAATTACATCAAAGTCATCCTGTTTACTGGAGCACCTATAAAAAAAGACATCATCAAACTAAACAGAAAAAGGAACCAAAAAAAGTCTTTACTTTCTCTAATTTTAACATCTGTGAGTGTTTTGTTTGTGTGTTGTCCAAGCAACAATTGAAGCAACTGGAGGTGCACTTGTGTTTATACAGGAGGACATCGAAGACCTTTTCCCCTCGATTTGTACACATCCTCCATCCCTCCCACCGGTGTCCTACATACCGTGTCCATTCAGTGAAGTGGCGTCACACGTGAGTCCAGCGTCATGTCACACCTACATGCTCTGTCTCTGCAGATGCTGTGAAAAAAACATGTTTGTCCTTTAGTTGTTGAGAGGTTTTCATTCTTACATTTCTCACCTTCTAACATGAATGAAATGTGAAAAAGTAGGACAGCCAAGGAACTGAAAAGAAACGATTGAGAAGCCTTGAATTGAAGCAGCATCACAGACTCAGATCAATAAAAACAAGAGGAGACAAAATATGTAAGTGCAGTGAGGACATACTGTGAACAATTGCCATTTTGACATTTGTGCAAACATTGAAGAAAATCTGCCAAAGCAGACCTGAGATATCATTCTAAAGCAAGGAGTCAACATGAGATACAATAATCTTGACCTTTATAAAGAAAGTACAATCTGTTCACTCTTGGGTCAGAGTGGACTAAGTATGGAGAAAATACCTTAAAGCATTTTTGTCACACTCACAAAAATGTTGTTTACATGTACAGGTTATAGACATGGATGGACGGATGCTAAAGCCAGCACTGAGACATAAAATTCAATGCTACGAATTTTCCTATGATAACCTTTTGACTTTGGATATCTAGAAAACAACTAACCTTAAAATGTTATGATGGGAAACATAGTGAGTAAGATTAATGGATGTGTGTTTTCCCAGGGCCCTTGCTATTATTTAATGTTTATAACCATTTTTTCCCATCCCTTTGCTCAAAACATTTGTTTTCTTCCATCTGAGATCCAAACTGCAACATTTTTTTAATCAAACAAATTAAAGTGGTTGATCTTTTTGAGATTTGGGTCATGATGACTGTTAAGACAGTGATTGTTTCTCAGGATAGAGCTGTAAGAGCCACCGCTTCAGCGTATGTGTTATCTAAAATGTGCCAAATATCAATGTATCCTTCCACTTTCCAAATTAATTAATACTAAAACCATTTATACATTTCCAGTAAAAAGGACAGAGTCACTCCCAGAATTTACCTTGTTTGACAAATCTGTCAACATACTGAACATCAGTGATCATCAGCTGGTGGCCTTGAGGCCACATCAGACCCTCCACAGCTTCCTAACCGGCCCCCAGAATATTATCAAGTTAAAAAAATGTGAGGGGGGGAATTAGTTGTACTTTGAAAAGTTTCTACAGCTGCAAATGCAACCCCTAAAACTCTTAGCCAACATTCAACCAGGACATGAGCATATTTAAGTCAAACCCGGAGATGGACAGCATGACAGTCTTGTCAAACATCTTGTGCTGCTTACAATATATTTACATTTAGATAAAACATAACCAGTCTTTCATGATCTCAGTTATTTGTGGATGCAATTTATGCAGTGATGAGCGTGATGGTTCTTGTGTGGGGCCATTGGAGCAGCTGCTGCTCTGGAAGGGGTGTGGTGTGGGACAGATGTTGCACCAGGACGGTGTGTGTACGGGCCGGGGTGTCGGGGTATACCCACTACAATAAACCAGACTACACCACTGTTGTAACCATAGCTGTATAATTGGTGAACTAAGACCTCATGTCAGATGGTGAATTCAACCCACAAATTGTAGTTTCCATGTGAGAGCTACATTCAGGCTCTTTATCTAGAGTAGTATTTCATGAGGTTTATAGTTTTTTTCAGCACCACCCCAGATCTCTGCTGCACTGAACAGGAAAGTGCAGGCTCAAATGTCTTTATTCCAATTATCAACTTTGCAGAGACTTTGTTCTTCCATGTGAGCTGGCTGGCTGAAATAGTGAATGAGGCTGAAACCTTTTATAATTATTTCATAAAAAGAGACTTTCAGTGAAAATCATTTCCTCCTGACCGGCTCTTTGAGTGAAGCAGCGTGTCGCCCTGATTCCTGGAAGTGATAATTCCCTGCTCTTTCACAAAGGTCAGTGTGGCACAACCATGTATTTGAGATCTAATTGGCCAACTGATATGATATTTATCTCATCACTCTTACCTGCTAAATGCTGAAAAGTGTTTCACTCATAGTGATGTGATATTAGTTCTCTATAAGGCCTAAACTGGATTGGAACCAAACGTGTTGCATTTTTTATTTCTTGTGAAAAAATGTGATATTTTCATACAGAAAAAAACATTGGATAAATGCTATGCTTTTTATGTGCATCAATTCAACTTCAAATGCACAATTATGTGTTGTCATTTGGAGCTCTTCCTACTTTTTAATATTTAAAATCTACACATGTTCTCACATTCAACACATATTGCAGCCCCTTGACAATAGCTATGACACAGTTTGTAGCAAATACAAGATACTTGAGCCTTTATGAAAGGTACTCCAGTAAACTAATGATAAGCTGCAAAAACTACTCCATGGCCCTTAATTGACTCTTTGTTGGCTTTCTGATTGGTGGACTGAATAACCAATCAAAATCAGATATCTCCTTCTCAAAGTAGCAGTTGCCAGGATACCCAGGTCAGACATCTGTACTGGCAGAGTCTATTTATGTGCACTGTGGTGACATTTTGTTAATGAGAACAGCCAATGTCAGATGATATCACAAAGGTAATTCACCAGTGATTTTTTTTCTATAATTTTGAAAGATTAATAAATATTTTGCCCATTCTTCATACACCTTATTGTAGTTTTGTCTCTATTCTTTTACTTAGGGCAAGTTTTTGAAAGAAATAAAGTTAATTTGAATAAAAATTAGTCAAAAAATGACTATTTCAACAGTTTTGAAAGGTGGAGTAGGCAGCAACAATAGATTTTGTTTTGCCTGGTAACAGTTAAGAAGGGAGGCAGGGCTTGATAAAGGATCGCCTCCTGTGAAGAGCTTGACAAAGGGTCAATTGCCACAGCATGGCCATTTTGAAAAGACCTAGGCTCCAGGTTATGATGAAACTGATGCTACCCACTCTACTACACGACTCACACAGGTCCTCGATCCAACTGCGTAGACTGATGGGCAGCAGAAGCCAGAACATTACCATGGTTATCAAGTGAGTATCTCCCTTCATGATTGTTCGTTCAATAAGTCCTGTGACATCCGTCCAAGAGGTCAAAACAGTGGACTTCAGCATCCAAGAATTAAAAACTGCTTAGCTAGGTCTGTCTCAAAACAACCCAGGCAAAGAACGTTATTTGTTTTCTTGGCAAATTCGGCTTCCAGTGCCTTAAATGTCTC
The DNA here is from genome assembly GCA_037902135.1 of Cetoscarus ocellatus. NCBI lineage: Eukaryota > Metazoa > Chordata > Actinopteri > Labriformes > Labridae > Cetoscarus > Cetoscarus ocellatus. The sequence goes on from JBAMNC010000595.1 coordinate 592,612, forward strand.
ATATTTGGGCCAATAGCACCGTCACTGCTTCTTACCTGCAGAGCAGATGTAGAGCAGGTAGTATCTATCTGGATGAAAGTGTTTCCATGTATGTCCAAACATAGAAAATATGAGATTTAGTTTTCAAAGTTGACAAAATTATTTTAATCCAACATAATAACCAGCTGTGAACCAGTACTTGCTGGCATAAACTTGCTGCCTGCCCGCAATGTGTTTATTTTCAACTGCACCAATGCCTGCATTTTTAAATTATTCTTTTTTTCACTCCCATAGTAAATTTTTTTTGAGGGTACCAGTTAGATCTGCTGCTGAACTCTGGTTTCAAACGCTTACCAGTTTTGACAGTGGTAGTCAAAGGGGTCACCAGCAAACATAGTAGCTCTTAGCAGAGAAACTCTGACAGCAATACAGAAAAGAAGAGATCAGCTTTGTAACAGTGGAGTTTCAAGGGACAAAATTAGAGGAAACTAACATGTTTTTAAAGCTGTCAGTGCCTCCAGGTCCTATGGTATCCTGATGATGAGATGTTCAAGGCATTCCCCTCTTTTATGCAATTTAGTGCATAAAAGGGTTTTAACCAATTTACCAGGTAGCTGTATTACTATTGCTCATAGCTCTACTTCAGTGATGGTTTAACCTTTTTGTCCATTTGTGTATGTTGCTGGGTCTTTTTAATTGTCATGACAAATGAACTGCTCAAGGGTTTTATTGAAAGCACCCTTACAATGAGACTGCTGAGCTGGCTTTGAAGCTCCTACATTGGACAAACCCTTATTTTTTAACATCTGCTTCTTCTAAATCTGCATGTTTCCAAATGCTATGTTAATTTAAAGAAGTGAACATGCTTACTCTCAGACTTACAACAAACTATCTACTGTGGAACAACAAGTTTTCCTCATTAATCTACCTGCATTTCCCTATCACTAGTATCCTATTAGGGTGGCCTGATCCTTGCCCATATGTAAAAAAGTCACCCCTTGCTCTACTGACAGGATAGCTGCACTCTTTAGTTACCACCCCCTGAGTTTGCCTGCCATTGCCTATTTTTGATCCCTGCTACTATAAGCTTTTGAAAATGAGGTTATGTTGCCATGTATGACAACCTTGTGACAGACTAACCTTATAACCTGACAAAATATTCACGAACATTGCTGTCCCTGAGTACAATGGGCCCTATGGCTCCCAATCTACCCAGTGTGATATTCAGTGAAGATTCTGCTCTATGTTTGAATTTCCCTCGGGATCAATAAAGTGTCTGTCTATTTATCTATATATCTATCTGTCTATCTATCTATCTATATACAGTTCCTTACATTTAATGTCACTCACAAAATGCTCCATCATGCTGACGTAATATTTGTAGATGTCTTGAAAATAGCTTTTAATCTCAATCGATATGGCAGTTTTCTCCAAAGCCTCTCATTGACCAGGTAGAGTGATCCAGATGGAGGTGGCAGTGATCAGCTCCTACAGGATCTCATGAACGGACGAGGTCACCTTGCTCATAAAAGTGAAAAACAGCCTTCACTAAAGACGCCAGAGCTGGTTTGCTCTCCTCTGCTACATCCATCCTCTCAGTGTTCGGCCTCTGGCAGATTTAGACCTCCCTCTTGATCAAGGACTTTATGTAGTTATGGAACTGGATAACCGTCACAGCTGGATGTATGAACAAATAAACTGTAAAAACACACAGGGAGCTGGGTGTGTAACTCTGTTGTGATAAATGCAGAGTGTTGTGCAGCTGATAAAATGTGCGGTAATGTAAATATTCATCATCTTAACCCCTGTTGCCAAACATGTTCACACTAATGAACAGGCGGCAGAACGAGGCCGCGCTAACTCTGCACTTCAGCCCCTAATTACTGTGTTGGATGCTATAAATAGATCTACCCAGGGTGAAGCATCCGTCTGCTGCCTCACGTGCCTCATGATGTTTTTCATCAATGACTTTTGCACACTTTCTTCCCTAGCAAAGTATCCACCATTCTTTACCCTGACATCGTCCTTGTACACTATTTTCAGACAGCATGTTCCATTGCTGCAGGAAACCGTATTAGCAGACCTTTAGTGGCGGCACATTGCTCCAGAGTCGCCTAGTTTGAATGCAGCTGATGGCATTTTCACGTGGCAGGTAGTCAGCTCATGGCAATCATGATATGGTGTGAGGAAATGAGACAGCTGTGAACAAAATAGATTGGGAGCAGATTAGAGAGGCAGTAGCTCCAGTATTATCCACTTGGAGTGGTGCAGTGTAAGCACCCAGTCAGGGTCAGGAAATATGGGAAAATATAAGCTCTGAGGTCTCTGATGCACTGATGTAAATGATTAAAACATATGGCTTTTTATGGAAAAGAGATAATCCGTATAGTGAATTAGAATTGCTCTGTGCTTTCCTCCATTTGTGATCAACTGCTCTGTTAACCCCAGCAGCCACAGTGTGTTAAATCATCCTTAGAAGATGCCAAGATGCAGACACATATCTCACATGTTGACCCATCATATACACAGTAAATGTCTTTCCAGCCTTCTTTATTTGTGACATGAAAATTTATGTTAATATGTTTTTAACAGTAACAGCTTAACAGGTTTTTAACACAAGACAACATTGCGGCCTCCTGCAAGGTCTTGCAATTGGTTGGAGAGTCTGAACTTTTTTCACCCAAAAGTACAGGGATGCTACATTGATGTACCTATTTTGTATGTAGTAGCATGTAAATCCAATTAATTATGGGTTTACATATGCTTAGTATTTGAGTACGTGTTTCATAAAGAACAGCCTACATCACAGCCGTCCATTTATGGCTTGACTAGGCAGATAGCCAGTCCTCAATGAAAGCGGGCACACACTACTAGATAATCTGCCAGATTTTTGCCACAAGTCCCCACTTCAAACCAAAGTCAGCAGCGGCTTGATTATCTAATGGTCCTAAAGATTATGTTACCTGATTATTCAATGGTATGAGCTGCATTTCGAGTGAGTTTATCTTAACTGATTATTCAATGGTGTGAGGTGTGTTTCGAGTGATTTTCTCCTTCCCGATTGGCGCCGCCCTAATTTGATACAGTAAATAACACGCATGTTCAATATATACGATCAGAAATCCTCATGTGGTGTGCAGTGCAGTCAGGTCATCTTCTGCGTTTTGTCTCATGGAAGGAACAATAGCCAATCAGGCAACAAGCTGGCTAAAGCAGAAAGTACAACGAACATAGTCATGGTGGTGATAGCAAACTCAAAGAAAATAGTTAATGTCAGAAACAAAGGACCACCGTGTAGATTTCTGGCAAAAACACAAGCTTTAGAATGCCTGTATGTTAAAACACATGATAACTAAACAGACAAGAAGAGGGGTTGGACTGAAATTGCACAGAATGTCCTTGGAAGCTAACTACTGGCCACATTCAGCTTCAATTCCTCTCATCGTCGGGGATGTGTGTTTACAAAAAAATCACATTTGGTAGTGCAAGATTACAAGCAGAAAAAGGAGAGATCCTGGGCTTTGGTGAATGGTCTGTTGGTGTGTGGTATAATACGCTGATTATCTCATAGTCCACCAAACACCAAGAACAATGCTGTTAAATCTGTCACCATTTGTCCAGATGTCTCGTGTCTCTCACTGTTTCAAAATCAGAGTAATGTAAAAGTCTTCATGTGTTTGCCAGGCAAGATCAATTATTTTCTGTGACGGCCACTCAAACTTTAGGCCTGGTACAGTTTTTTAAGGTCTTAACTGATTTTGGAACTGTGAGAGAGCCTACACATAAGAACAAATAATGTTGGTTTACCAGTTTTGTTTTTGTAGTATGTGGTGTGCCACAAAGAGAGACATAGCACACCATACACCAACTGACTCACTCACCAATAACCAGGGCCTCTATTCTCACAGCTGAAAATCTTGTGTGATCAAATGCGACTTTAGTGTAAACAAACATGGTGGATTACAACAGAAGGAACTGAAGCTAAATGTGGCAAGTGGTTAGCTTCTTATGACATCCCTGGTCGTTGTTATTTCCATCCAGTCCCTCTCCTCATCAGTTTGTTATATATAATTTAAATGTTACATTGGATCCTTGTGTTTTTCCACATATCAAGTTGGTTCTCCCTTTCTGACAACCGTCTAACTTTATGTTTCCCCTTTACTCATTGCCATGGCTACATTTGCTTCCTGATTGGCTTTGAGCTGTTCCATGTTACAAATCAAAGAGGACTTGCTTGGGCCTCCTTGGTGCACTTCACACACATTTAGCATTTACATTTTCAGCTCCGGGCGTCCCTGGCAAGAAAATAAAATGACTCTCAACACTGCTCATGCCACAGGATAATCAGGTAAGATAATCTTTAAGAACACCAGATAATCAGGCCTTTGCTGACCGGTCACAGGAATTCAAGTGGAAACTCAGGCCCATTATCTTTTAGTGTTTACCCCGCTTTTAGGGGACCTGGTTGGTCCAGGCTACCACTAGACCCTGTCTGGATGAGGATGAGAACAAGACAATGTAAAGTAAAACAGGAAGATGCACCTTCACAAAAAACAACAGCAAACAGTATGAAGTACCCAAACTTGCCTTAAGATCATTGGCACAATATGAATCATAAATTAGACCTGGATGGCAGAGTCCATAAACATAATCTGGCTGATATTTGCTGCCATAATCCATTTGTCTTCATTAAACAGTAAAGCACACGCTTCAAGTTCTGACCAGGGCCAAATTTGATTTTAGTTTTAAGATGCTCACAGACTCTGGCGTACTCTTAGCGGAGCGGACTCCGCGCGGAATGTCCACAGACGTCAGAGCTTTCATAGTCGAGCGCACTGCCAGGTAGTAGTTTCTTTTAAAATTACTGTGAAACCCTACACTTCCCACAATCCCTGAGCATTGTTTAACATTTCTCTGTCATGATGCCCTACACTGAGGACAAGGGAGAGGAGACTGTCATCTAATGCTGCTTTAGATCAGAATATGTGACAACAAGCAGATAAGTAATAAACCTCAAGACATTTGTAAATCCTTCTTGTGTAGCCATTTAGGTGGTGCCAAGACAAGCAAGTGGTCACTATAACTATTTTTCTTCATCTTTCAGCAATAAAAATCTGAAAATTATACTCTGATGAACCTGATTGACCTGTCATCTACAGTAGGAATAACATTTAACTGAATATTCAAATGCAGCACTGAAAAAGGTGACATAACATCGTCAAACTCTTGGTCTTACAAAAGTAATATAATAACATTCTAAATATTATTAATATGTATAATTGAATCAAACCCTTATGACAGAGAAATTGCAAAACATTAATAACACTCTATTACATCAAACTAGATTCCATTACCTATACCATTCATAAAAAAGTAAGTGGCCCTTATTATTGTCCTGATACAATAGAAATAATACCTTTCAAATCAGGTGTTTAATGAGAGAATGGAGGACAGCTCTATTCACACTGAGAGCAGCATTCAATTAAACACAACAATGCTCTCTGAAATACAAAGATGATTTTCAAAACAGAACTTTTGGTTTACAGAATAGGTGACAACAATGTTTATTTGTGACAGAACAAAACCCAAATCTCTTATTAATACTTTACCTTAATGGCTGAGTTTTATGTTCAGTCTTTCATTTTTCTGACCATTTTTTCAGGCAGTACCAAACAGGAACACTAAGAGATAAATCCAGAAAAAATAATGTCAAAGTTTTTATCTTTGTTTTTGGGGTGTATTACATCAAATTAGTACTTCCTCCCTGTTGACACTGGTTGTATAACTATTCATATCCTGATGCACTAATTCCTGTTCATTAACTTACATTATTTCTGATCCTTACTGTTTCAGGAATCCCCAGTCAAATGTTATATCATCTAAAGGATGTTTACAATTTGCAGTGCCACAACAAGAAGTTTTGTCCACATCTGAACTATGTCCTGGAGGCTGAATGTTGTGAATCTTTTCTTGAGTGTGCCATGCTGTGATGGTATGTTTACAGTGTTGGACAACTAGCTGACGGCCAATAGAGCAGCTCCAAGGTGATGTCACTTTTTCCTGTGAGCAGCTTTATCAGTGAGGTCAGACCTGAATATTATGCAAGTAATTTTCCCTGCCAGCTGTCTCTTTCTCAGAGTCACTTTGAAAACACTTGTCAGTTGCATTGAAAAACACATAGCTCTCTCGTGAGTGTACAGTTTAAAATGACACCAGGCTGTGTGAATGAATTTTTTTTATTCTTAGGCTACATGTAGACTTACCCTATTTTAACACACACTGTTGTAAAGATCTTAAAACAGTAATCAACATGTTAATAAATCCAAGGAACAACCAGGCACCTTAGATACTTTTGTGGGCTTAAATACTTTCCTTAAATCCACAGTATGCAATTCTGCAAAACAAAATGTAACATGTGCAAATACTGCCCTTCTTTTCCTCTGATCTGCCCCTCCATAAAATGAACAGGGTGGTTTACTTTATCTAAATACAAGCAATACTTTATGTATTGTTTTTTTAATTCTCAATTCAAAACAGTAAGTAAGTGGCAGAGGTGGGCAAAGTGAAGCTGCAACTCTCTTCCTGACTTGGATAATTCTTGTTGAGCTACACCGTTAGATGGATCAGGATGTGGGAAAGTAGGGAAATAGAGCTGCATATTAGGTTGGATATGAACTTGCTGTTAACTATCTCGGGCCCATGAAAGCTGCAGTGTATCCTCTGTGCCAAGAACACAGTCATTCTTTAAACCACAACACAGACACAGACAGCTGTGACAGTGCAGATAGGAATATGTTAAAACAGACTGAAAACACTTGCTGTTGATGTGGTCTGACCACTGGTCATCTGTTGCTTCAACATATTTGATAATGATGATGATTATTGATGTTTACTGATGTTTATATTGTAGGGCTGTCCCATTCTACTCAATATTTGAATATCCCTTCGAACATGGTGGTAAAAAATCTGTACTTGGAACTATAAATATTCATGCCAATTGAAAATATACAGTTCTGCAGTGCATTAGGCTACCTGGAGCAGTGAACTGCACAATCCAACAAAGGTCACTCCCAGTGAAACCCGACAGTCCATTGCCCTGTTGACCTCAACAACAGGAAGGACACCGCAAGAAAATGGAGGACAGGCAAAGCCACTCCGTGTAAGCACTTTGGGCTCTGCTCCAATGGCAAACTAATATGAAAGACTTAGCTGTAAGCAGCTGGCCCACTCCTCATCTACAAAAAATCTGTGAGCCCATTTGTTGTCCTTTCACTCAATAAAGTCCAGGGGCCATTCATCAAGTGCTCAGCACCATGCAACTGTGTCAGGCCACCCTCTAGGTGCAGAAAAAGGCCATCAAAGACATGCTGCCAGCTAGTGTGGCTTCAGGAGAGCTAGAGACTAATATTAAAACGATTTAACTGAAATGCCTCATGTCTGTGTTGCAGCTGGGCTGGGGGGTTGGGGTTAGCCTGCATGCTTAAAAACTGTCTGAGTTTAAATTTTTGAAAGTGATAGCCCTATTATATTTTAGTTTAATTCACAGAATTAGCATAACCATCACTATTTAGCAGTTTACTTCTCATTTAACAGGTACACTAGGTAGTACCACACACCTTGGGCTCTTTGGTGTACCCTCTGATGGTATGCTCCAGTAAAACAAGTAACCATGCAACAATATTGCTAATGATGCTGCCAGAAGCAAATGCAAATGCTAAGACAAACAGCGCATCTATCGCCTGCCTCACGTTGGCAGGAGTACTGGGATGAAACAGGCAGTCGATGGCAAATGCTAATATTGGTCCAGCACTGATAGGCAGCTCAAAACAGAAATGAGATAAAGGAACATTTGCAGGTCCACTTCCTTAGGTAGCAGTCTTTGACATAGCCATAAACATTTTTACCATAATGACAACTGCTGCTACAAGACAGTGACAGAGCTTTTAGGTGGTTTGGATGACTGCTAGAGTGTGGTCACAATTACTAATATTGAAAAAAAGGTTTTACATACTGAGAATGCCAGATCCACCTCTAATCTTCTTCTGTCCAACACACTCGATATGAGATTTAAAAGACATTAAAGTATTGTTGCATTCTCCCCATAAAATTAAACTTTTGCTAAATTTGCTGGGGACATGCAAAAGACACCAAAGGTCATAAAAACTAAGAAAAAAAACAAACAAAAAAAAGAAGATTATGATGTCTAAAAAAATTAAGGATTCCCTCGCTTTGTCGACTTTTAGAAAGAGGAAGAATAAGCATTCCACCAGAAATGTCTATGAAACACAAAGTTTTTTAAAAATAAATTACTACATTTTTGTGCAAATTCCTACATACTGTACCTTTAAATACACAGTTCATGGTTTGATATTTTTGTGTTTTGAGGCAAAAATCTAACTGATAAATAAAACATGTATTTGTTTATGACAAAATGCTAAAGTGCTTCACCAAACAATTGCTTTCTTCTTATTACTGTTTTGAGAATTGTTTATTGAATAATGTTGGCTTAAGAATAAAAAAATTAAGGCCCGAACTGTGTCTATGCTTTTTTATGTGAAGCACAAACAAAAACTTAACCATTAAAAATCCTACTATCTCTGTTTCATTTTTTATTAAGTTTTGTATTAAGACTTTACAGCTCTGAGAGTGAAGGACTTTGCTCATCTGACTTTTATCTGCTTCAAAGTAAGAATGCTAAATATAACTCCTCTCACTCAGGAGCTAAAATTCCTCATAGCTGAAGAGCATGTGAAGTACTGGTGTGTGAAATCATCTTTGCACAAAATGACCTCACAGCCTCTCATGGGCTGAACTGAAACTGTTGAGATCCCTGAATAAAGGTTCCTGGAGCAATCGTCTTAAATTATTTCCACCCTAATAAGGTTGGTCCTGTGGTTGAAGCTCTGTGTGGTGGGTGGACAGGTAGCCTGGCTCTGACTGATAGAACTTCCTACTCTCTGCAGGGGGGGAGTTAACTTTCATCTTATTATCTATCCAGAATGGCCAAGAAAGTTTAGAAATCACAATAAATGGGTACTCTGAATCAGAATATGGTAGGTCAGACAGATGATTAATTATCATAAGAAGTATTTCAAAAGTTGTAAAATCCAAGATCAGTGCTCTTTCAAAGATTTAATTTCCACCAGTCACTTTTTACTCTCATTATCAACTATTTCATTCTCAGAATACATTGACCATTCCCTGACAACAATGTACAGCCGTATGGTATGCCAGGCACTAAGTATTTTTGGTGTTCAACACAGGTGTCTCTTATTTTGCACCCAGCGTAGATGTCATCTTTATACTTCCAATAGTAAAAAGACATGCACTTCTGTTTGCACCCATTGGCATGTTTGTCATCTAAGGAGGAGTGGAATGCCAAAAATAGTTGTGCTAATAGATATAACTGCAGGCTGTCCTGTGTGTTTTGCACACACAATAGAGATTAGAGCCAATGACTCCAGCAGAGAAAAAGGGGGAAAATATTTAAAGACAACAGTTATTTGATATAAAGTTTACAGGTCTATCAAAAGCAGAAACCTGTCTGATCCTGTTTGTTTTATCAATGTTTTTAATAATTAATGAGCTTTCACAATCACACTGGGATGCCAACCCCCGCTTTTTGATAATTCCTGATGTTCTGGAATGCTTTGATGAAATATAACTTTAATCTGAGTATTGACATATTTTGTTGAGTGTTGAGTGTTTGTTGGAAGAGGAATTATATGACCTTTAGCTGAAATTCTGACCGGACAATGAACTCCACTATAATTATAACAAAACACTGACCATGGTGCGTCAATAAAAAGGGAATTAAAGCCAACACTCTGATTGCTTTGATTTATGTTACGTCCATGACACCATGTATAATCATGGCATGAAATCAATTTTCTTTGTGCCCTGTCATTGGCTTTGCACTGGACTTTGCATCACCAAACTAGAAATATATGGGCCAATGTGCCCCAACTGCTGTGTACCACATCAGTTTGACTCAATCTCACCTGTATCCTGAAAATCTAAAATAACTTACGCAACTTGTGTATGTGGCCTGCAGAATTTATTTATTTATTTATTTGATTGTTTTATTTATTCATTTTTTATTTTTTGGGGTGGCAGTGGTTGTTACAAAGTTTACCATGAACACCACGTGAAACATCTTCATAGGTATGGTCATTCACTCAACACTTTAAGATAACATCGTCAGTACAGTCAAAGAGGAAAATGAATGAGTTTTCATGTTGAAAGAACACAGGATGTGTTTGCCTCTGGAAATTCAAGCTGTTGTTCACTGTGTGATCCACTTTCACATTAAAATGACTGCTCACTTAAACATACCTCAAAAATATGAGCATGCTCAATGAAAGCTGTTCACTTAGCGTGTTCAGGTACAACACTGGTTAAACTGACTTGAAATGCCAGAGAACTGCTAGTGGATTATAACCTACAGATGATAACCCCGGCACTATTAATACTTACGCAGCAACGACAGAGAATATCCCCACAGCAGCAATTTTCCTGTGACATCACAGTTGGGAAAGCCAAAGTTTTTAGACGATGAACTATTCTGTTCATGGCTGTTTGTCATAAAAACGCTGAAATTCTGTCGACTGTTTTCATTTCTGGAATTAATTATAAAGACAACTGAAACTAAAATCCAGTGCGAGATTGACCCACATTTTATCTTAATAACGTGTTGCATAGGTACAGGCTGAGGCTATCCAAAAGATGTCACTTGCATAACAGTGATAATCAATAGAGTCTTACATGTGGTCATTGTCTGCAGGTTTTTATTCATGTCATGATCATAAAATGTTCATGTCAGCATCCTAGACAATGTGGATGATTAAGTCAATGATGATTTTCTTGGAGTCAAACATGGTTGCATAATTATAACTTTGACTACATTATAATTATCCATGTAGCCCTGCTATGAAATTACATAAGTGGTCTTTTTAAAGATATTTTGTTCTAACTGTAGCATTGTGCTACACTATCCCTATAAAATTAAACTTTTGCTGAATTTGTTGGTTATCTGTGAACAAACCAGCCTTGAAGAACAAATTAAAAGCAGAACATTTAACACATATACTGTCAAAGTAACTAAACTGATTGTGCTGTTGTATAACTGTTTTGCTGTTAAAGACAAGACACAAAGGTTGCAACTGCTCTTTAGGGGGAAGGTTTGCTGGTTAATGGTGTCCCTTATGAAGACATTTCTGACTCATTGGCATTTAGGAGCTGCCCAGTATAACCACATTCCTCCATTGTTAGTGACCAAGGTGTGAGCCATTAAAGGCTAATTAGAGCTTGAGGTCACAATGGAAACAGCGACTGTGGAGCATCATCTATTCACTGCATGGCTAAAAGTTAAAGTAGAGTAATGACAGGGACAGACCACAGGTCTCTTTAAGCAGGTCACTCACAAGTTGCATGTTAATAGCTCAGTTCAGAACAACAAAAACATCAGCCCAATATCACTTTGCTGCTGTTTGGGGGTCCTGCTGGCCTTCTGGCTCTTAGCAGTCTCACAACACCTGGGCAATCATCCAGCAATGATACGTGCCAAACTTTAACTCAAGCGTCACCACCAGCTAGTGTTAAATCACCTCAAAACTTTTGTGTCAGTGCCCTGCATTGTTTACAGTTCAACTTGAGAGGTTTTTAGGTAAAATAGAAGAAGATGCCCCTCCATGCAATGCAATGTAAAGCTCTAATTACCTCCACCAAGAAGGTTATGTTTTTGCTGGTGTTAGTTTGTCCATCTGTCTGTCTACTCGTAAGATATCAAAAAGTCTCGGTGGGATTTTGATGAACTTTGCTGGCCTGCTCATGGTACCATCAGTGGGAGGTAGAGCCTTCAGTTATCAGGTTTCCTTTTCTTTGGAATCATTTACCAACCACTGTTCGGGGGGAAGACACCCTCTCTACCTTAAAGGTTGGACTTAAAACACTCCTTTTTGATAAAGCCTTTAGTTAGGACTGGCTCAGGCCTGGACTAGCTCATAGCTTATCGTAAAGCTGCAATAAGTGTAGACAGCCTGGGGATTCGGCGAACTGAGCTCCCCCCTCTCTGTCTCTCTAACACTCTCTCTCCGTCCTTTCTCTCTGTCTCTTTGCCCCTTTTTGTTTGCTCCTGTAATTGTCTCTGGTTCTTGTCTAGTGGGCTGCTTGGGATCCTTGGTGTGGTCGGCCTGCTGCTTCGATTACTACAAAGCTTCGATTACTACAATTACAAATATTTGGGCTTTCCTTTAGCCCCATTCCATTATCTTTACAGTTCCTGATATTAACTTCAAAGATCAACAAAATTAAATACATATTAGTTCGTGCAAACAGCACACAAAGAGTATATTAGTAAGGCCCTGACAAACAATCATGGATTACCTGCTGCTGTGGACCTGCCCGACTCCACAACATAAATTCATATTTTTGATCCAGTTAAACTCAATTTACTGGCAGTTTAACTAGATGCTGTGATTGTAATCAACATCATTCCCCTCCTGTTTGTAATCATTATAGATTTCAATGTTAACATTAGAATGACCTCTCTATCCAAGGTTGTCATTGATTATACCTCCATAATAAATACCTTTACAACCATACAGACATGAGGACCCTATTGAAAACAAGGTGCCTTATCTATAGGGGGGCCAACGTTGAATGAATTTAAACTCAGCAGAGACAACCGTGATGAGGAAAGATTTATGGTCTGATGTCCATAAGTTTGTCACTGTCATAAATTCTTATTTTTAGTCTCTTTGTTTCTGCCCCCTTATACTACCTTTAGTTCTTACTATAGCCCCCTGTCTCTGCCCACCTCCCTTCCTTCACCCACACATCCATCACAGCTTTGGTGGTGGTTGGTCAACATGAGACTGGCTCCACTCAAGATTTACAGCTGCTAAACAGAAGTTTTTTCTGACCACTGTTACTGAAAGCCTCCAATAGACGCACTTTCTTAGGATTTGCAAAGTGCTGAGCTCATGGTGGATTCAAGTTGGGTTTGAATATATGTATATGTTTATGTATATATGTTTATTTTATATTTGTATATATGTATATGTGTATCTATAAAATGAAGAGTTTGTCATCAGCCTGCATTATTGTAAAGTGCCTTGAGATAACATTAGTTATAAACTGGCACTACAGAAATAAAGATTGATTGATTAATAGTCTAATATTATTTTACATTTTCTTGTTCAAATACAAATGGCACCCTTGTCAGTTCAAAACATGGCAGGTACTTTGATTTACACAAACTTACAACTTCCACAGAACAGCCAAGAAACCCTCATGCAGGACTTGCAAATAGTCAGGTAAAATATCAAGATAGAGGTAAACTTCAGTGATGTGGATCAGGATTAGAACCAGAGTCCAGGGAGTCAGACACGCAGGGTTAGGAATCAGGTAATGAATGATGGAAAGCTTAGCGCGGTGCAGGAACGGGCTGGTATTTATTTTTGGCTGGATCTAATCAGAGGGAATAAGAAGCAGAAGGGTGACTGGGTGAAGCTGGCACCAAGAGTGAAAGGGGTTATCAAAGGGCAGGAGGAGTGAGTGCCAGGACCTTGAATGACATTATTTGGGTGGCTAGATGGACTATGTGGACGAATGAACCAGAGGGTGAAAAGAGAGAACATATGGGGTGAACGACTGAAACATAAAGATAACTGCAAATACTGCAGACTTCAACTGGTGAGAAAACTCTTACTTGAAGTGCTAGAACAGAATTACCTGTCATCAACATCATGGTTTGAGCTGCAGTTTTAGCACTTCACTCAGGACTTACTAGCTAACAGTTACATTTTTTTCTGCTGCTAGTAGCACTGCTTTTGCATCTCCTCTCCATAGAGCAGAAATTAGGGTGAATCCCAATTCTACCCCTTAGCCCTTCCCCTTCGTCTTACCCCTTCCCTTACCCCTTCCCCTTAGCCCTCTGTTTTGAGGGCCAAGGGGAAGGGGTGAAAACACACTGCTGAGAAACGAGACACCACTCGATCCCCGCTACGTCATCACCCAGAGCCACTCGCTAGCTGTGACGTAGGCAGATGCGACAATAGCCGTAGATACGGCTGCGAAGGCTAGCTTTTCATAACGAGAAATTTTAAAATACAATCAACAATTCAAAACATGATTAATATTTACTTGATAAATTAATAATTACTTATAATTAAGCGCTTCCTTCGGTCTCCGCTCTGCCTCGTGTCGGCGGGCGAGGTGTATTAGGGGAAATTCTCATAACCCTTTGTTTCAAGTGAGGTCTCGGTCTGTCTTCGCTTCGAGGGCTATGTACCCCTTGGTCTTAGCCCTTCCCCTTAGCCCTATGGAGAATTGGGACACCACTTCACTAGACGTGAACGTGCAAAACCAAGGGGTAAGGGGTGGAATTGGGATTCACCCTTAGTCTTAAAACATGGAAGTGGATTAGAGTTTTACCACCAGAGGTTTTCTTGTCTCAAAGTCTATGGGATTTTTAAATAAAATTTCTGGTAAATCCAAAATACAGTAAGGTCTGTGGCAGACACAACCTTACAAGATTTTCCACAACTCAAAATATCTTCAATATCTGTCAAATCTTTAAAAAGACAATTATGGACAAGTTTCTACCATAGTCTATAAACACTTTATAAAATCCACATTGTTTATTCAAAATAAATCGGTATTATCTGGCCTCGCCCCATTAAAAGTTTTTTTCAAAGAGCATATACATTAAATGACCTCTGGAAAGGCCTAAAAGGAACTGTAGATTAGTCACCTGCAACACTACCTAACAAACCATAACCATAACATAAATAATAATTTTAATAAAAATAAAATACTACTTACAAGTTTTATTTTAATTTATTTCCAGTCTAAACAGTAGATATTTTTAACCTTGTTCATATCAGTTTGGATTTTTCCTTGTATTAATAAGTTACATAACATTCCTGCTTCACCATGGTGTCATATTATGCAGGCAGGAATTAATCTTTTTTTGTTTTACTTTCATTTGTTGATCTCAGTTTTATGTTTTCAGTGTTTTTTTTGTTTTTTTTGCATAGTGTTACTGTTAGGCAAAATAGCTGTTAATGAGCACATATTTAGATGCTGTTGATGTAGTTTTAGATGAAAGATTGACAAATTTATCGTCTTATCTACAGCCTCCCCCCCCCCCCCCCCAACCATTTGACCTACTATTTATGCTTCACTTGCTTTTCAATAAGCAGTGAAACAAGGCATTTTCAGTCTAAACATTTAAGTGCAAACATGAGAAGGTATGCTCATGCTTGTGAAACCCACAGCGATTGACCCAGACAATCTCACAGCAGGTATTAAGCCCTGTTACAGAACTTTAAATAAGATTACACAACTACAGTGACTCCACACTGATGCAAACATTTATATTTGTCTCCTATAAAAGATTAAGCATGCTATTCTGAAGCTGTAGGGAAATGTGGGTGTGGTGGACACTATAGTTCAAATAGACAAAGAATATCCAAAATGTTGTTATCCCTGAACTGGATTATAACATCAAAACAGTGACCATTACATAACATGCCTGAGTTTGACCCTGTAGTGGCTTCTTAAAGATGCAGGCTGGGGAAAAGTCTAGCCTCATATTTCACTTATTGTGTTGGATATAAAAGCACTGTTAGGTTTGTGATGCCAATGCCATGTGTTGTTTGAAGGCTGAAAGTGTAGGTGTAAAGAGTCATACATTCACGCTTCTAATGGCGATTGTGCACGACTGTACATGGTTGGCAAGGCTGGTTTGATCGGCATGATACGGGAAGAAATGACTGTCTCCCCCGGACACACCGCGTACATACACTGTCAGTAACGCTTCTACAGCGCTTCTACAGCGCTTCTGGGGCATTCGTCCTGCTTCAATTAGGTCAATACAACGATACAACGAGGATTGCATGAATTTCCATCCCACGATGTCAGCCCTGTTCAAGCACAGTTTGCATCACGTAAGCCCCGATTTACCCCTGTCACTTGCATTTTTGTCATGTTCACTTACCGTACGAGATACGTAAGAACAACGTTCAGAAAGGATCACATTGCGCATTCCGAGGGTCTATAAATACAAGTCACAAACACAGGCATTATCATTACAGGTTGGGGCACAATCGGATACGTCCTTGTCAATCGTCCTCAGAAAGCTTTCTGGATTGAGCCACCATCAGCCCGATTGAGTCCCGTACATGCCACACTAATGCCGCTTGGGTCTGCATTAGGATTCCACCCCACTATACTGAGAGCGGTGATTCTCCACGACAGTTTTGAACAGTTCAAAACAATCGGGACTCTTCTTTGTTCCCTGGTGTTCATGCACGACTATACAACACTGGTCCAGATCAAGCAGTGCAAGCACCACGACCAAAGCACGTTTCATCAGGATTATGACAATCGTGCACAATCGCCTTGAGAAACGGGAAAGTGTGACTGGGGCATAACAGATTAGTGGCAGTGGTGGAAGAATTTACAACACACAAAAAAGAAAAATAATTAAGGCTCAAATGCCTTGTAACATGTATTCTTTTTTTTTTTCTTTTTTTTTGAGCAGCAATTTTTGGAAATGTTCTGTTTACAGAAGACCTAATTCAATGAGACTTCATATGTCACGGTTTGTAACCCAAATACTAACAAAAAACAAGGAAAAGGACCCAAATGCAGATAAAAAGAAAAAGGCTTTAAATTAAACTAACAAAAGGGATCTAAAAACCAACAACAAATCCTTTACAAAAAGTCAAAGTACAAAACAATGTTCAACAAAAAAAAAAAAAAGACAAGATACCTAAAAACAGAAGGTACACTGGAGATGACACTGGAGGAAACACGCTGAAGACTCACACATGAAGTGACCCTGGGAAGACAAATGACCCAACACAAACAGAGGGGAACACAGAAACTAAATACACTGGGGAATCATCAAGCACAGGTGAGACAATCACACAGGTGGAGGGAATTATCATCAGAGGCGCACAGAAGGGAGGGCAGGAAAACAGCACATGGAACACACGGATTTCAAAATAAAACAGGAAACACGAGAGACAAGGGAAACAAGAGGTCACAAAGACAAAGAACACAACTTTTCTTGTGTTACTAACTAAAACAAAACTAGCCATATCATAACATACATATTTAATGCATTTCATGAGCTGGTCCAGTCTCATGTTAAACATCCATAAGCATAACTTGTTGTTTTGAGAAGAAATGTGCTGAAAGACCTTCTTCTTCTGCTTCTTACTTATCCATTTACTTCCTACTTAGTAAGTTGATCATGGTCTTAGAACACTATTGAAAAACTGAAATGAGACATGACGTTGCAAAGAAGTTGCAGAAGGGGATGCCCACTGATTTTTAGGAATGCCTCATGACAAAAAAAATGTAGCTAATTTATAATTACATTTTATTGCACTCTAATCAGGTATACCTACAACACCTTTTTGTTCTGTAGCCAGTTCTCATGACATGATTTGGTTGTCTAAACAATAGTAGCACATAGCAGGTAATGGTCAACAGCACAAGCCTGATTCTCAAAACGAGCATTGAAGTGTTGTATCAACAAAGACTGGACATTATATCAAATGAGTCAGATTTTGGCAAACTGTGTCAGGTATGTGCATGTTATCAGATCTTTTTTTTTTTTTCCCAGCAATTTTGACTGCCATCTCAGCTGGAAGAGTTTCAGGCAGATGTTGAAACTGAAAAGAATATTCAATAATGCTTTCAAATAACAGAAATGTATCAAAATTTTTAGATATGTCTGGAATTTAAATATAAACAAAGAGATATATGCACAAAACGTCTGCTGACACCAGGTAATATAGCTACAAGTTAAAGTGTAACACCTGTCAGATGTGTGGTTGGAATAGACATGAAAATAAAACAGCTTTAACACAGAAACTGCAAAAACAAAAAGCATATTACAGACTTTGTAACATGATAATAAACAGTGTTTATGCATTTTCATTTGAACAGGGATGTTATTAAAAACTTGACGCATTGAGATGGGATTGTTTTTGAAAATGATGGAGGAAAACCTTTGTTTTTGAAAATAGCCATCTTCGCATAGAGACAGTCTGGGTCTAATGGTTACAATGCTGTGACAGATGATGAAAATTACTTATAATGTATAAGAGTGTAATTATGAGTAGGAGTATATGCACAAGGTGTTTACCCTTAAATCAGGGCACAAGTGTCATATGTTTATGTAAAAAAAATACAGGAGGCTGTAATGTAGCTTAGCATAAACCCTGTTTGTAGGAAAACTTGGCCCTGTTGAGTGCAACAAAATCTCAGCTCAGTGATAAAAAAATTGAATTTCTTGTCTGTGTGATCTGACAAAACCCAAAATGTTTCACAAGTATGTGACTTCAGGCACAGCACAGTCTTACGAGTAAAGTTAAAGTGGGGTAGTAACTCTCCAACAGAAAGAAATAAGCATATTTACAAAATACATCAAACAATTAATTCTTCCTAGCACCAGTGTCAAATATTCTCTGGCTCCAGTTCTCGAATGTTGGCTTTTGCTTTTTTTCCTGTAATTACATGTTATAGGGAGCTAAAATGATTTCAAACCTCAATGAGAGGCAGTTTTATCTGGAGCTGAAATTAAGGGATCACAGGGGAGCCAAACACATTGTTCAGCTCCAAGCATTCCCTACTTTTAGAGAAACAGTATCAGTGTTAAGATGCTTTGGCCATGACTACAAGTCATGCCTGAATATAGCCTTGAATAGAGTCATCCAAACACAAATCCATTGACACAGAAAGTGTATTTTTATAACCCAGATGTTTTGAGTTGGCGGACAATGGCGGACTGACCTGCCAAGGAGGGAAAATCCTTGAAAAGTCTCCACTGGGGAGTCATTTTTATTAAAAGACGAGGGAGTGGTGACAAGGCTGTCATGGTAGGAGACAATGAAACAGAGAGTTGGTTCAGAGAAGTTTTACACAGTTAGAATGAACATTTAAGTATGATGCAACATGTTGGCAATGTACCATTATGATAAAATGTTTTAATGTAATCATCCTCTTTGAATCATACTGGGAGACGTTACCCTGATAAAATGTTTTCTCTCATGAAGACTGCAGCCAAAAATCCTGATGATGTTATGGCTTTGTTTTTGAAGACAGATTGTTTCATAGAGCAGAAAGGAATGGGCAAGTACAGTCCATGCTATTTCTGTTATGGCTGTTGTTTTATAAAATTTAAGCCTAAAGTTTATCCCTAATTAGCTTTTGTATTTTTTATGCCTCCACGCTGGCGCCAGCCATGGCTGAAGTCATCATGTTTTTTCCATCCGTCAATGTGACTGTGAATACATCTGTCCATACAAGTCAAAGTCTTGTGAATGTGATCTCAAAATGGATTTTCTTTTAACTTTGACCACTTTTACCCAGAATCAACAATGAAGTGATTATATTTTGCGAGTCATAGGTCAAAGGTTAAGGTCATGGAGTCTTTTTGTCATCCTTTGCTTGTGTACACTTTTTCTCAAATAAACTGAAATTTCCATCAAACTTGGCACCAATGTCTGTACAGAATCAAGAAGAACTGACTGAGTTCTGGGGGTCCAAGGTCAAGGTCAGAGAGCCTTTCGTTAACCCATGGCTAAAGAAAACAATTTTGTGAATTTGATATTGCCAGTATATGTTGAGAGACTTTGTTTAAATTTTCCACAGACTTTAACCATGACACAGGGAGGAATTATTTGTTTTTTTCAAGGGTCAAGATTGTGGGGCCTCTTGGTCCTCCTTTGCTTAAGAATGCCGTATCACAAGAGTGATTTCATGGATTTTTATTGAATTTTGCATAAATAACGGATCTACTCATAGATTTTAACGATCATGGGTTAAAAGTTAGGGTCATCAGTCTCATCATCACTTGCTGCTTCTAAATGCAATCTTGTTAATGTAACATTTCATGAGTGATTTAAACCAACACTACATAGTTTTTCCACCCTAATATAATATTTCTAGAATCTTTGTGATGGTACATCACCTTACAACAGGATAAATGACCCCTCTGTCATAGTCTGACGGGGTCTGTATCACCTTCACTGGCACTGTAACTTCGATGTGGATGGTAGGAACACTTTCACACTGAAAAACTACAAACTAAAAAACATGATCAGGGTGTACCTTATCAGTCCACATGGTTTATTTGTCTCTTGGGACATCCTGTCGGCTCGCTTCTCCTCCCTCTGTATGTCAACAAATGCACATCGGTGTGAGGCACTCTTTTTTTGTAGCCGCGCAGTTACACTCAACGACCATAGAGGCCCCTAGAGGGCTAAAAAGCTGGAATCTTGCTCAATGATGCTTTAAATAATCTTCCTTACAATTTGCACACATCTTTTAAGCTACATGTTGGTGGTCAGGGATCATAGTTAAGGGGATAATTAAGCTGTACAAGTCATCTTTTGCTTGTGACTGCTTTGTCTGATAAATCCTTGCAAGGGTTTTTAATCAAACTTTGCACAAATGTCTACTTAGATGGAGGTAGAACAAATTATATTTTAAAGGGTGAAAGACAAAGGTCAAGATCATGGAGTCCTTTGGCCCATTTTGCCAATAGAAAGCAGAATTTCACAAAGACTGAAATAAATTTTTATCGAACTCTGCCTTTTCACTTAAGTATATTACAATTCAGTTTTCAAGGTCATGGGTCAAGGTCATCGACTTTCAGGATCATCTAGTACTTGTGACTGCCAACATGTGAAACCAGATAGCACAAAATACTTTAAAGTGATCACTTTCCAAATCTGCACATTCAACATGACAATTAACTGCCAAGATTTTACAGATCATTGGTTAAAGTTCAAGGTCATGGACTTTTCCAGTCATGTGTTGCCAAGAAAGGTTTTTGAGAGGTCATATTTTGTCTTAAATCGGGTACATATATTTTTTAAGGACTGCTGGGGTATGATCAAAATCAATGATGTTATGTTAAAAACCATTTAGCTTTCATATGCAGAGAAGCCCTGATAGTGTTGTATTCTTAGTCTTTCTGAGATACTCTGTCAAAGGTTTTTCACTCTTTAAGGGTCCCTTGAGCCTCAGGGACATTGGGCAAAGGTACACCTGCTCAGAGTGTACCTTTGCTCAATGTTAGCTTGGATAGGTCCCAGCCTTCCGCGACCCCGAAAGGGACAGGCTTTGTAGACGATGGATGGATGGATGTCTCTATTGTGCAGAGGAGACATGTTAAACACATTAAAGGGCATATAAAACTTTAAAATAGCCATAATATGACCCCGTTAAGATTTCTGTCAAACTTTGCCGCTCTTCCTCTTGCACAGAAGCATGACAAGTAGTTTTTAGGTCATAGGTCAAATGTTATCAGCTATCATGTTCACCACCTACTTGTGAATAGAGTATCTCAAAATGCCTTTCATGACCTTCTTTCTTCATGTTGCACAAAAAGGCACTTTAACCTGAGGAGAAACTGATGGGATTTTGCTGGGATGAAGTTAAATATCTTTGGACTTCATTATCATACCTTGTTTTTTAACTTGGTGCATCAAACAATCTTAAAGGGAATTCAGTCAAATCCTGCTCAAATGTCTTATCTGACTCGACAATGAATTTATCCAATTTGGTGCATATAAGGTCAGAGGCCAAGTGATGATGTATATGAAGGTCACAGCAATGGCAGAAATGCGCACGTTTTAGAGGTGTTGTGTGTGCATTAGGTTTTGATCACTCATGATCACATGCAAGGTTGTGAAGATTCTTTGTAAAGTATTTTCTGGACAGTTATGGGAACTTTCAAATTACCAGTGAAAACATAGGACCTCAATTCTATTGTTTAGGGCCCCCTCTCTGTCTAAATGTTATCACTACTGATTAGACAAACTCATTATGGATAGTTGGAGGTTGTCTTTCTTTGTCAACTGTACCCCCCTCCTCTTTGGTATTCTACAGTATAATTGAGCTTTGTGCTCACACAATCTCACTAGCTTGCTAGCAAGGGCCGCTGAGACAATAATTAGACATGGTAGTCATCATGCGTTAATGTGGTCCCCGCAGAAGGCTCGCAGAAAAATGTCCAAACAATTACCATGGAATGGAGAGCCCCCGGTGTCCTTGAACAATGGCGTGCAGCATCGCTTCCTCCTATAGAGAGGCTCCTCTCTGACTTTCAAAGCACTCTGCTGAAGCCTCTCATAAGGACCTCGCTTTCTAACAAGCCTTGTTTGTTTGCTGTCCTGTTGAGCTAACACAAACAATAGGAGGAATCTGCTAAATCTGGCGCACGGCTGTGCAGATATATCTCTGACCCACATGCATCATATCCATAGGGGCTGTCTGGAGGCTTTGTAGAGCCCGTACCTCTATTTGTCTTCAGGGTTCATCATAGAAAGGCTCCCTCAGGTCTCAGCAGGCACTGCTGAAGATAGATGCCGTTCCACTCTAGTTTGTGCTTCTGTCTGACTGCCTGAAAGACACTGAGTTCCTGATGATGAACTGTGTGTTGTCATAGCTGAGGATCTTCACAAGACACGTTGGCCTTACTGGATCAGCTCTGGTTTCTAGTGCACTAGGGATGGTACAGTTATGGATTCTGATGGCACAATTATAGTCAGAGAAATAATCTGGATTCACTTGTGATCTTGATTATTTTGCATTACTTTAGTCTGATTATTGACACCTATTTAGCTGTAATCAAGAGTTCCTACTTTGACTTGTCACTGAAAAACTTTTGCTATTCAAGGTAATATAATATAGGTTATATTTCACATGATTTTTAATAATTTATTACATATTATTATATTATAAAATTACTGCACCATTCTTTAAAAAAGTTTGAATTATTATTTATTGCAGTCCTTTGTGACTCAATTAACCCGGTGAAAAAAAAAAAGGAGATTAGAAACAGCTTTGATTGACACAAAAACGATTAAACTTTTTCTTTTAATACATTGTGTTTAAACATATCACTCTTAATATAACACTAAAATGAACTATATTGCTCTCAGGGTAAATTGTCTTTCCGTGGGTAGCGAATGTGAGTGTTTTTGTCTTTAACTCTCATAGACACTTATTTTTATTATATATTTTAGCATTCATCTACATTGACATGTTGCATGAGAAAACCCTCTTTATTCTTGTTTTACTTTAAGTTTCACGTCACTTTCAACAACATAGTTGTTGAAAGTGACATGATTATAGTTCAACGATCTCCATGCTTAATCAGTTAACTCATCCCTCATGTAATGTCACTCAGTAGTTGTGTGTCAATTTGTGTGTATGGGGGGGCAGATGTAGCATAAGGTTTGATATGTTTAGGATATTTGCCAAAGCTTTTTCCATCAGCTTTGCAGACATGGTGAGGATTTGTCATCTTTTCTGGTTCTGTGATCAGTGTTACTGTGCCCAGAATGTGGTCTACAGCCAAGGACATGAGTTTAAATTAAACTAAAAATGAGTCATAAATTAAGATTTATGCTGAGGTGAAAATAATATAACCACATGACACACTAGATGGACCATTTAATATATCTCACTAATCCATCTGGGAAAGAGTCCGCTGAAAGTATTTAGGATGGGCAAAACCTGTCAATAGCATATCTGGTGGTAGATTGGACATCCATTACAGGCCAATCAGATAATGCAGAAGGTGGGCACTACTGATGCGGTGTAAAGAAACAGAGCGTGAGCCAATTGGTCAAACAAACTCTCTGCAAAACATTTTGGAATACGAGTTATAATTATAACATGCTTTGGAGAAGTTTGTAGCGTTGTTATTTTTTTCATTTAAAAATAAACTCAGTCAAGATCTGATAAAACTACTGAAGCTTTCAGTATTGATGCTAACCATCATAAGAGCAGTCATGTCCTGTTGTCATCACGCTCGTAGCTTCCACCTTATCCTGCTTCAAAAAGACGCTGATCGGGCTGCTCACAGTTGCTGTGGATTGGAGCTTGGCAAGATGGATCTGCGTAATAACAAACATTAAATCGGACGGCTCCATCTGCACTGCAAGGTTAAAATGATATGCAATAAACAAAAACAAAATAACTTCAAACTTTACACATGACACCAGTGATGTAGTGGCTGCTTTATGTAGAGATAATCTGCTCCTAGCCATTCCTACCCTAGATTACAATTAAAAAAAAAGTGATTTTAGGTCGCTGCGTTCTTTTGTGTTGCTGTGCTCTTCACTTTGATTGATTTCTCTGTCAGAGTCTATGGCTTTTCCATATGCCTGTTTCTGTTCACTTGACAGTCTGCTGTATGATAGAAGGCAGACCTTAGAAAAACATTACTAATCAACCAGACACATGCCTTCAACACAGCTGTATAAAAACCAATAACAACAATCAGCTCTCATGTGCACACATGAGCTGCTGTTGCCTGGATCAGTTACATAATATCAAGGCCATGTCTGAAGCCTCAAGGTATTGACTGCTGTCTGGCAGGGGTTTAAGGGAGGGTTTGTTTTCAGAAATAAGTCTGGGTCGAAGTGGTTCTAGTATAATGGCCATTTTTTGGATGACTAGTATTATTTACCTGGAAGTAAGGAAGGACAAAACGTTTCCACAGTTATTTGGAGTTAAAACAAAAATATGTACCTGTTCATAAAGGGTGAAAAGATGCATCTTGTTGCTTTACGTGCCTTTAAAACTTGATGCCCTCAAGTATAATAATGAAAAGTTGTTCCTTACATCAATAGCCTGAGTTAAGGTACTCTGAGCTGTGGTCATTTGTTTGCATTTTCTTTTCTTTGTTTTCTAATGACTCATTCCATTATTTTATCCTTTCTTGGAAGCCATTTAAAGAAAAACGTCAACAAGTTGGCAGCATAAACACCATCACATTTTAGAAACAGACCGCAACATCTCTTTGTGCACAGAGCGTGGTTTAGGGTGTTGATGTGAAAATGGCTTTCAGGCCCTGCTAGTACAAAGTAACAACAGTTTCCTTCCCACTGAGTCAGGGTTTTGTTGAATTATTTTGGCTCCAGTTCAAAAAGGTACTTTAAGAACCTCACATAAGCCTACGCATTTCCGAATAATCAGGTTTCTGCGTCGGATATCTTTCTTTTCATCTGAGTTTTCTTAATCCTTCTTCCTGATAAAGTGACGCGTCTGTCTCTTATTCAGATGCTGTTTCAGAGATTAAGGTTACCACCAAAAGCAGCAAATGATCACATTACTTAAAAGTGTGTGAATGCAGCCCAAGCATGTCTGTGCATTAGTGTGTATGTGTTTACATGCGACTCTTAATGTCCAGTGGGAAGTGTGCTAATGGGGGCTTCTCCCAGTGCAGGGACCCTGTACAGATTAGCGGACAGATGTTGTGTTGATTGATTTCATCTGTGACTGCTAATACATTTTCCTCAGGATGGGCCTCCAGGCCATCAACGTGTTAAATCCCTCACAGAGGGTTCCTTTTTTATCATGTAACGAACACTGAAGCTGAGCATTCCTGAGAATCATACTGATGAATGCCAAATGGAGACAGTCGTCCAGGGTACAATGACTCTTTTTTCCTGTACATAAATAAGTAATTTGAATGATGCAATATAAGCATATGCATGGCCTCCAGTACTCTGTGCTTATTCAATTATATTACCCTGTAATTTAAGACCAGTAGTGGCAATGAAGTCAATGACATACATATTACTGGCTGATCTGAGAGGTACCAAAGGTTGAAGATTTTAATGTCAAATTTATGTCTTGTCTCTTTATCTGTGTTCTTAATGTAATTATTTTTTATCAGATACTTTTGTTGGAACATATAAAAAACAGACACATTTCATTTCATCACAGTTCTCCACCAAACAAAATTAGGAAGTAGAGTGAAACATTTGATGAGTGCAAGGAGGGTCATTGCTGTTGCCTGCTCTACCATCTGAGCCACTACAGCAACATCAACTGATTGTTTTATTTATCAAACTGTATCACAGAAGGATTTATTTAATTAAATTAGACTTGCTCCATCACTAACATACCCCTTGACTGCTTGAAATCATATCTCAATGGCCGCATTCAGTTTATCCTCTTCAGATATTTCAAATCTAGGCCTTTCAGGTCACCTCTGGAGTTCCTCAAGGTTCTGTCCTCAGGCCTTTTTTGTTCAACATCAATTTCCCTCCTTTTGTCATATTCTGTAAATTGAAAGATATTTTACAAACTTTCAAAAAGTATATATATTTTCAAGTTTCTTGCCCAATAGTCCTTTTAGATTTTGGGCCTTA
The DNA here is from genome assembly GCA_037902135.1 of Cetoscarus ocellatus. Classification (NCBI taxonomy): domain Eukaryota; kingdom Metazoa; phylum Chordata; class Actinopteri; order Labriformes; family Labridae; genus Cetoscarus; species Cetoscarus ocellatus. The sequence goes on from JBAMNC010000595.1 coordinate 618,789, forward strand.
TTTTATGACTAAGTGTTTTGGCATAAAGCAAATGTGTAATCCCAAATTCCAGCCTGGTGCAGGTGTCTTTTATATTCCATGTGCCCACATTGTTAAAAAAGCAAATCAACATGTGCTCCTTTTTGCACCCAGGGGTGTGTTTGTCTGAAAACAAGGAGTGGTCTGGTGCAAATCTGGTTAGTTACTAAATTGAGGATGCAGACATGGACTGTCCTTTAAACCTTCGCATACCTGGTCTTAAGTCAAAGTCTGTGTGTGAGATCACCATTTACTGACCTTGTTTCACTCACACAAAATGCACAGCAATATACACTGCCCGGCCAAAAAAAAAAAGTCGCCACCAAAAAACAGGGTCACACACTCTAATATTTCATTGAACTGCCTTTAGCTTTGATTACAGCACAAATTTGCTGTGGCATTGTTTCAATAAGCTTCTGCAATGTCACAAGATTTGTCACAGATCATAGCACTGCCCCCACAGGCTTGTACAGTAGGCACTAGGCATGATGGGTGCATCACTTCACCTGCCTCTCTTCTTACCCTGATGCTCCCATCACTCTAGAACAGGGTAAATCTGGACTCATCAGACCACATGACCTTCTTCCAGTCCTCCAGAGTCCAATCTTTATGCTCCCTAGCAAACTGAAGCTTTTTTTTCCAGTAAGCCTTACTGTTTAGTGGTTTTCTTAAGGCTACACAGCTGTTCAGTCCGAATCCCTTGAGTTCCCTTCACATTGTGTGTGTGGAAATGCTCTTACTTTCACTATTAAACATACCCCTGAGTTCTACTGATTTGGTCAAACGTTTAAGTGATCACCGATCACGATCATGCAGGATTTTTTTTGACCACATTTCTTTCTTGAAGATGATACTTCCCCACTATCCTTCCAGTTTTTAATAATGCGTTGGACAGTTCTTAACCCAAGTTTAGTAGTTCCTGCAATCTCCTTAGATGTTTTTTTCTGCTTGATGCATGCCAATGATTCGACCCTTCTTAAACAGACTAACATCTTTTCCATGACCACAGGATGTGTCTTTCCACATGGTTGTTTAAGAAATGAGAAGCTACTCATTGCATCAGCTGGGGTTGAATAAGTTGTTGCCAGCTGAAAGATAATCACACGTGCAGTAATTATCCAACAGGAGGCTCGTACCTATTTGCTTAGTTAAATCCAGGTGGTGACTTTTTTTTGGCCAGGCAGTGTATCTCAACCGTTGAATATCAGACCATTTGTAAGGAAATTCAGTTTAATGTTCATAACAGTACAGAGAGCTGAAAGACAGTGTGCCTTTTTTTTCAGCATTTCTCTACATGTAGCAGCACACGAAATGGGGAACAGAGCCAAGCATTCCAGCAGGAAAAGGAGAAAATGAATTGTTTAAAGCCAACAGTTGCTTGTTGTACAGTAAACAGGCCCATCATAAACATACAGAACTCTGTATTTTTATGATGCTCTGATTGGTTTGATCTCTGTTACTTCCTCACACACCCCCCGGTATAATCAAGGCACATAGTCCTTCCTTTTTGCACTAGGCTTTGCACTGAGAACATGCATCCTTAAAATAAAAAGTATTGATCAACATGCCCCTAACTGCTGTGCACCACCTAGACAACTCATTCTCACCACCAATAGGGCCCACTGACTTTTGGCACGCTCAAGGCCAGAGATATACTTTTGTTCATATACTTGCCTGTATGGATCGTGTGTAAGTGGAGGATTCCACCAGAGGCTGCAAAAGATCTGTAGTTGTATATAACTATCTGTTGAAGTAAACTGCAAACATGGTGGTAATTCACCCTCTATATATCACACAATGTAATCCATTCCAGTTCCACTGCGTTTCTCTCTGAGTTGCCTGTTGATAAAATATTTTCATATTTGGACTTAAAACACAACAGCCATTTTATCCCATTTTTGGTGTGCTGGATGATTAAGCAACAGGACTTTTTACTTCCATAACTTCACTGACGATACATATTTTACCCCTTTAATTAAAGGACCCAAGATGCTTTGACTCTGGGCCTGAACTTGACACTAAATTGCTAAATGTGCTCAATAGAGCCAACGGCTTTGACCCAATCATGCTTCAGGAATAACGTCCGATTTTGCATTGCTGTTATTGCTTTTGATCTGAGATGCTGCTCAAACATGATGCATCTTGATACTGTGGAATGTAAAACTGCTTCAGGGGAATTTCCAAGCTGAAAGATCAGTTGCAGATTTGGCACCACAACCACGAGAAACAAATGAGTGATTTATGATGAAACAGTCTAAGCTTATTATGAAAAGAAATATGTGCTTTAAGAAACTGTTTACATTCTTTGAAACCCTCCTGAGCCTCTTCTGCTTTAAAAAAAAAAGTAATTTAAGATGTATTTGGTACCCATAAATATAACATTTTTCAACTCCATCTGCCTTACCTCATCCTTAACAGTCTAATTTTTGCTCACCTGTTAGATTTTTCTCCTTTTCTTTCTTTTTCGCTCCTTCTGTCTTTCAGACTCTGCCTTCCACCTTGATAGAATTAACTGGACTCATGAGAGATGGCTGCATCGCTTTTAGCCTTCTGACTATAAATATGAGAAAACAGCTTCTCATAAATATTTGACAATGCAATAAGTGTCCCAGACTGCTCACATGCATTCACGCATGAAAACAACAACAGGAGCATGCATAGACACACAAAATGAACAGTTTTTACAATAACAAAAAGCTCAAAGAAAAACAACATGAACAGACTGTTATTTCTAGTCTGACACAAGTCCATACATAAGCTTTCTGCTGTTTACAGATACCAGGACTAAACAAAGTGTTTTTTCAACATAGCCATTACTTTGTGTACATGTGAGACATTTACAACGAAGGACAGGACTATCAGCTACATTATCCAGAGCAGGTGACGCCGCCACTGTGCTGGTGTTTAATGGAAATCAAGAACACAAATATCATTAAACCTTAACTCATTTTCATTAACAGTTTATGACATTACCATTCGTAGTCTGTGCACTGTGTACAGAATTTGTACCCTCAGCGTGTAAATATACAAATTACAGGTACACCAGTGTTAAAGTTAAAGAAGTGATCATTTTAACTGGGCAATTTAAGCTGAATTTCTAAGGTTTTTTTGTCATTATTAAATTACGAATATTACTACTGAAATACTGTTATCATTACAATTATTAACAATAAAAACAACAACAAAAACAATAACAAAATTATCAATAATAAGAAGAATGTGTCATATTTACTCAGAAGATAAAGTATATCTGTTTTATGGCTGGGAATCAATAAGTAGCTCATGATATGATGTGTGATGCATGGTCCATCTGTTACAATACTCTAATATCTGAGCAATATAAAATGGCTGTAATAAGGTAACTTGGTAGATGAATGTAATTATTTATCAATTTGTCAACTTGACTAAATTTGACAAAAACTAAGAAGAAACAAAGTTTGTGTTCTGTTTTGTAAATTCAATTTGTAAAATTATCTACCTATCTATCCATATACAGTGCTTCACAAATTTTTCAGACCACCTGTCACAAAAATGAAAAAACATCAATATTCTAGAAATCTTTCAAAAACTTGTTCGAAACTTAAAATATTACCATTATTGGACATTCATTTTGAACAGAAATGAGGAATTTCAAACTGAATTAACCTTTTTAAACCCAAATTTGAGCCGGCTTACAGGGCGAGTCAGAAATTAATCAAGCATAGCATTCAGCCACTAAAACATTTTTTCTGTTCAAGAATTTAAGTAAATAACTATAATTAGACAGCTTAATCGAGGAATAATAATGACCTTTACCATAAAAAAAAAAAATCAACTGTATATGTAGATGATGTAGACCTGTTCAGATTATGTTTTCATGGCTTATAACAAGAAATATTTTTTTACTATCCTAGCTTGACCAAATTTTCCACTGTCAGTAACTCAAAAACAGCCCATTTTCAGTATACCTACTGAGATGAGATTTAAAAAGGGTAGGTATAACAAGCTTGAGATTCAGCCGACACCTTTTTAATCAGCAAAATTCACCAGAGTGTTTCATTTGGGATCAATTTGTGTCTCATTTGTTATTTTAACATACTGTATGAGTTGGTTTATGGGGAAAATATAAATACTTATCCAATAAACTAAACTAAGCTAAGAGCTATTCAGCTGCTTTATGAGCATCTGTGCATGCACATGGCATGCTTAAGCTTCCATCACTGCGTAAATGGAGCATGTATTAATGTAATGTCAAGTGATTATGTACTGGGAGCATTATTTACAGGGAATACTAAAAGCCCCCTATCAATTTGCGCTTTTGTTTGTCAAAGCAGTTGGTCTCTATGGTCTGCTTTCAATACAGCAAAGCTGTTAAACTCCCATTGTAAAAAAGCACTGATTGATGCATCATTATGATATTATTCATTTCCACTAAGACAGGATGTCTGAGAGGTTGGTCTTTGTGGTGAATAAGTCAACCAACCTCCAAGATCTCCACAGTATATCCCCATACTAAGATTCTGTCCCATACTTATCTATAAAGAAAATGTAAGCAAATAGGCAATTATTAGGACAACATTTGTCAAACAAATCTGTCTTAACTGTGACAACCACAGACACTGAAAGTCACCAGATCACGCTTGTAAAACAATTACAACCATATGACTTCAAACTCTCAGTTACAGATTCAATATGAATGAAATTTGATGCTAATGGCCATATAAGGACTGGTAACCCAACTTTAAACATACTTAGAAATAGTTGATGATGGACAAAAAAAAACATGTTTATTAACAAAAATTAAAAATGTGCCATTACACCTGCTCTCCCTTATGTATTTGTCTCTTCTCCTCTCTGAGTTTGCGCCAGAGCCATTGCCAGAGGGCTGGGTGTTGCCTGGGTTTAAAGGGACAGTTCAGCTTTTTTTGAAGTGGGATTGTATAAGCTCCATATGGCCACTAAGTAATTAGATGCAGTAGAACGTTTTCTCCTCTCCCTCAGTCAGCCACAGTCTGGAAGAGTCTGTTACGCAGAACCAGCCACAAACAGGGAAGTATCGTACCAAGTACAAAGGGTATTTTCTCCACCTACAAGAACTCCCATCAAAAAATAATACCACAGTTTAAGAGTACGCTACCTATACATGTTTTTAAGTGCATGAACTTTTTGGAAATGTAAAGTTTATCTGGGACTAACCGACTCACGTCACGTATTCCTCCGCGCAGCGCTGCCGCGAGCCGTGTAATGTTACTACACAACAGTAATGGTTGTGTGTGTGTGAGAGAGAGAGACACACACACAAACAAGTAGTCTGCAATGTTATGGTAAACAGCCTCCTCTACTCTGCTTGTTTGTCTCTGACAGATCATTATTACTTACTTTGAGGATAAACTGTCATTGATCCTTCAGGTTTAGGATGTTTTTCCAGTTTATCTTCGGGAAATTGAAGAATGTCCGCAAAACTCTGGGATTCAGAAGGGCAGGAAAATCTGTATGATGAGTTATGCAGACAGAGTGAGAGTCTCCAGTATCCTCTGACTCAGACAGATCCTGAATTTGGCAGTAGTAGCACTCGGGGTACGGCCTTGTTCGGTTTCCACCTGCAGCAGCTCTTCTTCTGTGAACTCCAGTTCATACAGATATTCTCTTGGCTCCAAAGTGAATGGAACTTCATTGTCGCTGTCATAATCACTCGTTTTTCATTTCCTACATTGTCTCTTCCTCGCACCGCGAAGAGTCAGAACAAAAGAATTACAATACTTGATGAAAGTTACACGAGCCTACAACTGGTGTCTGAAGTCGCTAGCTTGTTATGTTTACAACAGCTGAGATGGAGGCGGAGTGATTCAGCGGCTCACGGACGTGCTGCACGGAGGAATATGTGACGTGAGTCAGTTGGTTCCAGATAAACTTTATATTTCCAAAAAGTTCATGCACTTAAAAACATGAATAGGTAGCGTACTCATAAACTGTGGTATTATTTTTTGATGGGAGTTCTTTTAGGCGGAGAAAATACCCCTTGTACTTGGTACGATACTTCACTGTTTGCGGCTAGTTCTGTGTAACAGACACTTACAGACTGTGGCTTACTGAGGGAGAGGAGAGAATCTCCTAATGTACTTAGTGGTTATACGAAGCTCATACAACCCCACTTCAAAAAAACTGAACTGTCCCTTTAAAGTCTGATGAAGTTAAAATTTGATGTTAACAATATGATTAAGATCCAAACAAAACATACATTTTCAATAAATTTATCAAATATACTGGAAAAAAATGTATTTATCACTGAGAATATCCGTACTAAGTGCAGGATATATTGCAGTAAGAAAATAAAAAAATAACATTTTTTTCTACTATCACTCAGCCTTAACAGACCCACAGGGCCCCTGCTTAGGTTAGATGTTATACATTCCTTTTAGTAGGTCAACAACCTGGAATATTGTCAACATGCAAATGAGAGCTGCATGAAGTACAGAGAAGAGGTTGAAGATGATATTTTATCATAGAAACTCTTCCACCTCCTCTCCATCACCTTGGCAATGAACCAACAAAACTCAGTCAAGACAGAAAATTATATTTTCAAGGTTTTAGCCCACACTGGCAGTGCCTACTTTATACTATCTCTAGAGCATGGGTGTCCAAACTATTTCCACTTTTGTTTGGCCCACGGCAAGTTCCAAAAACTAATGTAAATTTGGCCCAGAAAAGAATACAAAGATTGTGCTTGAATAATAAATAAGGATTACAGTATTTAGGTACAGCATAGATTACCTTACCTGACAGACAAGATGAACTGTTTCATGCTTCTGTGGGGTGTATTTTAAGTCCCCCAGGGCAACCTCCTACACAAAATAATACTAAAGGGCTGAAATTTCAAGAGAAACTGGAAAGTGATTGAATGAATGTTCTGTCTTTCGCATTTAATAGGGCCAGTCAAAGGCCTACAGTCACTTCTCGGATTCAGTACAACTAATTCCAACTAAGACCAGTCATATTCTGACCATGAATGATTGTTTCAGCTTAAAGCTCTCAGAGATGCATCTGCATGATGACAGAAATGGAACCTGGTAAGTCTAGCTGCTTTGCAAGTTTATGAATTGCCTTAATTTGCTTTGTTATTTTCTGCCTTGATAGGAAGCACCTATCAAGGCATCTATCAAGTTCCTTTTAAGTTTGTAAACTCTTTACATTTTGCTCTTGTTTTGAATCTGAAAATAGAAATGAGCCATCAGCATCTCCTCTCTGCTGCAAGGAGGGTATCATCCTGACAAGGGGCAAATCCAGTGACAGCCTGGGCTAACCATGGCCCCCCCAAAGTCTGACTGCCCCCCGAATAATCTGTTACAATGACTGTTTACTTTGTTGGGTTGTCAATGGAGAGTTTTCATCCAAGCTATTCTTTCTTAAAGTCTTTTCAGCCATTAAGGACATCTTCACCTACACTGGATTGATTTTATGAACCGTGAACACGTGCTGTGCTCCTACTTAACTGTTATCGCACACGCTAACAATTCCTTCTTGAAGTCATAGTTTAATATGCATTTGTGAGTTGTGGTACGCTATGCCTGTATTGGTTTTCCCTTTTGTGCCTGTGAGCAGGCATTCTGGGAAAAGAAAATTTCTTCCCATGAGTAGGCTAAATATCTCATTTAAAATTAACATAAGAAATTCATGATCCTTGACCTCTGACCTCCAAAATGTAATTAGTTCATCCATTTGAAAAGAATGACAATGGAACTTATGGCCCTGACCTTTAAATCTGATCAATTATTTCTTGAAGAAGGGTGGACATGTGTGCAAAGTTTGATAGAAGTCCCTCCAAGCTTTCTTGAGATATCATATTCACATAAGAACTGGGCAAATTTGAGACTCTGGGACTTTTACCTTTGACCTATGACCTTAAAACTCAACTTAGTTTATCCTTGCATCATATTGGACATAGGGCTAGGCGTTATGGACCAAAATGTATGTCTCTATATTTTTTTGCTAAACTTGATATTTGATATATATCTTAATATATTTTTTCCATTAAAAAATGATAAAAAAAAACCTACTCAAACAACCCAAACAGCCCAGGAAACCAGTCACACCTACAGGTTGGAACTAGGTCAATGACCCCACTCCTCTCAGCTGACCACCTTGATTATTTGTATACAGAGGCTGATAATTCAAGCTCTTCCCCAAGACAGCTCTTGGATCAGTGTTGGAAAAAACATTGAGTTTTATGTCAAATCCACATGAACTTAAAGACAATTGTGACACAGACATATTATTAACCCAGTTGCACATGTCAACTACCTGAATGAAATGAATCAGATAAATAATGAAATTAAATAATATACAATAGGTAATGAAGTTCATTTTCTACAACAAAGCAAATATAGAACAAAAGTGACATTTACTACACCTGACAAAGTTGTGTGGTCTTAATAAAAAACAGCTTGTTTGGACACTTGCATACTTTGACACACATAGATGGCTTACAGGTCCTGATACATTGAGGTCCTCCCTGCCTTCAGTGCATATTTTTAAATGCACTTCTAACTTGGCGACTGGTATCTTGTTTTTGACTGCAGAATAAGGGGACCATGTCTATGTCAGTATGGTAGGCCACTGGCTCGGTGATATTGCTCCAGACTTTACTTTTTTTTTTTTTTCTTTTTTTTAAAACAGGATTATGAAGCTTGCAGTGTGCATTGTTTTGGTACAGGGGGCTGCGGTGACTTCACCCTTTGGGTCAAAACCCAGAGTTTCTCTCACACATTTCTTACTGTACTGTGGCAATGCTGAAATGATGGGGGGATTCGTCATGCTGTAAATTTTAGATGCAACATGTTTCTTACACTAAAAAAAAACATTTATAGTTGACCGAAATCTTTAAACTAAAACATTTCCTTTGACCAGCAGCCTCCTCTTTGGGGGTGTTACTCCAGTTTTTCCAGACTCCATGCTATCAGTCTCTATTCTTGTGAGTGAGTTGGGATGGAGGGGCGGGCTGTTGAACTTTGTGAAGTTTTGGAGGGGGAGGGAGGGATGAGCATTTGACTTTCATGAAGATTTCGAGAGGGAGGGAGGTGGGTTAGGTGAAATAGCAACACAAAGTCAGCGATTTAGACAAAATGGTGGCTTGCTGTGAATTATTTTTAATGCAAAACAAATTATATTAAAATATTAGATATTGAGCTATCCCATATCTATTTAAAAACATATTGATATATTTAAAAAATTGATATATCACCCAGCCCAAACTGGACATTTATCTAAAGTTTGATGGAAATCCGTTCCAGCATTCTTAAGATACTGTGTCGCAGGGAAATGACGACCACAACACTCCATGACCTTGACCTTTGACTAATGACCCCCAAAATTTGACCAGTTTATCCTTAATTGCAGGTGAACATGTGATCAAAATCTGCAGAAAATCGCTTAAAGACTTCTTGAGATACCATGTTCACAAGGCCTTGACCTGAGCTGACAAGGGCACATAAATACATAAACACACTGGTATGGCATAAGCTGAAGCCAGCAAGCAAACACTGACCATGACATTCTTAGGGCCATTAAATTCCACGGTAGATGCCTTTAGGCTGAGACTCTAGGGGTTTGTTACTCTTAAGAATATGACCAGTCAGAGCTTTTCCTCGAATGCTTGCAGACTCTGAAAACAAAAACAAAAACTTTAACATTACTGATAACCTCCTTACAGAGCTCCAGACTGACCATACAGGGTAAACTCTTATTGTCAGGGGAACAGTAACACTGCATTGTGAGTATTATGGTTGCCTACAATATCTTCAGTAGAAATAGGTGCACACAAGCAAAAAAATATATTCCCATAATACTATTGGGATGAAATAACTCTTATGTCAAAGTACAAGGACTTTTGTGGTCATGGGTGTAAATATAACCCAGGTATTACTGGAAGAGGACGGACTTGTAATGTACTTGAGAAAAGAAGCAATGTTCTCTACTGACCCATTTAACCCAACAAAAGAAACTCACTCTTTTTGCACTTTCTATGCAACTGAACTGTGATCTATATAACAGGCACATGCAATAGTCTGACATGCAATCAAACTTTTGTCTTTTTCAAGACCTTAACATTTTTCAAGAGAGCTCTGAGGTTGGGTCTAGGTTACTCGATGTTGGAGAGAGTTTTATTTTTGGCTATGAGTGGACAGAGAAGATGAATGAGATTGTGCTGCTGGAGCTGAGTGCTGACCCTGGACCTGCTCCATCTGCTCCTGTGTGATATGAGCTGTCCGAGGATTACGGCCACTCAGACCCCTGGGCCTTCACAGATCAGGCCTGCTGTGTATTAACCTGGATAAAGTTACCAGGCAAGAGCAGCTGCTCTGACACGACTCTCACACTCGCAGGGTCTGCTGGTCATTTCGGCCCTTGTTACCTCAGAGACCCTCTAAAAAAACAAAACATCTAGGGGTGCTACCCATAGACTTTCGGTGTTACATAAACTCAATTGAATTTAGCATGCTGTTGTGTCGATAAATGCCCACCTTTTCTGTGGAGTGAAAGCCTGGCACTTCTAAAGCCCTTTTCATTATGAATGACCCTATTAGGAATGGGGCTTATGCCATGCTGTTTGCTGGATGGCTGTTGTGTTTGTGTGCGTCAGTGTGCCCGCTTTGCAGGCCTTATGAAAACCAGCTGGACATTGGGGCCTTTGGAGAGAGGACAGCTTTTGCCAGGAGAGTTTGTTTGGCTTAGTCAACAGGGATTCTAATTCTTGATTCAGGACATGTATTTGGTTAAATAATAGTTTAGTTTAAGGATAAAAGCAAGGTTTTAAGCTTTTTACCACATAGAAAAATAAACAAAATAATAATAAGGGGAAAAAAGAAAAAAGCATTTTGGTAACTAAGGGCATATTCAAACAGAATGTATACTGAAACTTTAAGTTAAATTAAAAAAACATACCTTTTTAAAGATTCTCTTCATACATCATAAGACCCTTGCACATTGTTGATTTTTTACTGGCAACAATAGACACATTTATGCAAAATAATCATCCAAATAGTTAATCAAAAGCAGGTGAAAAAAAATGTAAATCTTGAAAATAAAAGGTTTCAGGTTTATAAAAGGAGTTTCAATTTTTACTATTATTACTTAAATTGAAATTTTCATTTAACAAAAAAACATTTACAAAAGTAAGAAATGTATAAATCTGTGACCTTTAACTAGGGTCCTATAAAATCCGCGATAACGGAATCGCGGACGGACTTTGAAAGTGGAATTCAATATTAAAGCAAAATATCACCGACGTATGTCTGAACGTATGTCTACAGAAAATGCTCCAAGGGGGTCACTAAGGCTGAGGACAATGCATGCTTCACTCACCTCAGTTTGAAATCACTAGCTTAAGGTAAATGAGTTGCCTGCTGTTGTTACTAAACACACCATATTTCGGCTTAACTCTGGTTATTATAATTATTCTTGATGACTACTAGAGTACGTTCACATTCACTAATACAAAAAAACCCTGTATTTTTTATGTCTGGCACAAACCACCTATCTCAATTTTTTATGTTTTTGCTTTTTTTCACAAAACAGTGCTATTGGTCGGCTTCCATGTTGGTGAATGAGTTTTATGAATCAATCAATCAATCTTTATTTGTTTAGCGCCAATTCATAACAAGTGTTATCTCAAGACACTTTACAATAGAGCACAAAGCTCTTCATATTATGGATACACATATATGCATAGATACATATATACATATATAAAATACACATATACATATATATACAAATATATACATCCAACACCCAACATGAATCCATATAGCCAATCATGAATTCCTCCATCATGGCGGCAAGAAAAAACCTTCTGTTAAGCAGCAGGAAATCTTGAATGTGGACCCCAGTCTCATGATGAAAAGCAAATCCACACGATGCTGTGTTGGGTGTGTGGGCTAAAGGAAGGGAGGTAAGTGGAGACGAGTGGACTAAAGTAAGAACTAAAGTTAGAAACAGATCAATGGACCAATCATAGACCTGTCGTCGTCAAATTTGTTTCTGCTGCAAACAAATTTATTAGAGGAGGATCCTCATGTCTGTGTGGTTGTGGTGATAATTTTATAGAAGTATAATCAATAAAAGTCTTACTGGAAGTAAGAATTTATGGTAGTGACGAACTCATGGGTGCCCAGACCACAAGTGCATCCCTACCATATTTGTCTCCGTTAAAAATAAATGTATTAATGGTAGACCTCTTGAGATGTGACATCCCAATTTCAAGAGGGATCTCATGCCCATGTGGAGCTAGAGACAGTTACTATAGATGTATCAACCATGGATAGAAAGATCATGCTAATATCTACATTAACTGCTATAATGATTATGAACTGGAATGAGATGGCCAAATATGTGTTATGTCTGTAATTGTAGTTATTGAGGCTTTGTGACTCCACAGCAGAACTTTTAACTAAACTGAAGAGCAATAAATAATTTGTACAATATGAAATGTATTCATCCAGTAGTTGAGGGTTTATTTTCATTTTCTTACAAGTATAAGTATTTCTGAGATAGGAGATTTGTGGCTGACAGCAATGATACTGAGTACCTCTGATATAGCTGTATTCTCAGTCTCTGTTAAATTGTGCACCTTTAAAGCCCTCTTACCCTCATGGGTCCAGTCTGATCTAATTGACTGGTCTTCTGCTTAGCAACATATTGTAAACAGCTCTGCATTCTTTCTGCCATCTCTGCTCAGCACTGGGCTCGCTACTATGATCCGATGGGCTCAAACTGGTAGGTATATGCAGGAGGGCAAGCCTTTTTAGGCAGCTACAGGCACCACAAAAAGGGGAAGGGGAGAAGTTTTGATGCCGTAGCCTTTTGTCTTGTTCATAGAAGTGCCCTATCATGTGGAGGAGGCATGTTAAACATACCAAAAAGCATCTCTAATTAAAAAAGGAAAAAAGGGATCTAAAATGCTGAATGCTTTCCATCGTAAGTATTACAAAACAATACAAACATCACCAAACACTCGAGGGCACATCTCTGTACCCATGTTGTTTATTCAAAGACTGTACACTATGCCACTGTAAGCTGGTAATCATCTATTTATAACCAAGTTACGTCATAATGTTTCCAAGGTGGCACACCATTCAGCAGTAGGTTACCTTTCATGGTCAACTCGTGCATAGCTAAGCAATGAGATGAATGCCGGTGACAACTGATAGGTGTCATCAAATATTCATTTACGTCTATGATTTAGAGTGTATCAAATATAAAGTGCATTTTGTACAGCCAGGTGTGTGGAAATGTCAACCTGTTCTTTGAGATGCACGTATTTAATAAGAGGTTTATTCTTAAAGAATCGGCTAGTTATTCAGTTCTATTGCAGCAAAATTGGGATCCACACTCAGTCCCGTAATTAAAGTAACAAATTACAATACTCGGTCTTCATCAAATCTCTGTCCTGAGTTTTGTTGTCCTATATCTTATGCCATCAAGAACCAGCAAGACGATGAGAGGTCAAACTTCTTAGCATAACAGCAGAAGAAATGGATTGTCCATGAGCTCCTAGTTTGCCCTCCCTGTCCTTCTCAGTCAGCTTGTTTTTTTCATGTGTGATTTACATGCAGCGATTTATTTAGAAGTAAAGGGGCTATATTAAGCTTTCAACGCCTCTTAATCTTATTTATCCAAACCAGGAAAGAGGGTAATAAATATACACACACACTCTCACGCAGGACAATATATGTTAGTTACCAATGACAGGATGTTCTAGCTGTTTGAGTGAAAACCTTTACCTTGGATTTGTGTTTTATCTTTTGTGTTGACTTGAGCGCACGATAATGGCTGTGACTGAAAGTGGTTTCCTCTGTACTTGATCCACACCTTGCCCTTGAAGGTCAGATGTACATCAAGAACTGTACATGCCTACAGTGCACATAAAAAGTGTAAATAAATGCAACTTTGAACTAACATTTATCATATTGACATGTCATTCTTCTTTTACACTGATAAATTAGGTGGAATATGACCAAGGTCTAAAATTGTTTGTCAACTCACCAGTAAGTGCAAGACAAAACTAAGCACATAAATTAAATTTGCTGAGTAAAGTAAAATAACTGGAGTCATTGCATTCATTATCCAAACTGGCTTGGGCGTAGAAACACATAAAAAGCTCCAACAATGTTTTTGTGCTGCCTTCTTTAAATGTCATAACAGAAGAAGTAACTTTTGTCCTCTTACTGACATATTCCTGTACAAGACTGAGTTGAAGTATTGGTCAGAAAAGTTTCTATTGTCTGACCATTTAACACATCATATGATAGAGATGGATTATTTTTTAGGTGGGGGCGGGGGCACTATCATAATTTGAGAAATAATCCCAGTTTCCCAATTATCTTGATTATTTCTTATTCATTTAGCTTGTCTATTCACGCTTATATCGCTATATCAAGTCCATTCCTTTACCTTCTTCATACCTTACAAACCTCCACCATGGCATTCCCAACACTGTTGAGTGAGTAATTGTCAAAAATTTGGAAAACTGCCCTATATCCCACTGTTAACAAATACTTGGATTCAGACAACCACCAAAATCTGACTAGTTCTACCTTGTACTGCCACCAACATGCACAGAAAATGTCATCAAAATCTGTTGAGAATCGACTGAACTATTACCAAAACTGTGGAAACCTGTCCCATCTCATAATGTTAAGAAATCCTTAGAAAAGTTCCTGGATCTGTATTTGTATTCAGATGACCACCAAAAAGTAATCGGTTCTTCCTTGTGCCATGACCAACATTCCCAAAAAAATGTCTAAATCTTTGCATTAGTTTTTGAGTTATTCTGTCCACAATCAAACCAATAAAGAAACTAAGAAACACTGGCAAAAGCATAATCTCCCTGGCAGAGGTAATAAAAACCATGAACATGGTTATGTTACCTGGCTTCTCACAGATATTTTGATGATGAATGGCTGGTGTCTCACCTGCCAGACAGAAGAAGTTTTGATTCAATCACATAAACACATAAAACCACCAATTTCTCTGTGGATGTAGCAGTGGTGTAAGGGAGAGGTTTCTCCTATACTACATTATGCAAACATTCCTGAGGTTACACTCTGACAAAGTTTTAGGATTTTCTTCTTTTGTTTCATAAAGCAGAGCTATAAGTCATCTTCCATTTTAGTGAGTGGGTTTCATGACCTTTATTAAAATTTAAGCACAAAAAATAATTTCATATCAGGACAATGCAACATTCATTCATCCAGTAACAGAGAGTTTTTTTCATACCCAAACAAGTAGCAATTATGGAGATTGGAGATTTGGAGTTTGTGTCCATCAGCAATGTATGCTTGTTTATTTGTATTATCCTCAACATCATGATGGCTTTTCCTTTTATACAATTTACCCCTCTGCAGAGAAGCTGCAGGTCCATTGTGATTAGGTCAACTTCTGGACTTTGACTCCAATTGTCACCAACATGCAGGGGCAGCCTCTCTTTAAGTATCAACTTCAAGTGCACAGTGTCACACAGTGGCATTCCTTTGTCATCTAACCATCTTTATTCCATCGCTTACTGTTGATGTTTGCCATCAATTTTATCACACATATTAATTTATGATAATAGAGTCCAGTATGAGGTAAGATCCGCTCTGTCCATGTTGTTAATAACACTCAGATAAAAGGACACAGGATGTCCCTGCAGCGCTTTATCCACTTACTGTGTGTCTCACTAATTTGATTGTCACCTGCTGACTTTGTTGAGTGCATAATCCTCACTACAGAACTGAACATGAGCATGGGGCAGAATTTAGGACTCTGGCACTGAAAAGGGGTCTATAATTGGTAGTAAGAAAAGCTGTCAGTGGTTTGTTTAAATCCTGTTTTATAAATGTCAAGACGAATCAAGTGAGCCACCTAATCTGATATTTAAAAGCCACTCACACATAAGGCAACACTTTTATTCAATGCTAAGGAGAGAAACCTAACCTTTCTCTCACCAAAAACAATGAGGACGTAGGAATGGGTAGAGCAACAATCCAGTCCTGCAGGGGTGAGTTCAAGCCCCAACCAGGGCATATCCCTTTGATTCTCTTTTTTCCCTCTCTCTCTCTTTCTCATCATGCAGTATTTTCTTTGCTCTTTGAGGAGGGCTCTGAAAGTTAAAGTTGAAACAAAGATTATTTCTGCGCATAAAACCATCCAGACATTTATATAAGTCATTGTGTGAACGATTCAAATATTTGTTGCTGAATGTGTAGTGTGTTTCTCTCTTGTAAGCCACTCTCAAAATGTAGTGTCCTTGTAAGGCTGTTTAAAACAATAGATCCCCACCATAATCACATTCAAGGACTTTTATTGTGAAAACTGACAATGGTCACATGTTAATCACTGACAGACCCTTGGAGGCTACAGTTACCTGCAAGTATCCAGTTCTGCAGTGTGTTTAGTCACGTTTTGACCAAGTTTAGAGCATCAACCACCTTCTTTGAAACATCTTGGATTTAAAACATGCGAGAAAATCCTTTGAGCGGTTTTAAGTTTCTATAATTGCAATGCATCTCTGCAGGGCTAGATCAAGCCAAAATGGTTGTATGTATTCCAGCACATAGCCTGAATCAAAGCCACCGACAGACTGACCGATATGCTCTGCAGATTAAG
Source organism: Cetoscarus ocellatus (assembly GCA_037902135.1). Classification (NCBI taxonomy): domain Eukaryota; kingdom Metazoa; phylum Chordata; class Actinopteri; order Labriformes; family Labridae; genus Cetoscarus; species Cetoscarus ocellatus. Next base: position 635,430 of record JBAMNC010000595.1, read on the forward strand.
CACACTCAATATTCTTGTTCTTATCAACATCATTTTGCATATGGCAGAAGACATGTTTACTGTACTGCTGTGGAGTAACTTATGTTCACTGTAAACAGCGCTATACACACAACACAGGGTGGATGACCTACTGTTTGTGTATATATTTTCATCTTGCTCCATCTTGCACACCACTTTATAAAGCTACTTTGCATTGCTCATAACAGTGGCTAGTACTGGACAACAATGGCTTCGGTTTAGCCTCCTTTAAAGTGGTCATATTTTGCCTTAAATCAGGGTCATTTATTCGAACCCCCAAAACTGCTCATGTTAAATTTAAATAATTCTAGTTTTCACATAGTGAACACCCCTGATCCACCTCTATTTTCACTCTGTGCAAGACGCTCTGTCGGAGCTTGTGTCATGTTAAGGTTCCTCTCCTTGCTGCTGCAGACATCCTTGTCTTGTACACTGAAGTACTCTACCATGTGAAGGATGCATGTAAAAAACAATAAAGGGCATATAAAGCTCTAAAAAGCACAATATGACTTCTTAATGCACAACAACACTAAATGTATGCACTTACATCAGCAATGACAAGGTTCCAATTTTGTTTTTCAGCCAAAAATACCAGTTATCGCCATGCACTCAAATGCATTGAATCTGAATGTTTGGAGCTTACATGTTTAGTGTTCTGATCCATTAAAGGTGGCAATACTATTTGGCTGTAATGGCGGTTTGATAGGTAAGGCAAGTAAGGTCTTCATGTGGGCCTGGTGGGCAGTGAGGGCTAGCGGGGGTGGCTCTGGGAAGCCAAAGCTCTCTGTTAGGCCATAACAAGGGTCATGTGGGACTAACAAGACAAAACACCACTAAAGGTGCGTTCACACTGAACGCGACTTTGGCGACCTCGGAGGCCACTCTTCATGCAGAGCCAATGTACAGCCACGATCAGCCACGACCACACACGCCCAGATCTCACGCAATGCGACAGACGCGTTCTGGGCGACTTGGTCCCATCTTTGGAGACATGGGGGTGGCGCCCCTGTTGCTGCAGATGGGAACTTTGGGGTTGTTTTGGACGCGGAGCAGGTCACCGTGCTCCGCCGCCAAAGTTGAAATATTTGAACTTTTCAGGTGATGTCGCGCCGTGAGAGCCAATCAGCGTTGTGTAGGTGCGTGATTGACACCCGTGACAGACTGTTTTTATTCCGGTCCGCAGAGTGACAATCTATGTCCGTGTGGGGAACATTAGTTAGTGAGTACATTAGTTCTGCCTAGACGGACCGCAGAGAGCGCACAGAAGATGCTGCTGCAGGGCCATCAGCTGCAGTGTTTTGTGGTTGGTAGGTGAGTGAAAAGGATACAGTTGGAATAATGTCAGCTAATACGTCCTATTATATGATATATGATATGATCAGTGAAACTCGAGCAGGCGTGACGTCACTGACCAACGGCGACGGTGACAAAATGAGCTATGAACAGGCGACAGGACTTGGTTTTGCGACGCGATCTTGGTCGCCAAAGTCGCGTTTGGTGTGAATGCATCTTAAGGGTAGTTTCCTACTAAGGCTGTCACTTTTCCTAAAAATCAAACTCAAAACGGTTTTTGAACATACACCCAAATAACTGAAGATATTCAATTATTTTGCCACACGGGGCTGAACTCTTGACTAAGCGCCGCTGCACTCGGCTGTATAACTTGGATGAAAGCCGACGGTTGAGCCTGCAAATTTGGTGTGGAGGACGAGTGACTAAGCTGCTTTGCACATAACTGACACACAGCCCAGTCTTTGATTTAAAAGTTGCCATCAATGGTGTAGAACCCAAAATCCTACCATACAGCGCTCCTCAGGTGATTGGTGCTGTTAATGTCCGCTCAGAGTGGCAACTCGTTGTTTACTGAGGTCAAGAGAGCAGCGGATGTGGCTGAGGGTCAAGCTGCGCTGAGAACACCCTCTGTTGGATGAAACGGTCCACTGCTCCAGGCGCCCTGATGTGCCGCTGAACTCAATATTTTACATTAGAATATTTATTTACTATTCGGTTACGGATATTTATCCCCATATTCGAACGGTTATTCGAATATTGAATATAAGGTGACAGCCCTATTTCCTACTTAGATGTGTTTACTCTGGGTGGTCTGGTCTGGTTTGGCATAGTACAGTTCAGTATGGTTTGAAGTGGTAAACCCTGATCTTGTTTGTGTACGCGTGTTCGTTGTAGCTGCTGTTGCATAGAAATTGACTATTTTTGTGACTAACCAACTAACGTGTTTTTATCTCTTCCTTTAAGAAGGACCAATCAAGAATTCTTTCTTTCATTTTGTTCTATCTTTATGCATTTTCCTTTCATTAAGCAAAACCTGGAAATGTCCAAAGCTAATGTTTTTGAAAAGATAAGGAACCAATGTCAGGTAGTAAAAATTCCATGTTTGATAAGTATGATATCTCAAAATCATTCTGCCTTCCTTCAGTCCATTTGAATGCTTCACATGGACTTGATGCTCTCAGCAGTACTCATATTGCAGGCCACACACACACACACACACAGCCATTAGCTTGCTACAACCCTAGGACCTTGTATCTGAGCTTTTGCAGTGATTCAAGCTTTAGTAACATGTTGCATAAAGCCAGCTCTGTCTGAGGGTTAGCTAGGTCTTTCTGGGGTTGTAGATGTAATATCCCAGATCACAGTTCATGATACGGTTCTGTAACATGAAGATGTGAGACAGCATTGGTTTAAAGAATACAATGGTCTCATTTAGAAGTCAGTCTATTGCAAGAAGCTGCTCTTTCCCTGTACACCGAGAAGAACAAGGCCAGCCACATCAGCAATAGCTCCTGCACATGATTTAGGATGAAAGACAAAAAGAGTAGCAGAATCAGACAGATGAACACAAATTTATTGGCTACAAGACATTGCACTGGTTTTGCTTTTACCTAAATTTGAGTTTATCTAGAATACCATGGGTGTCAGCTTCCATTTAAGTGAAAGTTGCAGTCAAAAAAAAAAAAATGCTAACTCTTTGTTTTATGGTGGTCCATCAGGAGACGAGACACATCATATATGGGACAATATAGTTTGTTTTTGTCAAAACTAGACACATACCCTCTTGCAATAGAGGCATCCCAGACTATCTCCATGTGAAGTTTGAGGTATTGATTATCAAACTGTTTTCAGTATGTATTTTAAAGTGCCAACTTGAATCATTAAGTATTATCACTTTGCATTATCAAATCTGTCGCTTTGTCTCTGTATAACAAAACATGGTTGGACTCATGCTGCCTTTAAGATTGCTTTCACATGTTAAGTTTGGCAGACTTGACTCAGTTCTGTTAAGTTGTAATATTGATGTATTTTTTATTTGGTTTGGTTGGTATTCTAACTGCACCTTGTCAACAAGACTAAAACCTGTCAAACATTGTGTAATGCAGCCACCTGCCTCGAGCTGGGGCTGTAGCTGTGGTCTTCGTTCCTGCCATAGAGTGGTTCTGGGATGATGTATCTTTGAAGGCCAACATGTATTGGCATTTCTCTGGTTCTCTCATCTAAAGCCTATGGGGATATTTCAGTGTGTTTTGTACCATTGCTGGTAATAAGGTCTCTAGCTAGCAAAAAAAAATTATGAAACTTACACGTTCTTCTCTTTGTGATCATCTTAAGGAATTAACTTGAACCTATTTTTCATGATTTTCCAAGCTCAAATGTAATCGGCGAGAGTAAAATTCTATTACTGAGCTAATATGGAACTACTACATAGCAGTTTGACTTAGAAGCAACCATAATATTTCCAATGTGTAACATTTTGTTGTGATTTCTTGTTTGAGAATTTCTTCTTAATTCAATTACCTGATCAAATTGGTCTTCATGGCTGTGGCAATAATGAACAAATTATTGTTTCTTAAAAAAACGATCAAATGCTTGCAGTAGACTCCCCAGTCATTTTTGTTGTCCTTTTTAGTAGATCATTAGCAATGTCTTTTTAAATTCACAACCATTCAAAATTCAAAAGTGGGCTAAAACAGATGCACGTTATTATTTCAGATTGAACATAAAAGTTCTGTGTGCATGTGTTCATCATGAACCTTATTTCAGGCATTTTCCGAAACTGGTTTTCTAAATCGCTGAAAATTTTGGCCTTGACAAAGAGAAAGTGCTAACGCACCTCTGCATTTTGGACTCATTCCTGCACCACTCTTTTCAGCCTGTTATTGCACTTTGACCCAGAAATACACAACAAGGCGAACAGACTTGCAGATATTTATCTGTTTAGAGAATGGAGGCAGGTGGTGCTAGTATTACCACACTTTGCTTGACATCGTCTATTAACATGATGTTAACAATTGGCCACATTCAAGCCTAAGTGCAGTGCTTTTTGATTTACTTCCCCTTTCGATCCAGGTTTGTTTCAGATCGCTTTCACACTCATGGCGAACCAAACTCTGGACCCCTGTTTTCTAGCAAACTAGAGTTCATTTTTTTGGTCTGCACCAGAGGTCATCTAATCTTTAAATAAACTTTCAAAATGCAAACTAGATTTTGTTCGGTCTCGGCCAAACGTGATGGGTGCGACAGTGACCTTAATATGTGGTGGTTCATTTTTGCCTTCAGCTAACGCTTTGACGATTTTAAAGGTGTTTTGTCCAAAACCATGAGACACATAGGACAATGAGGAAATATTCTAACATGGTCATTACTGTCTCAGATGCATAGACAAAAAAAGATACAATTATAAAGGCCCTACTAGAGGTTATAGACAGAATTAGAGTCTGTTATGCAAGACCAGTCCTCTGTAATTAGTCTGTTTTCAAGACTTTGCAGAGCATTAATAATGCGTTTGAATGAACTTAAAAACTTAAGTTTGCTTACATAACAAGAACTGCTTTCCTCTCATGTGTGCGCTCTAAGCCAAATTCCTCAAGTGGAATTTGTCAGCTTATTTATTCTTTGTTTATTGCCAGAGGCCTCTAACTGCTTCATTTCACAATATAAAACATCAGTGTTGGGTCACAATGCACACCCGAAGTACATTCATTGGATCATCTGTTTTTGTGATGGTTAATTTGAATCCTGGAATCAAATTAACTTCTTTTACTATTTTTAATTCAATGTTTAAAAAGGGAGAGGACTTTAGACAAAGAACAAGACAGAAGGACAAGGAGAGGCCATGGCTCAATTTCCAAGCCACACATAGCAGAGCTGGTTCTTTTCACTGCGGCATGTACTACAGGTCTATTAACTAAAACAAACTCAATAAAATACAGGGTCAGGGTCCAGGCTCCTGTCATTTAGAATGGGGTCACACTGAAGTCATAAAAAAATGATGAAAACACACAAGGCCTATAAGTCACTTCCTCATTGTCTGTGGTGAGAGTCAGAGCTCTTTTGCCTCCTCTGGGACTTTGCTGTATTTTCACAGAAAATTGATCTGAATGCTCCAAAGCAGTAGAGCTTCACTTTCACTGAATACACAGTGATGGGCAATACTGAGTACACATGGGGTAGGGCTTGTGGGACACATGTAAACAGAGTGTGAAATGAGGGGCAGTCCAGTTTTGAAAAATTGGTTTATTCTCTGAATTTGCTTAAATGATTTTTGGTAACCATGTCCAAGAGGTCCAGATCCTCCAATTCTGAAAAAAAACCTTTGAAAGACAATGCATGCTTGGATATTCTTGGAACATAAATTGCATATTTCATCAGTTTCAAATGAAAAGTTTCAGTACATTCTCTCAAACAACATAAAATACTTCATAGTTATTTAAAAGTAGGTCTATTCCGGATAATGTCTCTAACAATAGGTAGAATTTTACAGAATTTTTCTTGTTGGTGTGCAGTCTTCAGCTAATGGTTTCTGGAAGAGACATTGCTGATGATATAGAAAAATTAAAATCACCAACAAAGGACAAAATTTCCTGCTGTTTTCCTTTTTAACTGCAGAAATGAGGGCCAATCATACAGAGACATGTCACTACGAAGAGTTGCCAGCAAAAACATTGGCTTCTGATGCCTACCAGGCAAAATCCTCTGTTGTTCTTGTTTAGCGAAAAGATTCACAGTGCTTGTCAATGCCACTTAATTCTGAAACAGCCAATTAAAAACAAGTAGGAGATGGGTTAGACCACTAGGGCTGGGCATTGTTAAGAACCTAACGATTCGATTCGATTTCAATTCTTTGGGTGGCGATTCGATTTAGTATCAATTCAGTAAGAAGTAGAAATACACAAATAATTAGAGTACCTGTTGACAATTTGAGTTTTTTTTTATTTTGAAGCCAATGTGAACATATGTGGTATGTCACCTCATATTTTTGAGCACACATCTGAAGATAAAAATTTGCACAGTAATAACTTATTTGTGCATATGGAGTACAAAAGTAAAAACATGACAGTTAAAGATGTCCACCTGGTCTTTTTTTGTCAATAAATGTGTCAGGAATTGTCCTTTGAATACATTTTTTCACCCTTTTTTCACGAGAAATAAAAGTAAACAATTCTTTCAAGTATTTGTCATTATTATGTCATAAATGTTTAAAACAGTGTGTAATTACAAGAAAAGAATAAAAATGGCTTTGAATTTTCAACAGGGTTCTCTTCATAAACAATTGTATATGAACATGTAGAAATTTTCTGAGATGACCAAAAATAAACTTCACCCATTTTACACAAACTCAAACATTTTTGTGGACTACAGCATTTAGTGTCCATGTTGCAGCCTGTTATATTAGACCATGTCCAGGTGTTTTTTTACTGATGGTAGTCCCTGAAGCCTGTCAAGCTGAAGAGAGAGATCTTGACATTTCTTCCTCCAATATTTCTAAAATTACTATTTATGGAATCCATAAAACACGAACTATGATGACAAAGACAATAAATGCCAAAAAAAGACGATAAAACACGCAGAAATACATCGGAAATATGGCAAAACACAGAGAAAATACGTCAAAAGAACGAAAAGAAAACACTCCAGAATGATACTAATGCCGTTGTGTTTAATATTTTACATTATTTACACAGAAAATACTGATTAACCGCCGTTAAACCACTCTCATGTTCGGCTCTCAGTCCTATCACTCTGCAAGCATGTCTTCTTCTGCGACTGGCGCCAGCTGGATAAACACTGAAAAAGTGCACAGCGCCCCCCACTGGCCAGGAGGTGAATCGACTCAGAAGGTTTGCTGAATCGATATTGAATTGGGAGGGGAAAAATTGCAATGCATTGCTGAATCGATATTTCTGCCCACCCCTATTGACCACGGTATTTGTGACATAGCTTACTTTCTGTTTATGAAGTTTTTAATCAATCATCGCCAGAATTTGGTATGTATGAAATACAGTCTGTAAGGAGGGAAGAATCATGTAATTCACTCAAAATAGTCACCATAGTCTTGCAGAGCCAATCATTTAGATTTTCAGTCGGGCAGAACATCATAGAATTTCTCTACCATGATTGTGATGTGCTGACCTTTAGACCTGTCAGGCTACCATGCCACATCTGTGTTACTTAACGAAGACTGAAACTGTCGGTTTCTAGTTATGTCTAATAATCAATCAAGTTTTCAGTAATCAGTTAAAGTCATTTTCTGAAATCAGCCACAGCAGTGAGACTGATTACTGTGCATAGAGAGTCTGTGTGTCTCCTGTTAGCATGTTCAGGCTGCACATGACAGCTGTTCCAGTTGCAGGCACACTGACTGTTGCTCAAGGCAGAGGCCCGGCTGTGCAAGGAAGATAATTGGTGAGTGTTTTCCTATGAACAGCAGTGCATTATTCTCACGCTTGCCAACGCCCTAACTGGATATACTGTCTTTAAATGACATGAATGGGTCACTATTCGGGTTGCAAGGGGTGGAAAATTTCCAGTACATTCCCAGAAACTTTCCATGTGGAGTTCATCTGGGGAATTTTGAAATATTCCAAACTGGAAACCTTTCATGGGAATAATGGGAATTTATTGGACTTAACTGAAAATTGGGGTAATTGAAATTAACTATATCATGTCAAAACATAAATTAAAACATTTTTGTCATTGGGCAGCATGTGGGCAAAGCAGGTAGTGCACATGCCTCACAGCGAGAGGGTCGCTGGTTCAATCCGCGGGCAGGGCTAGGGCCTTTCCATATGAAGTTTGCATGTTCTTCCCGTACATAGGCGGGTTCTCTCTGGGCACTCCACCTTCTCCTACAGAGCAAAAACATGTTTATTAGGTTGACTGGTGATTCCAAATTACCCTTAGGTGTGAGTTTGTATTCTCGAGTATACTTGCGTCAAGATAATGCCTAAATATATTTTCCTCAACTATATTTAAATTCCCTGTTAACAGCCAACCTTTAATTTTGTCAGTCCTGGTTTATTCCCATTTACTCCTGTTTATTTGAATAAATTCCCGTTAATTCTCATAGAAAGTTTCCAAGTTTGAAAATGCCTGGAATTTTGCTACCCTAGTCACTATGTTTATTTCTCAGCTGTAGGTGCATGCCTCCATGTGAGACTTGCAGGCAGTCAAAGAGCTGCTGTTTTATTTCAAGTTACAGTAAAGTCAACAAAACACACTTAACATTTAAGCAAGTTTAATGGTAGAGTTTATAAGATAGAGAAAAATATCCCCCCTACTTTCTTTCTCTCCATTTTCCTTCTCCTGCTTTGCGTGTGTAACAGCTTGACTGTCATAGGTTTGCGTTAGGAGGAACATAGTTTTGACATACACAGGGATTAACGTCCAAGTAAGGATGTCCCAAATAAGAATATATTTCTTTCTAGAGTTTAATTTAATTTCATAAGATACTGAGTTGTCCTACTTTTAACTTAAAAAATGCAACATGTATGTCAAATAAAGACAAAATATAATGTCTCTGTTTCATTACGTCTGTGTAGATTCTCATTCATCCAGGTCATGGTCATTCTGAAGATTCAAAAGCAAGGCAACTGGACTGTGTAGAGTTTGTTGGGAAGACGTTTCACTTCTCATCCAAGAAGCTTCTTCAGTTCTAAATGGCTGGTGCTGGAAGCAGATATTTATCTTGCTCTCTGTTTCATTCAATATCAAGTCCTTCTTTTAAGGCTTCCTGTTATGAATCTAGAAAAAAAAAATCAGTCAAACCAAGCCGTTCAGAAATAGTCTTCTAATTTTTTTTTTTTTACATAGAAAAAACTGTAACCACCAAAAGACTCAAGACTTAAGTGAAGATCCATACAATTTAATTTGAGAGCTGTTCATTTTAAGTAAATCACAAGAATGTTAGACTTAAGAAATCTTTATAAACATCTTTCACTGCAGTCTGAGAGTCTGGTTTTGAAAAGTATTCATGTCAGAAGTATGAAAGAGTAAGTGGTTCGTCTCTTTGAAAAGTTGGATTTCTGTGTGTCAAGTGAAAACTTTGACGTACGGAGAGCAAGAAAATGAAGTATACAGACCTGTTATGTATTTTATGTGAATGAAGGTGATTTTGAATCTGTGACATGAGTCTTTATGAATTGAATCCAACACAAGGTACTGAAGGAAGCACTGACTGACTAAAAGGAGATATTGAGACACTTCCTCAAGGTCAGAGTCCCGTTATCCTTTGGTTTTGACTCTTCTGCATAATCCAAGACACTCACACTCATTTATGTTGTCTTTACAATGGTGAAACTAGGGCTGGGTGATATGGCCTGAAAATAAAATCCCAGTTTTTTTTTCCAACAAAACTCGATTTACGTTTTATTGGCTTTTTCCCTCTTGGGGAAAAATGATACAGATACAAAACAAAACAAGCTTTATGTTAATTTCACCAAAAAAACGAACTAAATTGCCTTCTTAATGTTAAAGTGCAGCCTGTGATTTGTTATCAAGAAAATGATGTGGTTATGTGCCATTTTTGCATTGTTTAACTCTCATACATTAGCATTAAACAAACAGGAACAACTATAACAAGGTATTAGGGTTTATTCATGCATTTTGCTGGATACCTAAGTGTCTGAATGACAATGGTATAATCTGCAAACACTTTCAATATTTGGCAGGGTTAAAAGAGGAGACATTCATAAGGACCAACTAGATCATAAAAGTGAAAGACAAATAAAAACATGATAAACGCCTAAAATTGTCCAAATGCTAAATGATTACTTATAGAACACAGATAAGTTCACCATTTATTGCATGATTTTCAGCTGAAGAGTATTTTCTCCACTGTTTGAAGCTTACGTTTTTCAAAAAAACAACTTGACCAAAATAATCACATGCAGTCCAATTAAAAAGAATCATTATTCCTGGTATTAATAAGTCTTTTTGCTGAAAAGAAGCTTTATTCGAGAACATGCCCAAAGTCAGTATGTAATCGGTCCCAATGTGATATCCTTTCATGGAGCCCAAAATTTCTGGCAGCGCCCCTGACCACATGAAAATTTGTTCTACCCAAAACAAGTTAAATAAAATGGTTTATCCTCATGAATGATAAAGAACATCTAGTTATTTTGGTTTCTGAGTATTTGTCATGAAAATCTAGCATGAATCTTTTTTTTTTTACATTTTTAGAAACCAAACAATGCTGCAATGTTGAGTTTTTTTTAGTCCTTTATCTACAGTAACCTCTTTGTCACCTTGTTGCTGAATCAGCCTTTTGAGTCCATCCTCTATTTGTAAACTGTCTCAGCCAATCAGCCATTCAGTCATGGGCAATTGCAGTTCTCTAAAAGACCCTGACTGATTTGATTAAATCAAAGCTAAAGTGAGCAGATGGGAAAGGACGTCATCCTATGAGGTTGACAGGGCACTTGTTTAATGCTCCTTATTTTCTGTTTTTATTCATAGATTAAAAAAGTGGGTTCACTTAATTTTGTCTTGGTAGTAAGTTAAACATATAAGGTTGCTGTAAAGTATTTATAGTTTCAAAAAAAGTCAAAACATAAAAAAGATCTATTTATTCGATGAGGAAAGCAGTGGCAAACAATGATTTCCACTTCATCATCACCTTGGAAACTGAAGGCATATTTCCATCTGTGGAGTCCTCCCTCTCTATCTCTGAAACTCTTTTTCCTCTCTATGCGTCCATGCTTTCATGTCAAATTATCCGTGTGAAGTGGTGACTGAGGGCAAGTTAATTATGCCAAAGACAGACTGGGGAACAGAGAGAGATGAGTGACCAGTCTGGTCGACCCTCCACTTTTCCCAATTACTCTACAGCCGGAAAGCCGACCTCTGCTGACCAGAGCACCAATCAACACCAATGCTGAGAGAAAAATCTCTCTGAGCCGAGCCTATGACCTGAAAGTCACCCTGGCATGGCTGCATATTAACAGCCAGCCAATGAGAGTATAATGAGATCACACCCTGGTTGATGATGTGAAATATCAAACATCCCTTAGGACACAACTTTGGCACAAAACACTGGTTTGAAATTTTACATTAGCATTTGGATTATACAGGGCATAAAGGTGCAGGGCAGTGTGAGGCTATGCCACAGTGAGACTGGCACCTTTGAGTCCAACAGTGCTCTCGATCAGAATGGTCACAGGACTTGGTCATAAGTTCTCTCCAGGCTGAAAGACTTTCAAATTCAAAGGTCCTTTTTTCACATTTATTTCTTTCAATCCCATTTCTGTATATTATGTGACTAAAGTGCAGTTGAAGCTCCAGAGGTTATAAACTTGACAGTTTCACTAACCTCAAAATGTTAAAAAATGCATTAATGTTCCACATCCCTTTCAGTATTATAAAAGTTTTTAACAAAGAAGGCTCTTTTCTTTTTGGTGCTAGAATGAATGTTGTATTTGTTCTTTCATCCTGTGAGCAAACAAAGTAAAAGATCAAGGCCCCTGTCGTGCCATCCTGCAGGGTAGTCAGATCTGCCTGATTCATTGTCTGTAATAAGACAGATCCATCTTGTAAAGCTCCGAGCCAGAATGACTAAGCTCAGTCCACAGAAGCACTGTCCAGTCAGCATCCTTTGAGGCAGGAGAAAAGAGTGTGATGACAGCTGGAAGCCACTGCGTATACAGGGCTTAGCACAGATGCTAACAGCTTCAGCAGCAGTCTTGTCAGATCTGGACTGCTTCTCTTCATTGAATGAAAATAACTACAAACATTGAAGGCAATTCTTGATAGAAAGGACATTTTTGCTCCACTTTTGACATGTTTTGGCAAGAGTTTGCCTTATGGATTGGCTCAAGTTTTATACTTTAAACTGCAGCAGTAGCGCCTGCCCACTACATCATCTAATTTGCCCATCATGAACACGATTGACAGAATGTGTTGTTGAAAGTGTCAGCCCTTTCAAAACATTTTCTATGGGCTGTTGCCCACATGGCCAAGTGAAACATATGCTGTGTAGTGTATATTGTACTGTCTGTCTGGCATGTCAAGCTACCAATTGTATGCCCAGCACAACACTTTTTGGCATAAAGAGCAGACGTCTTATTAATTTTCAACCTGAGGCAGTTGTTATTTTGATGCCTCATGCTGTTTTAATGGCAGATGATCATGCGCTCCCATTTGTGCCCAGGGGTGAGTGCCTTGAAAAATGAGGTGTGGTAGGCACAAAGCTGCTTTGTTTCCAACTTAAGGGCACCAATAATAACTGAGATTTACGACTGAGTTTTTACTGTTTTTTTATTTTATTTTCTCTCATATTTTAAAAGAGAAATATGAGGCAGTAAAGAAGCATCATTGGGTAAGATGGGGTCTCTCATGTCATTAAATATGAGCGTCAGGTAGACATTTTAATGCTGATCCTGGTGTGAGGGGGTTACAGTTGAAACATCTTATTTCACATCCAGAGTGTGTGCTCTGGGTGCAAGCACAAAACAAACAAACAAACCAAAAAACATAAAAGTTAGTCGGAAACATATTTATAACTGCTTCCATTTATAATCTGAATTTTGATAAAATACTGTCTGCTTTTATTTTCAACCTGCTTATGGGAAGAATTTACGAAACACATGGGTAAAAATAGACACACTGGTAACAGTAAAAAGCACTAAACTAATGGGATTTCTGTAGAAAAATAATGTGCTCCTTAGTTTTTTTTACTATTGATAAAGTATTTGTGGTGATTCTGCTCTCTGTATTTTATTTTTATTTTATTCAGGACATTACATAGGGATCATGAAAATCTTACTTCTAAATGAATCATTATATCAGTCATATTTTGCCTTAAGTCAGATTCTTTATATTAAATTCCTTGTTGTAATTGCTAAGTTTCAAAAGACAGGACAGTTTCAGGCTCTGAATACCTCTGATCTACTAATTGCTGCCTTGTCTGAGATGCGTTGGAGTAATTTTAAAGGCCCTTTCCCTACATGGGCAGAGTCTGTTCTGAGTAGTTGACCAGTCTAATCTGTGATAACTGGTTGGTTCAGAGGCCCCTTAGTTGGATAGGGTTCAGGCATCCTAATGTGCTGCAGAACTGTTTATTTTACAGTTCATGTACAGATTTTTGCTCACATGCTGGAATAAACATTCAAATATCGAGCTCAAAGGTGACAGCCCTTGTTATCATCTACTCAAAAAGGATCAAAATCACTGAGGGATGTTTACAGCACTCTGTTGAATCTATGTCGCAAGAATTGAGGCAGTTCTGAAGGCAAAAAAGGGTTTAGGCAGTACAGACAAGATCTACCTAAAAATGGCCAGTGAGTGTATGTCTTTGTTGTTTTCCTGGGCCCAACGCCCCCCAAAGCTGGTTGTCATTGTCTTACATAGCCCAGTCTGTGGTACAAAAAAGGTTAGAGACTACTGTCCTCAGACCAACGTGAAAGTTTGTTTTTACATCACCATGATTAGAACATTAATCCATCCATTGTCTATCTTTTGATGGTCACACGGGAGCTGGAGCCAATCCCAGCTGTCATTGGTCAAGAGACGAGCTCACCCTTGACAGTTACCTGTCAATCATCAATCACAGAACTGACGTAAAAAGACACACGCCCACTCACACTTACACCAATATGCAAAGACGAGTCATCAATCAATCTTACAAGCTTGTTGAGTGTAGCAGTAAACAGATAAGCGCAGAATAAAACAAACAAAAAAAAATCACCTTCCTCTCAAGGACACAGTATAAACCCTGCGCCCTTAAGTGACGAAACAAAATCAGAAGAGTAAAATATGTGTTAAAGCACTCCATAATTTATGTAACTTGATTCATAAATCCTTTTTATATTCCCTTGGCTTTGTTTCCCCACCAATCACTCTTCATCCTGTCATTTCTCCTCAGCCTCCCTCAGGCTGCACTGTTTTCTGATTCATGTGTCAGTATCACAAAGAGCACATCATCAAAACTTTCAGCGTGAGAAGCTGCACTAAAAATAGGGAACAATATAAAGAGAACGGGACATTGAGGTATCAAGCAGTGGCTGACAATCTGACAATGGCTGCTATCATTATTATTTAAAACTGTTGCATTATTTCTTTGGTGCCTGCGGTGGTCCCCAACTGCACATTCCTCTGGGAGCCTGGCAGAATAGGAATGTGCTCAAAATGCCAGGGCAGTTATGAAAAATAGTTATGCAACTTCTTAAGTCAAATAAAAAGCAGAAAATCTATTGCAGTCAAAAAACTACCTGAGTGTTTGATGAGGCAGGTGGAAGAGGGAGAAGTGGACACTTAGGTTGAGAAAATGATAAGGAAGACTGCGAGATAGTTTCAGCTGAATGGGATGCAGACTTAAGACTGTAATAATGTACAAAAATCAGGTCTAAGCTGGTAGATACATATGTAAACAAAACACCCTCAGAGTGTAAACCATCCAGCACATATTTTGCCTTAACACAAGTCTATTTATTCATTATTGATGACTGCTAGAGTATGTTCACAATAAGTAATGTAAAAAACACTCTAGTTTTCACATACTGAGTACCCCTGATCATCTGTATTCTCAGTTTGTCTGAGATGCACTGTTAAACACTGTTAAACACTCTGCTCCATGTTTTCAATGTTTCTTAAGGCTTCACTTTTCCCAAACAGTAGGCCACATGTCCTCGCATATAAATCTTGCAGTCCTGTCTGAGATGGTCCTTCCATGCACCTCTGGCAGTAGGCCTGCCAAAGAAGATGCGGCCGCACAGGACTGAGCACTTGGTGCCGGTGGACTGTTGGGAGTGGAAGGCCAACCAATGGGCCTATGAATTTGTCGTGGATGAGGAGTAGGCCAGCTGCTTTACACATTATTCACACATAGTCTTGCCTTTGTGTTTTATTTTGCCATGGGCTGTGTGGAGCCCAAAGTGCTTCCATGGAGTGGCTTTGCCTTTCTGAGGGTGTACTTTGGAAGTATTACTTCCTCATTGATGAGGTCAAGAGAGCAATAGGTGGTTTGATTGCACTGGGAGCACCCCCTGCTGGACTGGGCAGTTCACTACTTCAGGCACCCTAAAGTGTTGCTACACTGTTTCTTTTCAATTCGAATGTACAGTATATTTACTGTTTGTGAATGGATTTTAATGCCATTCTCGAACAGATATTCAAAAGTGGAGTACAGGGTTGCAGCTAGGGCTGGGAAATTAATCGAAAAATAATCAAAACCTACATTTAAATCCTCTAATCGAAGTAATTCTACTCATGTAGATTATTTTGATTATTTTCCCTGTGTAAGTCAGATGACCGTGCCCCCCCCATACAGTCTGCGTTCACTTTAAGTGCAGCCAAGAGCGAAGGACATGCTGCAAATATGGAGGAGACGAGTGCCAATCTATCAGAGGACCTTGTAGCCAAGAAAAATGCCGTCTCTGTAGTTTGGGCACATTTTGTATTCTTTGCAGAGGACGTCGAGCTGAAAGAAGTTAAGTGTAAATACTGCAGGAAGACCATTTTGACGACTGTCGGTAACACCATCAATTTGTTCCAGCATAACATAAAATAATCGTTCATTAATCATAATCAAGGTAAGAGCTTCAATTAATCGTGATACTGAGATTAGGTAATATTGCCCAGCCATAGTTGCAGCCCTACTCTGGGCTTGTTACAAAAAGCCAATGGGCTTAAACTGCACCCAAAACAATGGTAGAACGTCACACTGGTAGGTCTATCCAGTGTGGTCTGGGGACACAAAATGTTACAGGCAGTTACTGGTGCTGTACGCAGAGGGAGGATGATAAGTCCTAATGCAGATGACTTTTTGTCTTATGAACTGAAGTACTCAATCAGACAAAGGAGACATGTAAAAAAGGAATATAACTAGAATGGGCATGTCACTCAAAAAGTAAAATATGGACTCTTTATCTCTTTGTCATGCAAGGAGACCTGCTTCCAAAAGGACGTGCTTCTGCATTTTTTTAAAACAAAGAAACCATTAACATTTGAGTTTCTTAGGTTAAGTCATATAGTTTCAAATTACACTACTGTAGCAAAAAGCAGCCTTGTTAAAAACAAAGTGAAACCCTTTCTTGCCTTGTAACTGTTTCATTTCCTCCAAAAACCCAAGTGATTAAGTTACTCTTGTGTAACTGCCCTTCTTGACAGAATATGGATCAAACAGTCGTGTCCTGATGAGACATTTACCTCACTGGATCTCTGAAGATGTGCTGTGGTATCTGACACCCAGATGTTAGGAGCCCATCCTTTAAACCAAGTTACAAGGTGGGGCCTCCGAAGACCTGGCTTGTTTGTCAAGCAAATTTTATATATGTTTGTCTAGACTAAGATCTGTGGAATTTGGAGGCCGTGTCAGCCCTTGAACTTGATGCTGTACTACTCCAGGACGCCTTCTTCAGTTGCTCAGTGGTCCAGTTATGATGCTTATGTGCCCAGTAATGCTAAAGATTCATTGAAACAGCTTCTTCAAATATCTATAGGTTCAGGCGAGTTTGCTGTGTGTGGATGGCCATTACTGAGAGAAGAGTGGACATCAGATTCTGTCGGTTTCCTCACTAATGAGTTCAGTCTGTCTGTACAAGTATATTTTTAGCCTCTCACCCAGACAGCAGAAACACAAAACATGATCTGACCGCCATAAGAGGGGATCACCTCAGGAGACAGGAGAAGGTGATGAAGTGGTGCAACATTCAACAGGACATTAGTAAAACCAAGAGTCAGGGCAAAACTGTGATATCTGTTCTTCATGCTTTCCGTTTCTGACTCAGCTTGAAATACAGAGAGCTGTTGTTATTTGTCATCACTGCGGAAGCTAAAAGACACTGACGAGTAAGTAAAGAGTATAAAAATATAACACGTTAAATTAAGATCTTAGTCACATCCAGATTAACATGTCAGCACTGGCAGTTCTACTTTAACAGTCAAGGCAAAGTCATACTTGAGATATATATATATATGTTACTGTAAGACAAGGCAATTTTCCTTTTTATACACACACACATATATATATACATATATATACACATACATATATATACATACATATATACATACATATATACACATATATACATACATATATACACATATATACATACATATATACATATATACACATATATACATACATATATACATATATACTTATATATATAGAAATATACACATACATACATATATACATACATATATACATACATACATATATACATATATACATATATATACATATATACATATACATATATACATATACATATATACATATATATATATATATATATATATATATATATATATATATATATATATAGATAGATAGATAGATATATAGATATATGTTACTGTAAGACAAGGCAATTTTCCTTTTTAAGTTTGTTTTGTTGATTATAAATGAGGAACTTCTTGTTCTGCTGTTTCAGCCAGGTCTCCCTTATAAACAATATTTTTGTATTTCAGTGGGAATATTCCATACTACATAAATGTTAAAGTTTAGAAGAATTAAAAAGCAGACATAAACAGCAGGGAATGCAGAATCAGAGGGCCATGCTTGTGCAGATTGAATGCTCAGTGACTAGTTTCAAGGTAGACTTACACACAGTGGAAGACCAGCACAGAGGTAGCTCGGGAACAGAGACTGGTTTTGTGCATCAGCGGGGGTTGTGGAGGTAGGGGTAATGTGGACACGCAAGCACGTGTCATGGCCACCTGCTGTGGCACCCCGGAGCCTTGTGCGGAGGAAAATAGAGGGCTGATTGATCACCTGCTGCACACGGGCATCAGTCAGCAGCCATTCAGTGTCCACAGAGAGAAACTGTGATTGAAGGAGGCAAAACAAATAAAAGGGGAACTAGAGATTAGAAATAAGACAGAACACAAAAACAGGAGATGATAATGAAAGAAAAAAAACAAAGGAAAGGGAGCCAGGCTGAAGGGAGCTATGGAAACAAATGCAACAGAGAGACTGATGAGACTTGTTCACAAGAAAAAAGGATACACTGTAGAAGCGTTTTAAAATAGAGAAATTTAAATGCTGCTGTCATGGAGAACTTAAAGGTTGAAGGGTGAAAACGTCTATTTTTTACTTCTCATATTTCATCACGTTTAGAGCATGAATGCAGCATGTGATAATGGAGGTGGGTCCTTTCTCTTTATGCACATCGTGCTCACATGCTGTCATTGGGACTTCTTTTCCACTGATGGAAACAAATGCTGCTGAGCTATTGTAAAAGGATGACAAAATGGAAAAAAAATCATTGAGAAATACTTTTACTGTTCTTTATTTACTTTTCTATTTCTTTTCACGGCAGCGTGGAGGGAGACACATGTATTTCCTAACACTCACAGTACCATCTAGAGTCTCCATTTGTTCTTGTTTATTGGAACAAAATGAATAAACCTCTTAAATGGAAAATTAACAGTACAGGGTTTTTTTCACTACATCTAACACTTACCACACATACACCAGTGAGAGGCTGCTTTGTTACAAGGTTGGAAATTGACTTTTTCATTTTCCTGCCACTGTGGCTGATTGATTCAAAAATTCACAAGCCACTGATTTTATTCACCAGCCACTTTGAATCATGTGGCAGCAAAATGTAATGATGTATAACATAAGCAGAAGAGGTCCAAGAGCACAACCTTCCACCAAGGTGTTTCCAACACTGCCGGGCAAATCATTGTCAAAAATGTGGAAAATTGCTCTATCTTGCACTGTTTACTAATCCTTGAAATAATTCCTCAATCAACATCCAGATTTAGATCACCACTAAAATCTATCTGATCAACATTTCCTGAAAATGTCATCAAAATCTGTTGAATAGCTGTGAAGTCATTAGGGAAAATGTGGGAAAACTGCCCAACCTTGCAATGTTAACAAATTCCAAGATCTGTACCCGTGTTCATATCACCACATAAATCAAATCACATCTTCCTTGTGCCTTGACAAATATTCTTTGAAAATTTAATCAAAATTCATTCATGACTTTTTGTGTTGTCCTGTTGACAAACAAACTAACAAACGCCAAACAAAAGCAGCATGATCTTTGTCTCTGTCTTGGGTTTTTCAAAAAGTTTGAGCAGGAGGGAAAATGTTTGCAGTACATGATTTGGGACAAATTAATTAAAAAAAAAAAAAAAGAGTCCAGAGTCACCAACAGCAGCAGGGGGATAAACTCGCTGTCCCTCTGTGAGGGGGGACCAATGGAAGACAGTGGTGTTAGTTTATAACTGAGGAGAGGTCAGTTATTGTGGCATTCTCATTAAAAGGACACACTATAAAATTAGAATCAAAATGTGTCCACATAAACAGTAAATTACTTTAAATTACTTCCTTCTGTGCTATTCAACCACAACTGCAACTGCATTTTCTCATGTCTGACCTTAAAAAATGATCAGAATTTGTCCAACAGTTTAGTTCAGTTGTTCAAATTTGTCAAGCAATGACTTCTTCTGCCCAAAAAGAAAAATTCTCTTCTAAATCAGTTGTTCAGTGTACTTGGTGGCAGCATTAACTTGGTGCAAAGCGGACAAACAGCTACAGCTGGCATCTAATCTTGCCACATTTTTTACTGATGGGTGATGTTTATTAAAAGTACCAATACCAACAATCCGATGCATCTGCACATCCCTACATTTTACATGAACTGTTTAATCTTCCACAATTTTATAATATGAAAGAGCAGTAGTAGCTTGTACACAACTAAATGCCAGCCGCTCCCTTGTGTTTTCAGTAAACTTAATGTTTTACACTTTCGATGTACCTCTTTTGCTTTTTTAGCATATCCACTCTCATTTAGGTTATTGGATTAACTACCAGCAATATTTATCTACAGATGTCATTTAGTCTTTCAGTTTTAGACAACACAGATCAAAAATCTCCAATATATTTTTTTCTATCAGCTGCTGTCGTACCTCATTTTATCTAATCTATTAGCATGTTCTTCTGTAACGCTAGTGTCCTTCTCCACCTTATTTCGTCCCTCTCTCCTTTATTATCCCCATTTCCTCTTCTATGTTTTTCACATTGTTTTCTTTCTTTGATAATTCATATTCAAGTTGATGATTTTAATATATGGTCATTTTCTATTATAATTTCCATGGTAAAATCCTGCTATGGACAAAAACACACTCATAATACAGGCACAAGCACTCTCACGTTTATCAGTGGAAGCGTAATAAACAATAAAGCATCCATTCAGAGGAATAATGAGGCTGCTTTTTATGAAAATTGACACCAGCGCAGGAAAGGGAATGAGGGGGAGAGAGGGAGAGATAAACAAGGGAGAAGAGAGGGAGTTTGCTGTGGTGAGTGATGGAAGCTCAGGGCTGTGAATGTAGGTCATCAATTCAGAAATGTATGTCAGTGTGTCAGGAACAGGGAAACATCGCTGGCGTGAGACACAAATAAAGGACAGGACAGGCAAACAAAGGTAAACAGATAATAAGAGTAATAATTGCAAATAGGGGATCTAAAAAAAAAGCAACAGAAATGAGGGTCATGTACTGTAAGTACAAAAAGAGAAGAACAAAAGGATAAAATATACAAAATGACAGGAGTATTTTCAAAAACTAGGATGGAAAAAATCTTCCAGCATATTGATTTTTTCAGTAACTGTGTACAGCCTTGGAATGCTTTCAGATCATGAAAAGTAAGCACAGGCCTGAGGTATGTCTGCCAGTCAGTGCTGATGCAGACAGGCATTCTTTGGTGAAAAGTTGACTTCAACTTCAGACTGATACCTAATGCAAGTATGTATGCATTTATCCTGTCATTGCACTGCTTTGTTCTTGTTCTTCAGTGCAAATGCTGAGGCATCACCGTTTTAACCATTCAACATCTAAATGTGGCTCTGTTATGGCTCTTCTTAAAGGACTTTTTGCTAGGTTGCCAGTCTATTTTATATGCTATGATACTTTATATAAATGTGATGTCTTGACTCACCACCATAATAAGGCCTCAAGGAAATCACACTGAGTCTGCAAGGAAGTGATATTAGTGTCAGACCACAGTAGGATACAGCTATGGCAGAGCGCTAGAGCGTGTGACACAGTGTTTCACATACAAACTCCAATTCAGGTGAAGCTTGGTTGTTGTGTAAACTGTAAATAAAAACACAATACAATGATTTGCAAATCATTTTCAAACCAAGTTGAATACCAAGGCCAGCACTGTGTCTACTGTGGACTCATTTTGGTTTCTGAGATCCGCAATCTCACAGGACCTGAAGTGGACCCCCCACATAGACAATGTCCGTAAAGGAAGGCGCAGCAGAGGCTGTACTTCCTGTGAGAGCTCAGGATGTTCGGCCTACCTCAGGAGCTGCTGGTCAACTTCTACACAGCCATCGTCCAGTCTGTCCTCTGCACGTCCATCACAGTCTGGTTTGGATCTGCAACCAGGCAGGACAGACACAGACTGCAAAGGACAATCAGGTCTGCAGAGAAAATCATCGGGACCAAACTGCCCTCCATCCAGGACTTGCTCTGGTCCAGAATCAGGAGACGGGCAGGTAACATCTCTGCAGACCCCTCACATCCCGGACACAAAGTGTTTAGACTCCTCCCCTCAGGTAAGCGATACAGAGCACTGTACGCTAAAACCACCAGGCATACGAACAGTTTCTTCCCCCAGGCTGTGGCCATACTGAACTCATAACTGCAAATGTCCGTCTATCTACCCTATATGATCATTCATTGCACATATCCTCCCACTTATATGCACCTGTGCACCTTGTTTCTTGTGGGTTTTTTTATCTTGCACATTGTACATACTGCACATACTCTATTCTATTTCTATTCTCACCTTAACTTAATTTTTAAACTTTTAGCTTAAAATGTTGATTCCTGCCTTGTTATTTCTGCCTATGTCTTGTTTATAATATAGGATATACACTGTGTGCATCTATTCTGTACTTGGAGAGTGAAGTGAACCGGTGCCAAATTCCTTGTATGTCTAACATACGTGGCCAATGAAGCTGATTCTGATTCTTCAATACTCTACAAAGACAAGATATTGCATTTTCACACGTTTTTTTTTTTTTTATTTTAAATATTCTCTAATTCTGAATTTGACAGACGAACAGATTGGGAAATTTGATGAGTGTTTAAAAAACACCTGTTCAGAAAACTCCACAGGTGAACAGGTTAAATGTAAACAGGTCAGCGTCATGATTGAGTATAACAGGGGCATCTTCGAAAGGCTCAGTTGCTCACAAACAAAGAACGACCAAGGTTCGCCACCTTGTGAACAACTGCATGAGGGAATAGTTTACCAGTTCAAGAACATTTCTCAACATACAACTGCAAGGGATTTAGGTATTTCATCATCTGCAGTCCATTATATCATCAAAAGATTCAAAGAATGCAGAGAAATCTCTGCACGTAAGCAGCAAGGCCAAAAACCAACAATAAATGTCTGTGACCTTTCATCCCTCAAACAGCACAGTATTAAAAACCAGCGTCTAATGTAAAGGATATTCCCACATGTTTTTAGGGACAATTCTTAAACAACTGGCAGTTAACACAATTTGTCACTACACCTACAGGTGTAGTGACAAATTGTGTTAGGCAGAAAGGCAGCTGGCCTCTCAGGGCCTGAGTTCATTTTAGATGGACTGATGCAAAGTTGAAAAGTGGTCTGTAGTCTAATGAGTCCACAATTCAAATTGTTTTAGGAAGTCATTGAATTCGTGTCCTCCGGTCTATAGAGGAAAAGGACCATCCAGACTGCCATCAGTGCAAAGTTCAAAAACCAGCATAGGTGATAGTAGAGGGGTTTGTTAGTGCCCATGGCATGGGTAACTTACACATCTGTGATAGTATCATTAAACTGAAAGGTACATACAGATATATGCCACCATCCAAATGATGTCTTTTCAGGGACATTCCTGCTTATAACACATAACAACAGGTTACACTGCCTGCTTGGTGTTGATTTGCTGTATGCAAAATATCATCTTGTGTGTAATGTTAAGGAAACTCTAATTAAGCACTTAAAATCCACCACATTATTTAACAATGGGATCACAGTGTCACAATGGGAAATAAATGGTTCAGCCTTTCATTCTCATTGGTTAATAATAGACATCCTTGTGAATGAATTAAACTGTTGGTAATCCAAGTGGTGATAAGCATGTATAATCTAACAAAGCCTTAAAACAGTTCTAAGTTTATTTTCTACATAAAAATATTGCCATCTCTGCACTTTCCTTACAGAATACTGTTAATTAGTTTCCTTTGTTTACAAAGGAGTTGTAGAGCAGAGTAGTATCCAGAGAGAACTCATTAACTGGAGCTACAGTGATAACTAGATGCACTAAGGTGGTGTTTACACGACAACGTTTTCAGCCGAAAACAGGGAGTTTTCATTGCGTTTTTGCCTCCCGTTTACACGGGACCAGTGCCAAGAGTGCCTGAATCTGAAACTAGGGTCCAGAGTGGAGAGTTTTGAAAACATATTGGTGTTTGGCTTCGTGTAGACGGGATTCAGCATGACGTCACCACATGCGCAGTACTCTTTCACATGAAAGGTGTGCACGCATACCAGGAACAACAACAGCTTTGGCCGTCTACCAAGCAATGTGTGCTGCTTACCGTGCTCGGTTTGTTATCCAGACAAAAATGTTCAGACAAATTTGTTCTCCAGTAGAGAAACTCCTGTGTCTTCATGCGTCCACTCGTCATTGTTGTTTATGAAAAGTGTTGTAACACCGCTGTTTTTCTGCAAACCTACATCGCCATCTACTGGACTGGCATGTGTTTTCAGTCGTTCTTGCGTCTTTGTGTGGACACGGAATTGTTTTTTAAAACGCAAAGGAAAAACATTTCCTGGTGAAAACGCTGTGTAAACGTGGCCTAAATGTGACAAAGCATTTGACTGGGATTGATGAAAACACCAACAGTCACTGATACCTAAACAGACTTGTAACTCTGGTGCCCACCACCATGTTTTTCAACCTTAATTGTTAAGCCAGCAAATCACATGTATCACTATTGAATACCTGTTTTTTTAAGTTATTCAATCTATGTTGTTTCACTTACTAATAGTCCCAATAGTAATGAAGCTCTACAGAAGCACATGTATTTCAGTCCAGGGCAGAGAGAGGGAAGTACCTCATTCAAAATTTACATAACTGCGCACTCTGCCATAATGGTACAAAGGCATTGGCAACGCTTAAATACCATAAATGATTTAAATGCATTTGTAAAGTCAACAGTGAAAACTAACTAACAAGGACTTGGCTGTGGTATGAAAAAGTATCAATACCCTTTGAAGTTTACTAGTATGATATCAAAGTCTTAGCACATCATAGTGTTTCAGAAAGTGTGGGCCCTGACCCTCTGGTGTGCTGTGGAGGTACAGCTGGTAGGCTGCACTAACAATAAAACCATAAACATGGTCATCTGATTTGCAGGGATGTAGCAATTCTACAAGGTTGTTTAATAGCTAACTGAGTACCTGAGGACTGTAGGCTCTGGGATCTTCTTCCCAAGTGAGGGGAATGAATAAAGTAGGGGAGTCACATGGCTGACTGCTTGTTGTTCACTGGCAGCAGGAGACTAAACTACAACACAAAAACTCGCTTGAATTAAAAAAAAAATAAAATATGAATTCTGGCATAACAAAATATCAAGATAGAATCACACCATGAAATAATATTTCAGTGTATTGATGTTTTCTTAAACCCCTATTGTTTAATACTGCCATACGAATACCTTGCACAGCAGCTGGATCTGCTGTATTCAATGTCTGTAATCAGGCAGATCCATCATGCTAATCTTTCATCTACACCACATGTGAGTGACCAGTGGGGGATACAAGTGAGACGACAGCAGGAAGTGACTGCCCTTTCAGAGACTATCATGCTAACAGCTTCAGTATCAGTATTATAAGTTGTAGACAGCATTTCTTTATTAAATGGAAAATAAACAACAACACTGAAAGCATTTCTAGATAGAAAGGATATTTTTTTCTCTACTTCCGCCATGTTCTGGCACGAGTTTGTTCTAGGGAGCGGCTCACGTTTTGCCCGCCTGCCACATTATCTGATTGGCCTGTATTAAATGTGATTGACAGAACGATCATCTAATCACCAACCGGCTATGCTTTCAAAAGGTTCTGCCCATTCCCAAAAGCCAACTAAGGGCTCCTTCCCAGATGGACTGGTGAAATATTGAACTGTCCATCTGGTGTGTCACATTGAAAAGAATATGAAGGATGCCAAACAAAGTTAAGTGGTCCTGCAGGCTCTTCATCAGATTTTGAGGTCCATAATAGATTAATCTTAACATGTTTAAAACAAGTTCGACTTTAATGCAAACTAAATCCAAGACAGGCTCTTATAATAGTTTATTTGCACCTGGGAAGCAAAGAGTAGTTTGACCATCCTTGAAATGACACAGATGCATGCTGGGAGAGAGAAAGACACTTTATAACATTTTTCTCATCTATTTATTCCAGGCCTTTGCAGACGCTCGCATTGTAGAAATAATGGCACAGGGATAAGTTGCACAGCTCTAACAGGAATAATTTCAAATGATTTCAGGGCAAGGGTAACAACAAAAAAAACTTTGACCACTTCAGTCCACGGATGGAACTTCTGCATGTACAGCTTTCAGCGCTGGAGGCTGAACCTCCCATCTACATAATCTATATCCATCGACTCGTCTTCAAAATGAGCAGTAGTTACGCTGATTGTGCTCTACATAGATCTCATGGCTTTGTGGCATGAGAACAAGGTGAATGGATTGCCCCATTTCGCTGGTGTTCCTGTCAGAGAACAGCAGTGCATCCCACAAGTAGCTTTCGAGTCACTAACACTGCTCTGTGTGAACAGGACATGATGTAGAGCAGAAGATACAGCACGTCGGTGTCAGCCCGACCATCTGTAAAACACATACACTTCCATGAATCTCCGAATATGTGCTAGTCTGGTTTGAGTTTTTGATTTATTAAAATGGGTTATTCTCCTTTATGTGTCCCAAGGAAGCCATTCCTCACCTCAAACTTCCCTTATGTTGAAATTATTATTAACTGTCTTAAAAAATAAATTCCTGGTTTAATTCTTTTATTGCATTTATGATAGAGCATGGGTGGACTACCTGACTAAAGTGTCATGCTTGTTTAGATTTAAGTTGATTATTTGGAGGGAAAAGATTTGTACAAATTAAGATAAAAAACAGCACAGCAGTCAAATGATTAGACTGACTGTCTAATCAGTCACAGGGAAGGTTTTGTTATGTCTCATTAGGTGACTTGTGGAGCTCAGTCTGGGTGAAGAGATTCCTGGCCGAAGCAAATATCCTCTCAGCCGTGCCACACTGCCATGAGCAGAGAGAACTTTGTGGGCAGTGTGAAGTGCAGATGACAAATAACTAAAGAAATGGTGGCAGACATCATGTTCTGTTCCCTCTCTGAAAACAGTCCTGTCACCAAAACCACAGAGCTGGTTTGTCCTGGAATGAGAGCAGCTGTGGTCTAACAAGCATTGATAAATCAAACTCTCCCTGCAGTGATAGCCATAAATAATGAGCCGTGACCAAAGTTACATAACGCAATCAACTGGAAGCACAGCTACATCCATTTGCATTTCCAAGAAGAACCTAATGCCAGTGCCATGTAAACTACTACCACGGTGTGTACACAAGATACTGTGTTTGACTAGTATGTGTGTTATATGCATAGAGATGGGGGTATTTTAGAGCAGATTTAATATCAAGGATGTTCTCACGTAAAGTTGTCCTTCTGTGACTCAGGGCCTAAAATCCCCACCACCTCAGAAAATCAAAATAAAATAAAATGTAATAATAAGAATAAGAATAAGAATAACCCTACGTCATAAGTGCCAAACCTCAAAATCCTGCACCTTAACTCAGGCCCATTACTCCATCAGAGAAAAAAAAGAAAAATCAAGAAGTTGATGACCAAAAAATCTGAAGCCATATTCTTTATTGTTGTAGATGTATGTTGTTGG
The DNA here is from genome assembly GCA_037902135.1 of Cetoscarus ocellatus. Classification (NCBI taxonomy): domain Eukaryota; kingdom Metazoa; phylum Chordata; class Actinopteri; order Labriformes; family Labridae; genus Cetoscarus; species Cetoscarus ocellatus. Next base: position 662,672 of record JBAMNC010000595.1, read on the forward strand.
TTTGTATGTTTCTTGTTTTATTTTTTTTTTAAGGACAAGTTTTGTTAAATAAAATATCTTAGTTAGTTTCAAGTTATGAATGGGCATGTTCAGTAATTGAGTGAGTGTACTTTGTAAAGTGTAATGAATGTAGCCAATTTTAGTGCTAAAAAAATAAATGACCGGAGCTGTCTTTAAATTTGACCACAAAAACAAAAGCTGACGAATTTCATAATAACTGTTATGATCATTGCCCTGACTAAGTATTTGACCACAATTACAGTAACTGCTGTGGTGACACCAAATGTCATAAATGCTGCTCTGACTAAAAATAAGACAAATAAAATGCATAGATTTCAAACAGTATATGTATATGCTTTATGCATCTTTCCATATTTACTTTTTAACAATTTTCATTTTTTGCTTTATTAGTCGGACAGATTTAGTAGGACTCGGGATCTTTAAAAACCACTCAGAGTGTCAGCGGTGTGGCAAGTGAAGGCAAGCAGAAAGAGAGCAGACAGTTTATGCTGAAGAGTTGAAGCCAAAGTTTTTCAGAAAAGAAAATATGAGTGACACTAAAAAAAGGTAAAAATACAATCATGTCTGGTCATGTTTATGAGATAGTGGCAGCTGGTCATATAATAACAGAAGTGAATATCTCAGTATTTGTGTAGTTGCACCTACTGCCAGCAAACTTTTAAGGTGAAAAAATGGGTACTAAAAAGGTACACTTACACACTTTAATTTGCAACATGTATTAAAAAATATCAAGGAGTCTAAAGTAACAGCCTTTGTATTTAGATTCTGGTCATTAACCCTCAACTTTCAATCAATTAATCTTTATTCATATAGCCCCAGTCATAACAAGGATTATCTCAAGACATTTTACAATAAAGCAAGCTGAAGACAAACTCTTCCGTTTATGGATACACATATATGCATAGATACATATACACTTTACTGTGCTTTATTCCCAAAACTTGGGAACGAAGCACAGTTTCATAGATCATATATGTTCTGTATATGGTCTGCACAAAACAAATAAAAAAAGAGAAAGTGAGACAAAAAGAACAGAAAAACAAGCCTTTAGCTCAACCCCTCAAACTCCATCTAATCACTATATTCACCTTGCAGGTGAGTCTCTACTCTGGCACAGTCTACATGTGCAAATAGGGCTAACAAAGGATGTGATAGGAGACTGCCTGTTATCTGTCTCTGTTGATTAATGCCACAAATCCCTCATTCAAGGATTTTACAAGGCTATACAAAAACAACATATTAACTTAGCACAATCAAGTCTGTAGATTTTTGTGTGCAACCGAGATCTGAAAAGACTAAAAGGATTTGTCTCAATTTAAAAAGCATGTTTATGATCCATGTGACTGATGACAGTTTTCAGCTACACTGTTTCATTTACCAGTGACTCAGGTCTCCAGGTATTGTTTTTTTTTTTGAAGTGCCAAAAAGTCCAGACCAAGACCCACAGTGAGGCAGCTTTTAGTTATTACAGTCCATATCTGTGGAACAGCCTACCTACAGATCTGAGGACACAGCGGAGTGTCAGCATTTCTGAAAGCAAACTCAAGACCGATCTATTTAGTCTCAATTTTGACTGAGCTTTACTTTAGGTAATTTTATTTATTTATTCATTTTGATATTTATTGCATTTATTCATTTTAGCTGTGATTGATTTTATTATTCTTAACAATCTCGATCTATATATATTTTGTGAAACATTTACAGTTTTTAGAGTCAAATAGTGTTTTACTATCCCACTCATGTTTGTATTTGTTTACTGGTTTATACATGTAGTTTATAATTCTTTTCCTCCTCTATTCTTGTCTTTCAATTCCTCAATTATGCATTTATTATTACTATTGCTCTGATTTTATCTCTAGTTTTAAGTTTTTAACATCATCTCCAGTGTTACCCATCTGTTGTTCTGATCTTTTATTTTTTCTACAAACACACTCAAACAAGATGTATACTGATTTTTTTTTAATGCAGATCAACCAAAAGATTCAGGTCACAAGCAAAGACCACTCATCATCATATTTTTAAAACACACTTGTGAGCTTGGGTGAAGCTGCACAGGCTGAGTTTATCTTCGCCTTTGGTGAATGTATGAAATAGCACATAGTTATTCATGGTACACTGTGTCTGTATGTATGTGTCCCCGTCATAGTAAATCAGAGATGCTGTGACTGGTGTCACTCCAGCAGAAGTCAGAGCAGAAATGAGTGGGTGGTCCTGGTTGTTGTGCCAGCAATGAACTGGCAGCCTCACGGGGGCAGACGGAGGAAGTGGCACTGCTCTGGGTTGGTGGGGGGGTGAGGGTTGATAGTGCTGCGAACCCTGTGAGATCAAGTTTGGGTATCTCTCGGCATCAAAAACCTGGGCTGGACTAAGTTTATGTTAATATCAGCAGATGTCTGTCTGTATTTAAATTCTAAAATATTTTTCTAAAATGTTTTTCAATATGTGTTTTCAAATAGCACACTGTCTGTTTTGACTATTCAAAGTAAAAGTGGACTTAAAACAACCCCCGTACTGCCAACACATAATGCCACATTTACCACATTTAAATGAGAGCTTTAATTCCCCTTTAATTCCAATAAAACTGAAATCCTCTTTAAAAAGACTAAAAATGACCACGTAAACACCTAATTCCAAACGAAAATGATGATTCCAAATAAAACTTAATTCCGAAGTAAGTGGCTGGTTAATTCTGATTTTAAATCCGAATTAAACAATTCCTCGATCATGTATACGTTCATTCCGCTTTAAATTAATTCTGGTTGTTGTGCGCATGCTTGTTCCCTTGTCCTGACGGGAAGAGGATGGCCGCCCGAAGCAAGCGTTGGACTCGAGCCAAGATAATTTATTTAATTAGAGCCTTAGAAGATTTGGAAATAATGAAAAGAGCGGATGGACGTAAGCATAAAAATGCGGACCTTTTTAAAGTTGTACCGTCCAAGTAGGATGAGGTTTCCCTGACAGAGACGCTGGAGACGCTGAACTGGAGTTTTTCTTCCGGTAGACGTAAATACGCCACTACGTCACGTCCGCCCCCTGTCCAATCACAACCATTCCCATCCCCCAGATCTTAAGCGGAATTGAATAAAGGCGAATAAACACGTTTTCCATATAAACCTCAATTTGGAATTACTATTTCCATGTAAACACGAAGGAGAAAACTTTAATTCCAAATTGTTTAATTCTGAATAATTAATTCCGAATTAAAAACATCATGTAACCGTGGCCAGAGTAACCTCTTCTTTGAGGATTGCATCTAAATCAATTGATCAAGTTCGTTCCCATGCGCAGGCTGTGATGTTTGTTAATGTTTATCAAAAATGATAGCTGATGACTGCATCAGGGTCCTTGGCCATTTTTTTTGTCCTTGATAGCAGTTTGCTAGCAACCACCCTTTAATAAACAGAAACCCCATTCACACATGCAAAAAAAATAGAAATTCTCTAGACTTCACATAGCTAAGCCGTATGTGTGAACGTAAACAGTAAAGTTTTTCACTTGGACTTTACCCTGGTAATTTCTTAGTGCCGCCCTGGTATTTCAACTACATAAAGTCAATGTGGGCTAGGTGAGGGCAAGTGGGGAGGGGTGATGACGTCCAACCTGTGACCAGCGCAAACAAGGAAAAAGGGGGACTTGACAGGATGGATAAAAACAGTTTAGTTAAAATAATCTGATGGTAAGGAAAATGACATAAAATAAAATGTGCGTCTGGACATGTGAAAGTGTTGTTTCCACTGCATTTGCTCATAGATGATCACTACCAGTCTCTCGTGCATCCAAAAAGCTGTCTCGTGCTGCTGATGGATGCAGAGCTAAAACGCTACAGCTTTCTTTCCCCTGTGTACTCATTGTGCAAGTAGTGACTCTGCTTCATATTCACTTCTGTGAGCTACAGTGTTTCTCTCAACTCTTTAATCAATGCTGTTGACTTGATTTTTAACATGCATCAATGAAGTTGGAATATAAATTGTGATAAAAATTGTTTGTCAGCTCTTATAATTTGAGGTCCAGTGTTATATAACACTGACTTCTGCTGCATATGTTTGACGTCTTGTGCTGCCTATCGGTAGCCCCACCCTCCCTCCAACATTTTTCCCCCCTACAGTGGGGCATACTCTCCGCTGAGAGGAACAAGTGTGAACAACCATGTAAGCCCGTAGTCAAGATAATATATGGTAGTATTAGGGCTGCATGTGTGAAAAGGGCTATAATAACACTTCAAAAATCTAAAGTGGGCAATATCAGATGCATTTCATGTTGCAGAAAGAAATGTACAAGTCTTGTTTGCAGGTTTTCATCAAGTGCCTTATTTCAAGCATTTAAAAGGCAATTGTAAAACTCCATAGACTTTCGACCTTGGGAACAAGAGGTCCAAAAATGCTCAATTACTGCTGTACTTTTGGACTCATTCCTGCACCACTTTTGCTCAAAAATATTGGCAACAAGTTTGTACTGCAATGTTGCCAGTGCGTTTGTGCAATACAGACAAAGCATAGGTGTTTATCAGCATCATTTGCCTCCAAATGTCAAATGAGAATGAGAATACACTCAATATTTGGAGCCTAACACTTATATGTGTCCCTGTCGTATAAGAACAGATGTTAATATCATTTGATTGTACATAGAATTTAATTAAGGAGCCCGTAAAGACATCAGTGCTAGAAGTGATGAACGTAGACTCAAACATCAATTTATCTCCCGAAAACCCACGTAAGTGAGGCTACCTTGACAAAACAGAGCTTATTTACATGCTCAAAAAAAGGACAAAGAGCACCCTTGACCATGACATGGTTTGGTAAGAGGATTTGTACAGATGGCAGCCTAAAATTGCCACAGCAACAGAGAAAGCCTGAGAGACTAAGAGAAAGAAACCAAGCAGGGACGTATTTTCAGATTCACTTAAGATCGTTTTGATCAGTTATTAATGATAACATGAAAAGAAAACAAGCTTCATTACATCAGTTTGGATCACAACCTCTTAAAACAGATACATGCATCTGAGGAAGTTTTACAGCTTTGCATGTTCAATCATGTCCCTTAAATGCAAAATAAGGATGATAAATCCCAGAGTTAAAGTATTTAAATGGAATGCTGCTGCATGAAAAATGGAAAATTCGCATTAAGATGTCTTGATGGAAACAAATTGTGCTGCCTGGCAAAGCTGATTAAACATCCTTCAGATAGAGGTGATGAGGCTGACAGTGTAGCTGAAGTGATTCAGTGATGGTCAGCAGCGGTTTTCCTCAGGTCTCATTTAACATCATGCTATGTCATGTGCTTACAATAATGCCTGACGAGGCTTCATCAGAAAAGCAGCAGCTGATGATGGATGGGCAGCTGGAATGTGACTGCAGGTAAAAGCAAGTCTGTGTTGAGTAAATGTGTGTACGCCACATGCATGTCAGCTTAGCAAACACTAATCCCACATGCACATACCTGCAGTGTTCAGAAACAATGACAGCCTACAAAGCAAACAGCATCTGAGCATAGGAAATAACTAAATCATTTGCATTGTTCACGGAGTTGTTGTTTTGACATGTATTGCCTTTTCATTTATTAGACTATCTACACCAGTTGGATAGGATTAAAAATTGTTTTCGGTCCATCAATGATTTTGTTAATTCACATAAATAAACGAGTAATAAATGAATTACTACATGTGTTATTTGGTCAGTCAGTAGAGAATGCTTGTCGCATTACTCCTAAAGACTTTCTGTACCTCTCTGTTGAGTGAATGCTTATCCAGTTGTTATCACAATAACCATGATCAATATAGGGTGATGCAGGGATGGAGCGTTTTAACACAGCAGGTAATTCTGTGCTGGTTCTCTGGACGAAAAGCTTATGGTATTTTTCACAGAGTTCTTGGATCACTGCTGATAATAAGCTCAGCAGCAAACAAAAAAAAAGTTTTTCAATGTGAAAATCTTAATGAACTAACCCAACTTTCATGATATTTTAAGCTTAAATGTAAAAGGTGAGAGTCAAATGCTATTATTAGGCTGCTATAGAACTACAACACATAGTTCAACTTAGAAGCAATTACAGTATTTCCGATGTATAACGTCATTTTGTAAGCTCTTGTTGAGAGTTTCCCCATAATCAGGTGACCTGATCAAGTTGGTTCTCATGGTTGTGGTAATATGATTAATGAATTATTAATTTTTATAAAACTGCTAGCATAAGGGTCCATGTCCATTTTTGTATTCATTATTAGCACCTTGTTCGCAATCGTCCTTTTAAACAAACAAGAATGCTTTAAAAAAGAGAGCAATATCAGATGCATTTATTAATTTTGATTGAAAGTTAAATTCTGTGCATGTGTTCATCACAAACCTTATTTTAGGTAACTACCCATCACACTATTCTAAAATCTCATACAGTTAACGGCTGGGGAACCAGGATGTTTTTGGACTCATTCCCGCACCACTCTCACTCATGGTGTTAAGGTCAGCTGATTTCACTAGCAGGTGATCATCGGTATCCACCCCAAAAAGCCATTTTTTTTTGTGCAAACGTTTCTTATTGTTTCTTTAAGAGTACAGAACTCCCTTTTTAACCTCAATACTTTTAACTGTTGCCAGTGATTTCATTTATACAATTTGCAACAAGCCTATATTGCGGGGGCATGTGCTCATCCCTCTCACTCTCAAACGCTCTCTCTCCCGACTCTCTCTCTCTTTTTTGATCCTCTTTGTTCGTCATGAACAGTCTGTTTTTAGCTTTTTAGGCTGCTCTAGATTGCTGGAGTGGACAGCCTGCTGCTGTGGACCTCCATAGCTTTAACTCCTACAACAGCAAATGTCTGGCCTTTTTTTAAAGCTCACTGTGTCATCATCACTGTCGCTAATACTAACCTGATACTAACCTGAATGACAAGTCCAGTGTTTGTAATCATGGCTACAGTTACAAACAGTATGCGTAATATTTCCAGACACTACCATGTATTTTGATTGGTAACGATGATATTATCAGACCAATCTCTCTGTCAATGGTTTTTATTGCTAACAGCACCATAATACCTCTTTTTATGACCATATAAGGAGGAGGACACTCTTGAAAACCAGATGTCTCATCTCATGGGACAAGCCTCTGATAGATTTATCTTCAGCAGAGAAATAGGATCAGGACTGGCAGGATTTATAGTGGGGAGGTTCATAATTCATTGCTATTATGAAATTCTCATTTAAGACCATTTGTCTCTGCATCACTCAATATCTTTTTGCATCTTTCTAAAAAACAATTAAAATATAAAATAAAACAATTTAAAATAAAGTTGTAATTTAAAAAAAAAGGAAGGGCATTGACTTACTCCTTTAGGAAGCGACTTGAGGTAACATTGTTTTGCCGCTATGCAGATACAGACTGATTGATTGACTGATTGCAAAGCATTGACACAAATAATTGACCTTGGGAAATTAAGTAACTGACATAGGGTTCCACTCCTAAATAAGGAGACATGATTTTTTTTTGTCTGAGAATTTGTTATACCATTGTCTTCTCTGGCTACTTTTTACCCAGAGCATTTATCCTGAATGAAACTCAATATTCCTGGATCAGGAAGCAGTCTGAATGAAATAACTCGACGTTTATGGCAGTGTGAGTATTTTGTTTGGTACCCAGCTGCTTCTCTGAGCACATCTACCTGAAGGAGATGAGTGATTTTCATTAGTCATCCCTCTTATACACAGCAGGATAAAAACATATAAACACAACAGGTAGAGAGTGTAACAGTGGGTGCACCTGTGATGTTTGGACTCTGAATGTGGGTCAAACTCTTGAAGGCCTGACACTTAAACTCAATAAAACAGCCCCCTCCCTGCGCCTGCCCACCTGCCAGGAGAAATTAATTTACTCTGCAGCTCGTGCTGTCCTGTATACTTGTGAATTTCACTCACAAAGACGTGTTTCTGTTTGCATCTGCTCATTTTCAGCACATCCACCATCAGAGATGTTAATCAGTCAGCTGCTCACCTGCACACATCCCCCTCCTCTTTCTCTCTGCGTCATTCAGAGCCTTGATGTCATTTATGGCCTTTCTCTTACGTGGCTTGAAAACGCAAATGGTGCGTAGCCATAAAGGGCAAGTGTTTTAAAAATTTAAATAATGAAATAGGATGAAAAAAAAAACGTACAAGTGAGAAACATGACCTACATTATTGTGTAACCTGGCTCCATGCCCCAGAATAAAATGGAAAAAAGAGCACCTATCCTTCTTAACAAGATTTTCATGGTTATAAAAAGGACTGAAGGTTTTGGCACATCAACCAGAAAAAAAAGCTATTTTTAAGGACAAACTGCAGGAAAGAGTGATTTAGGTTTTTGTGTGTTGGGCATTTGTTTTTCTTGTCAGCTTCCTCACACGAGGCAGCATGAATCAATTGATGAAAAACTCTTTGCCAAGGCAACGTGAGAGCAGCACTCTAGTGAATGTTTTCTTGTAGGAGTGTGAATGAAAACATGGAGCTGTAGATGGTGAATACAGAATGATTTGCTTCTTCTGGGTGACATCAGTTTACCAGAAGAGCACATGTCTTCAAAGGATGAGGATGTCGTCTGTCAGATATAAGGACATATATGCACTGTGAGGGAATGGCCTCTGTTTGTCTCTGAATGAGAGCATAAAAAAAGTCTGCTACCAAAGAAGCAAAATAAGTTTTCATTAGTATGCCAGAGAGTTTTCCTCTGTGGATATAAACTGGGTATCACACAAGTGTCTAGCCATCATGAACTTCTGTGCAGGGTCACTCACTTAACAGAAAGTGAGGATTTAAAGATAAACTGTTCACACTTCAAGTGATCTGATGAGAGATATGAGCCTTGATATTATGTCTCCATTAGACTTATATTCATATCGTTAAATGAATATGTTATTAGAGTCAGGTGATGTACAAACAGGAAAATGCTAAAATGCATTTTTCCTATAGTTCTCCAGCTTCTTCTTGTTTGTCACTGTTATCATGATATGACTTTTTCATGTTTTTATTCCCTTTTTATTATTATTATTTTTATTCAATTTTATCTTATGAATTTATTTTTTTTTCTCTTTTACCCATCTTCTATCTACACTCTTTTCCATCTTCCTGATGTGATGTCGTCAACTGCTGTCAATTTATCTATGTATCTGTAAACCTATTATCTATTTATTGTCCTATCATCTCCTTATCATTATACATAAAACGAAATACCTTCTTCACTTACATTCTTCATTTGTACGTGTTGACATAATAAGCTGCACTAATTTAGTATCTTCCTAAATTACTGCAGCTGTTTCCAGCTTACCAGTTTACCATTTTCTTTCCTTTTGTTGCTTTAATTAACATGACCCTCTGTGCCTTTTTCTGCCTTTGCTTTGTCTGTTAAAGCACTTTGTAAACATCTGTTTTTAAAGGTGCATTATAAATAAAGTTGTTATTATTATTATTATTATTATTATTATTATTATTCATAGCCAGTGAAACTTACTACAGGCTTCATAGAGTGGCAGCAGGTAGCGCTGGTGCCTCACAGCAAGACGGTTGTTGTTTCCGCTGTTGGGCACAGCCTGCAGAGTTTTTCATGTTCTCCCCCTGCATGAGCGGGTGTTATTTGGGCAATCTGATTTCCTCCCACAGTCCACAAACATTGTCTTTAGGTGTGAGTATGTGTGTGTGTGTCTCTATACGTCAGCTCTGTGATTGTTCAAGGTGTACCCTATCTCTTGCATAAGTTCAGTTGTGTTGGTTCTAGCCTTCTGTAGCCCCAAAGGTGATAAGCAGAATAGATGATGGACAGATGGATAAAACTTATATTATATCGTTGACAGTATGACATGGCACAGCACTAGTGTATACACAGAAAATCCAAAGCTGAATTCAAAAATTTTAAAAGACCTTTTGCAAGACCTGCTTCATAAGTTTGAAGACCCCATTGCATAAGTTTCTAACCCATTGTTTGTGATGATTAACCCACATCTCCTGATTGTAATGATACAGAGTTAATGCCACAGTCTTGGCTTCAACTCATTCCCCTCCGACCACTTTGTTAGAAGCGTCACAATAAAACACTAACTAGAAGTCACTTTTTTTCTTTTCTCTGTTTTATTGTGGGGATGACAGGAAACACCGTCAAGTGCTTTCTTGCACTTCTTGTTTTCTGAAAAAAAAAAAAAAAAACTCCACGGCTCCCTGTAACTTAATTCAGTCACTGGTGTAATATTGATACTCAGTATTTTTAAATTTATTTAATACAAATACTAATTAAATAATGTCATCCGATTGGTTTGTTGCAACAGTTAGCACGGATTAGAGTTTGGATCCTCAGAGCTTGATGGTATTAATACCGTAATTGATAATCCTCAACAATATGAGTCCTCATCAATGTCAATATTGACATTCTTCTATTGTTTGGGGCAAAGACAAGATGACAGTGTATTTTAATAGTATGATCTGTGTAGAGCTTATGTAAAGCAGTTGAACATTTCAAATTTGAGACATGACATTTTATTATCTAATGAAGGTAGAAAATAAAATAACTTAAAACAACTGCATTTAAACACTGGTTCCATATTCTGGTCATTGGTTTAATTGGAGTTGCAGTACAGATAATTTTCGAGTTTTGTGTCCCTCTTGGTTAGGTCTGATGTTTGTGCACCATTAAATAACCATATATCATTATTTTTTCAAGAAGTCCTCTCTTTAAGAAAATTAAGATGGTTTATAAGGGTGCAATGCATCCCACTGCACCCTAGAGCCAGGCCTGGAGCACCAGGCATGCAAGAAATTTAGAATGCTGTACATGCTTTAACTGGTCTACATTTAACAGCTAAGCTGTTTAGTACAGGCAATCTGAAGAAGGCCCAACAGTGGATAACCTGAAAGGGCCACATAGCTACCTACTGTGGTGGATTTTACCATATTTTCATCAGTGAATGGATTTTAATTACAATATAACTATGCTTCTTTTCTCTCACCCTTAAGCGCTACTGTGATGAATATAACTCAGCTTTAAACACGAAGGTTTTTTAAATAAGATAGAAAAATACAAGGCAAATGAGATGCTTTGGGATGGGTGACAAAAAGATAAAGATCAAACAAATAATACAAGAGAATGTTTTTAAAACAAAAATATATCAAACAATTGAACAAGCATGTTCTGTATCCTTGGTAAAATGGCTTTTTTACCGAGTAAGAAATGTTCCAAAGTCTGGCAGGAGCTATTTGCAGCACGTGTCACAACATTTTCTTGTGCTTTTTCATTGCTGACACGTGCACAGCCACCCTTTCCTGACCTCAGAAAACCTGAGTTGCTATACAAAGTCTGCTGTGAGGAATAAGAATTTGACAAGAGGCACGAGTGCATTTCTCTATTTGGTATGCAATTATTGCCTGTATGAATGAGGCTGGCTTATTGAAAAACACACTCATTTATTTACAATGACTGCAGCTATTTCATACTTTGAATGACTGATGACAGGCCATGTTTGTTATAATAAAGAGGCAGTGGAGACAGAGAAAAGGCTTTATATGTACACAACAGGCCAAATTTTTCAGAAATTAGTCATTCTTTATGTCCTTTCAATCTGAGTTTGTATGATGGGTGTATGTTTGACCGGAAACTTGAGAACACAAGACTTCTAACCTTTACAAAGCTTTGCTCTAAACAGATGCACTGACACTAACAGTGATTGTTTTATATAGCTAATTGTATGTGTACTTTTTAATATCCCTCATATTGAAGAAATTAATTAATATAATTATAATATAATATAAATAATTAATTTGTATGCACTAATACAACCTTGAAGGATGGATGGATGGATGGAAATAATGAATTAAGATAGACAGACAATGGTGGTATGAATGTATAGATGTATGGACAGTAATGGGTTACAGAAAATGGAAGTATCACTGAATGGGCGGGATAATGGATTGCTAGAAAGTTTTTGTAGAGAAAAATTCATTCATAGATGGGTTGTTTGATCAATTTTTTGATGCATAGAGCCAATTAATGAATGGAAATAAGGATGGACTGATGGAGCAATAGAAGAAATAGATGCATCATGAATGAATAGATGGATGCACAGTCACTGTTGACAGATAGATGAAAGGATGAATAACTGAATAATGAAAGACTGAACTGGATGGACGGAATGATTGTTTAATGAGCGGATACAATAATGATTAGATGGATGAATTAATGGATGATGGGAAGAAGGAGGGTGGATGAATGAAAGGGCTGAATGTTAGATAGGTGGATGAATGGATACATGCATGGATGGGTGGATGGATTAATGTGACTTATTTGTAATGGCTGATAGATGAATCAAAGGATGAATAAACTGACAGCCCTACTAGGGTTTTGAATGGATGATGGTTGGCTGAACAGTTTTCTATAGAGTAACACAGTGGCTATGTTTACATGTAGTCATTAACCCTTTCATAACCGGAATATTAGCAATAACCCCGGTTGCGCACGGCCATGTAAACACCAATAACCCTTTTTGAAAAACCAGAATATGCTCATATTCCGGTTTTTAAAAACCCCAAAATCCTCCCTTGGTTACTCCTTTTCTAACCCGAATATTTGGTCATGTATACGCCTATCAGGAAAACTTCATCGAAAGGAACTTTAATTTGTGTTCTTTTCGCAAGGAATCTTGGTCTTTTGAGTACAGAAGGACTTGTTGTAAAATGGCACAGCTCCGGCTCCATTTCCTATTTCTTCACATTCTCACCTTCCATTAATGAAGAAACTGACAAAGATTAGTGTCAAGTACTGGTGGTGGGTCAGTACCAGCTCCAAAGCGCAAATGAAGCCGACTGCTACCTACTCCGAGCTGTTAATTATCCACCATGCTACTGCTGTTGTTGTTGTTGCTTTTGGACACAGGAAGAAGAAGCGGGAATGACGAGCATTACGTCATGACGTTCTCTGTGCGTTGGGATGTTGTCCATGCATCGCTGTTTTGATCGGAACACAATGTACAGAGGAATAACCAAAGATATACATAGAAGACTAGATATGTCAGCGTGCTGTAGCCCACTAAGCAACGTGCCTACGTGGCGGCCATCTTGGGTAGGTCACCATTCCCATTAAAGGCAATGCATGTACATTGAAAACAAATCATAACTTGCTCATTTCTTAACAAATTTTCATGCGGTTTTCTTTATTGTAAACGTCAAAACATGCACTATTACTACATTACATTTGGGAAAAAAAAAAATCTACCAATGTTGCCTACAATGTTACCCTTTCAGTCTAGAGGCCAGGAAATCTTTAATGTTCAGCTATTCTATATATATATATATATAAATGTATATACATAGATAGATTGTTATAAGTATAAAAACAGAAAGATAAACTATGTTTTTAAAAATTAAATGGTAAAGGTAATAAAGTAATCACTTATATCATCATTTATATTAATTTTCTCTCTTTCTCTCTCTCTTTATTTATGTATATGTGTGTGTATATATGCCAATATGTATAAATATGAATGTGTATATATATATATACATACATATATGTATATATATACATACATACATACATACATAAATACATACATACATACATACATACATACATACATATATATTTATATATGTATGTATGTGTCATTCATATTTATTTTCTCTCTGTCTCTGTCTCTCTCTCTCTATATATATATAGATAAATATAGATATATAGATATATGTATATTTAGATACGCGTGTGTGTGTGTGTGTGTGTATGTGTATATATATAGATATAGATGTAGATATAGATATAGATATAGATATGTGTGTGTGTGGACAGACAACATGTGTGGACAACAACACACTCCGTGGAGATAGAGGCCAGTTTGTCATCATCATTGTACAGCCCCAACTCCAATGAGGTTGGGACATTAGAACAAGCTCTCTACAAGATTCAATCATGAAAAAAAGAGCAAAAAACTATTCTTACTTATGAAATGTTATTCCTTGTTTCCTCGTTTCAATCGTTAGGCGTATTTTACAATTGTATGCAGCGCAATGTGCCGGCATCCTCACCGTTTTTGTCTTCGCCCCTTCTACAACCATGGAATGCCCTGACACTTTGCCCCCACTAGCTTAGCTTGGACGTAGGCACGCAGCTCAAAGGGGCATGTCGTATCTAGTCTTCTACATATATCTATGGGAATAACCCTGTTTGCTCACACATGTAAACGGGTTATTCCAAATGTTTCAGAGACCAGAATATTGATCTTAACCCGAATGTTGTCTGCATGTAAACGTAGCCACTGATGGATAGAAAGATGGGTGGATAGATGAGTGGATGGATGGAAAGATGGATCCTTGAAATGACAAATGGATAGAGAGATGGATGGATAAATGATAGATGGATACAAAATGGTTGGATGAATTGATGGATGGAAGAATGGGTTGATTGATGTATGAATGTATAAATGTATAAATATTTGTCTGTCATTGTTGACAGATTGATGGAAGAATGAATGAATGGATAGAAACAACTGGTGGATGATAGATGATGGATGACTAGAACATTTTCGTAGAGGAAAACACTGACAAAGGGATGGATGGATGGATAGATGGATGAAAAGATGGATGCAAATTGGTTGGACTGAAGAATGGATGGACAATCATGGTTGACAGACAAATGGAAGGATGAGTGAATGGTTAGTAACAATGGGCTGATGGTTGGACAGGAAGATTGGTAGATGACAAGATGGATTGATACAACAATAAACAGATTGATGGATGAATGTTTTTTTCAATGGACTTCTGTTGTAGTGTTAATTCTGTCAGCATCACCTCATCCTCCCTATCAGCCTCGAGCCATCACTGTAGTTTTTGTGTTGTATTTTTGTCCAGTATATGTTGGATAGAGCTGTGTTCCTCTCTGATATGTCAATCATAGAGCAGCATGTGTTCCAGAGAACTCTGACTTTTCTGTCATAAAGTCCTGTGAGTCACAGTCAGGGCTCTGGCAGGGTCTCAGGGTGTGGATGCTCGCCATCTGGACCAGGGAATGAGGGCAGAGCTGTGGACACACAGACTACACAGACTGCACAGACTGCGAGGCATACAGTCATTTTATATTGATGATCCAAATAATACAGCCAAGGCTTGTTGATGAGTTCCTTATTGCCATGGCAATGCTAGTTGTTTGTACCAAGAATAAAGTCCAAAAGTTTTTAAATGAGTTTTGGCATTAGCCATTGTTACTCTGAAGAATTATTCATTGTACAGTCACGCTGACTGCTCCATAAGGCTCTGATGGTTATTAAAACAAAGCTGCTAATTGTAAAAAGGATTATCTAAATAAAAGTGAATCTACAAGTGTGTAACTGCTATTTTTAGACATGACTCACTGCTACAGTGCCTGAGTTTGTTTTTCCTTTTAAGTTCAAATGCACATGACTTAGCTGAAAAAGATGCTGTAATCTAAAGCAAACTGAAGCATGCATGTGTATAGTTTTTTTTAATTATGTCTGTTCAGCCACTACTCTAGGAGTAGTCACTTAGGAAATGTGACATACTAGTATGCTATTTTGACCTTCACTAACAGTAAAGCTAAATCCGGGAGTTATATTGAGTCTTTGAATTAATTTGATCTTCTTGTTTCAGAGGAAGAGAGTTTTTCCCCCCTAAATGAAGGATCTGCTCTTAAGCAGCTAGGAGTGCCGGATGTCAGCATGAAATAAGCATGACTCAACAAATAAACATCTGAAAACTGATACTGGTTCACACAACCTCACTTTGCCTGTGGCCGATGTTTGCAAAAAGGGCTGACATTGGATGTTGAACTTGATCCTGATGTGCATCCTTAGTTACTTTGTCCCATGATTCTCTAAGATCCAGGCAGTTGATCATTAAGTCAGTGTGGAAATGAACCAAGGTTGAGAAAACTCAAATCCTGAGATATCATGTTAAAAAAAAAAAAAGGCATGGGCCAAATGGACTGACAGAAGAACGGAGAAATGGATGAACTGATGCATGGACTGATGGACAGACAACCCAAACCAAATACCCCCGTCACCTTTATCCCCATTGTGGCAGCAAGACAAACAGCGTACAGATGAATTGAAAAGCAGACAAATCTGTCGCAGGTGGTTGATAAAATACCCTTTTCTCTGTTTGTGTCATTTTCAAAATTAATGCACTGGCATAGTCTGGGGACTGTTAATCACAGCTGACGCGTCTTCTCTGTCAGCCTGTTGCATGTGCTGTAGCACACTGACCTACTTCTGTGCTCCACTGTTTGTGTCTTATAATGTGCCTGACACACAGGCAGCAGAAAAGACCTAACAAATTAGGGCTTCGTTATCGTAACCTTTCCCCCCGGTTTTCCTGTCACACTCTGAGGTGTTTCCATTTACTGGCTTGTGTAAGATAAGAGCTTTGTGTGTGTGACTGTGAGTTTTGGAGGAATGTGCCAGAGACAGTGTGTAATGACTGATTATACATATGCTTAATGAATGAGAGCTGCAGTATTAATAAACCAGAACAAGCCCACTAAAGAGGTTTTGTAAGCACTGTTGTCATGGAGGGTTAAATTGAAATTTAAAACCCAAACACACACAAAAATGCACACACTGCAGGACAAACTGACATAAATGCCACCTCATGGGTTAGTCACAAAAATCAGTCTTCATTTCACCTACAAATGCCACAAAATGAGGTCGACATTTATGTCTCATCAGGTAACCGGCACATCACCCGACTTGTGCGTCATTTCACAGAGGACACACACATTTGGGATTAACTTGATATATAACCATAAAAGAGTAATCTGTAAAAGGTCTCACACTTTCAAAGAGAAGTAACAAGACTTGCTGTTTAATCTCAAATATGTTTCGGCCTTGATCCTGATCCTGATCCAGGAGTGTATGTGAGGCTTTACAACATCTGGGTCATCCACCCCTTCATGTCCGGTACTGAAGATCTAAAAGGTTTGCCTGATCCTGCTTTAGATATGAAACTGATGAGTGACATACTGTCCCCAATCAGGTATCTCTCTTAGCTGTCAAGTTCTGTTTCAAGGTTTTGACTTTACAGGGGGGAGCGGTTTGTCGTCGATAATCTCATCTGATTATTTAGTGATTGATTTTTGTATTGGATCACTTTCCAATAAGCCCCATGGGAGAATAAATTTCTGCTTGGTCACATCCACCATGACTTCAGACTGTCCAGACAAAACATATCAAAGCAAAGTAACAGGAAGAAGTAGGTCAACTACTCCATAAAGTAATGAGCGGCATATGAGGAGGCTGCTGCAATTTTTATCTTAATGATCACAAATCAGAGGTATCTGCACAATGTGAAACATCTGATTTGATTTCATTTGATTTCATTTGATTTAGTTCCTGTCTGACACACGACTCATGAATCAATGCAAATCCTCTGAGAGATACTTTGTTTCACTCTTTAAGAAAATCCAATTAGTTACAGCTCAAGGGACACTAAAATTTGACAACATTCTGATAAAAGCTGCCTACATGACAACATAACATCCATGCATGTTTGTCCAAACATGTAACAATTTCGGAAACTTAGGAGACTTTTCTAGATTAAAAGTCTGACATCATAGACAATTACCACATTGCAGTCCAACTTTTTTTGGTATTTGAGTGTTTAAAAGCCATGCAATGTCTTTTACCATAAATCTTAGGGAATAGTTTTTATTATCCGTCTTTTTTTCCTTGGGAGGCCCCCCTCAATTGTGTTTCAGTATAATTAACCCCTGGGGCCCCGTGGAATAAAGAAATACATTACTGTCCAACATTAATGTCATCGTTGATATTTTTTTATCAATGAAAAGGGACTACAAACTAGGGCTGAACGATTTATCATTTTCAGATCGAAATCGCAATTTCGGACAAGGCAATTCTGTGATCGCCAAAGCTGCAATTTTTTGCAGCCCTCCTGACTGAACCAGGATCTGTTGTGTCAACCGTTTTACACATACTATTTTACACATTTGCAGGTAATTTGCATTTACTGAAGTGCTGGTAAGCAGATCAACAAAACAAAGACTCAGTTTAGGAGTACAAGTAACAGTAATAATAATACATTTTATTTAAGGGCGCCTTTCATGACACTCAAGGTCACCTTACAAAAAGTGCAAAAAGTGCATAAAACAGGTATAAAAGCAAACAATATAATACAAAGACAGTGCAAAAGATCAGAGGAAGTGGGAGAGTTTGAACAGGTAAGTATCCCTTAATTAATGATAACAGATTATTCATCATTAATATTAGATGATGAATATTGTGTTATGTGCTTTTGATCATTGATTTCCTTACTGTTGTCTATACTGTAAACATAGTGAATATTGCACTGAAGCTTGATTTGAAGAAAATTGTGAATCGAATTGAAATCGCAATATCTGCCAGAAAAATCGCAATTAGATCTTTTCCTGAAATCGTTCAACCCTACTACAAACACATGTTTTAGTCAAGGACCTTAGTAGAAAGCATGCAATTAGGGTGTTGTCATTGGGGTAAGAACCTCAAAGGTCACTGATTCAAGTTGGTTAAGATAAATCTCCTCCACTTTTTAATACTATTTTAGCATGCTGCTTGCAACTGTTTAGAGCAAGTGACTGGTGATCACTTTTTTGAGAAGGGAGAGGGCTTTTGGGCTGATGTGAGGTCCGGGAACAAGCAACTATAAAACTGTAAGAGCAGAAGAGTAAGGCACGAGAGAACATAGGCTTGTATCAAAGCTTCAACAAAGTGGGTTCTATGACCTTATGGGTGGTAAATGTTCAGTGTTTAGTGAATATTGTACATCCAGGTGTCCCTTATGCACTTCAATACCTGTTTTTCTTATAAATGTTGGCTCCATGCTATACATTGGTGCTATAGAGTTACCAGGATAAAGGCTGACATGAACACTACCACTGAGATAAGTATTGAGATAAATTCTTTGTGTATTGCTATAGTAGCCACTTCACTGTTTGAGACATGCCTGGGCAGAACTGTTTTGAATCAGAGTGGCTAACCCTGAAATTGGTATTATTATTTTGATAAATTATTCCTGAGGTGATGCATCAATTAGAGATTTAAAACCACTTCTCAAACTTGTGATTTAAATAAGTAAAGCAGCTGACTAAATAAAAAAAACAATTAACATTACAAAAGTCTAAAATCTATTACAATTTGATACCAGTTTCTATCAATGATTTACTTGAAAAAGATTTTCAAATGTCTACAATTTCCAACACCTAATTTAACTCATCAAGAGAAACCTCTTGTTTCATGAGAGGCACATTAATGGATGAAACTCCACTGCACTTTTAAAAAGTTAAATTAAAACTCTGTGGATCTAAGGAGTCATTTCCGCCTGAGCTTTCAATCTGATAAAGCTTCAGCTGAATACAAGATCAGCTGTTAATGTGAACATCTCTCCCGTCTGACTTTGAAGTAGGGCGACACAGAGACCCAATTTCTGCTGGATAGAGCCGTATATTATGTGGGTCAGCCTCCCGGGCAGTGATCACAGTTTGCATTCTCCCAGAAGACATTATGATTGGAAACCTTGTGAATAAATGGTTGTAATATGTCCAGGAGTAGCTTGAGACTGAGTTTACGTTCTGTATCTCACTGTGAGGAGGCGTGTGTCCTGTGGTTTGTGACGTACCTCCAAAATCCATCAACTGTTCCTGCTTGATAGTTTTCCTTGTGTCATGCATACATGAATAATACGTGAACATACAGCACATATGATCTAACTGGGCCATGCGTCTCAAGGGTCCATGTTCTTCCTTTTTCTGTCCTGTAACTATATTGTATTATTTACATAATCCCCTTTTGGTAACATGTCAGTTCGTGGAGGCTTTATACCATACTGTGTTCATATGTGAAACCTATGTACACTTCCTAATATATTCTGAGTGAATCTTTTACGTAACGCACTTTAACTGACTAGACAGTAGGTTCATACTGTATATACTCTGTGAACTTAAACCACAGAGCCTGTATGATGTACAGACGGACCAAATAAAAACTGAGTTAATGCATACACTGGTACGCATATTAGTGTACTCTAAAAGGGTTGGAACTGTTTTTTTTTTTTAAGTGGGGTTGCTAGAGACTCATGGTAGTAAGTAGGAGTGCCAAAAAAGGAACTTGCGAGGTTTGTCTCCAGAAGGAGATATCCAGGGGTGCACGCTAGCCAGTACATAGCAGTAGATGTACAGGCAGATTGTTTACAGCGTTTAACTTTTTCCCGACAAAGCTGTGTTTAGAACTTTTGTATGCTGAGATGTAGGGGTTATGTATCCCTCCACTATCAGCTGGAAGTCAGAGGAAACAACAAATACAATCTTCACTAAAACTGGACCAAAATTGCCTATTTTGACTCGAATAACAATGGCATGCCACTAGTTGTGGATACAAAAGGATATCTTTACGAACCGGTGTACAGAGAGGGAGAACTTTTGAAGACTGAGTCACAGGTAGACAGAGGGATGGAGAACAAGGGAGCAGGTGGAGGTGTCTAGTAAATCGTCCGGGGTTCAAACCCCGACTTAATGAAGACTGGCACTTTTTATGCACTTTCCATGGTGTGCTCCTATCAGTTTCCCCCATATGGGATAGACAAGGCTGGCTTGTCCCACTGCTGAGAGTACAACATCTAACTTCAACAGGCAAGTTTTGATAAAATGACTCAGTATCAACAGGATGAATAAAGATTTATACTTTAAGTGTAGTTCAAAAGGGAAAAGTAAGAAAATCAACACTGAATTACAAAAAGGAAAGGCAACAGGGATGGAGCTACACACATCAACTGCTCTCACCTCTAAACAACAAAAAAAGTAGTGAAAAGTGACTCTTCAAGCTATTTAAGCTATTTAGGCCTTCTGTGTTTTCTTTTTAAAATTCAGGTTGGGTCACATTTGGGTCTTTTACAGCTCATTACGTGAGCCAAGGCATTACTTTTAAAATAGTGCCTGTTCTCAGAAACCAGACCTTTAAAAGAGAAAAAGACATGAACTAAGTGTATTCACAAAGTGGCAATCTCTCTGAAACCTTATAGCTAAATTAAATTTTTATAGCTGGAGGACGCTACTGAACAGCTATCTAAGCAGAGAAGACAAAGAGGGTTAAGCATCTTTGGCTTAGGTGATATTAAGTGAATGGTACCAAAATGAAGCACTAAAATCTATGTTGTGATTCAGTTCTGTAAGTTTTCAATGACTTAGCATCACAACACACTGGTGCAAGACTTTGCTAATCACTCCTGATAAGTAATAAATTGACTTTGAAGGGCCTTCACATTTTTGAAATATGCAAAAGCACACATTAAAACAATGAAACAGAGCACAAACGAAAACAAAAGACCATGACAAGAAAACAGGCAGCAGTAAAAGAAGCTGGACAAAAAACTCACAAAAACATCTTTACCCAAACATCACAAGAGTCCAGGCAACACAGGAACCAAACTTCAGAAGTTGAGACCAGGATCAGATTTGATAATATGTGAGGAATTAAAAGACATCCATCCATCCATCATCTACACTGCTTACCCTCCTGGGTTGCTGGAGTCTATCCCAGCTGACATTGGGCGAGAGGCGGGGTACACCCTGAACAGGTCACCAGCCAATCACAGGGCCACATAGAGAGACAAACAACCATAAACACTCACTCTCACACCTAAGGGCAATTTAGAGTCACAAATCAACCTAATGAACATGTTTTTGGTCCGTGGGAGTGCCCAGAGAGAACCCATGCATGCACAAGGAGAACATGTGAACTCCACACAGACCCTGACTGCCCCGGGAACCAGCAACCTTCTTGCAGTGAGGCATGGGCACCACCTGCTGCGCCAATGTGTCCCCAAATTAAAAGACAAGCAAGGACAAATAAAATAAAAAAAGCAGCTTCTTTAGCAACTGTTCCATATAAACAAACACAACATTGCACTTGTACTGCACGTGTACTTCAGAATATTCTGACAAAGCACTGGGGTGTAAAAACAACCCCCAGCCCTCAAAAGAGGACCAACAAACTTCCATGTAAGCCTGCACATCATCGCAGAAAGCATATGGGCAAGAGAGACACAGATGCTTCAGAAATTGGTGAGTACACAAGGATAAGAGCATTTTAAATTTTACAAGCAATAGGTCACTGAGCAGACTTACAGTGCCTATAACGGGTATTGGACAAGTTTTTTTTTTTTTTTTTAATTATGATAACTTGTATTGATACTGATAACTTTAAGAAGTCATAAACTTACTTCACCTATTACTTAGCATCAAAAGTGACATCACTTTGCATTAAGCTTTTTTATTACATTTTTCTTTAAAAAAAAAAAAAAAAAAAAATCAATAACAGTTTTGAAACTTTTTGCATTTTTGAAGACTATAAACTAAGATTATGAATTTTGAAAGTACAGCCTACTCTTCTACTTTCATCATGCTGGGTTGTTTTTTTATTTATTTATTTATTTATTTTTTGCTAGACACTGCAAGAAATCATGACAACAGTCTACCTAGTACCAACACTGCCAAGTAGGCTACTTATTGGTTTTGTAAGTGTGTTTTATTTTTACTTTAAAGAAATTGATTTTGATATTTCAAAAGTAATTTCAATGCAGTAAAATATAACAAGTAGAGAGCTAAAGTCCAACACTATTTTTGAGCACTGAGAGTAAAATTTCTTACCTACTGGTGGAATGGTGTAACCAGTGACCATGTTAACTGGTGGCTTCAATCAGCATTTACAGCAGATGTTTTATTAATAAGCGACCTACAGTACATTTTTACACGTTCACATAAAACTAAACGTATGGGAATTCGCGGAATAATTACGTCTGTCACCTACAACAATTAGCCCACATGAATATCTTCATTTCACAGGGTCACGTTTTGAACACCAGCAGCAACGCGTGTGACGTTTTTCCCAACAAACCTCGGAGTGAACAGAACAGCAGCAGAGAGCAGAGCAGATGGGCCTACCTTTGGATGAAACCATTTCCTGCAGGCTATCACTGGAGCTGAAGTGGCACCAGAAGCCTTTGTTTTCAGACCCAAATGAACCTAGTGTGTGTCCCTCTTCTCCCCAACTGTTCCTCGAGAATAAATCCCCCAAACTGTGCAGACAACTTCAGTTCAGGTTTGCTGCTTTCATTAGAGAAACGAGCTAGCTAGCTCTACCTAATTTGCCTGTGATGCATGTCATCATAGTGGGCGGGCCATGAATTCATATCATATAAAACTGGAAAAAAGTAATAATAATAATTCAAAGAAAAAAAAAGCCCACAACTACCCGACAGACGTGGTTGGTCACGTTTACTGTCATTTAAAACCATTTAAATGACTACTTAATTTCATAATGAACACCTGGCTCTCATTAATCAATAGCTTGACAGCCAATCACAGTCGGGAGTTTTGCACTCTTATCTTTGCAACAGCAGATGGAGAAAATATATTAATTTACATTTAGGTTAATGTGCTTGACTATGTAACCCTAACTGTTCAATAGTATTGGTTATTTTGTTTAAAAAAAAAAAAAAAAAGTATGTTTTTTCCATTATTAAGCACTTGAATAAAAAAAAGTTATCTTTAAAATTTCAAGAAATGTTTGGAATTAAATGACAACTGTTTAAATAACTTGTAGAAAAAGTTAAAATATTGACAAATTTCAAAATTTCAAGTTGGGAAAGGCCAACGATTTTGGGAAAAAAAATTGACATGTTAAGAGTTAAGACAAAATATCAAGAAAATATCCGCAAACTAAAACTTGAGTAAAACTGAAATAAACCCTCTTCTTTCTGTCCCTACTTACACTTTTCTCAATGCACACCTAATGTCAAGCTAAAATTTCAGGGCATACCATATTCAAAATAAAGCAAATTAGCCCCTTTACCATGTGTTACAGTATTAAATGGGTTTGTGCAAGTTTATTCAGATAGTGCTAAATCATATCAGACTGAATGCAGTATCACTTTTGAAAGACTTCTCCAAAATTAAAAGTAAAAACTGACTAGAAAATGTCGTAAAATTTTGTAATTTCAGCAACACACATTAGAAGTTGACAGATCACATTATATAAATAGTTCTGTTAAATGCAGAAGGAGATGTTCCTTTAAAGGTTTTAAGATTGTAAAAAGTTACAGAGTTTGCAGCTTATTAATGAATGCATCTAAAACGATTAGTCGTAGAAACTTCAGGTTGGACAATTTCCCAAGGCATACCAGTATGCCACGGCACACCATCTAAGAACTACTGATCTAGAGGGACATGTTTTTAATTCTCTCAAATAAAGGAAGAAATAAAGAAAAGAAAAATGCCAACAGGTCTGTCAATTGCCAAATTATAATTGATGAACAATAACTCTAGAGCTATTACTTTATAATGGGTAGGGGAGAGCAGGGTTGGTTGTCAAAAAGGATTAATTATTCAGCAAAAACAGTAGTGTGCTGCTTCATTATGTTCATGTTTCTTGGCTGGATATTACACATGTAACCCATTTAGATGAAACCCCTAACAAAAAGACAAATACTGATGGTTAGGATTTTAAGACTTCAAGAAGAAGCCACAGGTGTCTGTTTTTCTCACTAAAGCTTCAGTTTACATTTGGGGTCACAAACCCTGTGTTAGGGGTGGCTGCCACAGTGAGTCAGAGTGTATGCTTGATAAGACACTGTTTAAATAATGCAAATGTTAAAAAAAAAAAAAAATCAATTTCATTGCCAGACCCTAAACTTTATTTAATTTAGGAATGACCATTGGAAGATGTCTTGATTATGATTTATGCAAACTAGTGTAATAAATATGACCTGTGCCTCCTATTTTATGAACTATAGAGGTTTTCACACCTAAAACTCCTTTGCTTTGTTCCAGTTCAATTGAAAACAATGCAAAAATTTACATATGTCCTATTTTTACAATCATACAGAAAGACATATCTATGAATGTGTGACATGTTTACATTTTTTAAAAACTTTTTACACCATAACACCTGCAGGAGAGTCTGCAGAGGAATCGCAGAGATGCGGAGAAGTAAAGAATAAATATTCTTGCCTGAATATAAGTGAAATTAAAGTGTCAATGAATATGTTGTTCAGTCATCTTTTGTTAGGTGACACAGATTTCATATTCCTGATGCCAGTGATGAATGTCACTGTTGAAAAAAGATTACATGAGCGTGTATAAGATAAAATTAAAAAAAATGAAAATAAAAAAACATACGATTGAAACTGGATGTCATATACACTTGACCCAATGAGCCACAGAAACAATGCTGACAGTCGGTGGCCCATTACTCAAGCCGTCTGCAGGTGATTCACAAAACAACTCTGCCGTCATCATAGTGTTTATGAGCTGCAGATGATCTGACACAGAGATGTGTAAAACAGAGCAGCCTCACAGGACCACAGATGGTAGCAGCTTGTATGAGACAGTACTTGTTCATTTGTGTCTGGTTATATGTCTGCAAAACAGCATCTGTTTGAATAAAAGCCAGGAGAAAAACAGAAATGAAAGAAGAGAAACACAGAAAGTGTCACTTACTGACAGTACACTGAAAAGTCTCATCCAGTTTATTCTCAGTGCTCTGATGTACTGGCACATGAGAGATGTTTGTGTCAGCAGTAGAATTTGTTATTTCTCTTTCACCTTGAGCTCAGTTGTTGTGAGAAATAAACTGATTTTGTGGCTGTTTCATGAATAAACATGCTTGCACATTGTCATTGTGAGTCTGAGGCAAAAACAATGATGTCACTAAATGTAGCACAAATTAGAAATGCACAAGACAACAGATGAGAACTGCTCGTGATATAAATTAAAATGATTACCATTAAAACATACTTGAAGTTTGTCTCAGACTTGCACATTTAAATTCTTTTTTTGTGATCCTTATTTTTAGTTTTCCATTTTAGAAGACTGAAAAATTACAGACATTAACATAATGACACAGAATTATGCTGACAAATATGACATAAAATACAGTATAAAACAAGTATAACACTAACAATAATAACAGAACCCCAACCACCCCTGACAGAAAACACAAAATAAAAAAAATAAAAAATAAACAAAAGGGGTGCCACCTGGACCGAATGGACACATTTATGTATTCTGACATCAGACATGTTAATCTCATTACAGATATCTCTGTCCTACTAGTGCAGTGAGAATAACAAATATATGTTCACATATCATACATCCAAACCATTCCCACATACAATTTGTTAAAGACATGGTGGTGGAAGAGAGAAAATCAGTTTAAAAGTTCCTCTAGGGAATCTGCTGCAGTTCCCCAGCTAAGTAGATTAGATTCAGAGGCTCCATTTATTCAAGCAGTTAATAATTCAAGATAGAAAACATCCATAAATGATAGAAATCAGAGTCTTGTGGTAAGGGAGTGAGGTGGTTTCCATCTTACAGCAATCATCTTTTTAGCAGCTGTTAGGCCATCTGATACAATGTGCCTTTGGGACTTAATGATGTTAAGCTTTGACAAATCATTGGACAATAGAACAGACATGGTCACTGGGACAGTTGTAGAGAGCAAATCAGAGAAGCCACTATAGTCCAAAAACATGAAACTGGTGGACAGTCCCAACCCATGCAAAGAAAAGTACCGAACACAGTGTGCACAAGGGATCACTTGAGATCACTTTTCATACAATTCAGTTTACATGGCGTTGTATATATTCCATGTGAACTGAATTGTGATGAATCTGTTGGTGATCAGGATTGCGAGAGGCCTCTTTAATGTTTGCCCAGACACATTTTAATGAATTAAAATCAGGTCCCAGATCTGGGCAGTCCCGTCTCTATTCACTATTCATTGGTAAGGTTTGACAAGAAGCCTCAAGACAGAATTTATACAGACTGCAGACAAGACCCCTGGATTTGCCTAGTGTGGTTAATAGTTTATGAATGGGGTGAACGGGAAGGGGTTGCTGCCATGGAACACCATAGGCTAACTCTTAACAAAACTTTACAATTTTTACACATACATTAGAAAGTATTTTTGAGTCTTATCTCATATATTTTGTCTGAAATTATGGAAAAGCTGAGCAACAAAGCCACAGACATTAAAACCCCTTCAAACTGATCTATATACTGGACTGTGTCAAACATGAATCTGCTATATCATCAACTCTGGGACTGCTTAACAAAAGAAAATATATTTCATCAATCATGTGTTAAAAATCCCTTATTTTACCCATTGTCAACAAATTAGAACATGTGCCAGATGTCCCCAAAACATAATTCTTTAAGTTGCTTGCTCATAAATCCACTCAGATAATTGGTTGTGGGGAGTCAGTGGCACAGTCTGATAGTGCACTTGGTTAGTAATCGGAAGGTTGCAGGTACGAGCCCAACTCCGGGCTACACATGGCGATGTGACCCTGGGCAAGTAACTCAACCCCAACTTGCTCCCACTGCTGCACCAGTGGTGTGTAAATGGGCATGATAGGGCATGAATGTGTAAGATGACATTGATGGACTACTGACATAGAACTCCATCCATTAGTGAGTGAATGGGTGTGAATGGGTAGGTGTGACCTGCAGTGTAAAGCAGCTTTGAGTAGTCAAAAAGACTAGAAAAGCACTATATAAGCTCAAGTCCATTTACCATTGTGCCAAAAGCCCCTCTGTTTTAGCCCTGCTCAGAACAGGTAGTTTTCATTGCTTGTTTCTGTTTTTTTTCACTCAAGCATGTTGGCAGAAACGCTTAACCCTCCCTAGACTAAGAAAATTGCATTTTTCAGGCTGCCATTATTCTGGATGTTCTGACATTAAAACAATCCAATTTACAAATGCAACAACTTCACGGATCAAAGATGTCTGACCATACTGTCTGTCTAGGATGACATTGAAGCTTAGAAGTTGACTGCTCCAGGCCCCTTATTGTGCTGCAGAACTGTATATTGTCAAGTGGAATGTTTATTTACAGTTTGAGTATGGATTTGAACCCCCATGCTGAAATGAATATTTGTTTATAGGGTACAAAGAAACAGCCCTAACACAAATTTATCAAGAAAAACTGTAAAACTGAATATTTAGAATAAAATGTGACCTGTTCAGCCGTATTTGCTGGATAAAAATAGATTTTTTAAATGTATTTTTTTAAACCAAAACTAATGTTGCAATCACATTTAATGGGTACCTAGAAGCCCCCCAGGGTCTCGTTTAGCTCTACACAGAACTGATTGTGTTTGCAGATCAAGACATTGTTACTGTGTGAGGATCAAATCTATAACAGCCTGCTGCTTTTAGAGGGTCAGGCTGTTTGTCAATGAATTCATGCTGAGGGGTTTTTTAGAAATCACAGCAAACTTAATGGACTACATGTCTCAGGGATATAATACCCAGCAAAATACAATTTCATCAATTTAGGTGCTGTTATACAAGCCCTTAATTACACAAAGTCTTTCTTTAGGTTCAGTTTGTTTCCATAAGATGGGATAAAATGCCTTATTTAAGGTTTATCAATTTAAGTTTGTGACAGAGGGTATTATGAGCCTTTTTGCACCATTAAATCAGTACCAAGAGTTGTTTGACACAGTTTCTTCTTTCAAGGGCTTAAACGTGATAGTAGTAAAAAGCTGAATGTTGAAGAACTTTTGAGGTCACACATTATGCATAATACACTTCGAACCCCCCCCCCCCCACCCCCCCCCCCCACACACACACACACACACACACACACCCACACACACCCACACACACACACACACTTGTCTTTGGAGAAAAAAAAATGTGTGCATGGCCTCTACACACCCTCCACCAAGATGTTGCTCATTTCACCTTTTAAAAGATGTGTTTAAATAGTTTGTTCAAAAGTTGAACCCCTTTTGATGTCATTTGGGGATATACCTCTTTCCCAAGATAGGAGAAACTCCAAGAGCCAGGTGTTTGTCCAGCTCACAGCTGGTTCAGACAGGTGTGTCTGTGAAGGCAGACAGGCAGGTTCAGATGCAGATCATGAGGATTTACACTAAAACACCCTATTCTTAGCAGGGATGCAATAGAGGGGTTTATAGGCACACCAAAAACACAATATTTGAGTGGATTTTTTTAAATTTAAAATTATGTTCACTGGGACCGCTCTAAACTTGTTGAAAGGGGGAAAAATATGACCTTTTTATTTGTCCTGTGTTCCACATTGTATCACTTTTTTATTAACAGGACATCTTCTTCAAACAAAGCAAATGGTAGAAGGTGTTTCCAAGCAAGATTTGGGAAATTAAACTCCAGTGTCCTCCCAGACAGGGATGATATATTAAGGCCTGTCTCAGCACAGGCATTTCAGTTGCAGGTGTAAACTGGGTTATTTAAATGTCAGCACATCCACAGGTCAAAGCTGATTGATGCCATTTTCCAGCCTATGGAGGGTTAAATGCTTGTGTTGGCAGATCTGAGTGGCAGAAGGAGGTCGTGTCTGGCTTGCAGAAGACAAACAAGAACATAAGCACAGGTTTGCATAATGCAGTGGTTGTCAAAAGGTCTGGGAAGGGGGGCAGATGATCACAGAGAATGTTTAGTAGGTCTGACATTGTGAAATAAATAATTAATTTGGTAACATAAACACAAGTACCCAGAATTGTTACCCTCCCCATGATAAAGTTAGTCAACCTTTTCTCAATACATCAGAGTTTAGTAAAAGTTCAATATGTTGTGTGTCTCAAATACATGCACTTAGTGTCCCCTTATTAGCATCCCCCAGGCCCTTTTTATTTTGTGCAAGAACCTCACTATTCTTTTGGCAGATGAGCCTCAAAGAGTTCTGGAACAGTGCCCTTTCTAAGTTCAACAGAAAATATGCTATATGAAATTATTTTACCAAAATAAGGGTGTTTTTGGCCACTTTATAAGAAACAGCTGTTGCTCGTAAACTCATAAATATTCAATGACTGTAACATTTTCAGTCAGAGCCCCGTTAAAGACCTTTTACTGTTGAAGCTCATTCATGTCATTTTTATTTAAGTTCAGTCATGGCCCAGTTACAACTAAATTACAGCATATTTATTACTCCTTAATTACATCGCATACTTTAGTCTTACTAACTGCTCAGTAAGGAATAATTTACACCAGTTTAGTTCTGCTTTGTTGGGGTACATTTAATCCATTTTGTTTACTGCTTTTTTTGTAATGGTTCATTTATATCTTACTTAGGGTAATTTAAGTAACAGTTTAGTCATGACTCATTACACTTGTTTTTAGGAGTAGCTCAGTTACATCATATTTATGACATTTTAGTTACAGCTCAGTTGCAGCCCTTTTATAGCATTTTTAGTCTCAGCTTATTCACTGCTTATTCATGTTCTTAGTTACAGTAAGGACTCATGATTTTACACACGTCCTTAGTGGCTGAGCCATGTTGACTCAGCATTTTAAATTACAGCTGTTACGGCTCATGTGAGGCACTTTAGGGGGATCAGTTATGTATTTTTATTATGGTTGAGCAATGGCTGAGTTACAGCATTTTTAGATATGTCTAACTTATGTTGATTTGCAGCAAATTACTGCTGACTCATGGTTCATCTACAGCATTTTTAATTACATCTAAGTTACAGCTCATGCAGCGCATTTCATTAATGATAAGTAGGCCTTGCCATTACATCAATCACCTCAATTAATTCCAATTGTTTTATGCAAAAGATTCAAAAATCAAAAATCCCAATTTCCTGACCTACTTTTACTTCACTTGTAAATTTTGTCAATATTTAGACATATAAATGCTGAAAATGTTCAGTTTTCTTGATAGTGAGCTCTGTCAGAATTTGCACCAGCACATTTTTAGGCTTGCATTTTGTTTTTAAATAAGATTAAATACTGAAAAGCAAATAACATATGATGAAGTCATGCAACTCTCATTGTTTATGTAGACAAGCCTGCTTACGTCCAAACTACATAATAAACTTTTGATGACAAAATTACAGCATGCACTTTAACTATATGAGGGCAATTCAGATTATTTTGTTATACTGTATATTTAGATAACATTAAAGCAAAACTTGTTTTATGTCGTTTCTGTCACTTGGAGGGTTTTTCTCCGAAAAATGACTAAAGGCTTATTTATCATGAATTCAACACTGAAATGGCAAATACCAGTTCTTAAAGCATTTACAGTTTTTCAATTTTATCACAGAAAGTCATTATCAATTTTTTCCATGCTCCTACTTTGGCCTTTCATTCAGCTATGTTTATAGCCATTTAAATGCTACACTGATGACACTCAGTTATACTTATCTGTTAAAGTCAACAAACTAAGTTTAACCAATGACCTAATCCAGTCAGTTCAGATACACGTTTATGGGTTTGGTAGCAAACTTCTACAATAAAATAGGGAAAAACAGAGATCCCGGTCAAAGGTCACATGACTTTGAGGGACCAGATTCTCTCTTTGCTAACACTGTTGGTGAAGCCACATGGGCATGCCAAAAATCAAGGTGTTGATCTTTTCTTTTTTTTTTTTTTTTTTTTAAAAACATGTGAGCAGTCACCTTTTGAAATTTTCCAGTCAGACTCTAAAAAAGCTAGTACACACCTCTACCCACAGAAGACTTGACTACTACTCAGGTGCTACATCATCTCCAGCTTATTCAAAACGATGCTTCTAGAGTTTTAACTTAGTCATACCGTTTATCTTGTTACTGCATTCGGCTTTCATAATATAGTATATCGTCTTTTTCTATGCACATTGAGTCCAAGTCATAAAAAATGTACACTATCAATACTTAAAATAAAAATTCAGATTATGTCAAAAGGGTTTTGTGTACAGTAGAAATCATTTATTTCTATACATTTTTTTTTAACAAACATTTAATCGTCCTTTAAAGTTACAATTGCACATTCACTTTATTGACACAACCCTCAACATTTTTCGAATCAATGCAACAAGACTGGAAGAGTACTGTGGATGAATCCCCATCACATTTATCAAGTTACAGCAAAACATTTTACTTTTCTTACAACTTAACAGGAAAAGTGTTAAAGGGGTAAGAAACAATCATCATGGCTGATGCTTCATTAAACATGTCCATTACCTAAAACTAAAATTCAAGCAGTTACAACAAATAACTTAAAGTATAAGAAGAAATGTAGTCATGATAGAACAACAACATAAAAGTCTTTACTTTCATTTTCATAGAGCAGTTACTCAAGTGGAATATTTTCCCATTTTATTTGTAACAAAGTATACCAGTATTTCCAGGAATATTCACAGTAACTACAGTCAGGGAAGGCAATGACAGATGGAGCAGTAAAGTAAAATGTCACCTTTACTTTTGGTAAAATAAACAGCACATGAAGATACACCAGGGAGGCTCTGAGAGGACATGGACTGAATAAAGAAGCTTAGAGCCAAAGCTCAATGAGGATGACTGTTTTGCGTTCATTCATTCAGTAACATCACCCCTCAGTCATTTCTCATTCTCTTTGTCTTCCTGCACTGGTGATCAGCTGAACACTACTGCTGTGGAGGGCTGTGGCTGTAACTCATCGTCAAAGTGGTTGTAAATATTGTTGCTCCCCACAGAGTTTTTGAACATTACTACTTGTTTTTCCACTAAAGTCCAGTCAATCTAATTATGAAAATATTCTATTTCAGAATAAGAAACAAAAAGTTATTCTTGACTAAAGTACCTAGTTCAGTTGTCCTCGAGGTGCCTTAATTTTGTTAAAACCATCTTAGGAAATGGCGTGTTCACAGCAGAAACAACATGGTACATCTTGGACATTTGGAATATGAAGGAAAGTGAAAAACAAACATTTCATCATTACCTTTTAGTGTTATTGCTGCATCATACAGTATGTGACACAGTATTGTTGGTTATTATAAACCAAAAAAAGGTGTCTGATAGATTTTTGAGTCCACCTGCCACAGTGTCAGGTACATAAAAAAGTAATTACCAGGCCTGGTGCCAACCATCACCATCACAACAGACTCAGCACACTTTTTCACAACCTAAAGCCAATAGCTGAAACTCACAGGCAACAAGTGACCAAACCAATCAGTCATGTCACTGTGACCTAGGACAGTGGGTAGGGTAGATTGTTTAACCAAAATGACTAATACATGACTTGGTATGGCTTTTCAGGTCCATGTTTCATTATTTTCCTATTCAAGTTTGCAATAGTACATTAATGATCTGATTTGTAGCAGTTGACTGAAAGTTTGCATGTTGAAGGTTTCACCAGTTAGAAACATCCCTCACTATGATTCAATTAGTGTACTTAATGATAAATATTGGGATAAACCCTGTATCTTTAAAAATAAGGGTGATAAAATAAAATCCTGTCTTTTACAGTAGAATATAGCACTGCTTCACACAAAGGTAGCTTGATCTAAGTCTATATTTAACTCCCCAGTCCACATGACCAATGTGGACTGGGGAGTTAAAAGAGTTTTCAAGCCAAGAGTGACCACTGTGTTGAGCTGCAGCAAAGGCTTTTTTATTTACATCTCTACAAAGTGAATTCTGTAATACTGTAGAATCCTTTCCCCTTACACTTTTAGATTACAAATCTACAAACAAATGGTCCATTTATGTATTTTCAAGAGCATGGATACAGTTTTCTCCCATTCGAGTGGTAAGAAATGAGTCATTCATTAGCTTAATATAATTTACTGGTAGCACCAGGATCAGTATCAGCTTTTAAGTCAGTATTTTGGAGCAGTGATTTTATGAAAGAAAATAATATTTTGGTCATAAAGTCTGATCTTATTTCTGTCTTTATAACTTGAGGAAACAGTGGAACATCTTACTCGCAGGAAATATTTTCCCCCATTTGCTCCTTTGGGTTTTCTTTCTCAGGTTGGGCTCTGAAGGAGTATTATTCAGAACTGTTTCTTCACTGGTTGAAGCAACAGTTAGATAAATAACTGTCTTTCATGAAAAATATAAATACTTTAAAAAAAAAAAACTGATCAAAACGTGTTGTTGGCAACATAGACTGTAAACTTCGCAAAATTGTAATAGCAATGCACAATATAGGATTTCTGCTGATATCCAATTTGCTGCTATTTGTGAACCTAACATCAACAGTACTGATACTGATATTTTTTGTCATGTGCACAAGGTCTTTTGTTAACTATACTGACTTGTTGCTTTCAATGTGACAGTCTACATGTGTGAGGTGCATGAATCAGCTGTTTTTTATTGTTTTTACTGACATTTGACAACATAAATTCCAAACAAGAATCAGAACCTGTGACTCTGAAACCCAACCCAAGTTTATGCAAACATACACCCGCTCACACGCAGACAAGCCAACACACCGGTACACACTTACACACCCACATTTACAGGGCTGGGGGGGATTGGGGGGATGGGGGGGGGTTTACAGTTAAGACAAGTTTAGGATACACAAAAAAGCAGCAACAACAACAAAAAGAAAAAAATATACATTTCACTATATTTCATTCATGCGTGTTTTTGATTGTGGAAATATCCATAAGCAACTGTGTAAATTGAGATTAACATTGTAAAAAGAAAAATTCAAAAGAAGAGAGAAAAAAACAAATCGATGTCAAGATGCATTCAAGTGTTGAAAAAAGGGACCCCAACTTTTTCCCATTTGTGTTTACATCCCACATTATTTTGTAATTTCTCCATGTGTATAATTAACACCAGTTCATGCACCCAGCTTCTAAAAACATGGTGGAGTTGGTGTCTTCCAGTCTTTAACATCAGTTGTTTTTTTGCCAACACCTTGTCATCAACAGAGCAGTTTGCATATTTCGTCAGTCGCACTGAGGAGTCCTCTGATGCTCCAAAGAGAGCTAAATCTGTCTCAGGAGAGAGTCCTTTGAAAAAAAACAAAAAAAAAAAAAAACCAGAACAAAGACAAAAATACATGACCAAAACTGATAAATTAATGGCAGGCCCAAAATCAGTGCAACAATTTACCATCATCTGAATTACACTGGGCGGCACGGTGGCGCAGCAGGTAGTGCATGTGCCTCACAGCAAGAAGGTCGCTGGTTCGATTCCTGGGTCAGGCAGGGCCTTTCTGTGTGAAGTTTGCATGTTCTTCCCGTGCATGTGTGGGTTCTCTCTGGGCACTCCGGCTTCCTCCCACAGACTAAAAACATGCTCATTAGGTTATTTGGCCCCTCTAAATTGCCCTTAGGTATGAGTGTGAGCGTGAATGGTTGTCTGTCTCTATACGTTGCCCTGCAATCGACTGGCGACCGGTTCAGGGTGTACCCCGCCTCTCGCCCAATGACAGCTGGGATAGGCTCCAGCCCCCTGCAACCCCGAAAGGGATAGTCGGTATAGAAAATGAATGAATGAATGAATTACACTGACCACATGTAGGCAATACAGAGGGATAAAACTTATGAAGCATGACTTTGGAGTAGTGAAAGCGATGAATGACTTTAAACTGAATTAACCTATGCTGACTATTGATGGAACACATATGTATACGGAAAGTGTAGTCCTCCATTATTTTTCTGATAAAACAGTAATTTCCCTTCCCCAAGCCTCCTTAATACAGTTGGTAGACATTATATCAACACAAAAGTGATTCACAAAATTGTAATAAGTTTCTTACTTTCAGGTAAAAGAGAGAGCAGTTCGAAGCGCTTGATTACGAAATGTACGCATGCATTGATGATGAGGTGAAGCATTATGGCACATTTGTCTATACTGCTGATATTACAGCTGATATAAGAGACATTTGGCTGATTTGTCTGCAGTAAACATCGCCCAAACTTTCAACATCAGTCGATACTGGTATTCAACTCTTTAGGAAAATATCTACCAATACCAATATCGTACTTACAATATTGTACATCTTTATAGTGTAAAGCAGGGAAGTGTTTCTGACCCACCAGGGGAGTGTACCATGAGTGTGTGATGTCAAGTGAAAGCTAGCAGGAATCACGTAAACAAAGGCAGCACAGACTCTAAATGCTCTCTCTGATGGAGAGTAATGTCCATAACATTCTGAAGGTATTCTTGAAATTTCAGGGTGATGCATCCAGGCCCAAACTCTGGGTTTAGCCACTCTTTAAACTAGAAAAACATAGTAAATGATGATATTTTTTCTGACTAATAAAAGGTTTTTGAGTCAAAGGAGCGCCGTCCCACTAAAGGCAGAAAAATATTGATCACCTCAGGGTGAGTTCAAGGGAAGTGAATTGATCTGGAATAATGTTTGGACTCGAGTGTCTCCAGCAGCCACTTCGACTCTATCGACTGTGAGGTCTGTAGAGCAGCTTCACTTCAGCGATATATATATGTGTGTGTGTGTGTGTGTTTATGAGCAGTTAAGTGTGTACCACCTCAGACAATGTCCTGACCAGTGAATAGTGAGTGTTGACATTTCTCTGAATCGGAGCGTCGGTTCAGAGAGCACAGCGGGAAATGATACAAAAAGTGGGTCAGTGTCTCGAGTCACGTTCGCCAGCAGATACCCTCCTTCTGAAATGCTTGTCTGATGGCACTGCATTGACCTTAGCTAAACTACACACATGACTACCATCAGCACAGTCATTGTTGATGAACATCTCTCCAACACCTCCCGCTTGCTCCACTGCAGTTCTTTACATTTTCTTTCAGCCTGCAGCAAACGTCTTTGAATAGAACTGTGGCTGTGCTCCCACGTGTCTTAAAGTACAAAAGCTGAAAGTGAATGTCCCCAGATTAACCCTCACCTGGTAGGGTTTTACAGGGCTGAAAGTTGAAGCAGGGTGAAGTTAGGCCACTGAGCTGGAAATCAGAGTCAGTCGAGGCAAAATAAGTTTAAGAGACCTTTTGTTTGATTATAGGGTCAGGAAGTATGTATGGCAAGCTAATGCTCCAAATAGTAATCCGAAACACAATTACTGAAGTGTGGAAATGATAGTGGTTTCCTCTGCAAACAAATAAAAAAATAGATTATTTCAACATAGACGAATGGAAAAAAAAAGTTGGCATCTATTTTGCTACTGCGCAATATTAAATGTTGCATTAATTCCTAAAACAGTCCCTGTTTGCCCTCCAGGCTTCATGCAAAAAGGTTTAAGTTCTGATGTTGTCACATAAGAAAATGCTGTGTTGGCTCATCCAATTCAAGCAAGCAAATACCCCCTTACTGGATGATTTCTTAAGACGTTTTATTCAAGTCAGCCCTTTTCACATGGGCGCCAAGTCTAAAATTCAATGAAATTTAAGAAGGAGCAGCAATTGTGAATGAAAGTGGTTTCTTTTTTCACTTTGCCGCTGCTCAGACATTCTGATACAATTTTAAGGATGTGTTATCCCCTTTAGCTGCAACTAAACACCCAAATTATCATTCTTTCTTGTTTCAGTGTTGTATGACCACCTGACAAAGTTCCAATGTGAGGTAAAGCAACAGGGATTATTCAGTAAAATTCCCAGCAAGCAGGCAGAAGAGATTCAGGGTGCATTCACACCTTCAGTTGTTTTACTATGTTTTAATTTACATAAAATAATGATACATTGTTGCATTTTACTTTGTTTTGTTTCGTGTTTTCACTGCAGGGTTGTAGCACAAGCTAGAGCGCACGCCAAGAAGTAGCTGTCCTAATGTCACTACACTACAGCCTGCTTTTCCCATTGAATATGTAAACAAATTTCATGTTTGTGGGTTGTACTCTGTATTGTGGGACTCCAGTAAGTGAGCTAATCACCAACAAAATAAGCTTGGGTTTGACTTTAGGCAGAGGGGAGGTCAAAGGTCTCATTAACACAACTAAAAAAACAAATATCAATAACAACAAAAAAAAAGGGGTGCTTATCAATCATTTGGGAGTTTTTTTCTGACGTGTAGGCATCACTCATTTGGACATACATAAGAAGAGCAATTAAATCCTGTTTTAGAAACAAAACAAACCTGCCAAGATTGCTTGGAGGAGATGGTCTCTGCTTGCTTCTAACCGATCCGTGGAGCCGTTCATTTGTAGTGAGAACATAGCTGACGTAGCAAATGGCACAGAGTGACAAGCAAACTGATCTGGTTCCCACATCCCAAAGCCTATGGGATTTTATGATGCATTTTCTGATAAATAACTAACATAAAGTTGGTGGTGAACATATGCATACAAGATTTGAAGTTTCACTTTTCTATATAAAATGGACTGACATTGCCCTGCTTTGACCTCTTTACCAGAAAGACCAAAGAGTGGAGGACATGGACTTGGGTAAAAATCTGACAACTTTTCATCCCTTTGCTTTATTGATCTAATCTACAGTCACAGACAACACTTCTATTAAGAAACTCAGTGTCTGGTTTCAACCAATAAAATACCTACACATCGAGAGCGACAAATCTTGGGAACAACCATGAAAAAGACAAGAGGTTGTATGATCCCATACCATGATAGTTTTTCACAAATCATTTTGTAGTGAGACATGCTAATTAATAAAGTGCGCTCCCCATCTCTCTTATCAAATTCAAAGCAAGATCTCCCATCAGTGCTCTAACACTTTCTCTCTCATGATTCATATAAACCAATGAAAATCCATTCAGGTTACTAAAATGGTTATTCTCCTAGACACAATCATAACAGAAGAGTTCTTAGGGCATGCCGGGAATCATTTGTGGTAAAACAAACAAAAAAAAAAATCAGATTGTGGTCACTCCTGCAGCAAACAAAGAAATTTGAAAGGAATTGTCAGGAGTTTTGTATGTATGTGGAAAAAAAGTCAATCCTTTTTCTGAATGGTTTCTCACCATGGTACCTGAGGAAATACAATCATTACAACAGCTTGTTGCTATTGTATGGCAGGGTTTATTTGGCTTGGAAGTGAAATGTATCAAGGAATTTGTAGTACTGTTGTGTTGGTATGCTTTATGCCTTTTTGTTAACCTTTGGCCAGCAGATGGCAGAGCCTGTGGTTATAAAGAGTGTGAAAGTGTCAAAAAAGGATCTGCTACAAAAGTCCCAGTCCTCCCTTCAATGGCAAAGAAATTTCCCTTAAACTTTGTGACAGATACCAAAATCTCCTCTTAAATTCCAGCATCAGTCTGCGTCATCAGTCATCGGGTATTGGGGAGTTGCAGTTCCCATGGTAGATATAGACCGGTCCACTGCAGTGATAATACAACTGAAACACCTCCCCGTATCCATGGTCCCTCCACCAGGTGCACAGCTGCCTGTTCCATCCACAGGCCAGAGGATAAAAAAGTTCAGGGTGCTCCATGCCGATCATGGTGAAGAAATCCTGGTCTCCCAGGTGGCCTCTGAAGCGGTACTGGTCTGCTAGTTTGGCCACATTGTGAGGCTCCAGTAGATGGTTGTATATCGCTGAGGCCCTCATCGCACCCAAGTCTAACAACATCACACCACTGTTGAATCCTGGGAGGCCATCAGGAGGAGGATCACCCACTTTGGTCCGAGGGTTCTCCTTACGGTACTGCCAGAAGGTGTGTCTGAAGAAAAAAAGACATGTTTTTTTTATCACAGTTGACAGTTCTGAGGTATACGGCCATAATGATAACCAGGGGCGCTGCCAGTAATTGTTGGCCCCATGAAAAGATACCATGTTGGGCCTTATCTCAAACAAGCTCTGTATAGTTTCTCAAACCAACTATTAGTAAAGAAAATACATAAACATGATGCAAAGATATTTAAAAAAATTGACCACTTATAATAATAATAGCCTAGTACTTCTATAGGCTTCAAACATTAAAGGAAACACTCTTTAGCTAAAAACTACACAATAAATGTTCAATTTAACCATGCAATGTCAGGAGCTTTCTGGCATTTGGAGCATTTCAAGTATTCAGCATGTTTTTATTTGTCTTTTCATCATATTAATAATTTATATTTAATGCTGATAAATCTATTATCTTTAACCCTTTTAAATATTAAAAATGTTGCAGATTATGCATTTGTCTCACTCCATAACTTGTTATTCTTAAGACCTTAATATATTAACATGCTGTCCAGACATTTTAATATACATCAAAAAGCATGAACTAAGCTAACACCCTCTAAGCACTCTAATGCCTCATTTCCACCAAATGGCCTGGTTTGGTTCAATACAGCTCGGTATGGCTTGGAGTGGTTAACCCTGATCTTGTTTACATTTCCACCACCTGTTGTAGCTTCCCTTGAAGGTGGGGATATGAGGCAGGAGGAGATGGTCGTGCCAGCTATGTAAATGCATGACGTCACAACAGTGTGACAGAGTTAAACAGTCGGAAGTGGAGTGGGATGGTAAATGAAGAGCAACAATGGAGGACTTCCAGGACTCCAGAACATTATTTCGTGTGAACATTCTTTACAACAACGGCAGCAAACATCGGTCCATCCATCACTTGTCCCTTTGGGGTCACGGGGCCTGGAGCCTATCCCAGCTGAGGGCCACGGAGAGTTGGAAAATCATTCATGCACAAACTCAAACCTAAGGGTAATTTAGAGACATCAGTTAACCTAATTAGCATGTTTTTGGTCTGTGGGAGGAAGTTGGAGTGCCCAGAGACAACCCACGTATGCACAAGGAGAACATGCAAACTCCACACGGGAAGGCCCTGACTGACACAGGGACCAAACTTTAGAGGGGTGTCAAAAAGTGAAATGGCATAGTTTGGTTTTTTGGGTACCTTTTCTCCTCGTTTGTCAGTGGAAACTCCAGTAAATGCATGCCGTACAGAGCCGAACTAGATCGGACTGCTTGGCGGAAATGCAGCTTAAAGGGCCTCTTGTTTTATGAATTTCATTTCCTTGGAGTTAAGCCATGCAAAAGATGCCTGCATAGTAATGTTTTGAAATGAAAGCAAGAAAAGCTTATTTATGTGAGTGAACCTTTGGCAGAGGGTTGCGGATACTAGAACATTTAAGG
The DNA here is from genome assembly GCA_037902135.1 of Cetoscarus ocellatus. Classification (NCBI taxonomy): domain Eukaryota; kingdom Metazoa; phylum Chordata; class Actinopteri; order Labriformes; family Labridae; genus Cetoscarus; species Cetoscarus ocellatus. Next base: position 703,426 of record JBAMNC010000595.1, read on the forward strand.
GGCCCCTAACAGTCATTAGCCCTTAGAATCTTCCTAACCTTTTCTCCCTTTATGGGGCCCCCGATGGTAGTAGTGCACCAATCAAGCAACTTAACAGCAGCAATCGAGATCATGATGTTCATGATGTGAGGAGGTTTCAAAATGTCACATCCAATGAAAAAGATCATTTTAAACCTTCCTGTGTTGCACCATTTATGGAAACAAGTGACAATACAATACACTATGGTTCTGTATTTCACACTGTGATCTGAGTTTAGAAATAGTTTCAAATAACTGCAATGTGTTAATGTTTATACAGATATAATCACATACTAATGGCTGAATTATTATTATTATTATTTTTGCTTTTGAGTAATCAAATGCAGGCCAAGAGGCAGATGACATGTAAACAGTCACTGTGCACTTTATAAGAGATGTAAAATATAATACCAAAGGGGCAAATAAAAATAGCTGAAGATAAGAAACTTGTCTCTTTGTGTACCCCTACTGAAAAAAATAGCCTTGCTGTTCATTTTCCTCATTTGCTGACTATTGCAAAGACCCTGTCACTTATTTTCTGCTCCCTTTACAACCACGTCAGGCTAAATAAGCATCAGCACTATTCAGGCAGGCTAACAGATCTTTGTTTCACCAGCACATCTCAAATGAAAAATAGCACACAAATGGTTTATTTCCATACGTGGTAGTGGCTCTACTCAACTCAATTCTTGTTTTTGTAACAAGGTGCAATGTTTCTCATTACAGTATAAAAAAAATAAAACAATGTATGCTCAAAAACCAGCCAAGTTCGATTTTTGGGAAAAGTGACAGCCCTAATGTAAAATGCTTTAATGTAATCATTAACAAAAAGTAGACTCATGCTTTAGATTTAAATACCAATCTTTCTTATTCCCTCCCTGTGGCTTGGAACTTGTGCACCATAATTTCCCCTCTCACATGTATGTTTGTGCTGTGGCACATTTAAACAAGTGAGGGTCGACCCTGCTGTAGTCCACATTTGCTGAACCAACAGCTTAGAGGCCAAAAAAACAGGAAGCGAGTCGGTCCAGGAGTGTCAGAGCGTGTGTGAGTGCCAGAGCTCAAGCTGCCAACAAACCAACTTGAGGGCGGCTTAAACAGAGCTTCATTCAAAAGGCATGTGAGAATGAGTAAAGACCTTGAGGGGTTTCCTAATATTGTGTTGCATCTGAGGTAGACTTCGTGGAGCTCAACAGGCAGCACTTGGTTTGCGTTATGTAATGAATGGTGTGTAAAGGGGGAGAATTTTTGGCTCACTTAAATGATAACTGTGCCAAGAGCAGTGCTGTAGTTTGCATGAAAAATGTGATCCAGCTTTAAGTTAAACCCCTGGCACATAATAACTCAGATGATAAAAATAATGTCCACCACTCCAAAATATCTCTACTGCTCTGACTTTTTCTCTCCATATCTAAATTCTGAATTGCAAAGGGGTGACGCAATGGCATGAAGGGAATGTGTGCAGTTGTCTGTGTGAAAGCAGCAGTTTCTTAACTGAGGCCAGATGTTTGTAGTAATCGCTGCGGGGGACAGCTGCACTAAAGAAGCAAAGTTGTTAGAAAACAAAAGAGGGAACAAGATTTGGGTGAAAGCCATTCAGGAAGAAGGGTCACTTCAAAGAAAACTGTTTGCATTTTGGATCCCTGATGTTTGAGTATTTATGCATTATTCATCTCGTCTCTCAGGAGAAGAAGACATAACCCAAGTGGGAAAAAACACAAGGTCCTGACTGTATCTGTGGTATCCTCCATGTTTTTCATGCTATTGTGCTTTGTGTTCTTTTAACTAGTCTATGGCCACCACTGCTTTCAGTGTCATGGGTGTACTTTCTTATTGGGGAAAGTACAAAATCTCCTTTTTTTCTATTCTTAAAGCCTCGGCATTGATAGTACTACTAGCATTGCAAGGTTCTTGAACAAAGGTGAATCAGGATTTTCTCCCCGAGAACTGAGGTCACAATTATCTAATGCTTCTTTCTTTTAGACACAATAGGCATCAAGGCCAGCAGACCAAAAAAATTGCATCAAGACCACTCCGCAAAGTCCTACAAGCCTGTGAATTCACATTTAAGAGAAGATGTCTTTTCAAATAGGATAGTTATGTGCTTCAGTTTTCACTTCCAGGTTACATGCTCCTCTTTTTGCTACATACTCTTATAATATATGACATGAATGAGGACCATGATAGCAGGGATTAAAGCAAAAAAAAAAAAAAATATTGGACTGAGAATTTTTTAAAGAAAAAAAAAAAATACAGAGGAGCTTTTGTGCCAAGGTCATGCTTTTGCCAGCGTTTTTAGTTTGTTTGTTAACAGGATAACTAAAAAAGTAATGAACAGATTTTGAAACTTTCAGGATGGGTCAGAAATGAGCCAAGGACCAATCGATCAGATTTTGGCGGTGAGGAATTTTTAAGGACTTGTCAACATAACCTGAATAACCAGATGGACTGTTGAATATATTTCACTAGTCCATCTGGGAAAGAGCCCATAGAAAGTGTTTGGGTATGGGAAGAACCTTTTAAAAAGCAAATCAGGCAGGCAACTGGATGATTGTTCTGTCAATCACATTCATTATGGGCCAGTCAGATAACGTAGTAGGCAGTTGCTTCCAAAGGACAGAACGTGAGCCACTTCATAGAACAAACTCTCACAAGAACATGATGAAAGTGGAGCGAAAAAATATCCTGTCTATAGAGGACTTTGTAGTGTTATTTGTTTTTCATTGAACAAAGAAATGAGCTGAAGTTCTGATAAAACTGCTACTGAAGCTGTTAGCATCTATGCTAATCTCTATACAAGCAGTCACTTTGTGCTGTCATCTTGCTCATAGCTCCCGCCTTTTCCTGCTCCTAAGGATGTTAATTGGGCTGTGCTGCTTTGGGCCTCTCACCATCATTGTACATGGAGTTTAGCAAGATGGACCTGCCTGATTACAGACATTGATTTAGGCTGATCTATCTGCACTGCATTTAACTCATAACTTTAACTCATAACTCAGCAAGTTTAGGCAAGAGTGGAGACACCTGCAACATACTAAAGCACTGGACAAAGCAGCAAAGCACTGAACATTAAGGGTGCTATGCCTTGTTTTTGATGACATGCAAAACTTACTTTTTCCACACAACATGTTATCTATGCCTCAGTATAAAAAAGATTGACTTTTTTTAAAAGAGCTTAACTGTTCAACCCTGGACACTGCTGAATGGCAAGGTATGATAGCATGAAAGTTTACACGCACACCAATTCGGCAGAGATGAGATTATTCCTAGTTCTGGCAGAGCCTGAGGAAACCTACAGTGGATTAAATATGAGAGGGTCGCTTCAAAACCATGAGGACTGAATGCAAAGTTGCACAGCATTCAGTTTGTTAATAGACAAGTAAAAGATTCAGTCAGATCTCTTTTTGTGGATTAACATCAGGGAATTATTATAATTCATGATATAACAGAAACCCCCCTCTCTGCCTCTGCAGTGTCTTCAAGTCTAGTGGGAGCAGCAGATTCTCTGAATCACCCTTTGATATTATTACTGACCTATATAAAGCAGCTGCAGCTTGTCCAAACAGTTTTACACAGTCTGTTGCTTTGGTAGCTGGGGACATGTGGCCCCTGTGGAGCGTTTATCATTGGAAGACATACACTTGGTCTACGTGCCCCAAGACACATTCGGGGTGAGTACAGGCAGTGAGAGAACATTAAATCAGACTTTTTCCTCCTGCTGTTTGGATGTAGGAATGTACCATGAGGAGCATACTGCTTTTACCTTTATTGACAGAAGAGAGAGACAGTGGATAGGCTTGTGAAGGGGCGAGACATTCTGAAAATTGGCCGCAGGATGGATTCGAACCCCTGCCGGCAGGAGCATGTATATGGGAAGTGCCTGGTTGCTTACCACTCTACCAAACCAGCACCCTGTCACATGCTGAAGTGTTTGCTCAACAAAGCAGTACAAAAAGACCACTTGGAGCAATGCAATAAAGTATTCTTTGGTAAGGACATCTGAATTACACAACGAAATGACTCGTTACTTTTTTTAATGAATGTAAATCAATCAAAATTGTAGACAAACCGAGAAAAACTCTTAATTCAATTTAACTGGCAAAACAGTGCAAATATTTAATAAATAAAAGACTACATGTGTTAAACAAGTCGTACAACACTGATGGGTGATCTATCCAGGCATCTTTAGTCGTCAGTTTGGGTATTTGGACTTATTCTCGGCTTTTCCACCCAAAAGTGTTTTGGGTTCAGTACTTTTCAGTAAGTTTACATCTGCCCCAGAAGTCCTCAGAACATATTAAATGCTTTTTTTGACTTTGAAAGGTCTGACTTTACAGATAATGTTACTGCACTGAGGGGTTCTCTTCTACCTCCAGAAACAGTCAGAGCCTGACCAAAGAAACAAATGTGAGGAAGGTGGCTGGTCCCGACGCTGTCTGTGGGCACACACTGGGATACTGTGCTGACCATCTCAGAGGACTTTCCTCCAAACTGCTTTGAGTGTGCGCTGAGCTGTGCAAGCTCTCTCCCACTTCAAAGTCCTCAACAACTATTCCCTCTCCTAAATCAAAGAATCCTGAGGAATGAAACGCTTATCAAGCTGGCAAAGGAGTAGAGGATGCTGAACTGTTCATCCTCAACTCTCAAGCACTTGGAGAAACTTTTATATCGGATTTTTATTTATTTACACGTCAATTGACCAGCTTTCTAATTATTTTAATTTATTTGATCAATTTTTATTGTTGCTTTTAATCTTTTAAACTGGAAGGAAGCAGCAGGTTTTAGTTAACAGTTGTGTGCCTGATATTTTAATCTGAAACACTGGCTCTCCTCATTAGTAAAACGTCACTGTCGGACACAAACCTAACTCCATATTTTATGATGTTCACTTTTTTTTTCTTCATAAAACAGTGCTATTGGTGATCGTTAATGTTTAGGAGTGTGTTTCAGAAATGTTTAAACAAATTAAAGTAAAAAAAAAATTAAGGACAATATAAATTATTCATTCATTTAGTAGAAGAGGGCTTTTTCATTTCCTGAAGAGTAGGCTTTGGAGACTGGAGGTCTGTGCCTGACAAAAGCATGTAATATCAAATAGGATCAAGGTATTGATATTTTTACTGCCTTTAAATGTAATACACATGTATATTAAGATGCAACACTTACAAAATAAAGCATTGAACTGCCCTTCAGTTTCACTTTTTAGTTCTTGCTTCAGCACCTTTGACTTTTGGCTTTAACAGTGTGAGAACTGAAGAATAATTACAGACCTGCTCTGTGCTCCAGCTCTATTCTCTGTCAAATGACTTCAGTTTTGCTCCTTTGTACGAGTTCACTCATCCAGACTCTGTTAAACCCTTACTTCAGACCACTGTGCCTCTTTCCCTGCTCTGCCTAAGACTGCCAAGTGTTTCCCTTTGTCTTTTTGGTGAAAGAATGAAAAGCATCAACAGGTGACGGCAGGGACATTCTGTACTAAACCATCCCGAAATGTCCTCAGATTTGTTGTCCAGAACTAAAAGCATTCTGCCCTTTGAAAGCTGAAAGGAAAGTACACAGTACACAGTGGAAGGGACTCTGGATCTGGGGTATAGAAATATCTTGTGCTTTTCATCACAGTGCTATTTGACAGTGAAGCAGTTCACTAGACTCCAGCATTTAGGGCAAGCCCTAATTATTAACACCTCCAATAAAGTAGCAGATTCAAAATTAAATTAAGTTGGACAAAACATAATAAACATTCAAAAGTACATACCATAACATTTAAAACCACAAATGCTACTGTTACCCACTCAATCACATGGCATCTGCTGGCACCCCAAAACAAAATGCAACTATTTCTTCTACCAACATCACACGCTGGTCAAATGAGGTCCTGGTAGGAGCTAGCAACGCTGTAATAGGACAGGGATACATACAACAGAGATGAATATTTGGCCAAAATATGAATTCTTAGGATGTTAAAGTTCTCATCTTTGATCATTTTTGACAAGTTTACACTTAATGTTGCCAAAACACTTTCTTGAATTTTTTGGCCTTCAGGTCCTCTGAGATGGCAGGCTTATAAACCCCTCCGTTCCAGCCCTGCTCAGAACTGTCTGTGGTGATGTAAATTCTCATAAGCCCAGTTTTACTACACTGCTCTCAGGAAGTGAACATGGCTTCTGCTTTTCATAATTTAAGACCCATTCACAGATGTATGTTAGCCTGCATTGACGAACATTAAGAAATCATCAAAATTTCAGTGAAAGTACGTTCCCAGGGGGTCAATTTTGCTGTGTTCAGTGCAGGTCGACATAGCTAAAGTGGAGAGAAACGTCATGCTGGTGGAGTAGAATATTCCCGCACGGCCACCTGACAAAGTTCAATCAAATTTCATAACCCTCGTTTAGTGCGTTTACAGAATATTAAGGAAAATGATACTTACCCCTCAAAGAGCTAATAATGATCAGAAAAAGACGTCCTCAGTGTCACAGGGGTGCTGCTTTGCTAAAACTGACTGACAGTCAAATGAGAGTGTGGTCTCTCACCAAATTATGTATAATGTCATATTCAACAGTTGATTACCAACAAAGAGCAAAGACGCTAGACATTTGTGAGATATATCACAGGAAAATTACTACACAAAACAAAAAAGGGAGTCACTTCTTGCTTGTGTCCCTTGTGTGAATGTTTGTGCCTTTGACTGTGACACTTACGCAAGTGGGTCTTGTCTCTTGGGCTTTATAGCATCACAAATGCAGCTGCTGGAGAACAGACACTGGGCATTTTTTCCAGTAATGAACTTTCAGAGGCAGGATGTTCTCTGAGAGTAGCGGGTGGGAGGCTGTGTTCTCATAATGCATAATGCCCTGTCCATTAGCACCAACACAGAGTGAGAGCTGAGAGCCTCTCCACTCCACACAGGAAAACACTCCAGTGAAGAGGCTGAACACAATACATCGCTAATACCAGGGTTTGAAATTTGAATATTGCATTGCTCATGGACAAGCTGGCTTATCGATCTTACATGCTTATATCAAATGCATGTTAGGAAATATGGGCTGATGTGTTTTTGGTTGCAGGGTCTAGACTGATGTGGTGTTTTCTTATTATTTCAACAGCACAACATTTATTATGATGCATATTCCCTCAATACTCTACTCTTCAAAATTTAAACCACAGAAATCTAGGCTTACCTAAACCATGATCTACCTCCACTAAGGCTAAAAATAAATGCCAAATTAGTTGATCTAGTCTCTTGGTAAAACATCCAATCCTGTTATCAAGTAAGGTTTTTAATAAAAACAATTATATATTTCCATTACACTAATGGCATTTAATCACTGTTGTTGACTTCCCGATCGATTAATTCCAGTGTATCCACAGTTTTCACCTGCTTAGCAATTAATTCATGTGCTGGTTTACTTTTGCTGCAAATGTTTGAGAGCAAAACCTCTTTTGCTCAACTGCCAAATCAAATGCTGCGTTTTGTGTAACAAGGTAATTGGTTGCCTTCAGTGACTAAAACGAAGAACCAGCTGAAAACTGGGCCACGGAGACAGACAATCAATCACACACACATTCACACCTGCAGGGCCATTGTGAGTCACCAATTAATCTAGTGAGCATGTTTTAGGTCTGTGGGAGGAAACCGGAGTGCCTGACATGGAGAGGACATGCGAACTCTACACAGAAAGGTCCTGATCAACATGGGGAGTCGAATGGGCTTTGCCACCCCTGCATATAATATTGTGGGTTATTAGTTGTATTAAAAGTGTCACCAGGTGTTCTGCAGCAGACTGATCAATGTACCCTGTGATCACTATGCTGCAGAACACAATTTAATTTGCATTGTTCTGTTGTGCAGTTACATCTTTGGGCATGTGTACATCAGGCTACAAGCCCTCTGCACCTGTTCAGGGCTACGCAGACCCAGAGCAAAGGCTTCAGAATCTCTGAACAGAACCTTCTCCAAACCATAGTAGCTTAGTGTTTTTTCAAATCCTGAGCTGAGAGAAAAAAGCTTATAAGTCCATTTTGAAGCCAAATATGACCAAACCGTCCGCACTAGCATGTTTTTTGGCCTGTTTTACACCCAAAAAGTCATGTTTGAGCATATTTTTTGTCGGAATCCTAAATGGAAAAAAGTCATATGTTAGCCTTAGTGTTTTTTCAAATCTTGAGCTGAGAGAAAAAAGCTTGTAAGTCCATTTTGAAGCCAAATATGACCAACCCGTCTGCACTAGCATGTTTTTTGGCCTGTTTTACACCCAAAAAGTCCTATTCTAGCACAATTTTTGACCAGGTGTTCTGCAGCAGACTGATTAATGTACCCTGTGATCACTATGCTGCAGAACACAATTTAATTTGCATTGTTTTGTTGTGCAGTTACATCTTTGGGCAGATGTACATCAGGCTACAAGCCCTCTGCACCTGTTCAGGGCTATGCAGACCCAGAGCAAAGGCTTCAGAATCTCTGAACAGAACCTTCTCCCAACCATAGTAGCTATGCAAAGTACATAATGATGATCTGCGTGGGTTTCCCATTTCAGAGGTCTTTTTGTGTTTTCGCAGAATTCAAGCAGAACACTGCAATAAGAACTGTGTTTTCAGACATTTCTTGGGTGTAACTGCAAGAGCTTTTGCCCGACACAATCATGCCTCTCCATGGAAAGTTGCACAACACCCTAACAAATCCTTGGAGTTTAATTAATAAGTGCATGAACAAGAATGCTATTAATCAGTTTCAACAAAGTAATTCAACTTTTCAGTTTTTAATTTTTCTTGAACAAAGATCAATAGAAGGTCAACCACTAGACCCTGAATGGGTTTGAAAGGGATAATATCTGACTGTCTTGAATGCAAAACAAAGTAAGTGAATGGAGTAGATGAGGCAAGACCTCCTGCTGTGTTTTAAATGATTGTATCCAGACCCACAGGAACTACAATAATTGGGGATTCCCAGATTAAGTAGCCCATTGAACCAGTCGTGTGGCGGGGCAGAGATACAGATCTGTTTAGAGATGATGGAGCCAACTCAGGCCTTGGCAGGAAGACTACAGGTCCATTTCCAGAGAACCTGACATCACTAACAATTACAGTTAAAAGAACAGACCTTATTGTTTAATAGTATAAACAAACACGACCTGTTCAGTGATGACAGATATTTTTACAAACATACAACACTTTTAGAAAACATTCATAGGAAGCATTCATATGACATAATAAGACACTGGCATTGTTGAACTTGTTGAAAGTAATTGTTAGTATTAGCTGAAAAAATTGTCTGGTTTTGAGGCCTTAATAGCAATATAAAGCTGGATGGGTTTTAGACAATGTGGATTTGTTATAATCTAAACTGTATAACGTGCAACTTTTGAGGCAGAGGATGTCTTTTCTGTCTCTTAGACCAAAATTAAACAAAAAAAAAACATCAGTCCAATGCAGTCCCCTCATGGGACAAGCCCCATGACATCACAGATACTAATCAAAGTAAATCAGAGTACATTTCTCTAATCCCACAGTGAACTGTGTTAAAAGGTGAAAGAAGGGTATGGTGGTATGTCACATGTGATGACAAAAATCTTGCACCATATTCCCACATTGAAGTGATAATTTCCTTTTATCAACTGGAGCCAAGTGATCACCGCCAATGAAGTCAAATCTTATTTTATGTTTGACTTCTAGAAGTCCTTGAGGTTGACTTGTATTCTTGTACATTTTTACCCATGATACAACGTGAGCATATCTGCTTCAGCTGGAAAAATGGGACAAAACTCATGAACATATGTTAATATGCTCTTATTAATATGCCTAGAGGAGAACACCTGGCTGCATGATTATCTCAGTTGGCAGCTGCTGTATCAAACCTCCTACCTGACCGTGCCTCTCACAGTCTTGTTCACCATCCTACACACTAACACACACTATACACACAGACACACACAGTGACATCCTGTTTTGATGCCGTCCGCCAGTGAAAAACACTGAAGTAGACTAAACCTACTGGGCATGTTTGGCTTATGATCTTGGAGACAGTCGGAAAAAATCAGCTGAGGAACAAAGAGCTTGAAAGACTGTGTGCTGTGTTTATGTGTATACACACTCATGCACACACTCACACACTCACCCCCACACACACACCCACACCCACACACACACAAAGACAGTATATTGACAGTAATGAAAAAGACTTTTGGGTCTAGCTGAACAACAGCTGCTGCTTTTACTGAGTGGTTTATGCATATATTTATATTATGATCAGAAGCTAAAGTCAGAAGTAAATATGAGACAGAAAATCTGGCTTATAGGGGTAAAAGAGACAGATTGTATGCAAATTTAACCATGCTCACAAAACTTTTATAACTTCACAAATTGATATGAAAAACTTAACTTTGCCTACACAGGTAAATTTTTCACTTCCTGTTCACCCACAGTCCAGTGCATTGATAGCTTTCTAGTAGGGGTGCACACTAATGGATTTATTCTAATATCCTATATGTTGACATTTCAGAACTCATTATCGTTGCAACCTACATGAATACCAATATCGAAACTGATAAAAGCCTTAAAATGGGTTTTAAAGGCTTACCTTATCAAAGTTAAATAAGTTTGAGGGCAAATAGCAATTAGAGACATTTTTGTAGAGCTAGTCACTGTTAATCAGTTTTGACGATGAACAGTTTGTATATTTACTCCAGACAAGTCTGACAAATAAACAGGAGACATGTCTGAACATTCTCTGATAAGTGGTAAGTGCCAAACTTTCAGTTAATTATCTGATGGCAATAAGTCAAAACTGCTTCTTTTGAAAACACACTGCAGCTGTGCAGCCATTACACGCATCTTTTACTGGAAGAGGGCAAACAAATAAGTCTTCCTAATTTGTCTTAAAGGAGGATCTGCCTCAGTGCACCAAGTCAATCCCTGACCTGATATTTCAGTGTTTACATTTTAAAATTAAATTATAATAAAATTACACTTGACGATCATCACACTGATTTTAACAAAGGCCACTTATTTCTCCTGTTGAATGTTGCATAATAGTGCAGTTTAATACTTGGTTGTAGTTGTATAACTACAGGCTGTAACACTGGCTGTAGCTGTTGTGAATGCATGAGACACGTCTTATGTTCTTTCTCACTTACACGCTCAGAGAGAAAGTAACTGTGAAAGTGTAAATGAGGCCCATGAAACTCTAATCCATCTGGGGTCAACAACACTGGGACAGATTAGTGTGGTGGATTTATAGGTGTTAGTGACAAAGTGAGCAGAGGGATATCACTAGTGTAGGTTCTTTTCACAATCTATAAATAATGACTACATTACATTACATAAAGTTGGTATTTTCACTTGATGGATGTAGACTGTACATGCTATTTTTCAGAAAAATCATGTTGACACACTAGACAAAATTCATGTACATTTTATTCTTTAACAAACAAAGCAGACTATGAAGTTGATTCTGGCTGATTTGATGGTGAGACTACAAAGACAAAGATGTGAAAATTAAGAAAAGTAACCATCAGGTTCATTAGAACACACTTCCTACCTGTAGACTGGCTGCATTTCTCTGGTAATGCCGATCACCGCTTCTGGAGGAAAATTGTCAAATTCTTGGAAAAGGTCCCTGATGTTGGTCCTGTATTTCAGGTCCAGGTCAAGCTGCAGGATGTGTGTCAAACCTGTGGGAAAAGGAAAAAAAACCTTAGTGGTAATAATCATCTAAACTTTAAAAAGACTGGCTGTGGTCTCAAAAAGAGAAAGAATCACCTGTCTACAGTTTATTCTTATCCAAGTTTATTTTTTAAGTTTAATACATGCAAATGTGTTCTCCAGTTATAGAATCATCCCAGGAAATGTGCTTCTGAGCAAGTGATGCATGTTGGTTAAATTTCTGTGTCTTTGGTCACATGCCAGTTATTCCTGGAATAAATGGTTAGACGACATAGACAAGGCTGACATGTCTTAAAACATTTAAGTCTTTGTTCAATGTGCCCCACTGTTCCACTGACCTAAAAAAAAAAAACAAGAATGTCTCCAAATTGAAAATGTAATGCAGAGAAAGTGTGTCTGTAAAACAGTAAAAGTGTGGAACAAATTGAAGGATCAGCTCACTATCTCGTTTCTGGATGAAGTGGGAACAGAGGTATTCAGGATATTCAGATCTTCATCTGTTCATTGTTCCTGCTTCCTTTGTTTTGCTGGTTTCCACAGTGATGAAAAGATGGGAAATACTCCTGGACATGTAATTACTGGACTGATGAAAATACTCCTCAGGTTTAGACAAAAAGTAAAAGAGACTGGCCTCTTCTTGAGCTGATTAACAACAGTGGCAGCATTGGTACAAAAAAACAACCCCGCAGGTTTTAAATTATTTTACAGGGCTGAATTATGTACTAATTGACCACTGCAACTGCAAAATGTGCAAACACAGCCGCCACATGTTGGTTAAATGACCTGAGGCACATCAAGCTGACACTTTAGTGTTGCTTGATGAGGGAACAAAATACCACTTTTCTCATTTTAAGGACCAGTAATCCATAAGAGTTTGTAACCCGATTCACAGCGTCTTTACGCAAAAGCGCTGCAATGCGGCTCTGTTATATTTGAGACACTTTGAGACATTCACATTAAATCTGTGAGACCATAATATCTGTGGCCATTGACGCTGCAATATGCCTTAGATACAATTGACAAGGCGCATGCCCCAACATGCACAAAAAGGCAGAGGCGCTCACTCGCACTACTCCTGTCTCCCGCTGAATCCTCATGCCTCCCTCTCTCTAGTATTGTGCCTCAGTTGTTACCTCTGGCAAAGCAGAGAGGGGGGTCAGCTCGTTCCACCCATTCCACCTCCGGGAAATTGACAGTGGAGGTAAAATGTTATTGGTGGTAAAAATGATGCCTTGAAACAGAGAGTGAATTGGGCATGTGTTATATCACTATCAGTGATCACAGAACTGAACTCTGTGCATGCAGAGTCAATGTGCCCATGAGACAGATGCTCAGCCTCATTCAGTGAGGCTGATCTTCAGAGAGTGTTTTCCTACTTTCAGAAAACCTTGTCCTCACTTGTCAATCTTGAGTCAAAATATACAGCCTGTCAACTGTGCAGATGTAGTTTTGTGTCTGTTTATGTTACAGCAGTACTTGCTGCTGTGTGAGGGTCATTAGCAGTTCAACATGGTAAGCTGTTGCTTAATTTCAACCTACAATCATGGGATTGATTATGTAACCTAAGTGTTACTTCGAACCATGGTTAAAATGACTGTTGACGTTCAAGAAACACAATGTCAAAATGAGGCGTAAGAACATACCCATACACTGATACTGCATCATGTTACAGCCCAGTACTGATATATTATTTGTCGGATTGCACAATGTTGTCCAGATTGACAACAGATATTAAAATTTCTGCTGATATTTACTGCCAATATATTGGCCACACATATCAACGGTGTATATCCCATATATTGGCTGGAATCAATCAATCAATCTTTATTTGTATAGCGCCAATTCATAACAAGTGTTATCTCAAGACACTTTACAATAGAGCACAAAGCTCTTCATATTATGGATACACATATATGCATAGATACATATATACATATATAAAATACAACTATACATATATATACAAATATATACATCCAACACCCAACATGAATCCATACAGCCAACCATGAATCCCTCCATCATGGCAGCAAGAAAAAACCTTCTGTTAAGCAGCAGGAAATCTTGAATGTGGACCCCAGTCTCATGATGTTGGCTGAATGTTTGAAAGAATCATGATGCTACACCTTCTTATCACTGAATGTGAGCATGAAGAGTTGTTTTTCCTGTCACATCTGTTTCTAAAACAAATGACTGTCACAGTATGGGGAACAAGTCGGTGTTGGCTAGATAGGGATATGGTACTCTTGACAAAGAATATAAGAACTGGTATTTGTATTGGCTATAATGAGTTTGGAAGCAGTGGCATATCTAATATCGGTACAAGTCCAATATTCATCCCTATTTATTAGTTATTCCTCAACTGAAATTTTTGATTTTTTTATTATTGTTTTTCATCTTTTTACTGGTTGGCAGCAGACCTGAAACCATTTGACTCTCTGTCCCTCTGTAAAATCTATCACCACATACATGTCAATGGTCAACAAAGTTCGTCCATGTTGTAGGGACCAGGCTGTACGTAATCATATTAAAGGATTTTATTCTGATATTGTCATAACCATTAGCTTTGTCTTGAGATAAGTCTTGCTATGTACTGCAGGTTTCCATTCAGTTTAGAAGAACTGAGATATCATTTTGCTGATATCATCCAGCCTGCTAAAGGCCAAGCATAACTGTGTGCACCAAAGATATTAGAGGGACAGTTTGCTGTTGAAACAAGTGTCAGAAAAAGTAGACTCAGCAACATGGCAGTGACCTGTTTTCCATGCTCTCCAAACAAGGAAGCTGCTGTCACAATACCTTCATGAGCTGTGGAAACATATGGAGACTGGACAGAACACTCACCAAAAGCTGGCTCAGTTTGTTTTTACTAACGGGGCTTAACTAGAGGGAGTTCGACAGGAAGAGGGCCAAGACTTGTTACAACACTGTGATGTAGAGGGTTTGATGTTAGATTAGTGGCTCAACCAAATCCTGTGAAGGTGAATAAAGGGCTTTGAGGTACTGGCTGTTTTATCACGACATGTTGTGATTGTGGTTTTAGTGAAAATGGGATTTAAATGCTAACAGGGTAGCTGTCATCTGGTATTAAATATCATTGACTTAGTTTGTTTACCAATGCATTAACATAAAAACACTTCACAGTATGAGTGGCGGCATATCCTTCAGATACAGATGACGCTGTTATTTCATTATTTAAAATATGTTTCAATTTGCAAATACTTAAGCACTTTCGGCAATCACAACTATAGAGAGAGAAAAGTGACTTAACATAAAGACAGCTCAAAACCATCAAATCACCCTTCTTTTATCAAATCTACTTCCAGTTTGAATAGTTTCCTTTTAAAAGAAAGACAAGACTTGATCACAGTGACGTTCCATGGTTCCTTGCTATTTGAAATCTTTTGTGTTTTAATGATCCTGGGTTTTAGCAAGTATCCAATATGTTGATATTTCCAAGCTCATCATCTACAATACTGATGCAAGCAGTAACACAATGACAAATACAATGTAGTGAATCTGAGTGTGACTTTGCTTATGAAGGGGATTTGGTTTAATTTATTGATTTCAGCTGGTATAATGTAACATGTCCCTTTTACTGTACATCTCTAAAGAACTTTGGGATCACAACCTAAGCACTTCTTCCTTGTGCCAAGATCAACAATCCCCCAACATTACCTCAAAACCCGATTATTCTTTTTTTTAGTTATCCTGTTCACAAACCAACAAAGAAAGGCACAAAGAAACTATTATGTTGTCAAAAACATAGTGTCCTTGGTGGGGGTAAAAAGCAGTGCAGTGTTTGAGCCTAATAAAAAAGAAAGACACAGGACCTTTAGACCTAATGCACATACTTCACACACGTATTCATTTACTATAAATATCATCATCTCAATACTTAACAGTGGTACTTATGGCACAGTACTCCAGTTCTCAAACCTGACAGGCCTAGAGTACATAGAAGGCTTAATGTTGTGTAGTGGGTGAGCTGAAAGAGCAACTAGGGATACGCCTGAGTTAATGAGAACATTTAAATATTTCAGTTTATTGAAGTATGACCCTCCAGTAATTGAGTTAGTAAAAATCTTTTATGGAGAAATTAAGCATGTCAAATTAAATCTTGATCAGGTGAGTGAGTGATGACATGATATTCAGGTAATGTTGTTAGTGTTTGTTTCAGTTCGCCTGAGGCTTCGGTCAGATCAGGCAGTCCAGTGTGACCAAAGCTCAACTCAGCAACAGCATCAACAACACACAAACACACACACTCATCGTTATCACATTATTTTCAGGAAGAAAGTGGGTCAACCTCATTAAGGCGTAATGTCCGTCTCGATGTGAGCACTTACAGCCCATATGAAGGGTCATTGTTTTCTACTTTTACCGGCAATGGCTGGAAAACACCCCGCTTTTCTCCAAGAGGAGATCACTTGAGAATAATTTGCACTCTCATTTTGTTACTTTGCATCAAACGTCTGAAATTTTCCCCCCCATGAGAAAAACAGCTGTTTGTGGTCGACAAGGTCTGAAAACGCAACAAGAGAATTAAATAGTGACTGGCTGGCCATTTTTAAGTCTCTTATGTGGTATACAAGTGCAGACCTCTGAGCAAAGTGGCTGAGGTGGTTTTTGTGGTGATGGGATTTATTGACATCTTATAAGCAAGGAAAGAACAGGAGGCCTAGTTACCCTGGCTTTTAGCCTTGTCTCTGTAAAAATGTAACCAGCACATTGTTTAGTCATAGAGGACATTTTTGCAAAGTCTGACAGAAATCTCTTAGAAAGTCCCTGAGATATCAAGTTCACGACCAAGGAATGATCACAGGGCCGAAGTCCTGTCTGACTATGACATTTCACCTGAAAAAGCTTTCCAGCTTTTCAGGAGACAAACGTGTAAAGTCTGACGGAAATCCCTCAGAGCTTTCTATACTGCTTTCACAAAAAAAGGATGACCAGGAGAGTCCATGAATTTGCCCTTTGACCTTGAACTCCTGAGAGATCATATTTATGTATAATGATTCAAAGTTTGGACAAAAAAGAAGCATGAGCAGTCTTCAGACATCAAGTCCAAAAGACTGTGTTTACAAGTGAAAGACCTGAAAAAGACTAGCTCATCCTTAAGCGAAAGCACGATTTTTCGCGAAGTCTGATCAAAACATTTTGGAGCATTTTTATGACATTGCAATCACTAGCAAAAGATGACTAAAGGCTCCTTTACCTTTGAGCAATGATGTCCAAAATGTAATTTCATCATTTAATCTAAAAAGACTTTTGAATGGACATGTTGGAGACTACATTCTCTGCCTGAGCCAAAGGGGGTCAAAATGTACTAATGCTAGTTTTCACTGAAGATTTTGCTGTCAAGTCTTTTCTCATACAGTAAAAACTTAGAAACAACTTCTCAAGGACCCATGGCATAAATTCATTCCCACAGCAGATGCACTGCCCGACTTGTTTCAAAATAAGAAGCTCTAAAAAATCTGCACTCCAAGAGAATTACAACAAAATCTTACTAGTTTCCTTAACTGTATACTTATACCACAGTGTTGGTGAAAAGCTGTTAAAAACTAAGCTGCAGACAAGTTCACCCTGTGAGCACACTGTGATACTGTGCGGTAAATAAAAGGTACTGGAAGAGATCAAATAACTCAAATTAATTACCTGCTGTAATGTTAGTCTGTTTGGAAGTGAAGTGTGTGAACAACACTGCAGACTGCAGTCTCCGTTTACAGAGTGATGCTCTCCAAACAGCTCCAGCTTAGATGTTTGCTCATCCACTCTTCATCTTTTTTTGTTTGTTGTACAGAAGCTTCTGTGTTGCGTTCATTAGGGGAACATCTGAACAGGATTCTTTTATTGAAAATACTTGTAGATCAGCTTTTCTTACACAAGCCTGCTCATTAGCTTTGTCAGCTTAAAATTGGGCCTGAGCTCATAAATACAGTAAAAAGGCCAGGCCGTGCAGTGTTTGGAGAGAATGTGCATAGAATCAGGTAGGGTCAGGGTCATGTTTTTGGGGCCAAATCTAAGCTCTGCTTCACTCCAATTAGACCACGGAAAGAGCTAAAAGCTTTCCGATATCAGCTCCAATGACACAGCTTGGTAAATAAGCAGAGATGACTACTAAAGATGAGCTTCGGTTTAGAGATGGTTATACAATGTGCTGCCAGACAAATATTTTTTTGACTAAATCAAAGCGCTCAGCTCCTCAGTATAAGATTGCCTTTTCTTAAACAAAGAACTCTAGTCCATTTACAATCTGGACAGTCTTTTGTCTTTTTTGTTTCAAAACTATTAGAAAAATTTTTGTCTGTCCAATCTGACTTTGATCCTTCAACAGACACTGATGATACATGCAAATGATGACAAAGCCTAAAACTACAGCAATAAACCAGCAAGAGACATGCAACAGCTGTGCAGCTGTATGAAGACAAATAGATCCGTCATCTCCAGTTACCTTGTGTCTCACTCTAACTACAGCAATAAACACATTAGTGATGCCACTTTTACCTAAGGTGGAAAACAGATCTTGTCACAGAAGGACAGACTCGAGTCCCAGCATGTTGAAATCTCAGGAGAGAAACAAAACATGGAACACTTCTCCATCAACAAAACAGCTTCTTAGGTAACATCATCATTGAAAGACTCCAATTTTGCATTCTTATTTCAAGCACTAGATGCAAGATGATGGCATAATCAGGCATCACTTATCAGATTTATCGTAAAATAGTTAGATATCTACATTTAGTTTAAATCTAAACAACAGTAGTCGTAAAAAATGAACACTAACATCCAGTCCTTGTACACTTTTTTTGTTTCTTGAAAAGTCAAGAACATTGTTCAAGCAAATGTAAAATGACTGAGTTATACATTACAGCTTCACATAGACTGTTAGTACAAGCAGCTCCAATCAACTACAGCAGATTTACTGTGAAGTATTTCATCAGCACTGTTTTATGTTGAAAGGACATCAGCCTAATATGTGCAGACAGCTGGTTAGCTGGCATTGGTGACTGACAGTGACGGTAAAAGCACAATCATCATGTTAGCCAACTTACTGATAGATGTTTCATTGCTGAGTGAAAACCTCTTCAGTGAAAACAAGCAGGGCCTCATCAGGGGGTGCAGGTAGTTTTCAGTTTCTCCTTCACTCAAGGACTGTGGCTTTACACACAGAATTTACCCATTATATCTAACTTTATTTTGATACATCTACATCTAATGTGATCATGATACAAGGGTTAAAAAACTCGTAACGGCAAATTTCAGTGTAAATGGATAATAAACTTCACATTTGTCTATTTACAGTATCACATGTGGTTTAGGTTTCAGAAGATACCGTTTAAATACTTAACTTTCACTATTCGCACAGTGCAAAGGTTTACTAACTTTTCCTTAGATTAATTCTGAGATTATTATTTTTTTAATTAGTCATAGGACAGAAATCAGAGAGAAAGAGAGAGGAATGACACACTGGATAGGAGCCAACATAGGTGTGTGGACATGTATGGTTATGATATCCTATAACTGTGTACATTTTTTTTGCTGGTCAAATGAAATAAAGATCAAAAATAAAGGCCTGAAACACTTCAGTTTTGCTCCTCCATTAAAATTGCATCTTCTTCCTTTCAGATTTACTGCTCATGTCCTCCTAGTCTCTCATTTGTCGACGACCAAATTAATCTCACAAAAGCCGCAACATCTCCCACTTCACAAGTCAGAGGACGTAACATTTCCAGCCCTCCCACTTGCAGCTGCTATTTCTATCTTCTGCTCTCCTTCCACAGTGCCATCCATCATAAATGATGTTATGTGTTTGCAGGGTTCACTGAATGAAAAGAGTCTCATATAATAGTTAAATCAAAGCAGGATGATGTAAAGAAAATAAAACTGGTGGAGGTTTGAGCTGTTACCCTGCTCTCTCTCCCTGGTTAGCAACCACATAATGCCCTTTACAGATGAAAGCGGTCCTGAAATAGAAGTGTGTGACCATTCGGACAGCAGGCACATGTGAGTGATCAATAAGTATTTCAAGGACAGAGAGCGAGACCCCATCAAAGAGCCGATAGACAAAACACACGAATATATTCCCCCTGCAAGCAAAACCTTTCATTGATCACCTTGTGAAAATTCAGCCTCTGCTTCAGCATGCATCCCTTGCATTTTTACGGACTGCCTGTAACCCTGGGAAAGGAACAAACCCCAATTCCAATGAAGTTGGAACATTGTGTTAAAAGTAGATAAAAACAATACAATGACTTGCAAATCCTTTTCGACCTAAATTCAGTTAAATACACTACAAAGAGAAGATATGATATAAATAGATTTGATGCCTTTAACACATTCCAACGAAGCTGGGACAGGGGCAACAAAAGACTAGGAAGTTTGTTGAATGCTCTAAAAACACCTGTTAGGATCATTCCACAGGTGAACAGGTTAGTTGGAAACAGGTGAGTGTCGTGATTAGGTAAAAAGAAGCAACACTGAAAGGTTCAGTCGATCACAAGCAAGGACGGGGCGAGGCTCACCACTTTGTGAACAACTGTGTGAGCAAATAGTCCAACAGTTTAAGACAGCATTTCTCAAAGTACAATTGCAAAGAATTTAGGTTTTCATCATCTACAGGCCATATCTTCAAAACATTCAGAAAATCTGGAGGAATCACTGTGTGCAAGCAGCAAGGCCAAAAACCTACACTGTATGCCCGTGACCTTCAATCCCACAGGAGGCCCTGCATTAAAAACCAACATGATTCTGCAAGGATATTACCACATGGTTCAGGAAGCCATAGTCAGTTAACACAGATCATCAAGTTCAAGTTAAATCGCTACCGTGCAAAGCAAAAGCCATATATCAACAACACCCAGAAACGCTGAGCCCGAGTTCATCTGAGATGGACTGACACAGAGTGAAAAAGTGTGCTGTGGTCTGACAAGTCCACATTTCAAGTTGTTTTTGGAAATCATTGACATCGTGTCCTCCTGGCTAAAGAGGTTAAAGGACCATCAAGGCTGTTATCAGTGCAGAGTTCTACAGCTATTTGCTTTTCCACAAAAAATTAAATGATAAAATATCACAGTATTACACTGAGAATACTGACACAGTATTATGCAGCAAAATACAGCAATATATTTATGTTTCAATGTTTTCTTACACCCTCCATTCCTCATATGTAATCTCCTATAAAATTTTACATCACTAAACCTGAATTATAACTAAAGTAACCTCCTCCCCTAGAAACGTGATGTTATGAGGCACCGACATTGTTCCTGCTGCGACTCCTGTTATAGTTACAGTTTCAAGACCAGGCGCCGTGCTGTCTGCAACACACAGACAGCAGCTTTATTATGTGTGTCTCTGACGTCTATCGATTCACCAAAATCCCCTAGGTTTAGGGTCATTTATAGAGAGACGCCCCATGCTGCACGTCCACTGAAGTGAACCACAGCAGAGGAGACGGCTGCCATCGGTCAGCAGCTGCACAGGGGGCATTAATGTGGGCAGCAGTGACAGAACAAATCCTTCCCTCCTCACTCTGCAGGACTTCTGCAGCATGCCACGTGTCTGTTAGATACCTGCCTGGCTTGCCTGCTCCAGCTGTGCTCCTGCACGGAGAGCTGATCATCAGAGTAAAATATGGTTTGCCAAAGAATCAAAACAGAGTGCTAAATACAAAGCTGTTTGTTTCTGAAGATGCAAAAGATAGCTTCCTTAGCAAATTGGTCAATAAAGAAATTAATAAGTAATACCCTGTAAATCAGGGGTCAACAAGTACATTTCGACAAAAAAACTAAACAATATAATTATTTGTCTAATTACACATATCTTTAGTCTAATGTTTGCCTTTATATGCCTGAATACGATCTAAGCAGCCTGCATGTGCCGTATCATTTTATCCACAGTATTACCCCCCAAAAAAGTCTTATGATTAAAAAAGGGTCATATTAGGTAATCAATATCAAATCAAACACATCTATGTTTGATCAAATATGAATATCAGGATGGGAATGATGTGATTCATGTCTGCTCAAGACCTCCATATTGCCCCTCCTTCCCCCTGCTGCAGGTGCAGGTGCACTTGTGCACATGAAGCATGCCTGCTTAAGCCTGAATTATACTTCAGAACAAAAATAATGCAATACCTATCCCGAGGTGTCCTGTGCTGTCTTGAGCACTTGTCAATGTCATGGGTCCACTTTACTCAGCAATACTCTAGCAAATGCTACAAATTTGTATATTTTCTTTGAATCATTTCATGTTCACACAGCAGTATTTTGAAGCTGACTTAGTCCAGGCCGAAAGGCAAGAGCTGGCCTTGAGTCATTACATCATAGCCAGCAATCCTATGAGTACATTTTGCACTGTGTACTATGGGAAGAAAGTCATCGGGTTAAACTACCCACAAAACTATAACATAATTACAATAATAGTGGATATAAAATGTCCTAGAATAGATTATACAGATTATACAGCAATTGTTGTTACTACCTCTGCTGCTTATATTACTACAGCAGTGTGATGAGTTAACTCGTCACTCTGTTTGTGTTCCCGGGTTGATTGTGTTCTTACTGCAAATGAACTGCTCAAGAGGTCGATTGGATACAAGTTGAAACCACCTTTTCCAGGCCAGCTTGGCATGTTTTTTTGAGTCGAAACAGGGATCAATCGCTATGTTCATACCTGTATCTATAAAAGAAACTGCCAAAAACAGAATGTCCACTTGTATCTGAACAACTATCCCAAACAATCGAGGTGTGAAAACAACCTTATTTATTATGGGAGACTCTCCTCTTGTTTGTTGACCTGAAACTATAGCAACAGACAGAAATGTATAATACTGTATAGAAGAGCTGATAAATAATGACCAGCAATTGAGTTATTGCGAAGAAGAAAACAGAGACAACTAAGTGGGAATTAATGGCTGCTGATTCAGGTGAAGCAGAGGACAGGGATTTCAGCACTAGTTTGGCCACTAATGAGTGTTGGTCTGACTTCTGCTACCATTCTATAGTACTCATAATCAAACCTGAGACATTAACAGAGACCAGCAGTTACCTTGTGTGACGCAGGGCTTGCACTCTGCATCATTTTGACATGCAGTTTCATTTTGAGGCAAGTGCATGTAAGGCTACAAGCATAGACTCGTGTCAATTTCAGGCTATATAGACCCAGTGAGTGGACCCAAAATCAAATCAGCTCATTCTTGAGTCAGAATAGTCATTTGTGCAAAGCTGGATGAAAATACCTCAACATTTTATTGAGATGTCCTGCACACAAGAATGGCCCCGACAGAAGAATGAACTTGTTGACCAATGGAATTTGCAAGCAGGATTTGTCAAAAAATAGGTCTAGATCTTTTTGAGAGGGTGTTGGGGGATAGACTCAGAAAGTGTGACAGAAATTGAGGGTTACATGCAGGAAAAATGCCTTGGGCCAGATTCAAACCCAGACTGGCTGCAGCGGGGGCTTATCATCAAACATGGGGCACACAGACACAACAGTCACAAAAGCCCCTGGCTAAGGTATGAAATTATCTTATTAAACAGAACATAATAATAATAATTTACTTACTTTTAGGCATGATGTGATGCATGGCCACAGACAGGAAAAAGATGGCGTCACTGTAGTAAGCACCAGATCCAGAGCTGAAGTACTTCTGCATGGCCTCCACAATAGGAAACAGCTTATGTGTAAGAGCCTCCACATCATGGAATAAAACCTGCAGATCAACACAGAGGGCAAAAACACTGAAACTTCAGCAGAGTTTGAAAATAGGGTAACCTTAACTGTTATCTTTTTGTGATCAGAGGGCAAGCAGGAGTATGGTAGTGAAGGTTTGATATCATGTTCCTAACTGCCCAAAGGCACTTGAATAACAGAGTACTATCCTGTCTCTGGTGTATGTTACACACTACCCCAAATAAAACACTTTTGACTTTGTATAGAGCTTTTAACAGTGGTCACTAGGTTTGTGTAATGGCATCTCATTCCAATTCAGAGTTTGTTGTAGGTTTCTGAGCTCTGTGGATTTAATAAAGCATGTGAGTCTTCGCAGGCTGTGTCAACATAGCAAAATGACACTTGTTACAAAACACAAACAAATTTATGAGAAGAGGATCATGGTGGATTGCAGAAGCCTGATGTTTGGCTAAACTACAATAGAAAGATAACAGAACATGCAATAAGGACATTACTATAAAAGAAAGGAGGCATATCTGGCAAAGCATTACCAACAAATCAGCATAAATTTAAGGAATGTACAGTGTTGGTGTGTTATGGTCTGCTGCCCACATGACACAAAATCCCCATGCACAGAAAGCAGCAGCAGCTGTAGCAACGTCTTGTCATACACAGGCAGAAACATAGCTGAGCTCATGCTTACATTTGTGTCAAGGTGGACAAATCACCTAAGCAAATAAATAAATACATAAGTTTATATATATATATATATATATATATATATATATATATATATATATATATATATATATATATAATTTTATTCATTATTATTATTTTTTTAAATATAAGTACAAGCACAGAGAGAAACCCCCACCCCCCAATAGCCGTCAAGAAACCCTGAGATGCAGAAACTCTGTTCACTTCAGTCTTCAGTGATGAATGAACAACAGGAAACATGACGTCAATGTTCAGTGAGCGAAAAGAAGAGTAGAATCATCATGTTTCATCAGGAAAAGTCAATGAAATAATTAACATTAATATGCCTTTGATTAGATTAGATTGTCCAGTTTAAATGGCTGTATTAAAACCAGCACTGTACTGTTATAATTTTAAGTGTCATATTAAAAATATACTTTAGTTACTATTTAATTTAGAACACAACTTTAAATAATTTATTCTGATGTTTTTGTTTTTTTTCCTTTGTCGTTGTGTTCTGATGTATTATTTTATTATTTTTATTATAGTATTATAAAGGAGGTATACAAATAAACCTGCCTTGTCTTAAAATAAAATCTAAAAAAATGAAAAGAAGATAAAAATATATTCTGTCATGTCTTTCATTAATCAAATAGTTTCTAACTACTTGTGTTATCTGTCCTCATTGTAAGAATGATGTTTATTTTTATTAATAGAGGAACAAAAATCTCTATTCCAGCAAAGAGCTCTCTAATGAGATCTGATATTTTCTAGTAATAAAATGATGATGCAGATTTTTAAGTTAAAATATTCACCATATATTACCCTCCAAAATGTTTTGAATTGAAATGAGGAACTATCAAGAATTGATGAGCACAGCTAGAACTGGGACTGAAATCACTAAAATCAAGAGCACCCAATCCCAATATTCACACAAAGTCACGTGACTCTACAACGCAAACTCCATTACATGTCCTCTTTTTGTGCCACTCCTCTGAGCTGTAAATAGCTATAAATCTAGTTTGACTGGCATCAGTGATTAAATGCTGAAAGCTTCACAATATGGCTGTATTATTATAAATCCTGCTCACGTGTTTTCAAGGGCTAACATCATTAAATTATCTTGGTAGATTAAGGTAAGCCCCTTAGTTGTTGGTTGAAATGAGTGCTACTTTGGACTGAGTGTAATGTGATGCAATTGCACATAAATCTCTGCTATCTGCAGCAAAGATTTTATTTATTCATTTATTTTATTTATATTTACTTTATATTTATTCTTATTTATATCTTTCTTTTTTTATACATCTTTATATCTACTTTTTGAAACAGCTACTTGAATCCTAATTTCCCTGAGGGAGTTTCCCAAAGGGATTAATAAAGTTCGATCCAATCTAATCTAATCTAACTAAAAACTCTAGTGTTCAAGTCATGCAAATGTCTACGAGAGACATGGGGTTGGGCAATTAAGACAATAAATTATATATATATATATTATCTTAGTGGCAATACATTATATACGGTTGATCACTTTTCCTGTAATAAAGTAAAAAATAGTTGCCACAGCACCAGAAATACAAACATAATGACTTTTAAATCTTTCTCGTGTTGGCACCAGATCCAAAGGAGTTCACTCACCAACAGTCCTGGACATCTGAGATATGTGCAGACACAACTGAAGCTCTGCTGTTTTGATATTCATCAGAGTTTTAAGTTTCCAATGAACTGCCATAAAATGTTATTTGATACCTTTATTTTTGTGTTCTCTTTTGAATGGGAGCCTGGGAGGAACATGTCCTGAATATTGTTTGGCATTAGATAAAGGCTTATTGGTCCTGAGTGTCATGAGGGAGGGATGAACATTTTTTCGAAGGAAGCATTTCATAATCCAAAAAATATTACCACAAGCCTGTGAGTGCAAGATTACTCACTGATATTTCCTTTTGGTTTTCAAGAAATGACAACTAAACTGTAAAATACCCAATGAACGTCTTATTATGTCTATACTGATCCAGACATTGGCATGTGGGTGATAATCTTCAAACTGCAAAAGTAATTTAGTAAGCTGAGGGCAGTGGCTGTTTGGTATGTTTATACAGAAACACAGGTAATGAGTAAAAATACTTTTTCGGCTCTACTATAAGACATCAGCAAATGATGGGGCACTGATCAATACCTGCTGCAGACTTTTCTCTGTAGTCTCAAAACAATTTACTACTGGCATCCAGCAAACCTAACTGGATCCAAAGATTCAGAACCTGGGCAGTAGAAGTCAAATTTGGACAAACT
Organism: Cetoscarus ocellatus; assembly: GCA_037902135.1. NCBI lineage: Eukaryota > Metazoa > Chordata > Actinopteri > Labriformes > Labridae > Cetoscarus > Cetoscarus ocellatus. Next base: position 729,766 of record JBAMNC010000595.1, read on the forward strand.
CTGATCTGTTTTCATAGTCAAACATGAGAGAATATTGTCCAATTCACAGTGCCTTTATGCAAAAGTGTCACAACAAGACTCTGTTATATCTACACCTCACCTCGAGACACTCACATTAATTCCACGAGGGCGTAATATCTGTGCCGATTCACACTGCAGTATGGCTTGGATGTGTGCAACACGGTGCACGCCTCTCACATACATACGAAGGCAGAGACACTCACTTTCAGCGCTCCTGTCTCCCGCTGAGTCCTTGTGCCTCTCTCTCTCCAATATCACACCTCAGTTACTACCTCTGGTGATGGTGCACATACGGAGATCACTCATTCCCCCCCACTCCATCTCCAGGATGTTCACAGAGGAGGCAAATTGTCACAGTGATGTAAATATCATGTCTTGAAATGGGAGTGTGAATTGGGCTTGTGATTGCATTGTGGCCGTGTCACACAAGCAGTATTGGTTTCGGCATCAACCAGTGGTCGAATAACATTTGTTTGCAGGGGAAGCTGCAGCCAGTGCTAATTTTTTATCCAGTTAGGTACACTAAGAGGGCCACCTGTTTATAAAAAAAGCTGTTGTTCATGGTTTAACACCCACTCAGTCAATAGTTACACAAAACTCTATGGAAATATAAGTACTTTGACATAAATCAGAACATTAATGACAACCATCCCCTTTAACTAGTTCAACAAAATTATTTAAAGTAAATTTATCCACAGTGTCCCATCGATTAATACAGAGAATGTGGGGTTTATGTGTATTTCAGCCAGTCAACAGAGGGAGCTCTAAATAGTTTGGCTTTACTCCAAGGCAGCTGTTGCTCCGTCCATCTTAATATATAGTCTATGTGTCAAAAATGACACGTATCTTTTCAACAGGAGCCTTCATACTTTCTATAGCTTCCATTTCATCTCATTTACAGGAAAATTGAATGACACACTCCAGAAACACCCTACAGTGAAACCTAAGAAAGGATATAAAACACCAACACTCTGCCTGATTTGTGTCCACTCATCAGCTTTTGCCAAAGTATTTTAGAGCAGTGGGACTTATACAAGTTTGACTTTTCATGAAGTGAAGTGTTGAGCGCAGAAGGACTCCCGCATGTTGTGTCATATGAACAGTGTGAGTGTTGGTCAGCAGTAACGAGCAGTGCTGCCTCCAGGGCGGTATGAATCTGCAGGCTGATTGTTGAACCTACCACTGTGGAAAAGTCATGCAAGCTGAAGCTCTTGCATAACTACGATCATAGCCTCATGCTCTTAAAGATAAATAATTAAAAGAGAATGACACTCGAGCTGAGAGGACAAGGGTGTCTACACACTAGTAGACATGCTTCCGCCCGCCCCCGGGGAGTTCCCATCCCATCTGTAACTTTGGCTCAGTCTCTGTGTTTGTGGGCAGAGAGCATGGAGACTGAGGCTATACTCAGATCAGCGGCTGCAGAACATTATTTCATAATTTAGCATCATAGTTTAAGATGTCCAATTATCAAGATGTCAAGCCCTTATCAGGAAAAACACAAAAAAAAATGCAAAAACAACTGAATGTACAGCCTACAGAAAAAGTTCAAGCATTTAAATGTGATTTCAAAGATAATGAAGTGCTCCACAAAACATTTATATGTGAACTGATTGGAAGCTTAATGACAAACTGATAATTTTCATTTGTTTTGCTTTTCACACAAATAGAGGTATCGGATCATTTCTCAGATAAACAATGACATAAACCTTCGCCATGATTAAATGCTGGGATTTTGTGGATTCTTGTTTTTACCACACACCATAAACTTTATATCAAGATGGACAGACAGACTGAGGAATAAAGCCAAAATGACAACAGCTCCCTCTGCTGATTTGCTGATATACAGCTCATAAACTCTGATGCCTTCATATTATGGAGCCTATATCTTGCTGTTTTTGAGTTCTATCAGCATGGTGGTTTGTTTAACATGATTCCTCCACGTGGTAGATTAGTACTACGCACAAGTCAAAAAGTCCATGCAATCAGAACTTCCCCTCTCAAATGAGAAGGTGCTTGAAATGGCTTGCTTACCCCAGTCCTCCAAACAGACCTACTACTGTGACTTCCTTCCACTGTTTCATCATCAGTTTAAGCCTAATGGCTTGGGGTAGCAGAGCAGAGACAGTAGAAATAATGAAGAGTCATTGACAACATGGTGCCAAGCAGCATTAAATGGACCAGCTGCCACAGAGCTGACCTGTCAACCAATCAGAGTAGACTAGGCCCACATGGAACTCTAGCAGTGAGTCTTGGCCAGACTGAACACATCTGGACAAAGAGCACTCTGTATATGAAAACTAGAAGTTTTATCACATTTGTGATTGTGAACTTACCCTATTCATCAAAATTAAATATAATACTCAGAGTAAGGCAAAATATGGGCTCTTTCAGGTAACTGTCCTGTGCTCTAATGCTCACTGTGGCTGTACAGACATTCCTCATCATGTTCCTTCCACTTCTGACTGAATTAAAACCTGTATCTTGTCCATATGTCCTGTAAGAGCAAGGTGGTATATATTTGAACTACATCTTCAATTTTTTTCATACAGCCTGTTTGAGCACACATTTCCTCAGGAGTGAAGCTGGCAAAAGAAAAGAGGGGTATTTTTCTCATGTTAAGGGTGTATGTTCAGGGGGTTGGAGCATTACAGACAAGCTAAAGATACATATTTTTGTACAAAATCCTTAAAATCTGCCTAAGTATTGTGATATTTCACATAATACAATATTTATCACTTAAAAATATCATTAAATAATTTCTTTGCAGTTCTTATACTACTGAAAAAAAATTTTCTGGCAGAATTTGGCTACAAAATAGAATTAAACCATTAAAAAAATAAATCATGTTGGTTGTCAAAATAACAAGAAAATATGATGTCCAAATGTGTTGCCCCTGATTTTAAATAATCACCATTACAAACCTTTTTTTAACCAGCGATGCCCTATCCTGATGCTGCCCTCTGTATTAGCCAGCCATACACAGGGCATTGGCCGAGTAGCACATTAACTGGGCAATCTATGTGAGCCAGTTTGGATTATATTTCCTGCAATGAGACCTTGAATGGTTTCTCTAACTCCACTGAAACACAATAGATCCTTTATGTTAGTTTTACAGGTCTAAACTTACCCGGTGTTATTTCATGTTACACTTTTCAGCTGTGTTTCTCCAGCTTTGAGTTCAGTCTGAGTACACAGTGACATGAACAGACAGCAAAAGCTTAAAACTGCCAAGCAGGAAAAACCCTGAACAAATCCAAAGCTGGCAGGGGATCACAGTCTAAGCTAATACAGAGCTGTCATATCCACACCAGATGTTTCAGATAATGGAACACTTCTGTGACTAACGGCTGAAGAGGATCCATAACAGCATAAGAAATTAGTAAACATCTTTGTTGGTGTTGAGCTTCTTTGTATTACAAAAGAGAGACAGGAGCAGCATGTAACGGAAAAAGCAACAGAGGGGGCATTAACTGTTTTGGCAGAGAAAAGAGAGTTGGGGAGAGACATCCCTTTGCAAAGGAATTACTTTGGTAGGGCAATACTGCCACCATGTGTTTGCCATCAGATAGAGCCTACAGCTGATGAGTTTCACTGCAAAAGCTTTTGCTGTAATGATTGGAAACACACTGTTCAACTGTGAGGTTCAGTGATAATATTTTAAGACTGAAGTACTAAAGTTTGATTGCCGAATATTAGATGAAGCTAATTATATTGCTGTTGAGGTTGTCTTTATTTGTCTTTTATCATTTTGAAGATGTCCTCTCTCTCTCAGTTTGACTACATAACTCTAACAAGGACAATGGGCAGAGCTAAAACTAGGTTTTAAAGATTTACAGATATGTTTTCAAATGAGATATAGACATTATAGTTAGTATTATCAGTTAAATGACTTTGTTTTCACAGCATTTGATGCTTTGTGAGTGAAATGTTGCATGAACAGATAAAAAAAATAGAGGCCAGGCCAAATGCTCAGTAACTTAACTGTTTTCAGTCAAAAACATTCATACATCAAATGCTATTCATTTCTAAATCAAATTAATTTGATTATTTAATATAATTACTCATTTTATTTCATTGACATCAATATGTTAAAATTTATGCAATTCAGTCTGACTAAAGAATCATACATTTCTGTACTGTTTAAGTCCACCAATCATTAAAATAATGGGGTTCAAAAAACTTTGGTAAAAGGCTATTAAAGAGGATACAAACCAGAGGGGTTTTTCAAATGGTGAATGAAACTATATACTACAAAGAAATTTCTGGCATTTGGACCATTTTAAGCATTTAAAATATATTTATGTATCACATAATCAGTCTTTAAAAGACTCAAAACCTTTGAAGATCATACATTTGTCTTACTGTATAACCTATTTTCTTCTAAATCGCAGACTATTTTAACATGCTGTTTAGTGACACAAAATTTGGATTAAACTAATATGCTCTAATAAATCTTCAAAAGGACCTTTTTCAAAGATAACTGTTATTTTATGAGTGTTAACAAAGGCAGAAGATGTCTGAATTCATGCTGTCAGAATGATGCTTAAAAAGGTCTAGATTAGGGAAATGGACACTAATTTGAACAGTCAGCAAAGGCTTACAACAAGAGATTTTTTTAGTAAACCAGTCTGGAAGTGGATCAACAACATTATTCAGCTTTACTTGAACACAAGAAAATATAAAGGGGGGCATTTTGTCCTGGACTGATATCGTTTAGAGCAGGTAACTGGCCATAGATCACCAATAAATACTCAGATACTTTTATCAAAAAGTGGTTGGAATTGGCTTGAATTCTGTGTTTAGCTCGTTAGATTAAGTATTGCTAACTGCATTTGAGTTCAGATAGATGTAAGATTTCATTAATCAGCTTCTTATGACACCGTTATGTATTTGTCCGTATTAATACCCTTTAAATTGTGAAAATTACTTTTAATTATGTTTGTTTTCCTCAACCTTTTCCATGAATAGGCAAAATCTGAGGAGATGGTTAGATATTCAGCTGGAGGGTTCAAGAGTGGGGGTGTGTGGGATTAAGAATTGTGTGTCATGCAGGGCTCTAGTTGGATCTCATATGGGGACAAAGGACGATTTTAATTCCTCAGGACGTTTTTTGCCTAAAATGTTGGTTATGGAGGAGGCACGTGTTGTAAAGGCGGCTGCTTTACCTACAAAGAACTGACTAAAACACAAAGTAAGCTAGCAAAATTAGATGTAAAAATATTTGCCCATCACCCTGAAAGACATCCTAATCAACTGATAACATTGCCAACAAAGGCAACATCAGAAGAAACAAAACCAACATAAGTTCACGTACGTACCTCATATTTAAATGTTGCATTAAGGAGAAGTTCTTGCAGCATCCTCTGTCCCATTTCTTTACTGGCTGGGTCACTCACAAAGTGGAGAACCAAAACTTCTCCTTCTAGGAACCGTGCGTGCTTCACCATGGACAACATGGCCACCCTGAACTTATCCTGCAGACTGTGGCTCTTGTCCACCTTCGTGAACATCATGAGAGCGTGGTAGTGTTCGTCAACAGTTCCACTGTCTCCTCTCCTGGACATAAAGCCCTCGCTCTCCCCGCCTGTGTCCATCTCTTCTCCTGCGTGCTCCTCTGACCCAGCAGGATGCCTTGTGTCTACAGTCAGGTCTGCATCGTTCCTGTTGCTGTTGTGGCTGGCCTGGGTCTGCTTGATCCTCTTTGTGGTGCTGGAGAAGTTCTGCTTCTCTGAGCCAAAGTAGTAAAAGGCAACCACAGCCAGGGCAGCGGCCAGGAGCAGCACAAACTGATAGGATCTGAAAGTACTGATCCTACCCATGACTCTGACCACCAGTCTTAAGAGGCCCATATCTCCCTGCTGGTGTCATGACAATGTGGGCATACATGTGAGAACATTTGTCATTCTGTGTCCCTTCAGTTATGGTTTTCAGTTCTTCTTTCAGATGCTGTGGTCACTTTCCTATAAGAGAAAAAAGATGGCAGTTCAGTCAAAAAATTGATCATTTAAAGGGAACATGTTGGAAGATAGAGCTATAGCTTTTCTTTATAATGAGACGTTCAAGTAAAACGGGTAAATAAATATATTCAGTAATGTTTCAGGCAAAAAGATAGTTGAAATAAAACTAAAACTGAATCTTTGAGGTCTTTTTTTCCATATTCTTTTTAATTAAAAATGTTTTTTAATCAGAAGTGGATAATTCTATTCTTGTAATCAATAAGAACCCTGAAAAGAGTAACTAATCTAATATTTACATTAACAGCTATAATGATTATAAGGTAGAGATGACTGATGTTGAATAATATATCATCTAGCTGACCTGCCATTAAACTGGGTTAAACTGATTTTTTTTTTTTTTTTTTGGGGTGGGGTGGGGGGGTGGGGTACTAAAAATAGTGACAAATTGCGAAATTGCAATCAGCTAGGAATTTAACACAGTGCACTCATGTACTTTCAGTGTAGCTTCTCTTTCAACCTGTCACACTGCTCACTGAAGGATGTTACACTTAAAAGTGGTGTCCCACAAGGTTTCCTTTTGGGACCCATCCAGTTTTCATAACTGATGCTGCCCCAGGTTCTATTAAAAAAAACAACATTATGTCACATTCAGTTGTGTTTCTGAAAAAGGGTGAATTTACATGCCTCTGAAATCAAAATACCAATGTAAGCTACAGTCCAGAGTTGATTATTGCAGAAGACATTACAACACAGATGACTGCATATCTCCTTAATCCCAGACAGAGCTCCAGACACCTGGGGCTGTTGGGAGAGAACATCTTTGGCCCCTTTGCCTCTAAATAATAAATTTATAATAATAAATTTTATTTATAAAGCGCTTTTCTAGGCACTCAAAGACGCTGAAATATAAATAATAAATATGTATTATTTTTTGCAAGGGTTATTTTGATAATGTTTTTAAATGCACAGCTGGATTTTTTGTTGTTATGTTGAGCTTCTATCAGCTTATCCTAAGTTCCTTTTCATGATTAAGAGGTTGGCACACAATTTTTTTGATTTTTCACCTTGACTATTGTAATTTTTTGTAAGTGGGTTTGGTCCGTCAAATGTCTTCAGCTCGTTCAAAATGTGGTAGAGCCAATGCACTGCTTTCCCTTCAGCGGCTTCCTGTTTGCTACCCAACTTCAGATCAGATTTTGTTTTTTGCTCTGGCAATGGAGTGACACCATGTTTCTTGCATTAGTTGATCTCCCTTAAGATGGAGCAACGAGGCCAATCAACCTGTGCTGTTTGATGTGCTCTTACATCAAGGTTTAAAGCAAGGGTGATTAAACCTTTACAGTGGTTGCTTAAAACCTGTGGTTAGCTCACTACATCAGACTGCCGCAGCTCCTGAAAGTTATCATTACAACATCACTGTTGAAGATTACTTTTACTGATACGCTATCATTGTTAAATCTAAAAGTATTTACAACTGTTTCAAATATAATGTTCAATTTATGATGTTTTCTTGTGTCATGTAAACATTTTGCTATTAAAAGCACTTTGGTTAACCCATATTGTTTTAAATGAGTTAAATTAAAAAAGAAAGTTAACTTGATCTAGTAATCAGTCTGTGGAGGAAAGAGCACTCAGATCTTCCAATCATCTTTGCTGGCCCTTAAGTACAAAACACAATAGCAAGAAAGAAAACACAACAACAACAACACACACAACAACAGAAGAAAACAATCAAAACCCAATGATAAAAATACTACAACACAAAAAAACATTAAACATAATGACAAAAAAACCTAAATCACATTTAAAAAAGTCAGCTAGGAAAACTTAAACTTTTTTTTTTTTAAATAACAGACGCATGAACTGCAACTCAGCAAAAATGACAATTTGGAATTTTCAAAAAATAAAAAAAATGTTTGTTGCTGTTGATTATTAATCGCCTGGTGTTTAATAGTTTCTATTTATTTTTCATCTTTTCAATGTGTTTTGCACTAAGGACCACCATAACGAACCCACAAATGTCTGTGATAAGCAAATAGCCAATCATTTCTTAAAAATCACATTTTAAAATATTCTTCATATTGAATGTCAAATGTCATAGAGTACTACTATGTTGAGTGTACTTTGTCACAAACAGCGTCTTTTACTACATCACGAATACAGGGGCCTATAACCGTCAGCCTTATCCTTATACATAAAAGATGTTAGTTGTTGTGTTTTGCTTTGAGATGCAAATCTGCAATTTAATAATGGCTTATGTTTATAGATGCAGTTAATCAATCTGAAGCTGTCAATGTTGTTACAAACCCCAATGCAAATGAAGTTGGGACATTATAAAACGTAAATGAAACATGATTCCTGAGGAATCAAATGTCAGATTCTCTGAATTTTTATATTATGGACTGTACATAATAAAATTCTTACATGTCTTGCAACTGTCTGATTAATTTTGTTCATAAACTGTATTTGCTCATTGAGTTGCTCAAGAATAAGGACAAGGATTGTTCAAACAAGGATATTTTCATTAACCTATATCCTTGTTTGTGAATGACTGAGCCTTTAGGGGATGCGCCATATGTACACAACCATGTCACTCACCTCTTTTTAATTCACCTGTTCTCCAGTGACATGTTCCAAACAGCTCTTTTAAGGTCATTCCTCAACTTTTACAGTCTTTTGATGCCCCTGCCCTGTCCCAGCTTCTGTGTATTGCAAGCATCAAATTCAAAATGAATGAAAATTTGCAAAAACCATCAACTTTATCGTTTTGAACATTAAATACATTTTCTTATAGACTTTTCACTTTACTATAGGTCTAAAGGGATTTATAAATCATTGTTTCGTGTTTTTATTGACAATTTACACAACGTCCCAACCTCACTAGACTGTATGTTTGCAGAAATGTAAGGGACTAGCAGTGTGTGGTGAAACTAAGTGAACGCACTTTGAGTGGTTTCCCTGTGCAGCAGAGTTTGCAGCACTACCATGATATGTTTGTAACTTTTAAGGGTGAGGGCACTTTACATGACAAGTACTTCAAGATATTGCACCTTAAATCCCGAGGCTTACAAACACTTCCATAAGCATTAACATAAAACATAATAAACATCACCAAAAACCGAGATGGTCGTGCACTTGCCTGTGTCATGTCTGTGTTGCTCCTCCTTGATGACTTGTAGGAGGATTATGATGAGCTCAGCTGAAGATCTGAAACTATATGAAGCAATTTAACTCACCATGTTTTCTTTTGGCGTTCCGTTTACATGCAAAGAGCAGTCAACACCATTAATCCATCAGTCAAAGTAGTAGTGGTAGCAGTACAAACAGAAAAACCGCAGCGACCTGTTGACATATCAATTCGCAGCGAGGATGCTACGCTAGCACGCATCGGCTTTACGCCTTGATGTGAGACGATGAGTTGCTGTTTGCTTAATCTATGCACAAAGGAGGGCCGTCTTTCAAGCTGGCTGATGCATCTTAGAAAACATTCATGACTCTAAATTAATATCTGTGTTTGCACGACCAAGTTATTTCAAAAGAAAAGACGACAAAAACGTGATTTGGCCGAATCACAAACTAGCAGCATAGCAACCAAACTGACACGGGCAGGCTGGCCACGCCCACTTTGATTCTGCCGTATTCCGAGCCATGCTGCGTTCAGGGACACTTGAAAATCTTGATTTTTTTTTTGTTCGATGTATGAACGACAAATTTCAATATTTATCAGGTTGGGATGACAAGAGTCACTCAATATTATGTTCCTCTCTGAATTAAATTCGAAATATCTACATGTTAACCATAGAAGAGACTTAACGCCATATTTAACAATAGACTCTGTCAAACATACAGGTAGCTTTTTTTTTTTTTTTTTTTTTCAAATTTGAGTTAGTTATTACTGATGGATAAAAATGACAAAATGACATGGTAAAGGTGATGTTGAAAAATCCTTCAAATTTAAGTGATGTGTGAGTAATCTTCTAAATAGACAAGTGGCAATAAATGACTTGGCATTCATTATCAGACAAAAGTTTGCGATTTGTGAAAACACCAGATTAAATAATTTTGACCATCATCATTTATCATTCACTGCACATATATATTAACATTTAAAGGGACTTTATGGGTTTAAGGGGTTAAGGAAAAAAATTGCCTATTTTTTTACTCCACCATGACTAATAAACTGTGTTTGTGTGGTTTGTCTTAACAGCGTTGATGTACTTGTTCTATGTTGTGGGTCTTCATGGTAGTGCAAAGGGATAGGATGCCCACATTACTTAGGTCTGTCAGTTGAGTTTTAGTTTAGCAGTGGTCAGGGCTGCCAACAGACATGGCTTGGCCTCTGAAAGAACCCATAAATGGGCCCTGGATTGGACCTAGCATGAATTTACACATGATTTTTACCAACTCAAATGTCATGTTCTTCCCAACTGTGCAATATTTGCCAGGTCGATGAGAAGGTTAATGAGAGTTTTCATGCTCACTGGCACTGGCACCCTGAGCATCTTCATCAGTGTATCAACTTTTTGCTTATTGTCCTGCCATAACCCTGTCTATTATTTTATACTAAATGCCTGCATGGTTTGGTACACTGTTTAATATGTGACATGAACTAATTTTCTGATTCTGATCCCCTTGGAACCCAAAAACATAAATATCACAAAAATAAAGACTCATACCACTTTAAAAAGAGGAGGCCAACGTGTTAAAACAGGCAACAATAAATATGTATACAGCTGATACTTTAATGCTTAGTGTGTAGGTTTCTAGAAAAGGTCAGTATTGCTTGAATTCAGACTGACTGATCTCCTTGCGTACTTTTGATGGCTCTCTATGACCCTGGACCCTACAAAGCCCCTTATGGGCGGCCTTGGCAGTGGTAGTGATGATTAAAGCAGAGAAGGATGCAGTTCATTGTCTGAACACCTATGGACACATCTGAAGCCCATGTTTCCATTTTTTGGTATTAAAAATGACATTGACTTTTAATATGTTTGACCTGTTTACCCCAGACAGTCTTAAGGGGGTTACCCCTTAAGCTGTGGCCACCAACCACTTTTGACTGAAGATCCCATTTGATGCTACCAGATGAAGCTAGATCTACCTATCCAAATTCACCAAGAAACCACAAGTTTTTAATAGGGATGCACATCAGTATTGGTTCAGAATTAGTATCTGACCCTTTTTTCAAACATTGGCAAATTAATGTGGGGTGAACAGATATCCATTTCAGATGTTCATCTGTTGTGTCATACCAATTTAATTCTGACATCTGGTTCCTGCTTATTTATATGAGATTCAGAGATCAGAACCTCCACTGGCCCTGATTTTCACAATCTGAGCATCATTACTTTTTCAATTTAATTTTTTTATTTCACCAATATCTAAGCAAAAACATACAATCTTCGATCCATCAGTCTGATTATGGTAAGGAATAACATAGAGAATCAGCCAATTTTAAGTCATATACGCATTTTTTCCAATTATGCAGTTTAATACAAATCAAAACTCATGATTCAAAGACTTGAAAACTGGAGCAATGTTGACACAACACAAACTGAAGGAATCAAAAGAGCTACGGCAACACCTGCAATTCAGGACACCAAGCACCTCGACAGTTGGTGATGTTGTGCCAGGATATCTGACTTATGTTTAGCACAAAACAAATTGTAAACATCCTTCTTACAGAATACTAATGGGGTAAAAGAAAGTAATTTAGACCAAAATAACCCGGCAAAGCAGCTGCATTCAACAGTTCTATGGATAAGTCAATAAGTGAAAGACTCCACCCTGTGTCTGTCATCTAGTCTTAAAGATCTACTAGACATGCCTAAAATATCTACCAGTGGATCAGATCTACAGGTTGGAGACTCCTGCTCTAAAGCTTGATTTGTTTTGGCCAGTCTCACTTAGAGATGATCATGATCAGTATTGTATCAACATATGAAAATTATGATTAATGCAGCTGTAATAATTACATACAGTATGTCTTCAGACTGTTTACAACACTGAGTCACCTTTTATTAGATGATTTAGCATATGTTGGATGCTATCTTCAGAGAAGAGGAAAAAGTAAGGAAAAGTAAAGCATCAGGAATAAGAATATGCTGAATTACTGCGTAGCTAATAAAGACCTGCACCTCCTGAAGTAACTGTAAAACTGTGAATGTTCTTCCCTTTAAGCCTGGCTGACATTTTTGGAGGTCATCGGCTTCCTTTGGTTGTTTTATCAATTTTGGGGCTACAAATCTGAAATTCTGTTGCATGTGAGATTGTAAAATGTAAGTGATGCTTCTAAATAAACACTATGCTGAAGAGTATAGCAGTGTATCCTTGGCTGCATTGTGAATATACGCCTGGACATATAAATAAAGTACTTTAATTGTTGAGTATTACAGTTTAGTTAGTTCTTTTAGTGATAATTTGTCGGAGCAACTTTTCAGTTATGGTGGAATACTACTTGAGCAGGAGGATCTATACTATTACATATGTGCTGAAGTAGTGTTCTTTGTCCATCGCTTTTTTGATCTTCATATTGTAAAACATCGGTAAATGTAACAACTGCACCTGAAAGCAGCATCCCTGCGTCGCGACACTTTAATAGCTGCATTGTTGCTCTGGACTCTCTGTCGTCGACGTTTTCGTCTGCAGCAGATCTGCACTACCTTCAACCTAAAGGGACAATGCTCTCTTTTGTTTATATCTAATATTCCTTCATCTTAAACCTGTCTAAATAGTCTGCTTGTTATAGATTCAGGCGCGGCGCTGGCGTAAAGCTAGCTAGCTTGATTAGCATTTGTAAAAATGAATTCTAACACGCACGTCATTCAGGTGACGAATGTCTCCCCGAGCACGACGTCGGAACAAATGAGGACTCTGTTTGGATTCCTCGGGAACATAGAGGAGCTCAAACTGTTTCCACCAGAGTGAGTATTGTTAACTTGCAGATGTTTAAACGCTGATGATCAAACTGGAGTCCTGTTATGGCCTGGGGCGTTGACTAGGCCTCGAAATGCTAATGCTAAAGTTAACGTTTGCCGCGCTCAGTGAACGCAGCAGCGGTCACTCCCCTCGACGCTGCGCACAGACGGACATCAGAGGGCTGCACCATGTTGAAGCTCTGCTGAGATCCGATGCAGATGTTCCCATACCCAAAGAATCCTACAACTGCACCGATTATTCATCAAGCCTTACAAAGTTTCAGTGTATATGTCCATTGTTCTGAAGCGAACATCTTAAAAGAATAGACGTGCATTGTGCTAAAATCATCACTACCAAATAGGCCAACTCTGGTACGGTACCAGGAAAGAAACGTGATAATCGACACTTGTTTTCATGCTACGGTAAAGAATTAAGATAAAATAATTACCAATCCCTTAAAAGATATATTTCAGTTTTTGACAACCTGCAGTTCAGAGCAGAGTAACAGAATATTTGACGACTCATTTGCAGTAAGTTCATAAAGGTTGATTTATTTTATACACCATTATATCGTTTGTTGCAATTGCTTGACAAAATTTTTCTCAAAATATTGTTCAAATAGCACACTCAGGACAGTTGTTTCAGCCATTTTGTCTTCAAAAAAGGTAAAAAGAAATTACAGGAACATGATAAGCAATATGATTTAATTGATAAAAACAAATACCTGCCATTGTAGCTGAAATACTTCTCCTTTTGTGTTAAATTAAAGCTGTAGCATTTGTGGGTTTCTAGCTCTGTATTGCAGGCTTAGATCTTGTCAATATTATTGAAGTGTATGGTATTGAATCCTATTAAAAAGGTGATTTTTTTTAAGTATTAAGGATTGTTGTTTTTTTGATAGCCTCCGTTCAAAGATAGACATCACAGGAGGAAGAACTCGACGAAAGTGTACACAGTACTTGCTACACATTTTGATCAGAAACCTTAAAAGTATATACTTAATGGTATATTCACAAAATTCAACAGCATTTTTAGCATGTGTTTCTGCAGAAGGCACATATTAAATGATCTTTTGATATTCTTTTAATATGTATATATATGCACAGCTAATACATAGACTGTATATGCCAGCAGAACTTCAATACGATTGCTGAAAATAATTTACATATTTTTTAACTAGTATTTGCCGACATGATCTTTTGTTGATAGTATTGTGCAGCCCACATTCTCCTGTTTGTGAGATCAATTTAATTGATAGTTTCTGTAGATACCAGGCTGAAATTCAATACAAAACTATTAAGTGTTTGGACAGAAAATGATTCAGTTTCAACCTTTGAATTCTCATCATAATGCATATTTGTTTTATTTTTGGGCAATGACCTGTCAACCTGTTTTTCTTTTTTACTAATGAGTAATGTAATATTTGACAGGTGTAAAACAGACGCAAATAGAAGGTCATTTTTAGAGCTTTTTTGATAAACTGAATACTGTGGATATAAAATCAACTTCAATATAATTGCTGTTAGACCTCACTTATTTCAAAATTTGGCTCAATTGGGAATAATTGTTCTCTGCTTTATATTTTCCTCTATTGAGTCACACCTGGCTTCTGGACAGGTAGGACGTGACAAGGACCAGAACAACCACAAAGTTGTGTCTATAGCCGGGTTTCCACTAAGTGGTCTCGTTTGGTTCAGTACAGTTTGGAGCAGTAAGCCCTGATTTCATTTGCATTTCCGCTACCAGATGCATCCAGCTCCCACTGCACTTCCACCCCTCCAACACTGGCGAGGAAGGTGTACACGGTATGGGTTGGCTCCCAAACAGAAGGGTACCAAAAAATGGGATGGCTCGGATCAGTTCCTTGTGTACCACTCCCTGTATGTAGCAGTGAAAATACTTATTATTGCTTACCGTATTGAGACGAACTGAACCGGACTGCTTTGTGGAAAGCTGCTTATGTAACCACCTTCACTCAAAGGAAGCAAGTGCTAAGACATGAAGCTTCAAAGCAGATTCATTTAAAGTGATTCTTTTGAGACTGTCAGTGAGAGACTTGCTAAAATAAGAAAATCAATCTACTTTTTCCAAAACTTGTTAGTTCAAATGGAGAGTTGAGACTGAAGACTGAGCAAGGTCATGTGTCCCACGATCTGGTCTTATTCACTTGTCCTTGGGGACAAAACTCTTTCAAGTCATTTGATGAAGGCATTTTGGGTGTCCTTGTTTGTATTCTTTGCACAACATCTCTGTATTTTTTTCCAGTGACTCTCCCTTGCCTGTGACTTCACGTGTCTGTTTTGTAAAGTTCCTTGAGTCTGAGTCGGTGGGAGTTTCCCAACACCTGACGAACACCGTCTTCGTGGACAGAGCCTTGATTGTGGTCCCTTTTGCTGAAGGTGGGTGTGCGTTTTATCGCTGTTAAGCTCATGTGGCTATCTCTGAACATACATCTCATTGTGTAGAATATTTTGATAAAATGCAAACACAATGTGAGCCATTGTGAGATGTTTTTTTTCCTGACCAAGCAAAGTTAGCTAAGCTTTTCAGTGCTTGGCAGTGTTAGGTATGTAAAGGGAAAATGTACATTTTGTCCATGTCTTACAATCTAGCTGTAAACCTCTCTCTCTGTTATTTGTGTTGTGGTTTTCATAGTGGACAAGTCATTTGCAGAGAGCCCCTTCCTTGCTGGCTGAATGAAAGTGGTCCTCTGCTGCCATCAGGAGATTAGAAAAAATAATGGCACCAGACTCGCAAGCCCCCCTTCTCTTGTTCTGCAGTAAAACATTAACTCTTTATTTTTTGTTTCTCTCTGTTTAAGGTATCATTTCTTTACAAGACTTAGCCACACAACTCTTAAGCCAAATGAGGGGGGTTGGGGAGAGGATGCAGGGTAATTTTACATCCTTACGTGGTCAGAGGATGTCAATAATTTGTCGGCTAAACTGTATTTTGATTTGTAGCCATGCACAAAAGTAGGGGTGTCTCAAGCAGATCTGCTCAAATTTAATGAGAACTATAAAGTTTTTGCTGCACCCATGTTTTATCCAGTCATAACTGAGCAACGTCAGATCCTCTATTTATGTTTTGGGACTCTGGGTATGACAGAAGTAAAGTGGCTGGAAGTGCCTGAAATATCTAGTGTATACAGTCTCATCCCAGCACAGATGCACTAAAGCCTGATTTATATTTGTGTGTCAAATCTCCTGTGCCATTTGGAGGGTTTAAGCAGAACTTGTCTGCTCTGTTCTGCAACACTCTGCCATATTGATAGTCAGCATTGTAATTTGTACTGCTGTCCGCACATGTTTTCTGCGTGTCTGTGAACAAGAAACCATGGCTACTAAAGCTGGTCTTGTAATGTTGGGAGTGTAGCGCTGATAAATTAAGAGCAGGAGTTGATTATAATGTTATTCCTCCAAAAAAGCAAAGAGAGAGATCATCGGAGGAAAAGAAATTCAGGACTGCTGAATCAGTGAAGGCAGATTACAGGGAGTATTTTAGTCCTCGGGATAAAGGAACGATGAAACACACTTCAGCTGTGCCAGCAAGTAACTTGAACATTTTGGTTTGTTTTCTGCAGCCGTTTCATCACATTAAAGTACAGAAAATCATGCTTGAGACGAACTCAGAGAGTGACCGTAACCTGGTGCTGTGCAGCAGACCAATCACATGGATTATGATCTGTGTTGTTCTGATGTGTAATTACATTTTTTTAATGAGGTGCACATTGGGCTAACTGCGTAGCCTTCAGAATTGGTTCAGGGCTACACAGACCCTACAGTGTCGCTTTGATGCTCAACTTTAAAGCCGGTTTAACTGCATGCATAAAAGATAAGAAATCCACCAGGTTTCATCTGTTGTAGTGACACTGTGTAAGAGTTATACACCTTTCCCTTAAACCTCACTTAACATAACTGCTTCCTTAAGAAAAACTGTCATATGGCATATGTGTGTTTAATTTTTTTATGATAATTATTTATAAAACACTTCTCAAAATCAGAGTTTCAAAGTACTTTACAGGAATAGCAATAGCTTAAATAAAATGTACAACAGGCTTGTTATAAAGTCACAAGCAAGGGAAAAAAACATAAAGCAAAACATAAAGATCATTGATCAGTGTTCAGTAGCATTTAAGACTGCACGTACACACGGGTGTTTTTAGGCAGTGGCTGATAAAGCATGTTATGAGGTTCAAACATGGGGGCTGCGTGAGGCTGCGGTTGGCATCTGATTCATCACCAAACCACAGGTGTAAGTTTCCCACACTTATCAGGTGTTACAGACCTTGGTGGAAGTATTAGAAATATGATAATTGAGCTCAGCCTTGCTGGTTCTAAGTGAAAACACTTGTATGTATGTAATGTGGTTGTTCAAGTTCTGTCTTTGTTTACTTAACGCAGAGCTTTTCAATTAACAGTCCATAAACATGCACCCACTGTTGAACATATCATTATATGAAGTATTATTTACTCAGCTGCCTTACAGAGTAAATATAAATATGGGATCAGGACTCGGGTAAAAAAAAAAAGCTGTTTGGGACATCCCTACATGAAGCACCAAGCATGCAGGATAGATTAACCAATCAGCTGTGCATGCTAAAATAGACATGACTGTGTGTGCCATCATCTACAGTCTCATTAAGCAGATATTGTGGGGATTAACTGGCAATACTTTGTCTATTAATCATGATAAGCACCTAAATTACCTTTGGCATAATCCTGCTTCATGTGCCAAAGAATAATTTTACACTGTGCATCTGTATTTCCAAATTGTCACTAACACACAAAAGATGACGTAGTTCTAAGCCTCTGCTTGATGTTGCAGTAAAAAATGCTTTTTATTGACCCTCTCCACACATGACTCTGAAAGAGTTGAGTGACTCTCACGTTTAACAGTGGTGTTTCTTTTGTTGTTGTGTTTTACAGTTCTTTTTCCTGGTTCAGCCAGCCCTATATACCAGGCCCTGCTGAAAATGCCACCAACAGTTTTGTCTTCTGCAGCCTTATCCTGTTTCTCAAGTGTCCTTTCTGTTGTGTGTGTGTGTGAGCGCATGTGTGTGTGTGTCTCTCTCTCCCCCCTCTCTCTCTCTCTCTCTCTCTCTCTCTCTCGCTCTTTCTCTCTCTCTCTCTCTCTCTCTCTTTCTCTCGTTCTCTCTCTCTCTCCCTTTTCAAAAAATGTAAAATGTCAGATTACAAAATTAGACTTTTCAGATTGCACAACCATGGATGATCATCTCCATAAGATTTTCCCTTTGATTGTACTGTTTGGTTTCTCTTCAGCTTTGGGCACATTTTTCATGATGTTATCTCATCTTTTGCTTGCATAGTATTTAACTGAGTAGGTCGATGTAACTTTGACTTTGTTTAGACTTTTCAGTGATTAAGATTTTGGCTAAAATCTAGTTGTATAGTACATGCTAGCTGTAGTTTATCTGGTTGCAAATGAAGTTATTTTTGTGGCGGGATTGTACACCAACAAAAGCCCAGAAAAGGTAGTATGAGCAAACCTTTTCTGTTATTTTGTATTAGTAATGGTAAGTGATGTTGAAATGTACCCATGTGTCTACACCCAAATCATGAACTTGTTTTCTGTATCTCAATGTTTTTGTGTGCTTTATAGCGAAGCAGCCGGCGCGAGTCGCTTGTTCATAAAACATCTATTGAAAGTTGAGAGCACATCCCACGGGACAACTGGCTGTGCTTGCTTACGTTTGGTTCATGACTTAAAAAACAAGTACAGGTGATAAAATCTTGGCAGTGTTGACCACAGTGTGTATTGTGACTATTAAACTTATAGATGCTAATCCTACAATCAGTCATACTTTCACAAAAACAAACATAGGGATCAAGATTTACAGACAAGACAAACAGTGGATTTTTGATAATTTTTTACTTCAGAGTAGTCAGACTGAGGTGGCTTGTCTGCAAGTCTTGTTTGAGTGTTGATCTATGTTTTTTTGGGGCTTGTACTGAAATATTCTTGTCCCTCTCCAGGAGTCATTCCTGATGAATCTAAAGCTATGTCGCTGCTGGCTCCAGCCAATGCTGTGGCAGGAATGATGCCCGGTGGAGGCCTTCTTCCGACACCCAATCCCCTGGCAACGGTGAGTCTGAAGCAAAGTTCTTCTAAGAGCTTACCATGTGTTCATTTTGGCATCATGCTTTATTGGAGAGTGAGTCTTAAAGAGGGTTGCAGTAGCTGGATGTAAAAAATGGCCTCATACGTCTGCCTTAGCTCTTTGATATGTTAGGTAACTTAACAGTCCTAGAGGAGTCAAATTTTTACTGACTGTATATGTATATTTGACTGTAATGGCAATACAACTTGATCAAAGTCAAAACCCCAGTTCCAAAACATTTGGGTTTTTGCATGAAATGTGTATAAAAACAGCATTCGGTGATTTGCAACATAATTATGAATACAATTTGACGATATTTAAATGATAGCTCAGAAATGGACCAAGGATCAAGCAATTTAATGTTGAGGGGGATTGCAATGCAGTTGCAGATCCATGAATTTCTGTTAGGATTCGTTAACATTGCGAGAGAGGACATTTATCCACAAATTTCAGTAACAGCTCAATAAGTTCTCAATAGATTTTGATTACATTTTCAGGAAACATTGGTCATTGCACAAAGGGAAGTGATTGAATGTTAGTGGTGATCTGAATCCTGATATGGCTGCAGGAATTTTGTCAAGGATTTGTAAACAGTGAGATGGGGCAGATTTCCACATTTTAGACAATAACTTGCCTGACAAAGGCATGCTGTAGTGACTCATGAAGAACATCACTTGGCATTGTCCTACTGAAACAAGAACAGAAACCATTGAAAAGATGTCTGGTTATGTACATATCGATTTTAATGGTGCCTTCACTGATGTGCAAGTTACCCATGCCATAGGCAGTTACACCATGACATCATCTCAAGTTTGAACTTTGAGTTGATAACAGTCCTTCTCCTCTTTGGATTTTGTTGATATATACCTTTTGCTTCCAGTGATAGTCTTATCTTAAATGTGTGAATGCTGTGACTTCCTGAAGGGGTTCCAAAGCCTTCATTACAGTGTCAATCACTCAGTGATGACTGTTTTAATGCTGTGTTCCTGAGGGGTTGAAGGTCACAGGCATTCAATGTTGTTTTTCAGTTTTGCCCCATATATGCTGAGATCTTAATCATGGTGCTGTCTTTTTTTTTTTTTTTTTTTTACCAATTTATCTTCTTACTTGAGAATTTGGTGGGATTTCGCAACTGTCTGTTCTAGCCTTGTCCCAACTGTTTAAGGAAAGTGTCACAGGCCTCAAATTCAGAATATGTGGATATATTTTGGAAAAACCTTTTGAACATTGGGTATCTTGCCTTTGTGCTGTATGATGAGAATATCCAGATCATCTCTTTTTTTTATTTAGATGGGAGGGACACCTTTTGGAGGTCTCGGAGCTCCCAACATGGAGCAAATGGCCGCCATGGGAATGCCAGGACCGAACATGAATCCCCAGGTGAGAGCTCGATCCGTCACTGTAAAAGTTTCAGAGTGTTTAAATAAACTGATTTTAACATTAATATCAATTTCTTGTATTCAAAGGCTCTTTCTGCAGACTTCCTGAAGCTCATGCAGTCCATGGACCCAAAGTAAGAAGCTTCACACTGTTGTTATGCCATCATGTCAGCACAGTGGTGTTGGGAGAAAACTCTAAATAATTCATTGCACTTGCAGACTGAATCCACTAGCAGCTGGACTGAACTTGAATCCAGGACTGAAGACCGATGCTTCCAACAAGGAGATTGAAGAGGCCATGAAGAGAGTCCGAGAAGCTCAGTCTCTCATTTCTGCGGCCATTGAACCAGGAAGTGAGCACACTTTGTTCCTGATTACTATAACGTGTACAGTGTAGTGCTTTAGAAAGATGAACTCATTGTAGGTCAGACACACATTAAGTATTGAAGGTTGGTTAAGTTGTGTTGTCAGTTCTCACCAGGTACTTTATACCTAGTTAAGTTTGAACTATGTTTTTGTTTCTGCAGATAAAAAAGATGACAAACGAAGACATTCCCGCTCCCGGTCAAGGTCAAGGCGCAGGCGGTCAAGATCTCGCTCAAGACACAGGTAAAGACACCAACCACGCACTTTCTTTTGAATCAATCATCAGTCAAAGATTTGATTTGTTGTTGAGCACCAGACATGAACAATTAGATCTTCAGCTTTAGTTTGTCTGATTGATTCTGCGTCTCACTTCTTGCAGACGATCAAAGAGCAGATCTCGCCGGAGGTCCCACTCAAGAAGCAGGAGGAGGTCAAAGAGTCCACGAAGGAGGAGGTCCCACTCTCGCGATAGAGGCCGTCGCAGCAGATCGAGGTCAGTGTCTCCAGCATTGTTTATCACTTAACTGCTGTTAATTTTAGTTTTGACTATGCAAGAGTGGGAAGATACGAGCAGTGTTTTTCTTATGAGTAAAATCTGTTTGAATATTCTCTACTCTGGTGCTAATTTTCATGCGTCCTGTGTTCTCTTGCCCCATGTCAATCCCTGTAAGCTAGGTCAGGCAGAGAACTTGAACAGCGTTGATTTCGCACTTGATATTGAAGAGATTTGAATCTATACCCTTTTCTTTTCTGAAATAGTAAAACGTGTTTTAGTAGGCAAGGCTTAGCTGGAGACAAACAACCCTCCAGATTTGGAAGCCATTGAAGGCATGCAACTTGTTTTTGGGTTGTTTTCAACAGGACAGTGAGGGTCTTTAAAGATATGCTGCTTAATTTATGAAATAACTAAGTTTCAAATGAATTCAAATAGTAAAAAATTTCATTAGTAATGCCGATAAAAATGAATTGATAAGATTCTCCAACCCATGTAATAGAAGCCACTCCGCACGTATACATGAATACGGTTGCCTTGGTATTTTTGATTGATCTTGTATGTGCCATGGGCAAAAATCATGTTAAAACCACAGCCTTTAATATTTCTTGAGTAAGACTTGCGAATGATGACATTTATCATAATCAGCCTAAACTCAAGAGCGCTAAGCGGCGTCTGCATCATTCAGTTGCAGAAAAATGTTAAAATCTAGTAATAAAAAGCCTCCATGTTTGTTTTACATAAGACCATAACCAGTACCATACCAGCTGACTACTGTCTTCCTCTCCCTTGTATGTTTTAGAGTTGTTTATTTATTCTTTTTAAGGTAGGCAGTTATATCAGAGTGGTCTTGAGTAGACCTCCAAGGCGGTTTTACACTGGATGCCTGTGGCCGAAACACCGTGCCAGCTCCAGCTTTAGATGCCGTGGTTTTCATACAAAGCTTGTGTGTGCTAAGTCAGGGCAGAATCCACCTCCTGCTTCAGCTCTGTCTCTCCATAAAGTCCATCCCAATAAGGAACTTCTATGAAAAATTGAGGAAGAAGCTCAATAATCTCCCAAAAAGTGACTTGATTCATTGAATCACCTGACACACCAGACAGACAGTTCCATATATCCTCCACAGAAATATTTCACAAGTCCATCTGGGGAAGAGCCCATAGAAAATGTTTTCAGGGGCAGAACCTTCAAAAACAACTGCAACTGGTGATTGGACGATCGGTCTGCCAGTCACACTCATCACAGACCAATCCATAACAAGCCACAGTATGACATAGGAGCTAGACCCTGTTGTTAGCCGTTAGCTTAAACTATGTTTCAGTCCTTAGACTATTGTCTTACATTTAAGTATACCACACAGATGTATCATTTACCACTTATATGTGACATGAACCTCGTCAACGACAATCCCCACCAAGTTCTCCCATTAAACTTCTGAGGAGAGCAGATTTCACCAGGTATCTCTAAGTAACCATGACTCTGGGCTACCATAGACTAACCAGCATTGTCCGCGGAGGATTTCTGCGTCTCTCCTAGTTTCCCAGCAGTGATCCCCGGTCGAAAGAAGAGCAAAAACATGAAAGCTACCATTGTTTTCAAACATGCAGTCACTTCCCGCTGTCGTCATGTCTTCAGTTTCCGTCTCTCTTATCTGATTGGGCAGTCCAGCTTTTGGCCGATAAAGTCATTGGAGGTTGGAGCTTGGCAAGATGGGTCTGCGTGATTTCAGACAATAATCAGGCAGGTCCATCTGCACGGCAAGATGAACTGAATAGCTGACCCGGGTAAACTTTACAAAAAAAAAAAAGCATTCTGTACGAACAAGAGGAGGTCCTCCACAACAATGGAAAACTAAGTTCTAACTTTGATAAACGCAAAGTGTTGAACTGTTTCTTTATTGGTTGTTATATGTTCTCCTGCTGTGGACACGCACGTGATTTCTGGTGCAAAAGACACATGGCGTCTGAAAGCTTGACTTGAGTACACACACACTGAAATGAACACATGCTCGCACTACAGACATCACACTGCTAAAGTGTCTTTTGCTCTTTTATTGTCTGTGAGGGAAACCCTCACTTTGACCTTGCTAATGTTGTTGGTCTTGTTTTTGTCTTTTTAGGGACAGAAGGAAGGAGGAAAAGTCCAGAAAGAAGTCCAAGACGCCCCCAAAGAGCTACAGCAGTGCCAGGAGGTCTCGCAGCATTAGCCGGTGAGTGTTAAGCTCTTCTCCATTCATGACAGCATACAACAGCAAGTCTGTAAGCTCATGAAATTAAAAACTACAGAAGTTGGCATTATTCCCATTTTCTGATGACTTTCTTATCACAGGAGGCACCGGCGAAGCCGCAGTGCATCCAGATCCCCCAGGAGAAAACTGTCCAGGTCTCCATCACCCAGGCGGTGAGTTGTCCTGTTAATTTTCCCCTTAACTAATACCAGTGTGGAATATTCTAATAAAAATGTTTCAAATGTCACTTTCACAGACACAAGAAGGAGAAAAAGAAGGACAAGGATCGGGAAAAGGATCGTGACAGAGACAGGAGGGAGGAGAGGGACAGGAGCAGAGAGGAAAGAGAACGATCCACCAGTAAAAAGAAGAAGAGCAAAGACAAAGAACGAGATCGAGACCGCAAGTCCGACAGTGAGAAAGGAGACGTTAAGGTGTGTTTGAAATGTAGATTATTAAATCACAGCAAACATCAGAGTTTCCACATTTAGTGTTATTAGAACAAAGAAATGTCACAAAGATTTAGGCTGTGTTTGCAAGACAAGCCCTTGAGGCATAGTTTTGCATTTATGAAGTGGAGTTTTATGAGGCACATGTTTATAGTTAATCTATGAGCCAGTGCGATTGTTATCAGCTAGATGTGAAGAAAGTAACGTCATGGAAGCTCTGCTGTGCATCGCTGCTGTTTGACCTAATAGCTCTGAGTAATTTTATAGAATTTTAGGTGAAACAGACGAAAAAACTGCAGCAGGGTGATGAATTGACACATTTACTGTTCTTACTTTTGCTCTAAGCCAGCACCTTCATTTTGGTACTACTTCTAAAATATGCACTGCAAGTCATGCAGGCTGCGTATTGTGCTGATGATATAAAACATAATGTTCTGCCACGCATGAACATGACCCAGATCAGAGTTAAAAAGATCAAATTCCACATTACTCCAATAAAATCTGATCTGAGTCAAAGAAATATCATTCTGGTCACTTGTTCCTGCAGTGTGAATGCAGCCTTAGATGACTTTCCCTTGGCTGTTTATTTCCTTACAGGTGACTCGTGATTATGATGAAGAGGAGCAGGGCTACGACAGCGAAAAAGAGGCAGAGGAGGATGATGACGAGAGGAAGAGCGACTCTGACTCGGCTTCATCCCCAAAAGCCCAGGAAGAGATGGAGAGATCTGAGGGCACAACCCCCAAAAAGTCCAAGCTGAACGGAGATGATCACCACCAGGAGGACATGGAAATGAGTGATTAAGAATATTCTCCCTCTGTCCCCTCGTATGTTTTTAGTATAGGCCACAACATGTCTGTGCCTGATCACGAAGTCTAAAAAGATTTGTTGTCTTAACTGTGTAAGCACTGGGGAGGGATTTTGAAGGTAACACATCAGATTTTGTAAAAACTGAAAAAACATACTCAAGTTTGAAGAACAAAGTGGTTTTAACATGTCAGTACTGTACTTTTGTATGACCCTGTTTTGTTTCTTTTTGTTGCCTTTATGTTCAAACTTTGTGGACCTGGCAGTAAAATTAAAAAAAAAAAATGTTGCTGTAAATATTTTAAGAGTCAGGATTGAGTCCTTCCCCTCCTCAGACTGTTAGTCATTCACCACCCTGCCCCAGGTCTTTGTCACCTCTTTGGTAAGGCTGAAAGTGTCGCACACCCAGCGGTGTTGAGCAGACACTCCTATTTACACCCTTATGTACCGGTAAGTGTATAATGTAGATTGAAATGTGTTGTTGCATTGGAATACTTTGTCTGCATTAGGTTTTCCCAAGGAAACTATAATAAAAATGGTTAAAATGTCAACTTCTGTGTCACTGGAACATTTATTTTTAGGGGCATTTCCAGGAGACGACATTTGTTCCCACAAAGCCTGAATGATAAATGGACTTCAGCTTATAAAGCACTTTACTAATCCTTCTTGTTACTCAAAGCAACTTTAGGCAGCAGGTTACTCATCCAACTAGAAAACACCCAAAGTGAAAACTTCTGCCAATGTAGCTCACATATTGCTGTTACATTTATGAGCAATAGTTTATGATAAAGTTACCATTGTAATATGTTTCCTTAACCCTGACAGCCAACAGCTAGAATCATGTTGATATCATTATTAGACAGTTCTTGAGCAAAAACGATCGGTAATGGCGGTTATCTAGATCACCACCAAAATCAGATCATTTTTAAGTTGGGCCATTACCAACATCTCCTGAAGATTTCAGCAAAATCTGTCCAGTAGTTTTTGTGTAATCTTGCTAACAAACGTACACCAGCAAAAACATGACCAGGCAGAGGTAATTACTGACAGTGCGCTGTTTTGGCCACTGGTAAGTTCATGTATGCAGGGGTCCGACAGATCCCCTCAAACTTTGTGCATTTTTAGGGATGCACAATATTAAAGGCATGATATCAGTATTGGCGGATACTTGTTTCAAAAGCTAAATATCGGTATCGTCAGATTTGAAATTTTTTACTGATATTTAGTGCAGATAGTTTAACATTGCGCATCTACATTAAGTTTGGATACTTTTGCATGTGAATTATAAACTGAAAGCATAGATTCCCAAAATAGGGCTGATTTTATATCAACATAAAAGTAAGTTAGTGTTTTTAGCCCTCAAAATGGGAAAAAGCATGATTTTACTGGTACTGTTTAAAAACACATTTTGGATATTACAAAGGGTAATTCAAAACAAGCTACGTTCAGTTATTTTCTACATATCGGTATAGACCAAAGAAAGTTTTGAAATGCTGGCTCTCAGCAAAAATCAAATATTGTGCATCCCTAAATATTTTTTTAATTTAAGGCTGTAAATAGTATGAAGTTATTTTTGCTATTATGATTTTTGAAGTTTGGCTCTCAAGACCATTTGGGGCCATTTTCAGAGCTGCCTCAGAAAACTGAAAAAAAGAAGGCAGTGACGTATCTGTCCTTTGCAAACTCACCCTTCCACGTCTGTCTCACTCTTGGAGGGGCCGGTCAGCCTCATGCCCTGTTAGTAGATTTGATCTGGCATTTTAATGTGGTGCAGGACATACGACCATGTCCAAAAACGTTACTCAGGTTTCCCAGTTTGGTCTCAAAATAATCAAATAGGTCTTTGGGGTTTATCTTAATGTTTTGGAAGCATGTGCATGGAGGAACAAACATAAGAAATAGCCAGCAATTTTTCAAAAAGTCTGACATTCATAGCTGGTAAAGAAAAATTGTTTACGGTGTAGAACTAGTGCTTGTTAATTAACTGAGATGCTAATTATCTGGAGGCCTTCAGTGTTCTCATGTTACTTATTTACTACCAGCAGCAAAATAGATTAGCATAAATTAAGTAAATAGGCTGTTTAGCTGTAATTTCTGTTTAGCTGTAATTTCTGTTGAATGCCTGTCCTCATATAGTAAAAAAATGAAAAAATCAGGACTAATGAGAGTTGATTTGTTTTTGTATATACTTTAAAGGACCACCTTGTCTTAGACAACAGTGCTCTGCATACCTGTAACCTCACACACCAGATGTACTGCTCAGTGTATTTCTCTGGTCCATCTGGGAAAAAGCCCATAGAAAGAGTTTGGGAAAAGGATGAACCTTTGAAAAGCATATCGGGCAAGTGATTGGACGATCGTTCCATCAATCACATTCATTACGACTGGAGCCTATCCCAGCTGACATTGGGCGAGTCGGGGTACACCCTGGAATGGTCACCAGCCAATCACAAGGCCACATAGAGACAGACGACAATTTATACCTACACTCAAACCTGCAGGCAATTTAGAGTCAGCAATTTAATGTTTCTGTTCTGTGGAAGGGGAAATCAGGACGGGGAGAACATGAAAACTCCACACAGAAAGACACTGGTTGACACGGGGGGTCAAACCAGCACTCTTCTTGCTGTGAGGCACACGCAATAACTTACTGCACCACCGTGACAGTTTTCAGATTTTTGGCTATTAAACGCAGCATTGAGGTGAAAATTCTTCAAACTTTTGTCTTATTGGTTGGATGCTGGTTTATCAAATTGTTTATCAATTCACGTTTCTTGCTTTTTACCAACCAAACACCCAAATACATCACAACTGAAGACTGTTCCGTTCTGTAATCTTACAATCAGTATGAAACTAAAGTGTGTTGCCAATGTAACCGGCTAAAAATTGAAGATGGAGTTGGATTATTAAATGGTCTTAAATCTCATATAGTTAACGCGATTTTTTTGTATAGACCCTGTTTTTACAATCATACTTACATGATGGTAAGTTTTATATGCTTTGCTAAGGATAGTTTCACAAAGCTGACGTATAGATTTATAAAGTTGATCCAGTTTGAGGTTTGAAGACAATAATGACAGGAGGATGAGAGATTCATTATTTCTTTAAAACATTACAAGTATGTACAAAACAGTGAATGCCAACAGGTTACAAATAATAAACCCTTGAATTAAAGTAATCTGACGCTACATAAAAAAAGAAATCCTCAAATGTCTTGCAGAGACCATCTTAGCACAAAAAAGAAAAGACAACAGAAAAGACAAAGCTGTATGTACAGATTTGTGCAGAGAAGTCCTGGTTCTCCTCATGAGTCATAAAAATGCCATAATGTCATCATTCATTCCCTTGTGTCTGCTCCGTTTACAGCTCCAGGGTTCTTCCTTTAGCTGGATTGTACAGTTTGTTACATAGTTTACAAAAGTTTTTGTAAGAAACAAAACATGAAGATAGGTTAACATAAGGTTGCTGCAGCTTCAACAAAGAAAAAGAAAGTGTTGTACCGAACAGTTTCGCAGCATTCGTGGCCCTGCCTTAAAGAAACATCGCGGTTCAGATGAAGAGTTTAGGGCTGTCACTATGTCAGTGTTTATGAACTCAGCTGAGTGTTGAGAGGCTGTAGTGGATCTGAATCGTGCCCAAAAGTTCAGTGATGCTACTCCATACCCATTAAAATCAATGTTACACACACACACACACACATACACGCACAAAGAAACACACTCATTCATAATGTGCATCCTTCATGGGGAATTTCCACAAAAATGAATTTTTAGGTTTTTGATTTAAAAAAGTCACCACATCAACATTTTCAGAAAGTTTAAAAAGTCCAGATTTAGTTCTGTGAATCTTGATTTTGTGTTGATCAGGATGTCTTTTAAAATGTCTCTAAATTTTGAGTGTATTTAATGAGGAACAATGACTCTTCCTCTCTCCAACACCTCTTTAGCAGGGGTGAAGTAGATTCATCATCAACCTTCCATTGACCTCAGATATAATATCCTGAAAAGGAAGGATGTTTACGCAGTTTTTCACCGTCGCTTTCCTCAGTTTTCAAGCAAGTAAAGCATTTTCCTAAACATGGGCATAAACTTTTGCACAAAAATTGCTGG
Source organism: Cetoscarus ocellatus (assembly GCA_037902135.1). NCBI lineage: Eukaryota > Metazoa > Chordata > Actinopteri > Labriformes > Labridae > Cetoscarus > Cetoscarus ocellatus. The sequence continues at coordinate 758,616 of JBAMNC010000595.1, forward strand.
TGTATGTCAAACTGACTTCAACTGTTAACTCAGGCTTCTTTTTAATTTATTTAACTGCTGTTGTTACCTCCGCCAAGGAGGTTATGTTTTTGCCGGCGTTTATGTGTCTGTCTGTCTGTCTGTCTGTCTGATGTGTTCAAAATAACTTGAAAAGTTCTGAACGGATTTGGATGAAATTTTCAGGAATTGTCAGGAATGGGATATGGAAGAACTGATTAAATTTTGGGGGTGATCCGAATCACCGTCTGGATCCAGGAATTTTTTTAAAGGATTCTTTAACACTGCCAGATAGGACCATTTTCGCCAAAGTGGACTGAATCTGCTTGGCGGAGGTCTGTGCTCTCTGAGTGCTTTTCTAGTTTTTTAACGTTACAGGATGTGTTGTTTGGTGATGTCCTATTTACTCCCATTATAACCACATTTGAAATCTCACAACTATAACAGAATTAAAATAACAGTCTGCATTGTCAGTATTTTATTTTCGAGCTAATTAGTCAATTTTGTTTTCACCATAAACCAATAGTGGGCACTATTTTCACATTATAAGTCAATGCCTGAAAATGCTGATAATGTTTAATAGCAATATTGTTTTGATGTTGTTTTTCTAAATGCCTCCTTTGACTTAATTCTCCCCCAGTGTTCTCTCTCCTGCTCGACCATGACAACAGATTACAGTTAGTCCAAAACATCATTTCTTCTGCCCAATTATAAAAATTGCACTGAATCAGTTTTAAGTGTGCCATCTTCCAGCATTAAATTGATTTGACTCAACAGAAACACATCTGAAAACATCTGTTAGTTGTACATTCATTTGCGGATGGCAGATGTTTGTAAAAAGGGCCAATATCAGCCAATACTGATGTTGAACCAATTCCGATATGCATCTCTACTGAAAACTCATTGGTGTGTCAAATTTTGTTGAACAAAAACACACAACATCTGATCAAACAGGCAGACAGAAGAGTAAAGTCCTTTTCAGGGTGTTTTGTATTGATTAAAATATTTAATCCTGAACAAAAGGGGAAAACGTTTATATATATATCATTTTCATAAATGCTTTTGAACAGTCTGAATGGGGAGTAAATTTGTGCACACTCTATTACAGACCAATCAGAAACAATGAAATTGGAGCTTTAATATTTAGCAAGAAAAAACTGATAGTAAATCAGAGCGAAACCAGATGGTTAAAGAAATCTAGCTGTCAGCCGTTATTATCAAATATTCAAGCAAAAGTCTGAATGAACAAGCGTCAAACCGTCAGGTGGATGAGACAGTAACAGAGAGAGCAGTCAAAATATCACAGATGCCTCCATGTGTCTGGCAGCAGTATGTGTGATAGGGACTGATCTCATTTTAAAGGCTAAAAACTACATATACTTTGGAGGAAATTTTTAATATTTAAACAGTTAAATGTTAACTAGACCAGAATATTTAGATTATTTCAATTTGTTAAAAAACCCACCCTCCATGACCGTCTCTTGGACAAATGCAGTTGCTGGTCCCTGTAACAGAGTTCTGATAAACCATGGGACTGTTGTGATGATTAAACTAACGGTCTAAAAATGTTAAGACTTCTGAAAAATGAGCCAAACACTTAGGAAAATCCGTAAGCAGTGGAAATAAAACCTAAAAAGTCATTTTGATGGAATTCCTCCCAGAAGAGTCCCCCAGTGCTCTCAGTGCTTCACTACAGTCAGTTAGAGAGGGTTCCCTTTATAAACATGACATACGAACTTAAACACATCGCATTGACTGAACTGGTTGTGTGTATTTTTGCGTAACCCCTGCTCGCTGAGATCTCTGCTCTCTCTCTTTTGATCTTCAATGCCCATACAGACTCTCAGCTCAAACATATTTGTACTTCCTGTCGAGGTTTCTTGATTCATCCAAATGTGACGTTAGACTAAAAACCTGCTCCCCAGCTCGCAGCGAGTGTGAACCTCTTTCCGCTCTGAGTCCTCTTCATAAAAACGTGATCACCTGGTTGCTTTCTCTACCGAGGACTTTGAACAGTTTAGCTGGGGTTTTTTTGCGTCCACTTATTGTTCTGTAACTCCAAAAGTGTCTCAAAGTTTAATGTTGTCTGGATGTCAGTTTGTTTCCTTCTCCAGCTCCAGACGCTAAAGGTCAGGGAAGCGGCTGGGGTCTTCCTTGTAGTCGTTGGGAATGGTAAAAATGGACTGATCGAACTCATCGTAGCGAAACTCCTGAAAAGTCACCGTGGCTGTGATGGTTGGAAAGACAGGGATGTCTGCAGGGAAGACAGCAACAGAGTAACTAAAGTTATCTGAGAAAATCTTTGAGGCTTTGAACCTCTGTGTGCTGCACTTGTTGATGCATTTTACATGAGGAAGAGGGAAAGTCAAATATCAAGATTTCCTTTGAACACATCTTTAATTTCTTACTGAACAGTCTTACACTCTGAAATACTTCTGCTTACCAAGTTTGACTGGAAAGCCAGGGGGGAGCTTCATCTGAACAAACTCCCTGAGTTTATTAAAGTGCTTGAACGGTGCAATGACCTCCAGAACGTTCAGTAACCTGAAGAACAAAAGAAAGAACACGGGACGACAAGACAGATTGAAAAACAGCAATTAAAGAATTACAGAGCAATGTGCAGGTTACATTTATTTTGACATAAATACCAAACATTATCTGTTAGTAGCTGTGAGGATTACTCACTTCTTTATTGTTAATGCTTTAAAAAAGAAAAATGCACACAATTTGGGGAAAATTTGTTTTGATGAAGCAGCTAAATACTTTTTCTTATTACACTGGAGGGAGAAGGGCAATGAGAGGAAGCTTGGGAAGGAGCAGCCCCACATCCACCAGTGCCAGCAGACAGGATGGTGGGCTCTGCCGAGGATTTCCTGGGCAGTCCCTCTGGAGCGCCCCTTCAAGACTGGGAATCAGAGGTCCCAACAGGAGAAGGCTAGTGGCCAATGTCACAAAACGAGCCGAGACAGCATTGAGGTAGCTGTGGCTGGAGCGCTGTGAGCGCAGGAACAACCAGGCAAAAAGGGAATATCATAGAGTAGGGGTGGTGGAGCCCAAGAGGGTGACGGGGGCTGCCCCAGGACGATGGGGTCAGCTGTCAAGCCCTCTAGAGGTGTTGTGGGTTAACTGAAGACACACTGATGAAGGGAGGTACCCACCTGATGATCCAAAGAACCAACAAGTGCCCACACCACAAGCTTCGTCAGCTGGTCTTGCAAGCACGAGTGTTGACCTCAAGAAGATGGCTGAGGACCTCTCCAGCCATCAAGGTGAGAGCGATTGTTTCATCATATTATGGACACTGTGTTATATTCTATAACTTAAGGGGCTTGTGTTTTCTGACTCTGGCTTATCTCAGTGTACAGTATTCTGTAACTGAGTGGTTAATGCTTTAAACTAATTTTAAATCTCATTTTACTAGTATTTATGATAGGTCAATATTGTGTTGATTTCTGCTGCATATTTCTAATTTGAGGGGACACTCAGTTCACAGTTGTTCAAACATGCACAAAAAACAGAATAAGCTCTATGTCTGCACATTGTTCCTCCTTACTCTGTTATTAATAAAAGGTGACTGATGTATCACAATTCATTAATAACACAGTTTAATGGTAAAACACTAGGATTTAAATAATGAATTTCGAGAGCATTTAAGTCACTGACAAAACTTGAGGTACATTAAAGCCAGACACTAAAAACTGTAAAATACATAGTTCAGATGGATCAGATGGTCTTAGTCACATCTAAAAATAAGACCTTTAAAAACTTTTTAGGGTCTTCAATTTCAAAAATGTCGACAAAACTATACGAGTTTCTATGGATCCGCAGAAACCCTGTAAAGTTTTTTTTAAGTATCTGGTGTAGGAATGTAATGCTTACTGATAAAATGGTAAACCACAGTAAAATTTCCAATGGTTAGTATTACCATTGCCTGTTTTAGTTACCGTTAAAACCATGTTTGATTACCTCACTTTGTCATAACTCACTGTTATTCTTCTCTTTGCCTGGAAATGCCAGAACTATGTGTCTGCTCCTCGGCAAAGCAGCGAACCCTCAGACGCAGGCGGGCATGCACAGTTTGCAATGTTTGGCCTCTGAAAGCGAAAGTATAGACCAGGGGAACTGATTGCAGATGGTCACCCTGTCATTGCAACAATACCGCGACAGTAATGATAACAGTGATAATTTTGGTCACAATAACCATAATATGAAATTTCATACTGTAGCATCTCTTGTCTCAGGACCCTCTCTGTTGGAGCTCTTGTCACTTGAAGGCCCAGTCTGCTCCGTTTTACACCAGTATTTGTTTAGCACTGTTATTTCTACCATCTATGCTCTACACTGGGTTTTCTACCCAGATTCAATGGGTTTGAACTATTGACAAAAATGCAAGGCCTTTACAGTGGTGGGCCTACCAGGTGTGGTTGGAGCAATCAGATGTTAATGTTCACAGGAGGACGGAGAAGTCCTGATCCTGTTGACTTTATTGTCTCGGGTATACAAGTTCTGTACCATGCAGCAGGGACATCAAAAACAAACTAATGGGCATACAAAACTCAAGTTTCCAAAACTATTCAACCACTAAATCTATGTAATGAAAAATGAAGAAATTTAAAAAGCTCATCATTGCAGAAGCCTTTCGAGGACATGCATGAATGTGTTTTATTTTGACCACTATCTGTCATAACATGTTGTTTTCATTGTCAAGAAATTGACACGATGGAAAAACAGCTTTGCAATATCAAGATTATGATATCAGGTGAGATCTCAAAAAACAACCACAGTTGCTGATTATCTTGGAAAATTGGAGTAAACAAAATATATGTATACATGTCTGCTTAAAGCAATATCTGCATTTTTTCCACAATTTTATTTTTTAGGCACACGCTCAAGGCTCACCTAATAACCGCCTTGACCCACCTTGAGCACTTGACCGACTTGCTGATAACCAGTTGGTTAAAGATACTTTGTTTGATTCAATACTAGTTACACAAGTACCTAGTTAAATTTCTTCTAATATCAACACATTAAACACAAATTCATACATCAGTAACAGGACTGAAATGTAACAATGCAGACCCACAAACAAGTTTAATGAAACAGCTGATGTTTTTATAGGAAGACAAACAAAAACAAATCCAGAGTTTTTATTGTCGTTTAAGGAAATGATCACTTCCAATCAAAAACTTTTTCTGTGATTAGCCAAAATAATTTACTTTCCTTTTGATCAGCACACTGCACATGCCAGCACGAAAGGGATCTCAGGGGAATTTCTCTGCCAGCTTCTTATAAATAGCTCGGCAGCCAAGTTAAAGAGGGAAACTCACGATTCAATGCCCAGAGGAAAGTCTTGACTCATGGCTATCGTTGCTTTGAAGTTTTTCTTACTCTCCTTGCAGACCAGCTCTCTGCCAAGGTGAGGTGCTCTGTAGGGAGGGAGAATCATCAGAATGTCAGAAATTCAGAGAGTGGATTTAGGATTATCTGATTATGAGTATCTGCGGTAACTATTGGCAGAAATGTTTAAGTCTGCCAATTCTAGTACTCACACATTAAGCAACAGTCTGCCAGTATTGTGCCAGTAATTTCATTCATACCTGTCTGCTGACTGTAAACATACCCCTGCTTATTCAGTTGTGTCAGGCCGAAAACCCAAAGGGTTACTTCCAAAAAACTTCTAATCAAACTCCCAAGTTGCACTTTTTGGGGGGTATTGTCTGCACTCTTTTATTTATTAGGGTGTAGAACCTTGTTTCATATGAGACCTTAATTCTATATGGTTTACATTTTGTACGCTGTACAACTTGAATGTCTGAGTCTTTGAAAAAAAGCAGTTTAAAATCTACCAATATTGAGGTATTCATTAATGTAATGACATACAAAAATATACCAATCACATTTGGCCTTATATAAGTAATCTGACATCAGTTTACATGACTTTAAGCACATTCATACTGGTCAAATAAAGTTCACCACCTCATCTCAAAAAATGAAGCTTCTAAGAATGAAAATTTGTTCCCTTGAGATTTTCCGAAAAACAGACACTTACTTTCCATTGTCAGCAGTGATGTATTCTTCCCAGGATATTGTGTTCGGTGAAGGTGGGGTTAAAGACTGCCGCCGCACCGGCTGAGGAGAAGAAAGTCAAAAGCAAAGGTTAGATTCCTGGCAGTAGCATCACGGCCATTAAGTTAAAAAAAGATAGTCAAAATGTTATATCTGACTCTGAAAACAAAACAAAATGGTCACTCATTTGACATATATTATAGCCTATTTTAACGCCAATTTCAGCTGTTGGACTGCAGGCAACATTAAACAATTAAAACAGAAACCTGCTGAATTTCAGCTGGAGTCTTTAAATTTAAGAACACTGGGGGAGACATACAGGGTGTACACGTGATTATTAACAAATATATGATAAAAGACTTGACAAGAGAGGAAACAAAAACAAAATGAAGCCTGCTAAGATAAGATGGTTTCAGATGGTTGGTCACCACACTGAATCCATCAGCAGAGGCTTTACATGAGGGATGGACAAACTGGTGGCCTGAGGCTGAGGGCCATATGTGGCCCTCCACCTCACTCAATGTGGCCCCCATGTCACTTTCAATTATTTTCTAAAGGGTTAACATGAAGGAAAAAAATCTGCAATATCTGCGAGTTTCCACAGCTGAATTTGCTAAGTCAGAGTATTTCTACACTGTTGTCATTTCCCACCATCATTTCTGTGAATAATCATCTCTAAATTCTGTTTTTTTCTTTGCTTTAATTTAGTCAAAAATCTGAATAGTGTTTGTGTTGCCCCCATTGTCACAAAAGTTGCCCACCCTTGTTTTACATATTTAACCCACTTAGTCTAGAGTTAAACAAAACATCCTTCTGTAGATGCAAACAAAAAAAACGATCCTTTCATATTAATATGGTTAAGATTATTATTCACTTCTGTATCACAGGGGGTAGCCAGCTTCTACTGATGCCATTTCAGGCAGTAGAGAGCAAGATGCCAAACAGATTTTTCAGAGCCTCCTGCCTGAAAATCAACATCTCCTGTAAATAATATGGTAAGCTGCAAGGGTGAGTCAAAGAGCCCATAGCTGAACTCAACTGTACATGCAAACCTTCTGAATGTGCTGAAACTACATGTGCGATTCTAACAAAGGTAAAATCTTAAACCAAAGGTCTATAGTGTCCATACAAAATATTAACAGGCATTAACTGATTGAAATAATGATACTTAACAGCCAATTTGAAGCTGTAAGCCTGAACAAAACCTGGTTCCAACCAGGTCACAAGTTTAGAGTCAGTTCCACGGGCAGCGATGTTGATGTGTTGATTTAATAGAGTAAAAAGGGAGCCAGCTTTGTGATACATTAAAGTCTGACTTCAGGCTCAACAGACACAAAGACCCCTTACCTTAAAATCTTGCTTTCTGCTATTGCCAACAGCTTGCGTAAAACTGAGCACATTAACTGATCCCTCTTCCTACACAATGGTTAAACATGATAACTAGGGCAGAATAATGTGGATGAATGTGGTGGCTGATGGGACACCTGACTGTGCCAAGAGTTGGTTTGTTTGTGGTGAGAATAAAAGTGGCGACATTATCTTCATGGCGAGCAGTCATGGCAGAACTGTTTTGGTGTTTTCACTGTGGGCTGTGGCATGTTGTTGTGACGAGGACAGAGTACACACAGCCTGCTGGTATGTCTATCCCATCCCTCCATCATTCCACGGCACCAGGGGTTTTAGCCTTCAGCCGTGTGATCAACAGTGTCAAGCTTTTTTAAAAAATCCTCCCCAGTGCTCCCTTGTGTCCACAGGCGCAGAGCTGACCTGCTGTCCCTCTCTGCAGTAAACATGGTTACGTCACTGCAGCTGCTGAGTTCACTCTCACTTACATCCGTCTGAGTTTCCACAAAAACAATACCAAAACAGAGCAGACACTTCACTTTAAGTACAAAAGCTCCAGGCTAACTTTGATTGGACACCATCCCTGGACCATCCTGAAAACAATATCAACCAAAGAACTGTCTTTATTACTTAATACAGTGATTTTTAAAGTGGGGGTCAGGACCTCCCCTAGACTAACGAGACACCAAAAGACGCTCCAAGACACTTTCCACAAAACAATATAAAGGATTTGTAAAATGATTTAAAATGGCAAATTTGACATATTACTTCAGAATACATACATAAAATGACTTAATATAAAATACAAACATAGTTGTAAGTACAATTCACATCAACAAGATCCTTGAAAATAGGTTTGCACATGAGTGGGGGTCCCAAGTTCCTGTTGTCCCTATTTAGGGGTCATGGGCAGGTCATGGGAGAAAAAAATTGGGAATCCCTAGTATACTTGAATTTATGCATGAATCTCACCAAATGACTTTGGTTTTACTTCAAAGGAACTTCGAGAATTGACCTCATTCATCTTCTGAAATTGGTTACACCATGACCCTGTTTTTTCGGAGGGCATCTCACAGCCCCTGTGTATGTCCCTGGTGACCCCAGGTGGTGTCCTGACCCCCACTTTGGGAACCACTGGCCTGAATAATTCTACAGCTATGGTCACGCTTCAAAGTCATCATGCAGAAAACTAACACTGACTGCCATAAAAACATCATGCTTCATGTTATCATGACATCTGTGTCGTGTTATGGTATCAGCTGTGTTCACTATGACTGATGTTGTGAATGGCTGCTCTACTGTTTACAGCTCTGGGGTGGAGCATAAAGCTCTGAATTCCATTCATCAAATGTCCAAACTACACTCTCACCAAGCGTCATGTGACACTAACACTCTGAGACAGGTGAAACAAGGTCAACCACACAGCTATTGACTCTCAGACAATACCTTGATCACAAATATTTTACGCTCCACAAAGAGTTGTACTTCTAACTCTGGTTTCAGACCACCCTAAATCTGGAGAGGCCTTTCGAGAGGGAGACTAACCTCTTCAAGAACTTTAACCAGGTCCAGTTACTCGTCTTGAGTCATGCCTTGGATTTTGAACTCCATATTACCTATGCATAAATTTAACAACCATTACTGCAAATTTAGAACATTTTTTTAATCAGATATTTTCTCTAATTCAACTCCTTCGTTTTGTAACCTTGTGTTTTTCTGTTCAGTGTAGTATGATTTTTTTAAATGATCATAGTCAATGGCAACCCCCTAACAATGACAGAATTTACATTATTAATAGCCAGGGGCCATGACGCATCAACCCATCCAACCATCAGTCTGGCTTTGCACCTATCCATCGGTTCATTAATCCATCTGTCCATGGATTAATCCACCCATCCATCTACGGCCTAACCTGTCCATCAGTCCATCAACTCTCCATCTGTCCATCCCCTGTCCCATTCAATTATCAACCCACCCATCCATCCATCTGTCTATCAGTCCACTGATTTATCAACCTATGCTTCCATCCATCCATCAACACTTCAGGCCATTGACCCATTTATCTTTCCATCAGTCCAAAAACCATCTGTTTATCCATCCACTCATTCACTCACCAGTTTATCAGTTAATTCATCCATTTGTCCATTGATTATTACTTCCTTTTATCAGTCTGTCCAGCTGTCAATTTATACATTCATTCACCAACTCATCCCCCATTAATCCATTGTCCATTTATTTATTTATCCATCCAACCCACCTATCCATCAGTTTATCAACCTATCCCTTCATCCTTTCATCTATCTGTCATCCATCCATTTTTCTATTCATGAATCTATACACCTTTTTGTCTATTCATCCATTTATGCACCAGTTTATTATTCCATCCATTCACATATTCACACACCCATTTGTTTATCTATCCAATCATTTATACAGGTATCATGCGTTCATATTATCCATCACCAGTTTATTAACCCATCCATCTATCCATCCATACAGCCTATTCTCTCATCCTTTAAAGCATCTTTCCATCCATTCTTACATCCATCTGTACATTTAGGCATCCCTCCCTTTTAAAATATGAATGATATTCCCCTGTAACTGATATTTTAAGAGTGCTGAGTTGGTTTGAACCCATTTTAGGTTACCAAACCTAAAATGGAACAATCACTGTCTATGGTGAAAGCATGAGAACATCTGCTATTATTTAACATTAACAAGCAATAGCTTTTACATATGGCACAGTTTCATACACATGCCTACAGAAACATCCTGTTTGTTGTCTTCTGGACAAAGATTTCTGTTCATTTAAAGCACATTTTGCAATACCCCCCCGGATGACATCCTGGCGGGCACTGGTTTAAACAAGTGTCGATAAACTGGCAGATAACAGAGGACTGTCATGTGACAAAGCTTTGCACAGAACAAGAGGGGGTCGACATAAAAACATCCATTGAGTGTTGACAGGCATTGTCTTCACTGTGTGGCTGGCTTTATGCTCAATGTTTATACAAAGGCTCAGAAAGCAAACTCTGGAACATACTGTGGTGATGGGATGTGAGCGGGAGAGTCGTCTCTGTGAATGAGGTACAGATACAAAGTTTCACCACTAGGTGGCAGTGCAGTGCAGGGACTGAAATCCATGCATGGTGGATGAGGAGAGGGTGGACCTGCCTTACAAATAACAGTGACAGAGGTCTGGTTGATCTCTATCAGTGTCTGTAACAAATAAAAAATTCAAAAAGACAACACTGGAATTTCTCATTAAACCATGCAGAATTGATTCACAGAGTCTGTCAGGAAGTCCATGCTGCTTCTATGGGATTTATCTCTGGACAGATAAGGCAGTGGGAACAGTGAGGTTTATTTAGTCTGAGACTCGTGTCCTACCCCAAGGTTCCAGCGGGACAGGACAGTTTCAGGACTGGACTGGTGGTTACGCTGCAGGTACAAGTAAACAGGTGTTCATCCTCAGAGTTGGTGCTCTTTAAGAGGTCTCTAATGAACTTAAAATTTGCACCTCTGTATCAAGAGAACATCTGTACTTTTATCTTTCCTTAGTTTTTAATTTTACAAGTCAGCCTGGATTTATGAGACTTTAACAAAAATAACTTTTGTCATGATTTTCTTACTCAGTGCAGTTTCATCCTTAAAATGTACTCAAGAGGATAGGTAGACCAAATAAACTGCATTCATTAATCAAACCAGCAAACATAATATCTCATATTAGAAAAGCAGAATAGTTAGCCAGCAGTAATCATCAATGACCATGGTTGCACAAAGCACAATGTTTACATCAGAAGAACCTTTTCTAGAAACCATATGACATCGGTAATCAAATCATTTCTGTGTGACAGATGAACATTATCTGTTGTGTATAATGGTCATTTGCATTACTGAGAGGTAATGTTGCTAAGAGCAGAGAAGAACAAGTTTAGCCAAAGATGGTTTTAGTCCAAGTGCTACGAAGAAAATGTAAAATACCTCACAAGTAAAATTCAGAGTTTCAAAGACATTTTATGTAACTAAAATTTCAATTTAACTTAAAATTTTTAATGATCCACAGAAACACTGTCATTATAGATTGGAATATTTAGTTACATTTCAATGTTTCAAAAGTCATTTTCATTTCCTTTTATTCTACAATACTCCCCTTTAAAACATTTCATTTTCAATTTAAAATGCTTATGCAAAATGTTTTGGAAAAAAAAATGGAAAGCCTTTGCTATTGTACAGATATAGTCAACCTCTCTTTTATTATTAAAGATTGGAATAAATATGTAATATACATGTATGTTTTGTAATTAAAATGTGGCCTGGAAATCATGTCAACCTGTTTTGTTTTTTTTCTCACTGACTGTACAAACAATAAAACAACACATTTTACATGAATAAATGTATATTATATCAGAATTAATAAAGCGGGAGTGAAGTAAACTACCATTGGTTTTACTTACTAAATGTTAAATATATATTGGCCAAAGAACTGTTTATCTTTGTAGGGCCAGCTACTAATAGTCTGTTGTGTGACACCAAAGACATGTTTCATTTTAAAATGTCCTTGTTTGGTTCCACCCTGTTCGGTAAGTAAACCAAATTAAGTGAAAGATTTGTAACACAATGCAATTTAGTGTTTATTTCTGAACTTGAGCTCTACCATGTGACGTTCCTGATAGTTAGTATATCATATAATTCGGTCTTTAACAAAAAAAACTTGATGAACTATTTTTAACAAATTTTAGCACATTTAATTGTTACTACTAGCCAGGAATTACCCTCAGCATCAACAAAGCATTTGACTTTGTACGTGGTCAAAATGTATCAACAAAGGATTTTTATTCCTCTTATCCTGTTTTCTGGAACTTTCTTAAAGGGGCTCCACCTACAGCATCTGAAAACTGGAATGAACTCTGGCGGAATCACTTCAGTCAAGGTAAACGTTTGCTGATTTTGTCTCTCAGTATTACTGAGTTGTCAGCATGCATGTGTTGTGAATATTTCTATATAACAGGATGTTTTGGACGTGCAGCTCCATAAGACCTCGTGACCCTTTAATCTCATCATGTACGATGACTGAGGGGGATGTTAATTTGATTCCCTGGGACAACCGCTCCCTCTCTTTTATGTTCTCATCACTCCGCTGAATGACAAGTGACAATCTTCTATGTTTGATGCCTGACTCACCTCAAAGTTCTGCTCTATCAGATTCCCTCCTTTGCTTAGACTCTCCATGATGGCTTTGTTCCTCAAGATGTCCTCCTCGCTCAGATGCTCTCGTCTCTTCCTGGACTCCAGCACCAGGCCGTTCACAGAGTAGAAATCTGCCAGGAAGTTTCCCACGCGCTCCTGGAGAGAGAGGAAAGAGTGAGATAAGATGACATTTTCACTTGGCCCAAAAAATAGAAAAGGAAGAATGATAGATAGTAATGAGCAGAACGGCAACAATGCTCAAGATAGTTGATATCATCCAGGCCCCTTTTCACAACCGGGGGGTACAAGCCTCTATCAGCTTTGAGGTTGACAAAACGTAGTCACATATGTTTTCTAAAACAATGACAACACGCTAAGGTCCCTCTTTGTGTAAGGGTCTTTGCACTAGAAAGTGCAAGTGAGCTCATTTTAAAATAATATTGTCCCTGAAAACAATTATAATTGGTCATTTTTTGGCACAGCCATGCATCAAAAAAATTTTTGTGGTGGTGTAATTGGTACAAATCTTGTTTCACTTTCATGGTTTGGGTGTAAGTTTTGGACCAAGAGTTGAGGTCTCAGTAACTTTGACCTTGTGCTTCTAAAACCTCTTAACTTCATCTTTAAGTCAGAGACAACTATGCAAAGAATATCAATAAAACCTTTCTTTAGCTATCATGTTTACCACCAAGGACAAGAGGCCCTATAACCTTAATTTTTAAATTGTGACTTCCAAAATATAACATTAATAAATCGGTGTGAGTTACCGTGCCAAGGACCACTGACCTTAATCATTGACCTGTAACCTGTTCTTCCTTGAGTCAGAACAGACAAGTGTTAGGATTACGCTGCATCTAATGGCCCAGACAACCTGAAACCACAGTCGTCTTTCTTGACTGTCACCAGAGCAGAGACACAAAACACACAGGGACTGATAATGTTTTTTTTTTCCCTAAGTGTCTTTCAGAAAACATTTAACACATCCTCAGGGAAAAACTTAAATATATTCACTCATTTTAATACAATCACTTACAGTTTTAAAAGAGAGGATCCTGCACCTTAAGTTTGCTAACTATCACCTTTAAAAAACACACACACACACACACTGTGCAGGGGATTGATTTCTGGACCTGTATGACCTAAAAATCAATCATTTTATCTCATGTAGTGTGTCATAGGGAATTACAATTAAAACCCATCCAATATACTTTACAACATCTGACAGAGAGTTAGCTTAACATATTTGGTTTTTGTCCTCCTTCCTACGATTTGCTCTTCACATCAGAAACATTGACCAACAAGATCACAAAGCGCTCTGCTCAAGAGGTTGTCACAAATGTAAACAAACCAAACAGCAAAGCAAAAGAAGGACCAAGTTGTTGTGGTGAGACAAGGTTATGACCTAAGAGAATTTTATCAGGCTCTGGAAACCACACCAGAAATGATGTGTCATAGAGGGACTTCTAGAGATTCAATTGAGAAACAGCAACCCGTGTGCAAATCCATGCCATTAGCATTCAGCACCAAGCTAATGCATCATGATGAAGTTTGGAAAGACAAACAAATAGTTACAGTATAGTGCTATAATACCATGTAACTACCTGCAGTCTTCTTTTTGGTGCTGTCCACCCATAGCCATATAATGGTTGTAATAAGTTGTCAGGTTCAGTGGTGTAACCTCTCATGGCTGTTGGTCAAGTCAATACACGACTTTGATGCTCTATGATTGCCCAATCTAATACAATGATCATTGAATCAGACATAAACACCTTGCCATCTGACCCCTCGCACTAACCCACCTACATCTAAAACACATCACCTTTAGCTTTCTCCATGCTGTTTTTCATGTCAGACAAGTTTTTAAGAGGTCAACAATCTGGGTTCCTGTTGATTCAGACAGATAAAAACCATATCATATTACAATTTATGTTGCATTACATGCTACATGCTTTCCATCATGTACATTCCAATATATATGTGACCTGTTCAAACTGTTTTTCTTTCAATTCCTGCAGACCTGAGAGAATTTGATAAGACACTTTGTCTGTTTTGAAAACTCTAAAAAAAAAAAACCCTATACGTCTCACAATCAGGTGATACGATATGACCCACAGCTGGATTTATGAAAAAAACTGTGATAGTGAGGGAGTAGTACTTGACAATAGACACAATAAATCAACCACTGACACCGACCGTTTTGTCTTCTCTGAACAGCCAGCCAGTTTGCGCCCTGGAGAAGGTGATGGACTTGGTGGAGAGCGTGGCGGAGTACACGTCACTGCTCATCAGAATATCCACTTCCTCCTCTGTCTCCATCTCCGACTCCTGAGCACAAAGGATGGTAGTAGGATTACAAGGATAAGGGCATATAAATACATATCTTTAACTGGTCATAGGGCATAGGTCAATATTATTTACACTGATTATGTTTTTTTAACTGTATGATACCAATGTTAGTACTTGCATTTGTGTACAGTTTACAGTAAGAACCACTTGGATATAATACACTTTTATCCAGGTATATAAGGACTCACTTATTCATTTAATCGGGGGGGAGGGGGGACTCCATATGCTTCATACTTTAGGCTACTTGTGACTAACTTATATCAATACTAAAAACAATACCCAGTACATTAAATTAAATCCAAAATGGCAGATTTTGTCTATTTCTATATCATTTGCATTCCTTATACCTGTAAAATTACCTAATTTACTTCTATATTACTTTGAAGGTATTCAATTACATGTCAAATGCTGTGCATATTGAGTGAGGTGACAGAGGTCAAATCAAACATACCTGTCAAATAAAGCTGTTTTTAATCTAAATTAAAAAGAGCAGAAATAAGTAAGAAAAATTAAATTTTGATGATCTTCTGATTTCTAAAGCTTGTTCCATGAAAATTACACAAGTTTGTTAAACTGAGCTTGTTATGTAAAAGAAAATCTGACTTCTGTTTTCTAAGTTTGTGATAACCTTGACCAACTGTACTTTTAGACTGTTAGGTAAACAAAACAAGATACCAGAAAATCTAAAAATGAAACATATGAAGCCTGTGCTCTCACTTATCCTCTTTTCCCAGACATTCATCAGACAAACAAACTATAAATTAAGAAATTAACTGAAGC
Organism: Cetoscarus ocellatus; assembly: GCA_037902135.1. Lineage (NCBI taxonomy): Eukaryota > Metazoa > Chordata > Actinopteri > Labriformes > Labridae > Cetoscarus > Cetoscarus ocellatus. The sequence goes on from JBAMNC010000595.1 coordinate 774,339, forward strand.
TTTAACAAAAGATTAAACAAATGTCTGTTGGTTGTAAAGTGCATGGCAACCTTTAGGGAGTGCAGCTGAGTCTTTCAGGAAGTGTCTCACTCACCTCATGGTGTATCCGTTGGTAGACTTTCTGCTCATTGTCCAGCACGACAAAAGATTCAGAGGGGACAGCGTTTCCATTGAAGATGAAACTCAGGTCACCTCGCTGACACTTCATGTCTGAGAAGTCTATTAAGGTAGTATCCAGTCTGTACACAAAAACACAGGGATGAACAGACACGGTTTATTACCACTGCAAAAAAAAAAATCTAAGTCCTAAAACACAATAATAGTATCTTTAAATCATCTAAATATTGGTGGATAAACTCAAAAACAAGTGTATAAACGCACAAAAACATTAGAAGTATTTCTGTTTATGAAGGTATTTAATGTATTTTCTCTTAAACACACTGTGCTTTACACAAAGCGTGTCATTAAAACGGCACAGTTCATCTGTGGAGCAGCCCTCCCTCCACTACAGGACATAAACAACACCCGGGTCACAAAGAAGACAAACAACATCATTAGAGACCAAGCTCACTCACACTCCTACCATCTGGCAGACACTACAGGTGTGTGAAAACAAGGACTACAAGACTCACCAACAGCTTTTACCCTAGGCCATCAGGCTTCCAAACCAAGGACTTTAACTTAACTCCTGGACAATACCTCCATACTAGTTACAATTTTTGCACAATTGCTGACATTTGCACATTTGAACCGTCCTTTTTTAATTGCATGTGTGAGCTTTATATTTGATACTTTATTCGTCAGGTGTTTATATTCTATCTTATATTTTAAGTGTTTTTATATTTTATTTATTTGATTGGGTTATGTAGTGGTGGGAAGTGGCAAGATAAGAGTTTCATTGCCCATTAATGACCGCTGTGTTTTAGTGTGTATATGACAATAAACATCTCAAATCGGGAATGAAAAAAAACCATGCATTATATGATAAAAACTTTGATGACAGGTGGTATCAAAATGTACAAATTCTTAATTACCAACAATCTTATTTTAACCATTTATTGGTAAAGAGCATTATCCGAGTTGCACAATTACTTTAGAAATATTGGAAAAGTGTGTTAAATGGCAAGAAGTAGAACTCTCTCTGCTTCTTAACTTCTTGTTATATTAGTTCATTCGACACTGCACTCATCAGTGCCACAGTCATTTCAACATGAAGTAGACATGAGAGATTTCCCTATGTCTCATTCAAAGTATCCTGCTATATCTTCAAAGCTGAAAATATTTCCCAGTCCTTACGATTTTTAAACAGCACGAAAACAAAAGACATGCATCCTGATGACTAAATGTAGGACACTTGCACACAAAACTGCAAGGAAAATAAAATAGTGAACTTTAATCAGGAAGTTTAGAGACACGGTTTATGGTAATCATCACCATGGGAGACCAAAAAAGCTCTTTGAGAACCTTTTTTCAACACGATCATTGTTGGAAGTCCTGGAATAAGGCATGACAGTAAAGAGAATCACTGATGTCCATGCTAGGACCAGGCACAAAAAAACAGCTCTGTGTTGTGTAGGTATGACAGGTCTGACACACTGTAGCAGGAGAATGTAAATGAACTTGCTGTGACAGTTTCTGTTCTTTTATCCCTTCCCTGTCTATCGTCTCCTTTTCTCTTTCTCTGCCTAAAACTCTGGGATAATAAGAGGGCATTTTGAATACCAAATTAGACAGCCAGGAGCAGTTCTGGAGAATAATGAATAGCTCTGCATCAAGGATATCTCATCCAGGGACAAAACACTGAGACACAAACACACACTCTTGCATGCACTCAGTTTTGTCTCCAAATGGAGTCTCTTTTTAAATATTATATCCAAATATAGATGAACTTGTGCACGCTTATTACAAAGGTCTGTTCTTGTTTGTCGCACATGTCACCTTGTTATAAAACTCAAATCCATGTGTTAATATGTGCACATGTCCCATCTGTGAGAGCCTGGTGTTGGCTTTTTCTCCCACAAGACCATTTAACACAGCACACTGTTGTGTCAGCCTGCGTCAGACTGTGACCGATTCTCTTTGTAAGCCAGAGAGAAAGTAAAATACACACTACTGAAGCTGCTCTTTAATGATGATTTGATTTAAATAGAAACAGAGAAGTTACAGATCTGTGTGCAGAGACAGGGCTCAGCTTCCTCATCCTGCCAGGCGATGATTTCACACCCTATTTAACCAAACTACAGCGAGAGGATGGAGAGGAGGCAGACGAGAGGCTGTTGTGTGCATGGGATGACATTTTGATTAGGATGTGTTAACAAAGAGCCAAAATTGAAGCTGGTTTCAATGGAGGTATAGTATTAAAAATGAAAGAAAGAAAAGTTAATTCCAAAGAGTTGGGATGTTGTGTAAAATGTGATTTAATGCAAACCACATAATCTGCAAATCATTTTAGACGTAAATACAGCACAAAGACAAAAAACAAAGAAAATTAGTGCTTCCTGGACTCAAAAAAGGGATTTTCTATAGGTGCTCTTTGGAACAGGATTAACAAAGTCATTAAATAAAAAGAAAGACTTCAGGGCACTCTCTTTTAACAACTATAATGCCTTTATTTTAATGGCGTAGACATTTAGACCAATAAAAAAACACAATATGACACAAAGACAAAATTTCTAATATATTCTAACTGAGAAACTCAACTGTTCTTTTCTGAATATGCAAATCTCCCACCAACATGTTCCTATGAAGGTGGGACAGATGCAAGAAAAGTCTGATCAAGTTGTGGAATACCGTAACATTCATCACTATCTTTGCCGCCAGGATGGGGAAGCTACTCGTAAAATTTAGTACGCTAAGCCACCAGTGACTCATGAAAAAATAGCTTCATTACAGCGAGGCTACCGCCTAGACAATAGTAGCTAATTACATTCAAGCTATTTTCATCTATTTCGCAGATATCATTATTATTAAAATTATTATTGTAAAAGAAGTCAAACTATGACTTTAATAGTTTGTTTATATTTTGTTTTTGGAATGTTTGCTAGAGCTGCAGATATTCCATTTATTTGATTTTCATTTATTATTTTCTTTTCTTTTACATTTTCAAAATAAAAATATTCATTCATTCATTCATTATTATTTATATTATCAATATTTTTATAGTTTTATGTCATTATTATGACATAAAACTAACACTTTCCTGCATATCTGATGGACTGCTCTGTTTGTTTTACTTGTCTATATCTGTTATTATTTTTCTGCTGCATCTCTTTAATTAGCCTTTTCAAATATACGATATATATATAAATATAGTCACTGTGCAGTTCGGCTCCTGTAAGGTTCTGGATTCATAAAAAAAAAATATTTACTTGTCAAATTACTTACATCCATTTTGAAAAAAACAATTTTAATCAGATACCAAACTCAACCTTATTATTGATGGAGGTAATTCTAATAGCAGAAATCGCGTTTTGTGGGTAAAGAGCTTGATAAACAATCCACACACTGTCAAATTAACACAAAACAAGCTCATAAATTTGTCCAACAATAATGTGGCCACTAACATATCTCACCTCATTGGTTCACCTTGTTCCTGTCTCCCCTAATCTGAAATCATCTCCTTTGTTTCCTCATGAGTTGTGCTCCTCCTCTCTCCTTTTTGCTCAGTAGTTAGTAAGTGAAAGATTGACAGCTGATCTTTATAGATAACACTGGTGAGTGTTAACGGTAAATTTAATACGTGTTTGTTCTGTGATTAATGTCGTGAATCACCTGCACGCATGTCCCACTCAATGTCCCCTCCTTTGACTCACAAGCTCGGCTGCACCATGGACACTGGAGGTGTGAAGGATTAGACAGTGTTGTCACTGTCATGTGGAAACACACTATCCACTACAACTACACCGCCTGTCTGCTCACATCATTTACTCTTCCTTAAAATGGTTTTTGACTGTGACAGAGCGCTCTGCTGCTGCTCTCCCTCTGTGATGTGAGAAATGTGTAGCTTGTTTAGATACCGCCCCTATAAATAACTAAGGTAATGAAAAGCTTTTTGACTCAGAAAACAACAATGCTACCACAAAGCTACTGAAAATTGTAATTAAGCTACTAACATTGCTATTTTTGGTGATATTACTGCCCATCTCTGTATACCGTTTTTCCATTCCAGGGTCCTGGGGCCTGAAGCCTTTCCCAGCTGACTTTGGGCAAGAGGCACCAGCTGATCACAGGGTCAAATAGAGACACAGATAAAAGGGCAAATTAGGGGTACCAGTTAACCTAACAAGCATGATTTTGGTCCGTGGGAGAAAACCAGAGTTTCTGGAGAAAGCCAAGTCAGGTCATGCAAACTCCAAACAGAAACCCTCTTGTCAACACTGACAGTCAAATTAGCGATCAACTCTCTATGAGGCAATCACACTAACAAGCTGTGCCACTGCACCGCCTCACCTGGAAAATACCAAGGGTAAACAGAAAAGGGTATCCATTATTTTAGTGTAAATCCTCATTAGCTGTGTCTGACCAGACCCCTCTCAAGAAGTGGAAATGGATTTGGGTTTCCAGCTCTGAGCTCTGTTTACAGTGGCAGCATGGGCATGCCTAGACATGTTCCTACTACTGGGTCCCCCTGTTGGCCAAACCAGCACTTGGCTCAGGGGGTGTCTCCCATCTGATGGAGGAGGCAAATCCTGTGATATCATTATTTTGGGTAAACTTTTATGGTGTTATTTAGCACACATTTTCTGAAAAATGGAGAAAACAACAAAGGTACATAACAGGAAAGATCTTTTCTCAAGTGGATCCATGAACACATAATTTTGTTTAAAAAACATAAAAAATGTAATTTGCACAATAAGGGAACTTATAGTTATTATTATTTTTTCTTAAATATGCATTTATTCTTAGTTTGATCCCTAAAAAAAATTTTTAAAATAGTTGGAAGAGGAACTTGTTTACCCCTTAGTTTATTCTGACTGGAGACTGAAAACACAGCACGCTGTGGTACCGAAAATTGAATTCTTTCTCATTCTTGCTTAATCAACTGCTTAAAGAAGACATTTCATGCCTTTATGCCATCTTTCAACAAAGGTTTCTTGTGTTTCTAAATGAAATGGCTGTGCCATGCTTTAGTCAAAATATGATTCTGAACCAAGGAGATTTTTAACCCTCTAGCTTATTCCACATGGCTCAACAGCAGGGGATGTCTGTTGTTGAATTTTGCACTTAATAACATGCTGTACATTACCATGCCATTGGAACCATGCATGGTAATGTACAGCATGAACCATGCAACCATGCACTGTTATTTGAACAGGAATTAGTCTTTTTTCCTTTTGTACAAATTTATAATACAATCCTCCATCACTGATAAACCCACTCTTCTGAGAGGTTGGGTTTCTCTGGAATTTGTGAGACTGTTGCTAAATTGGTACCTTTAAAACTGTGCTGGTGCCCTATCAGTTCCTTAACTGATACCATGGCAATTCAAATGTTAATTCTCACTGAGACCTTTGTGATAATGCCTCTCTGTTTACAGTAAGATATTAACCTTTTAAAACAGCCTTTATTCTGGCACTTTGTCAGCATATACTAATTACCATGCCATGTTCCTCTGCACATAAAAATCCCTCCTCCACCTCAAGTCTTTTTCTCCATTTTATCTCTTTATCGAGTTACGTTAGTGTGAAATCATTGCATCTCGACTATTTTAGAATTATGTTGAATCGTCTCTCTCTCTGTGTCCAGAAATCACACGTTTCCATTTGTGGACAGGACTTGCCTGATGTTGATGCCTTGCTTGTAGATCTTACAGGCGTCTGAAGGCAGGATTCTTGAAAGCAAAGGCACTGCAACATAAAGAAATACAGAGAGAATGTGAAACAGAAGCTAAAATTAGAAAAAGTACACTTAATAATGAAAATCACCAACAGCTTCAAAGCCCTCGCGGTATAGAGCTTTGTAGACTACATCTGGCAAACGAGTAAAGTTCTGCAGCTTAGATCATTAATAGTAAACAGTACTCACCACATTGACTCACACAAATAACACAGAACTCACAGTGGTGTTCTCTCCATTGCTGTTAAATATCTGAATTAGTAAAGACACCTTGAAATCATCAAGCCACCTCACACTGCATATAGCACTTAACATTTTAATTCAGCACAAACTTATTTTCAGGATTTGTCCACATGCGTGAAGTTTCAAAAGCATCTTTGTCCACATGAAAATGCTACCATGGATAAATGCACCTTAAATGCTGTTCATTGGCATGTAACAATGTCTGTGTTGTCATGCATCATATTTTCACAGCTTCTATGCAAAAGCTGTTGGTACCAGGCACAAGTCTGACCGGCGTTATGACTTAGCTGGTGACAATGGTAACAAATTTCAGCAGGCAGTTGAAGCTTTGTTAGGATGTCAAGCATTCATTGGTACTCTTGCCACTTTCAGATATGCCAGCTATGGGCACAGGCAACCATGGACCCATAGACTGAAAGTACGTTTAAACACATAAATACTCCATATATCAGCCACACTGAAACCAGCACAAGTTTAGCAATACTCATATACACTGACTGTAGAAAGTTAACAAAAGTCAAGATATCACATGGTGTGATGATGCCCAGAAGAAAAACTGGCAAACAGTGTGACATTTTATGCCAAAAGGCCATTTTCTTTGTCCACAGGGGACACTTGAAAGAGAGTACCTGGCGTGAGTTTTCCCAAATACGTGTTTTCAGAGCCTAGCCCAAGAGCCCAATGCACTGCTTCAAAGTAGCTCTGTTTTCATTATGCTACATGTTTATTGTATTTTTCAGTTTTATCATTGTGCCATGTTGTTTGACCATTTTAGCTTGTGTTCAGTGCTTCATATATGTGCATGTAAGTCAAAGACAAATTTCCACCCTGCCATACAAAATAAGATAAAATCCTCTCCATACTCCAGTAAAAAAACACAGTTATAGATGACTGTTAAGCTTCAATACCACATGCATTTAGAAAAATGTACTATTATGCAACCAGTTTACATTTATCCACCATCAGGCCTCTGTTACATAATCTTTCCCACATTGTCAATAATTCACAAACATAGTGTGCACACTCTAGGGCCAGACTTGTGCAGACTAAGCAAAAACTGCCTTAGCAGTGAATGCATGTAATCTACTGTCACATACTATATTCTCCCTTTGACAGACTACTAGGTCACATTTTGTGTAAATGCAGAACAACTGGGGGAGCGAATCTCTGTGTCTAGTATCCACAGATACTGCTGATACTATCATAAATCTGGGGCATTGACAGATTAGGGGATGGTGACAGATCATGTCCAGCAGGAGGAGTTATTCTCAGCCTTTGTCAGCTCTATGTCAAAGTCCATTTTTGCACTGATAAAAACACTCTCTTGACAGACACTCACAAATTCCATCATGTATTCTTGCCAAGAGCATCTTTCTGTTGCTTGAGTTTTGGTCTCACTTCCCAGAAGCTTTGTGTCTGTGGGTCTGCTTTAAAAGTCCAGAAAATGACCTCCCAAGCCTGTTCCTAGCCACTTTTCCTTAACCTTCTTGAAACCTAAGGTCTGTGATTCCTGCCACACCCCAATTTATTATCTTTATGTTGTACGGAGGGCCATAATGAAATCTATCTTTTTTTAAATTGCTGCACACTGTTTAAAAATAGACCACGGGACACTTTTAGCTTCCAGGTCAAAGCTTTGATACCTCAGCAGAGGTGACTCAGGTTTTCTTTGTAAAAACTTGCAGATGGTCTAAACTCAGTATGTTTTAACACCAATGTCCCTTTAGGAAAAGACAGCTTTCAGCCACTTTGACAGTCTTAAGCCTTGAAAACTTTTGTAGGTTATATACCTCTAAATTAATCTTACCTGATGTCATGTCAATTTTATGAATGTGTTTTGTTTCCTACGTTTCTTCTGCTGTACTCCAGTTGGAGGATACAATTGTCTTGTTTTATTCTCTTTGTTTAATCTATCATCAGTTTTTACCTGTAATACTTTTAACATTGGTATAATCTACACTGGCTCTTTCTGCGTGTAAATAAAATATAATGAACTTTGTAGGGCAACTTTTCAGGCTATTACAAATATTTATTTTACTTTTCCCATTATTCATAATTATTAGGAGAAACATGGCTATTACATCTGAAACATTCCTTTACAAATCCTTTTATTTTTCATATTTTATAACATGAACTTTAAGCCCACCTGTTTAACTCAGAACTGATTGTTCACAAAGCTTGACCTCTTGTTTTTATGAGGGCTAAAAAATATGAAGGCTTTTAGAAGGCTAAACGTGAGTGACTTGAAAGACATTTTCTTCTGTCCTTTCATAAAAGATTATGCATCCCATGTTAAAGGAGATCATAAAGGATGCACTCAAAGTCTTTTTCTTACCTTATAGAGGATCTGAACACCCTTTGTCATGGCTAACACATATTAACTTTAAGATCATTTTACTCAGTTTGGAATTCCTTCCAACCAAAAAGGATTATTAATACAGACCCTTTATTTTTCAAAAGACTAGAGATTTGGTGACTTACCCCAACTTTGGAAGTCCCAGTGAAGCTCCAAGTAAAAATCTCCAAGCTGCAAATGAGAAAGAACAAAGTACATCAGCTTCCAGTAAAATAATTCAGAAAAAATGCAGGGCTATTTGTCATGTTGATGGCTTCACAATCATGCACAAAAGGAAAAAATATTATAGACTCGGGCTAATTGACTACAGAATCATACTCATTAGAGTTAACCAAAAAACAACAGTACAAAATGATGACATATGATAAAATTCTATCAATAATTATATGCTAGCTCACGTTTTGTTGGAGAGGTTCTGCACTCTTATGGGCAAAATATCAAAACCAGAGACATACATGGACCACAATAGACAAAACCTTAGGAAAAAGACAAGTGCCATTCAGCATGAGTGATCATTTAATCTAAATTATCTTGCTTTTATAATCATGGAAAGCCAAAATTAAAAACTTAAAATATTTTATTACCCAACATTATTACAGATCTTAAATATTGGTTCTTTGCAGGACAAAAAATGAAATTATAAGCCAAGGCCTCACTCTTTCCATGGCCTCTAATAAACCAGCCCTTATGTCCTCCTTTAACAAATCAGGTGAACTAATTCAATTGCACATTGTAATTATCCTGCGAGGTTATTAGAAGGCACAGACAGATTTTGTCATCACCACTGGTGGTCTCAGTCTGGCCTCTGCTAATGATGTCAGGCTGGTGGGAGATCATTTCCCACAGCTAAAGTCTCTCCAAGAGAGATGATGGAGCTGAAAAATAAGCATATCAATAACACCTCAGCATTGCCATCAAGGAGGGAACATGACCTCTGACTGTCAACATTCACACCATCAATGTCGACTAAGTTTAGCACTAAATCTACTTTGAAAAAGAAGTTGAATACAGCTCTGATCATAGCTGAATGAAATGGACCAATAATCAGATCTTAGTATTTTGTAGCTTAAGGGTGACTCCCTATAAACATCCCAGTTTTTTTCCTGAAAAAAAAAGAAAGCTGTCAAAATAAAATAAAATAAAAAATAAACGTGTTATTTTGACACCCAACATTTATGACCATTTTGTTTATAATCATCAAATGCTATGGTTAAACTCCAACATCCTGTCTTAATTAAATAAGACAGGATGGGTTTGTAAAATTTTCTCTGTAAACTTGAATTCCATTAATTTCTAAGTTATAAAATCCAAATTACTTTAATGATAAGTGACCACAGATATTTAATGATCCTTGATCCCATTTCATTAAACAGAAAGAGAATGAGCAGTGTCCAGGTCATGGTGTGTTTGTGAAAAAGGCACTTCTATCTGCCCTCTATCTGAATAACATTGCCCTTTTTTCCTTTTATTTTGTTGAGTACTTGACATAAAAACCCTGACACAGTCCAAGAGCCATTAAAGAGCTGAAAGACTAATGTCTACTGTTGGGCTGATCCAAACGGCCTGAGTTGCTTAAAAAAAGCTGGAATTCCATCATCATAAGTGAGGCTGAACTAATAAAAACACACATTTGCTTGCTTGATGTTATGTGGCAAAACTGACACAACAGTGTTTTAATGCGTTTCAGTTGGTTGTAATGTACGGTATAACATTAACAGAGTTACAGCTGGTTCACAATGGATACATTGTCGGGTCCGGCTTTCATATCAGGACAGGGTTCCTACAGCTTAAGGCATGTTAAATTCAAGACTTTTTAGGACTTTTTTAATGCCACTTGAAATAAAATTTAAGACCAACGACACAATCAATGAGTCAAAGATGAAGACCGCACAAAATAAACTCGCTGGCCACTTCATTCAGAACACTTGTACAATATAACGTAACCAATACAACAGCTCTGCCATAATTCTACCTTTACAAATATAATAATAATGTTCAGTTTTGATTGACACTGTCAGAAAGATTTTCACTTAATAACTTATGTTATAATTTGCAGTGTTGTAAGGTTAGACTGCATTATTAAAAGCTTTGATCGCCACATGAGATGGGCAGAAATATGTTTCCAATTTTCTGCTTCCATAATGATAATAGCTGCCAACACTCCTGTTTTTCCCAGATTTCTCCCAGCTTTGCTAATAATAATGATAAGTGCACATTAACAAAGGTTTTATTTTTAAAGCTTAGACTGGAAGCCTCCGGGAGCCACCACAGCTCCGTTAGTTTGACAGAAGCTGAAACAAATCCAAATGTTCTTAACTGTAAATAAAAGTGCACATTTTCCAGCCTGCAGAGTTTACCGATAAAAGGCTGCTGCTTGGAGAAAAAAATAAATTTAGCCAAATTCAAAAGCTTGTGGTGTTCAGACACCACAGTACCTCAGCTTTCAGCGTAGGCGTGCACCCGAACATTGTCCGGAGATTTGGTGCTGCTGTCCTGGTTGTTAGTAACAGAGATGGGGGTGGAGGCACGGTAGAGCAGAACTGGGAAATACCTGGCGTTTGTTGACAGCTTGATTTTGAGGTTTTGTGTTTCATGCTGTGCATGTCGGACTCCACTGCCTTCATTCCCATCATGCTGAGTTTGAAACATTTCTTGCACAAAATACACCGTACCTCGTACAAATTGCCTGGTAATGGTTTCAGCCATCCAGAAAAACCTTTGTTGGGCAGCCAATTTTCGTTAAACTTGCACTTTCCCATGCTGTCCGACAGGTCTGACATGAACGTTGTGCATCTGCGTGTCACGGCCGAAACACATGACTGTTTGTTGGTTGTTGTTGATTGCGTGACATGGCAAATGCTGCAAATTGTTTTTTAAAAATTTAGTTTGGAAACTAAACAATCATAAAATTCTACTTACTATGTTCTAACATTTTTAAGACTTTTGAAGATCGATTTAAGACATTTTAATGGCAATTAAGGCCTTATTTTTAGATTAATGAATTTAATGCCTTTTAAGACTTTTTGAGGATCCGCGGGAACCCTGCTGGAGCATGTGTGTGGTACGTCGTGGCTGCATTTCCTTACTATCAAAGCTCTATTTCTCCATATACATCACCCCAACAACGAGCTTCTTTTGAAATAATGAATTTCCCCATAGAGAACTTGATTCATGGAACAACTGACCTGGGAACCTGCAGAATGAAAGCATTCTGAACGAACAAAAGATGTTTCTCTAGGGAGCAGGCAACCTGAGCTTTGACTTTGAAAGGCACAGACAGGAAGAGTTATTTGGTGATTTATATAATTTCTGTGACATATTCTAATGCTGTGGCCGTACATACCTGTTGGATTAAGGTAAATATGGCCCTGATATCGCTCTGTTTTTCATTTCCCTGTCTGTTTTTGGTGAGGCTTGCATGCAGATCATGGGAAAAAAAGACAAACCTCCTATTCTCAAGATTTTTGGTGTAAGAGACATGTGGCTCCCACTGGCAGTCTGAAAGCTCTGACCTGATAATATACATGCTGAAATGAAAACACGCATGCATTGTTGCCTTCATGCAAGTTAAATGCATCCAGTGTGAAATGGCTCTAAAAGGTATCAAAGATTTGCCTTTAGCTTATTCTTTGGCATCAATGTGACTTTGGTCTGTAAACATTCTATAAATCACAAACTAGACTGATATCTGAGAGGGATGTATGTTTCTTCAGGGGGTGTTTTCTATAGCTGATCCTGTGCATATCTTTTACTTAATAAAAAAAAAAAAAAAAAGAACAACAGACAAACTAGCTCATCAAGCCAGGGGCAGTAAAAGAAGTACAATGATCTAATTAGCACAAAACAAAACAAAGAAACAGAAGCTTTCAGACATCAGAAGCAGCTGCTAATGAGAAAAGATCAAAAAGCAGAGTTTACTTCTTTCAGGGCTTTTAGCAGCTTGGGCCTCTTGTCCTCCACACTCTCTCTGGACTGTTGCTTCAGCTTCCTTAGAAGTGCTGTGACTGAAAGACACAAAAACAAAGAAAAAAGCAGTGAGACCAAAAGTATGAACAGTTAGACAGATTTCAGCAGCTCTAGAAGAGAAAACTGTTTAAAATTTAATGGAGACAAGCCATTTGTTCCCACTAAAGTTGAGTGTGAATTTATTTTATTGACCTTTAAAATTTACTAATAATTACTCAATACTCAAAGATGATTTATTGAGTCTTTTTCAAAAACATCTTCCTCCATCATGCTGCTTAGGTTTCGTAAACTTCTCTACATGGCTTGTTTGTCAAATTCTTCCTAATGATGATCGTTACTATGAAATGGGACATTTTGAATCATGGGTTTGGCAGACCACCTTTATAACCTACAAAACTGGGAGAAAATGTACAAAGTTGACAACCACATCTTGTTAGCAGAGACTTTGTGTGTCCCCTGTGATAGTCAGTAACTATTGGCTTGTCACTTACAAAATAAAAATAATAAGATGACTCATCACACTCAATGAAAACACTAAGTATTCTTAACATTTTCATTATGTTTTCTTTTTTCCCCTGGCCTCGCAAATGCACTCATGGTCCACTTCCTTAGATGCACTCATTCAACTGCTCATTAATGCAAATAGCTAATCAGCCAATCACATGGCTGCAACTTAATGCATTTAGGCACATAGGCATGGTCAAAACAACCTGCTGAAGATCAAACCAAGCATCATAATAGATAGAAGAGGGGACTTAGGTGACTTTGAACATGGCATGATTGTTGGTGCCAGACAGGTCTGAGTATTTCAGAAACTGATCATAATCAGCTCCAGGGTTTATAGAGAATGGTCACAAAAAAGAGACATCCAGTGAGGGCAAATATAGAGCAAAAACACAGGGCAAATATGCCTTGTTGGTCCCAGAGGTCAGAGGAAGATGGCCAGAGTGGTTTGAGGTAATAAACCTGGCACACCGGATGAACTGTTCAATGTATTTTACTTGTTCATCTGAGAAGGAGCCCAAAGAAAGTGTTTGGGGAGAATAGAACCTTTCAAACGCACATCTGGCAGGTGATTGGACAATTGTTCACTCAATCACAATCATTACGGGCCAAGAAGATAACACAGTAGGCGGGTGCTACTGTTGTGGTGCAAAGGACAGAATTTGACTAACTTTGTGGAGCAGCTATCGCTAAAGCATGTCGGAAGTGGAGTGAAAATATCCTTCTACAGAAAAATTTGTAGTGCTGTTATTTGTTTTTTTATTTAATAAAGAAACGCAGACAAGATCTGATAAAACTGCTACTGAAGCTGTTAGCATCAATGCTAATCTCTGTACGAACAGTCACTTCCTGATGTCATCTTGATGTAGCTCTAAAGCATGCTGATTAGGCTGTACCACTTTGGGCCTCTCACAGTTGTTGTAAGTTGTTGGAGCTTGGCAAGATGGGTCTGCCTGATTACAGACACTGAATCAGGCTGCTCCAGTCGTACTTCAAGGCTATGAGATGATAGAAAGCCGACACTGTAACTTAAATTACAACTTTTTACAACCAGGGTATGAAGATCATTTCTGATTGCACAACATGTCAGTTCTTGGAAGGAAGCAGAAGATGACCACACCAGGGGCCACTAGAGATGACAAAATGCAGAAGTAAACCAATCCCTGACCTCATTTTCTAAGAGATTGAATATTTTTTACGATTTCAGTCAAACTGACAAGTTTACAGGGCTTCTGAGTTTAAATTTAGTTTGTAGTCTAAGTTTTAGACTCACTCACCAGTGTACCTTTTTTTCCTGCATGTAAACTTGATGTACGTCAGGTGACGACACTGTTACATTACAGACCAAAGAGGTGCTGAGAGACTTACTTATTTTATACTAAGAATCATTTCTTAAGTATAAACTACAATGATGCTTAATCTGTTGGCATCTTAATAATTTTAATCAAACAAACTAAAATGTACATCCCAGTCTGTTTGTGAGAAACCTTTCAACAGTGCAAATGAGAAACACTCTGAAAACAGGGTTGTTGCCACTTTCCATGGACACAGGGCCAAAAAGTGTAACATTACAGAACTTTATTTACTTGTCTAACAAAATATCTAAAACATTATTACAAGATACAAACACGTAGTTAGGTGTTGGGAGGAGACAGTTTTTAATTTGCCACTTCAGCTGTGTCAAGGTTCAAGTTCTACGGAAGCACACATTTACGGTATCTATTGTAAGTCATCGTCATTGTCACAGGAGCAGCCTCTTTATGCAAATCCTAACAACTATGACACACCCTGAAGGCAAAGATCTCACAGTTTACCGAAACAGTGGCTTAAGGTTCAGAGATTTGCTGACTTCCTGGAGCCAGACGGGACAGACCGGCCTGCAATACGCCAATCCTTGCACATGGCCTAGAGTGATCAAAACGTTCAAGGAAGTTCAAAGGGAACCAGCCTGCCAGATATGAAGCTGCCTGCTAATGAGCTGTGCCTTTCACCTCCTTAAAGACCTGGGGGAGAGACCAGCAAACGGGAGACTTTTAACCATGGAGGGTCACATTAATGAGCTCTCAAAGCCGGTTAGCCTAGTGGCTGCAGGAGACCTTCATGTTTATGGAAAAAATAAGAGGATTCACACACATCCAGCAGGCATTTATTTCATGGTTTGTGACTATTTAGACAGGGAGTGGAAGCATTAGTCACTGAAATAAATGTGGTGCTTCGATGAGGGCAGATGGGGATTAAGTGATGACACGATTGTGCCACTAATTAACTAATGGAAACAGTGATAAAAAAAGAGAAAAGATTCTGCTTGTCACACCCATTTGCTATGACAGCTAGCCTTATAAACATATGACAACACTAGCCTTGCAAGCTTCTGTTCTCCACATGGTTAGTCAGCACACAAGCATGTTGTTATTGTTTTACTGGTGGTCCTAAAGAGGGAGAAATGAGGGGACAGGTCAGGCCAAAGTACAATTCACTGTTAACATCTGATTGGCATTTGACTGATTAAGAAAAAAAAAAACTTGAAACAGATTAAAAAACAAACAAAAAAAAATAAATGAAAAAAAAAACAATAGAGAGGAAAGAGATGGAAATGGATGGATGGATGAATCAACAGATGGATGGCCAAATGGAAGGACAGACAACAAAGATAGACAAATGGATGGGTGGATAAATGGAAAAATGTGTTTTTTAAAATCATCAAATTTTGCCTTGGTAAATGTCTTGCTTTTATTTTAGGGTTATGGATAAACGCATCAAGAGAGACGGTCTCTAGTCAAAACAATGGATAAATTGATGGATGAAGGGATGGATGGACAGACAGTTATGATAAACTGAGAAATGAATTGATTAATATATAAAAGATACTCACATGATAACGACAGAGTGACAAATAAATGGTGAGATGCATGCATGGATAGATGGAGGGAAAGTGATAGATTGACAAATGGATTGAAAGATTAATAAACAGTCATGACAGGTTGAAAACTGCATGTGAGAATGTATGTTTGCCTGTGTATGTGGATGGATGAATAAGAGGATGGGTAAATGGAAGGATGGGTAAGAATGATGGAGTGAAAAATGGATGATGGGTTGATGGACTGCCTGATAGATGAATAAGATGGCCAGACAAATGAATGGATGGATCGTAAAAAAACAATTTCAAAATACAATCAAATTCTGGGTTATGGCTGAACAAATCAAGAGAAATGGTCATATGATTCACAACAAAGCCCAATAAACATAGAAGAATGGAAATGGATAGACGGATGGATGTATGTTAGCAATTATGGAGCAATGGATGGATGGATGGACAAACTGTAATAATAGATTACATAATGCATATGTAATGTATGTATGCATGTATAGATGTATGAATGTATGGCTGTACATGGATAATAAAAAGACTGGCAGATGGATGAATGAATGGTTCGATGTATGATAGATCAATAAATTGATGGATGGACAGACAGTTATGATAGACTGACAAATGTATGGGTGAATGGATAGATTTGTGACAAATTTTGACTTCACTTTGAAAAAATGTCATTTGTTTTGAACCAGAAACAAGAAATAAAAAAAAAAAACTTTGCACTTTCATTTTACATTTTTGGTATAACGTGTAAAAAAAAAATTTTTTTTGTGGTTGTCCTGGATTTTTGCTTTGGTACCCTGACCTGCGCAGCCACTGCAAAACAAGGCCAAATGAAAGCACACATGACGACACATGGGCCAAGTGACACAGACACAAGTCCAGGACGAGTGTGTCTCTGTGGTCTGGCTGCCTAATGAGTGTGGACAAGCCCTGGACGGAGTTCCTCCTGATCCTCACTGTCTCTCAGTGGGACCAGGGAAAAAAACAGAATACAAACTCACCATCTGGCCGCAGACCACCCAGCCAACACAAGCCTGAGAGACTGAAGGTAACCGCTTTAACGCTAACCTGAAGTGACTTTCCATGCTGGCGCTAGCTCACCCAGACACTGATTAGGGCACTTTCCTGGCAGTAATTAGGTGAGTGATCTCAATAATTTTACCACAGTGAAATTAGGCAGTTTTATGACTATTTTGAATCAGAATCACTGTTTTTTCCACAACTAGGCCTGAAATCTGACTGAACAATCTAAATTTGCAAGGATATGAAACGGTCAGTACTGTCTCAGGCAGGCTGTGCAAAAACTGGCAAGTGGCAGCCAGCAGGTCGACCTCAAAGTGGCAAAATGAAAACTAAATTAGCCATGGTCACCTGACTTTCCAGAGCATTTACAAAGAGTCAAAACAGGTAAATTAAATTATGATCCTTCACACTCAGTTGTTTTGGAATAACTATGCACCTTTAGAAAAGTGTTTTAAGATGAGAGCACAGTGTGAAGGATGAGACCTGATAAAAACTTTATACAGCCAACAAGTCACTGCCGTCATCAACTTTTAATGTGAAACAAACTTTTTGTTCAAATGTTTTAACAGCAATGCAGTGCTCTATGTTAAAAATAACATCTTTTTTTTTTCAATTTTTTTGTTAGCTGTTTACTGCTGCTGTAGGTCTTGCTCTCTAGCACCAAAAATTATTGTTGAGGTATGTTACCTCAGTGACAACAAGCTTCCACAATCACAGTGATGTTATTTGGTAGACCTTATGGAACATACTGCTGATGACAATGGTCAAAAGAGCAGAAACCTACTATGTGCTGCTAAAGATAAGCCCTGGCTTTTTTCAGCAGAACCACCTCAGGCCTCCATCAGCCAATGTAGAGCAAAGCAACCCAAATAGGATAACCTACATGAAATGCTCAGAAAACTTGGTAAATTTAAAAATAAAACACCATCTACTGGCTGCTTATCATTTATCCATTCAGTACATCAACATGACATCAAACCAAGGAGCAAACAAACCGCTGATCAACCTTGAACAGGAAACCTAACATTATTCTGCTCTTTTCCGAGCTGCTCTTCACCGTGTTACACATAAGAAATGGACAAGAGGGCCAGGGCGTGTGATGTCAAACTAGGAGTGGGACAAAATATTGATATCACAATATATGTTTGTCCTGGCATGTGCAATGCAATCATTAATATGCAAGACAGATTGTTAATGTATGTGTGAATTTATTTATGTATTTATGTATGTCTGCATGTGTATGTTGATGGATTAATGAATGGATGGATAAGAGGGTGGTGAGATGGATGGACGATCAGATGGATGAACAGATGGATTGAGGGCAAAATACTATTTGATATGTCGGCCCAAAGTATCAATATTTATGGGAAAATAAACAAATGTGGTGCTATGTTTACAGGTCTACAAACATGAGTTGACTGTGTCAGTCAAACACTTTTAGATTTATTTTATGACTAAATTTTAAGAAGTGTTTTTAACACTAATTTACTCTAACAGTTCTTATATGAATAACTTAAAATTCAATTTAAAATTGAATTAAATCATTTTATCTCAGTTGATGTGAAAGTCTTTGAAATGACACTTAGACACATTAATCCGGATTAAATCTATTTATTATGGCTCTCAAGCTATCAAATATGAAGAAACATCATTCTGGGTTATTCCTGAGTTATACAAATTATTGCAGTATCACTATGTCAGGATATTACTGATATTACAGACTGTGTATCATGATGTATCTGGAGCTACTCTGTGATTCCCAGCCCGATGTCAGACGAAGCAAATCTGCTGCTGAATGCAGATGAACTATAAGGACAGCTTGGCCTTTTGTTTTCATGTAATATTTATAGTTTGCTATTAAACAAGCATTTTATGAAAAAGGCCTTTCTCTATGGCTGAAAAATTCTCATGAACGAGCCAGTCATCCACATAAAGTGACAATAATACTATGACTCAGCAAAATCCATCGCACAGAGAGAGGATGGATGTCACTTTTCAACTGAACCACACCCCCTCAGTCGGAGTGGGTGGTAAAATATGCAACACAGCTGTCTTCAGTATAAGGAAAAAAAACAACAGGAATAAAACAAGTGAATATCTGCTTCAATTGAAGGCATTAGGCTTTGACAGAAACATATAATTTACTGACGACAGTGGCCAAAGAGGCGTTAATATATTGCTCGGAACAGGATCTCATGACATTCTTTCAGACATTACTGTACATGTGACTATACTGGTTCTGTCAGTGATGAATGTACCTATTACAAAGTACAAACCTTGCTCAGTGGGTGGAGTTTTTTTCATCAGAAATCATAGCAGACAAGGACTAATCACAAACCTCTAACAGAAATTATGGAGGTTACATTCAGAAAGAGAAGTCATGATCTTTAAAGAGACAGTTTTCCTTTCCAAGGGCTAGCTGTTACCTTACAAGGAATTCAACTTCAGCACATAAATTATTAGCTATATCTCTTTTCATTAGATGTATTTGCTGTTTTTATTTCAATAACTTTAATAACATGATGACAACATATGTACAGTTTCTTTGCCTTGTGGTTTAATTTATCAAGTGGTCCAAATATTTACAGTTTTAAATTTGAGATTAATGAAAGAAACAGCAGAAGCAAGCAAGCTGTACCCTGTCTTATAAACACTAACATGACTGTTACACTCTTTAAACAAGCCCCTGTAGCTGACATCCCAGCTGCATGGAGGACAGAAATAGCTCTCGTCGAGCAAAACAAATGACAACATCTATTTCTGAGCCACATTTTGTCATCTAGTTCAAATGAAAAGCTGTTCATGACACAATTTAGGTGACAAAAATCACCACTGGGAAGACATGGATGGAAATTAGTCCAGAACAGGAGTTATCTTTTTGACTATTCAATGGGCTTGCACACTGCTGGTCATACCAACCCATTCACTCTGTCTTTTACTCAGTGATGGTGTAAGTTTCTTTGCAGGTTGTCCATCAGTATTTGCTAACATATGCTTGCCTTTCAAATGAAGTATGTTGAATAAGTTTAATTATCATACAGTTTTCAAAAACAACGACAAATGACAAAGAGCTTTGAAACTTAAAAAGCAAAAATAGCAGAAATCAAAAATGAAACATTAGTCCAGTAAAACAAACAAACAAAACAAACAAAACAAACAAAAAAAACTCATGTTCACTTGTTAGCTGATAAAGAAGTGCACAACAAATCTAATTTCTAGAAGACAAAGCATTGCCCGAGGTTATCATGGGGCTCAGAGCTCAAAGTCATGAGTGGAGCAGTGAAACAGTAAAAGTCTGTGTTGTGCGTATATGCAGAATTTGCATTAGTGGTAATGTGTTAACAGTGACTAAGATGGGACCCAAAATAAATTTTGGGGGGATCCCACAAGAAAGAGTAGCACAAGACAATGATGCAGCTCCAAGAGTTACAGAAAAAGACATTTTTTGACAAATGAACTAGTCCTGTATAACCCTGCAGTGCAGATGGACCTGCCTGATTTTATGTCTGTAGTCAGACAGATCCATCTTGCCAAGCTTCAATCTACGACTGTGAGCAGCCCAAAGCGGGACCCAATCAGAGTCTTGTAGAGCAGGAAGAGGTGGGAGCTACAAGCGAGATGACATCAGGAAGTGACTGGTCACACAGTCAGAGATTAGCATATATGCTAAACACTTGCTAAACAGCTTCCGAAGAAGTTTTAGCAGATCTGGACAGTATTTCTTTAGTTAAAAACAATCTCTATAGAAAGGATATCTTTGCTCCACTTCTGCCATTTTTGTCTGAGAGTTTAATTTACGAAGTGGTTCACATTCTGTCCTCCGAACCATGGCAGTAGTGCCCGCCTACTATGTTATCTGACTGGCCATAACCACCTGTCAGATATGCTTTTGAAAGGTTCTGCCCATTCCCAACACTTTCTATGGACTCTTATATAAATATAAATATATATTTCAATAATATTTAAATAATATAATATATTGAATGGTTCATCGGGTGTATCAGGTTAAGTCCTGTGTGCCACAGCACTGATGCCAACAGTGTACCTCAAACAGCTAAAAAAGATTTTAAATAATTTATAACAGAGGCTGAGTTGAGGTCAATAATAATCATAATGGAAATCAGCCCAAAGTCAGCTGAAAACAGTAAATCGTTGAAAATGGTAACCTTAATATTTAATGGTATTATCAGTTTTCAGCCTTTTTCAGGCCAGGACATATGCCTAACTATAAATCAAGCAAGGCTCCCAGCTGTCTGCTCCCTCACAAACTCCTGACTTACACTGACTCAGCTCAAACTGAATATCTGCAGCAAAGGGCTTTGCTCTGCACAGCCTGTAAAAAGCTCAACATTTATTGCCCCAAATGGGGAAAACAGTCACAGCCTACTTCAGCAAAGGTCCCCTTTTATGTCACCATGGTGGTCAGGTTAACTTTTATTAAAGTGTTATCGTTTCATATGTTGCAGAGTCAGCACTTTGCTTTTTTTCTTTTTTTGCTGAGCTGCCACTAAGGGCCTTTACCATGGACTAACATAAGAGAGGAAAATAACAACAGCAGCCTCTCTCTGTTATCCAGTTTATTGCTCCAGATATTTATGAAAACCATGATGCATTTGTGAGAATTAAGAAGGGCTGCTTAAATATGAAAACATACTGACGGAATGATTAGATACTGATTTTTTAATTTATACAACACATGCTTGCACGTTTTTATCACACTTTAACATTATGCACAATTTTCAAAACAAGAAATAAATGAAAATAAGTTGATATAAGTCAGTATTTTGTACATAATGATAAGAGATGCCTGATATAGGATTTCTGACCTTATCCAATAAGCTGATATTTCTCAACACATTATCGTTATCCAGTTTTGGATTCAGGGTTAAAGGCTGCAGATCTTAATTAATTCAAGGTAAAATTGTAATTCTTTACATTTCAGTGAGAGACTTCCTACTTCTCTGAATGCATTTTCTCAATATTCAGACAGCTAACAGTATCTTTTAGCCTATATGTCACAGGAGCAGTGGCTAATGGAAGCTCCTGCAGCTGCAAAACACAATCAGGATTCAACAGGAGGGAAAAAGAGAGGTGTATTTTTTAACTCCAACACAATCTGTGTCATGCAGTTGCATCATATAGAGGTCTGCACAGGCTAAACAAGGTGAGGAGGATGAGCCAGTGGTACAGAGAAATGGAGCTCCAATAATGTCTACAGTCAACAGAAACACTTGTAAAACAGGTGAGGTGAGTAAGAGGCATTAGAGAGTTGATAAGAGGACACAGTCAATGGAGACACTTTAAACAGCCTCCCAGTATGATTGCTTCAAGTTGGTGCCAAGTGGCTGCACTAATAAGCCCCAACTCTTTTATCCTCACAGCCTGGCCCTTTAAGTGTGTTTGAGGGATCTTAACCGTATTCTGCTTGTTAGCTCCACATCAGCTATAATCTTTAAGCCCCCCAATGAGTTTGTAACTCATATTGTCATGTATGTTACTCCTTTTTGGCACATCTACACTGATCCCTAAAGTCCCTAGACAATATATTTAAAGTATCTTTATCTTTAAAGCATTTTATGATATTGTATTTCAGAGATGCACCTATGCAGTTTTTAAAATGTTAAGTTTGTACAGGGTACTTTAATACTGGATTTTGGCATGCCCATAAACCCCTCTGTTTCATCCCTGCTCAGAACAGGCTGCTTTGGTGTGAATCCTCATGAACTGCGTCTGACTAAGCGTCACTTCTTCAAAAAGTGGATGTGGCTTCAACCTTCCAGTGCTGCGCTCAGATGTTAACTGTGACAGCACAGACATACCTGGGCATGTACCTTCCTCTGGAGCCATCAGAGTCTCCCATCTGGGTGTGCTGACATATCCTTTCATGACAAATTTTTCAAATGGACTGAGCACACATTTCTTGAAGCAGTCGAGGCTGACAATGACTGTCTGGGGGTTGGTGGGTGGGTGGGGGGTTAATAAAAGGGCCAAAAGACATACTTTTGTTAAGGATGGACAATATTCAGCCTATAATATCATTATGGGCTGATATTTACTTGATTGTATTGGCAGATACCCAGATATGAACATTTTGCCATACAAATTAGCAACTTATATTCTATCCATTGGCAGTAATATTTTCAGAAAGTACAAATGTACCACAATGGTTTACCTCATCATCACTGAATGTCCACTTTCATCTATAAAATATGAGAACTATTGAGAGATTTAAAGGTTGTTTTTCTTGCTTCACATCTCGTTCTTTGTTTGTGCTATTAATAGAAAAACCAACAACATTTGTATCAGTGATAAAAAGTTCCAAAATATTGGCATGTCAGTTATCTGCAACATTCCAATACTCTACATCCCTTGGTTTTGTTCAAAAACATATTTAAGACTTTATTTTGCATAACATGTGACCATTAAGCCAAATATCTGCTGCAGGAATTAAGATACACAGGCTGTCAAAACGGGACCAGATATTTATGAAAACAGTGATGCATTTGTGAGAATTAAGAAGGGCTGCTTAAATACGAAAACATACTGACGGAATGATTAGATACTGATTTTTTAATTTACACAACACATGCTTGCACGTTTTTAATCACACTTTAACATTATGCGCAATTTTTAAAACAAGAAATAAATGAAAATAAGTTGATATAAGTCAATATTTTGTACATAATGATAAGAGATGCCTGATAAAGGGTTTCTGACCTTATCCAATAAGCTGATATTTCTCAACATATTATTGTTGATACTGATATTTTTGTTAAATTAACAAAGTCTCTTCTCAACCAGAATTGGCCTGTGCCTTTCATCAAATGAGTTTGTTTGAGTTGCAGATGTGAATCAAGAAAAACAATATTTTTTCTCTTGATAATGATACAGTTGAATTTCAAGTGTTCACAAACACTGATAATAAGGTGATGCATTAGGCTGTATTCACACATTCTGCCAATATCACATCATCTGGTATGGGATATGTATGGCTGAAACATATAGCCGAGATGTTGGCTGCTAATGTTGGCAGAAATTCGGCCAATGCAGATAATCAACTTTTAGGCTATTATATGGCCTATGATATTGTGCATCCATAATAATCACATACAAATTAATGGTCAGCTGGCATTGTGACTAATACTGAGATAAAATAAATGTTTCAGCTCTAGGCTGATATGATAACATTATTTGGCTGTTGAATTATTATATATGTGAAAAAACGGCATAGCATTTCAGCCTGTCTGTAATTTTGTAGCAGTATTGGCAATGAAGTCCAGTTTAACACTTTTAGTACTTGTAAAAATATATCTCCCTTAAACAGAGTCAACTTTCTGTTGCAGAAAGAATGAAGCTGTAAAAATGAGTACACACTCCCTGAACAATACACAAACTTTTAAAACCAAAGTTTGAGCCTCTGTGAACTGCTGTTGGGAAACAGCAGAGATGGGGGCCCGACTATAATCAGCCTATGAGGAGAGAAACATCTAATGAATTGCCTTTCATAAGAGCACAAAGCCAGAGGGCCTTGAGGAATGTCCCCTCACTCTGAGGGACAAAGGAGGCAGGCCGGCGTCACAACCTCGCTTGGAGGCAGCAGCCTGGAAGAATGTGCAGAGGCAAATGTTGATTTGCATCTGTTTGTCAGAACTTTTCCCTGTTTTCACTAAGGATGTGTGCAATAAACTGACTGGAGAATTAAAGATAGATCCCAGATAGTCTGCACCAGAATTATTGGCTTATTATTTGTTTTAAACAGTTCAGGGCTGTAATTCCTGCTAAACATTGTGCTTAAATTCCAGGTTGGATGTCCCATTAAATCCCATTGTTGGTAAATAATAACTTAACTTCAAACATTTCATACTGAATATACCACATGGAGCTCTGGCGTAATGTTTTATGTTTGCTTTTGCTCCAGCACTGAAAACAGACAAATAACGGTCACGTAACTAAGGGAAGCATCACAGAGTTAGGCAACAGTCTACATAAATAAATATGGATATTTGCAAAACGTCTATCAAAATTCAGCTCAGATTTATAAAAAACATTACTGTACAATTAAAACTAGAGTCAGAGAATGCATGTCTCAGCTTTTAGAAATGAAATATGATGTAATGTTCTTTTTCATCAAAATTTGTGCCTTTTTCTTGAAAGAAAATTTGAAAATTCTGCAGCCATCATAAGGCAAAGTTTTCTATTAATGTCAAAAGAAATGTAACTGGCCAAATACTCTAACGTAAAGCAGCCCTCTTGCAGCCACTTCTCCAGTTAAAGGTGAACTGCAATGCTGCTCTCGGCAGCCTTGACGTAAACATAGAGCACTAAAGAGATGGCATCAATTGCATCTCATAGGAACAGAGCAGTTTGGAAGTTTTTTGATCTAATAAATGGAGATTAACTCGTAATGCCAGGCTAAACTCTCATATAACCACTCGACAAAATGTTTAATACCTGCATTTTAAGCCATCATTCAGTTTGTGGAGATTTTGCAATCATTTTGTTAAATATGGAGAATTACATTTGACTTTAAAGATAAGCTCCATAAAAACAAGGCCAATCTCTGCCAGTAGATGGTTGAGTGGCTGTTTGTTGTTGTTCAAGGGCAGACTAAGCGTGGTTTAACAGCTGCTGTTGATATTTTTTGCGTATAATGTAGGTGGATTCTAGAAAAAAACTACTTTCAGTTACTGGTATTTCCATACTTGGGAATTGTTACAGACGGTAATAGGTTTGAAAATATTGGCATACTGGATGCAAGAAAAAAACTTAATAAGACGCATCCTTTGTCAAGCTGCACGGAGGTGATGGCAAATCAATTACATTGTTACATGCTGAAGCTGTGAACCCCCTTTAAAAACTGTGATTCCCTATCAAACATTATACTAAGTTTGACTTTTGTCTGAGTGTTTTGAATGATTCACCTGAGAACATTCATTCACATTTCAGTATGTTACAGTGGTGATGGAGTTAATGGAGGACAGTTTGATTATGTCACTTACTCATTTGTCTGTCTCCATAGCTGATGGCTTCAGCAAGAGGGCTCCATCCCTGAGCATTCTTCACCTTCACAGGTGCATTATGGGCCAGCAGCAGATGGGCACACTCTGGAAAAACAACAGAAAGACAATAAGGGGCATTGAATTAAAAGAGCTTTCATATTTTCTTCAGGAGAGGCAAACAAAGCGTGTGTACATTATGCACAGAAAACACTAGAAGCACAAACAGAAGAGGAGAGGAGACAGAAACATCTTAGCATAAATATGTGCTTTTCAAATATGACTCACTGTGTGCTCCCAAAACATAACAAAGGACTGTTTGTTTTTAGTCTTAAGTGCAGATTTTCTGAAAGAAGCACAGGTTTGCTTAGGGATGATGACTACAAACAGGCTCATTTAGAGTTAGGAGTGGACGTGCAGGGAGCCTGCTTGCCGTAAATGAAGACGGGCAAATCATTTGTTCTGTAAAATCTGGGGATGGGAGTTGATGTGATTTTATTGTTAAAAATGCCATTGATATAATTCATTTGAGTTCTTTATCAATTTCTTGTAACCTGACATGCCAGATGACCTCAATGTATTTCATTAGTTTTTCTGGGAAAGGGTGACCTTGCAGTGCAGATGGAGCTGCCTGATTTGATGTCTGTAATCAGACAGCTCATCTTGCCAGTCTCCAATCTACGATGACTGTACACAGCCCAAAACGTCCTTTAGAGCAGGAGAAGGTGCTAGCTACGAGCAAGACAACATCAGGAAGTGACTGCTCATGCTGCAGGCAAAACATGTGGAAAGTGGAGTAAAAATGTCCTTTTAATCAAGTTGCTTTCAGAATCGTTTGTTTTAATCTAATAAAGAAATGTGGTCCAAATCTGATAAAACTGCTACTGAAACAGTAAACTGTTAGCATCTATGCTAATCAGGGGATGAGCAGTTGCTCTCTGCTGTCAGCTCTCTCTCAAAATCAACGCACATCTTATATGAAACAAAACTAATGATACATTCATACTAAGGTGCAGTTCTGAACAGAGATAAACTTTGCCCATCAATGACTAGTGGTAGTCTCTTTATATGCCCGCCGCTGCTGAAATGTATCCGCATTTGATGGGCTGGCAAAGGTCAACGTCAAGCCTTGGACTAAAGGAACATGGTTGAATGCAATGATTTAGGAATTGTTCATGCCTCAACTTTGTTGGAACTGGTTCTTGACTGGAACCAGCTCTGGATTTCCATCTTTCGTGAAAAACATTAGTAACACCAGATGAGTCATTTTTCCTCCAGCCCCCAATTTTAATCCCAGACATTGCTTTCATTGTAATAGCCTGTCACACCAGATGGACCATTCAATATATTTCAATAGTCTATCTGGGAAAGATTCCACAGAAAATGTTTGGGGGTGGTAGAACCTTTTAGAAGAATATCTGGCAGGTGTTTTGATGATTGTTCTGTCAATCAACATTTATCACAGGCAAATCAGATGTTTTAAGCGGGCACTACTGCACTTCAGAACGTGAGCTACTTTGTAAAACAATCTCTCTTCAATACATGTCAGAAGTGGAGTGAAAATATTCTAACTACAGAGAAATTTGTAGTGTTGATATTTGTTTTTTGTTTAATAAAGAAATGTGCTCAAGATCTGATAAAACTGCGACTGAAGCTGTTAGCATCCATGCTAATCCCCGTATGAGCAGTCACTTCCTGCTGTTATCTCGCTTGTTGCTGGTTCCTCTTCCTGCTCTAAAGGACTCTGATCGGGCCGTGCCGCTTTGAGCCAGTCATAGCCGTTGTAGATTGAAGCTTGGCAAGATGGGTCTGTCTGATTACAGACAATGAATCAGGCAGGTCCAGCTGCTGTACAAGGTTATAATGGTAAGGCTCTATTGTACAAACAGAAGAAAGATGTTTTCCATTTGGCTTCAAACACACCCAGGAAATACCTGTTCAAACACAAAAGCATTTCAAAGTTCTTGCAGGAGCAGTTATATAAGCTGAGACTCATCGTATTAGACATTGCTATGGTGAGAAAACAAGCCAGAGAAGCTCATTTTACCGCAAACACCATTCCAGGCTCTGATTTAGATTTTTTACACATTTTCAAGCAACAAAACCAAACAAAGGACACTTTTATCAGCTTTACTTTTTTTTTCTCCTGTGCTGCCTCTCACTGTCGCTACATGCTCCTGTTTAATCTGATCACACTTTTATCACACACTCATTTGGCTGAGCTTTGGAACAATACTCTGGTGTAGTCTTCTAACCTGCGATTATTGCTTAAGTAGTTTCATTTCGCATTATATCAGTTTAACAAAAATCAGTCCTTGTTTTTATGGAGGAAGACTGTGTGTAGGACTAAGATGACGGCTGACCCATTAACCCAAGAGCCATATGGGATCTGGGTTACACAACCCTCTGCATCCTACTTTGGGGCCTTCACTGCTGTAAAACGAGTGAGGGATCTCAGGAATTATACGTCAAGCTACACAAAAAAGACACAACATGGTCACCCTCTCTCTGAGCTGTGTTTGTACACCAACAGTGGGAAAACAGCCAATGAGCCTCATCCTTTCTCTGTGGTGAAATCAGCAGTAGGTGCAGCTCAAAAAATGCCCTCACTCTCCGGGCAATGTGTCAACAAACTACGGCCGGCCAAAAATGAAGCCTGTTGTTCCGGCTCTGCTGTCAGTTTTGTCGTGACATCATTCATTAAAATATTGGCGTCTGTGCAGCTCGCTGCCTCAGCACTGGGCGGTCACAATCACAGGCCTGTGAGCAACAAACCACTGTAAATGCAAAACAGAGGCTAGCTGCTAACTGCTAAGTGCATGTAAGGCTTTCATTTAATGGAGCAAGAAGCTTATAAGAGCTGTATGTAAAGCTTTTAAACAGGAATGTAATGATGCACTAAAGTCATGACGAAATACTTTATCACGAGACTGAAGTGACATTACCATCTCAATTATTCTTTTTTACTTTCTTTTTTATAAAGACAGGGTATTTGACTTTTTTTAATAAACTGAGTATTTTAAATTCTCTGATAATCAAAACACAAATCATCTCATGTCAATTTATTGTCTAAAAACAAGGTATACTTTTTTAGGAGGCCCTGATAGCTAAGCAGTTAGCCACTGCACCCCATGTACAGAAGTCTGCAGCCAGCGTGGGTTAAAATCAAGGTCTGTGCACTTTCTTCCCTTAATCTACTACCCAGTTTCCCAGTCTTTCCACGAGGGCTGCAACAACTCTCAAAAAGTAGTGCTCCATTAAACCATTCTGGCAGACTATGAATAATTTCACCGTTAAAGCACTTCAAATTCCACTGGCAACATTACATCTTTTTGGTATAGAACTGTATAAGAGTTTATATCCTATATCTATGAAGGAATTGCCATCATATCATTTATAGCAAAAACGTGAATCCTTCTCAACTAGAATCAGCAGAGCCCTTTAACACTCAAGCAGTCTGAACAAACTTAAAGTGAAACAATTAGACTGGAGCAATGCACCTACGATTGAAAGACAAAGGAAACATCTTTCCGTCTTAATGGAAGCCTTTCATGGACCTCTGACTTCCCACCAAACAAAGCCATAATGCTCTGATATTTTAAAGAGTATCAATGTTGTATAAACTGTGACTGAGAGAAGATCCTGTGCTTCTTTATAAATGCCTGTGAGCCTACCCCCCCCCCCCCCCCCCCTTTTTTAATTGTATTTATCTATTTGTTGATTTATTTTTTCAAGCAACTTATTCTACTAATAAAACTGCTGGATCTTACACAATCCTTAAAAATGTCATCAAATCCATGGAGAAGTTATTGAGTTATAAGCAAAAATGTGGGGAAAAAAAAAACCCTATCTTGCAATGTTAAGATATCCTTTAAAAAATGTCTTGATCCGTATCCATGTTCAGATCACATCCAAAATCTCATCACTTCTTTCTTATGCCATGACTAGCATTCCCTAAAAATTCTACCAAAATGCATTCATAACATTTAAAGTTATCCTGTTAAACTACCAAATAAACAAACTAACAAATGCTGGCAAAAACAAACTCTTCGGCAGATATAGTAAAATACTGAACTGTTGGGTATGACATCCACAACTTGCTTTCATTGCAATCCAATGAGTCAAACTTTTTAGCCATGTGAAAAAATCAAACTGGTTACTGCTCTCATGTTCAGACTTGTTTCTATGTAAAACATCAGCAGGAGCGCTATTAAAAAAACAGCCCTAGGTAGCTCACTCAGAGCTGAATGTGTCACACAGAAACATTGTCATGTAGTAAAAAGTAGTCTACCACATCACCCCCGCGATCTACATACTCACTATGTTTTATTGATGAGAAAAGAGGCCAGAGTCTCATACATTCTTTATGACTGAGAGGAATACATTTTCAAACTCTTCCTAATTAAACACTTTATCAGCACAAAGAGGGATGTGGCACTCTCATGAGTGTGGTTACAGAAAAACAGAGCTGTTAGGCAACAGAAACAATAAAGGAAACACTTTCTCTCCCTCATGTACAGCACACTTTGCTTTAAGGTTAAAGTGTGGCACAGAAAATGAGAGTGAACAAAAACAGGGCCGAAGGGGAGTCATAGTAATCACACGAGGGGAGCAGCTGAGGTTCAAAGACTTGGCTAATGACTCGTCTCAATTTGATTTCTTTTAAACTTCTGCCCGCTCCTGCTCAGCGTGATCTGTGTGTTAAAGCACTGAACTTTGAATTGTGACTTCTTCAGAAAGATTGGCAAAAATCTGGCATAATGCTGCATGCTTAAATTAAATTAGGAAGCTGTGCTGGAAGGAGAAAAAGTAGATGGCACTGCTGAGTGCTTAACAAAGAGCCTTACATCAGCAGACAAAGAAA